>JAQMRL010000008.1:58455540-59075540 GCA_035578175.1 Catonia carolina | reverse complement strand
AATTAAGATAATATTTACTCCAGCTAGAAAAACAGTTAAAAGGGAAAAACGAGTCAAAAGAGAATATAGCCAACAAAATTTAAAAGATAATTCTGAATACCTAGAACTAACATCTAGACTATCAGCTAATGAAGGGCTTGCAGATATGGTGCCAAAACTTCTGGAAATAGCCAAACAGACAGCTCCACCAAACTCTAGAAAGAAACACGCGTGGTGGAATCAAACTTGTGATGATGCGGTAAATAGAAGACACCAAGCCTAGATTGATCACCAAACCAGGAGAACAGAAAAATCTTATCAAGAACTCACAAAACAAAGAAAGGAAACGCAGAGAACCCTGAGACAAGTAAAACGCCAATACCAGAAAGATATGATCTCACGAATAGAAGAGAACTACAAAAAAGTAAGTACTAGAGATTACTACAGACTGTTTCAGGAAGCAACAAGGAGATATGAACCAGTCACATTGACACTGAGGAACAAAGAAGGAAGAATAGCCCATAACAGTCGTGAAAGTACGGAAATATTAGCTCATGCCTTTAAGGATCTACTAAACTGTGAAGAACCCGTGAATCTTCTGGAAGTAGACACTAATACGTCAATAAAAACGGAGGTGGAAAACACAGAACCCCCAACAATACAAGAAGTCCAACTTGTAGTAAAAGAGATGAAAAATAACAAAGCAAGTGGAGCAGAGCCAGTCACGGCAGAAATATGGAAGTATGCGGATAAAGGAGTAATACGAGCACTCCACTTAAATCTAGTAAAAATATGGAAAGAGGAAAAATTACCAGAGAATTGGACAACAGCAATAATTCATCCTTTGCATAAGAAGGGAGATAAATCAAACCCGGACAACTACAGGGGGATTTCCTTATTGGATTGTACTTATAAAGTTTTCTCTAGAATCCTATACAACAGGATAAAAGATCAGTTAAATGAAGAACTGGGGGAATACCAAGGAGGTTTTAGGCCTTGGAGAAGTTGCGCGGACCAGATCCTAACATTAAAGCTGCTGATAGACTCATACAGAAGAAGAAACAAACAACTAATAATCTCGTTTATAGACTTCAAAAAAGCGTATGATAGTATACACAGACCAACAATGTTAAAGATCCTCAGGAATTTAGGAGTCCACCCAAAACTAGTAAATATGATTGGACTTACCCTAACCAACACAAAGTCCATCACAAAATTCAGAGGAGAAATCTCACAATCATTTGAGATAAAAACGGGGCTAAGGCAAGGAGATGGAATATCCCCTATACTCTTTAATTACGCATTGGAATACATTATGAGGGAATGGCAGAAGTCCAACCCTAGGAATGTTAAAATTGGAAGGAAAAACAATGAAATTGCGTTAAATTGCTTAGGATTTGCCGATGATCTGGCTTTCATGGCAGTTTCAATAGCGGAAGCAAAAAGACAGATAACAACTTTAGAACAGATCGCAAATAGAGTGGGACTAAGAATTTCATATGAAAAGACAAAGTTCATGGCTACAGACCCACTAGTGATAAACGAAATTAGTTTAAACGAGAATAAGATAGAAAGGGTTGAGCCATTTAAATCTCTTGGAGAAATTATCAGATATAACAATCAAGAAAAAGAATCCTGGGATCAAAGAAGTAACAAACTAAACAGAGCGCAAATTACAACTAGATATACATACAATAAGAAGTCACTATCAATCCAGACCAAATTAAGACATTATAAAACAGTAGTTCAGCCGGAAGTTGCGTATTGCAGTGAAACCCTCTTAAATCTGAAAGGCTTGAAAGGCAAAATAGAAGGTGTCCTGAAAATAGAAAGAAGGATTCTAAGAGCGTGTATTGGTAAGAAACACCAGAAAGACGGGATGTGGGTGCTGTTGCCAAACAAGCAAGTATACAAACATACGGATTCAATACTAGACAAGATGAGGAAGAAGAGAGTTTCCTTCTTCGGGCACATTCTCAGAACACCAGAGACCAGAGTTTTAAAACAACTGATAGAAAGATTGATTACATCCAAACAACATCCAAGATGGATAAAAGAGGTCAAGGAAGACATGGCGGAACTACGGATTACAGAACAAGACTTAAGGCAAAAATCGAATAAATTGAAAATATTACACCAAAGTGAGACTAGATTTAAAGAAATAGAAATAAAGAGGAGAAAGGTGATTTATTCGGAAGCAGAACGGGAAAGAAGAGCCCAAGTATTGAGAGATTACTGGGTTAGGAGAAAAGCCTCCAAAAATTGATTGAGTGGTCTAATATGGCCGTAAAAGCAAAATAATAATAATAATAATGAATACAAAAATAAATAAATAATTTACTTGGAATCTATCTGTAGTACGAGGGACGTTCAATAAATAACGAGACAAATTGATGTAGAGAAAAAAATTCAATGACAATAAAACTTACATAGGTACTTTTTCAAATAGTCTCCAACAAAATTTAGTCTTCCATTCAGGCACGGCATATTTTCATACGTTAAAAAAATCATCCATTGTACCAGTTACACCCCAACGTCGTCGCTAATGACCGTTGCGACGTTAAATAAATAAATTAATTAAAAAAAATAGACACTTGTCTTACCGTTCTATGAGCTCTATGATTCCCACAGCATGAAAATTTTATTTATTATTATTATTATTTTTTTTTTATAACCGTTACCATCTCGAGGTATGACCTGTGAGAGATGGTGATATCCTTGTTGATTTAAATTTACGTTCAGTGCGAAAGAGACCTGTGGCCAACCAACTTAAAACATCTCAATAAAAGTGCTAAAGAAGTTTGAAACTAAAAGATTTTGACTTTGAAAGAGAATAAAAATGATACAAAGTAATCATATTTAGTACTTTTCCAATAATTATTTTATCTAAGTACCTGAAAAAACATATCTACATCGTCAGTTCCCATTAGAAATCCTTTGACGCTCTTCAGAAATCTCGTTCGCACTTTACATGGTTTTATTTCTGTCGGCAGTACATTATAAAACTCAAGTGCTAAGTATGAATAAAATTTCATAATATAGCTACTATTCGGCTTTAGTCGGTACACTTACTTCTAATTTACTCTTAACCTTGTTGTTTGAACCATTCGTATACCGTTTTGATGTCGTCAAACTTCTTGCCTTGTAAAAAGTCTTCGAGAGACCCCAACGAATGAAAATCGGACAGGGCGAAGTCTGAGATGTAAAGAGGACGTGGCAACACCTCCCAACCCAATTTCTTGAGCGTTTTATCGTTCTTTGAGCGTTGTAGTGGGGCGTATTGTCATGCAAGAGAATCACATCTTTTAAGAAACTCCTTTACGTTTTTGCCTTATCGCGATTCTTATTTTCTTTTGGAGCTTGTTAGAATAGTACTTACTGTTCACGGTACGTTCTACTTCTAAATAGTCACAAAAGATTAAATTGTTCTTGTGCGTCCCAGTAGAGCGTAAAAATAACTTTTTCGGCTAAATCGTTATTTTAAAAAAATGTTTCTGATTCAGCGATATTTTTCTGCTCAATTAATATGTTCCACCAACATATTTATACATGTTACTGCGTTTTAAATAATTTTCATCACACTGTTTCAACATTCTTGAGTAAATTTTCGTCGGTTTTCCACCGTCGGATACTAAAATTCTTTTCATGAAAGTTGCTCTCTAAATGTACACGTTTTAAGGAAAGCTGACATTTTGAAATTAATAAAACAGGTTACGTTTGTGTTAATTATGATCACACAACTGAATGACAGGGTTTACAAGATTGCCTCAAATAGCTTAATTGTTACTGATTTAACAGTTTTTTCTCTACATTAGCTAGTATTGTTAATTATTAAACGTCCGTTGTATCCTAATATAATTTATGAGTGATGGTAAAAGGCCAGATCTCACTGGAAATCGAACCCGGGTCACCTCGGGTTTTTTAACGGAGATATTCGCAAATTTTTGTTTACCGCTCCATCTGAACTCCCCCATTCCTTTGTGATATTAAAAAAATTATTGTCTATTTTCATTTCGATAACATCTAGAACCTAAATACCGAAATTCATTGAATTTGGTTCAGCGGTTCTTGCGTGATGCCGTAACATATAAACAGACAAACAGATAAACAGACTAACAGACAAAAATTCAGCTAAACTTATTTTCGGTGGTTACTTGGTAGATTTGGCGTAGAAACAAACTTTGGGGCATTTTGAAAAAATGTACAGACAAAATCACAATTTTATTTATATAGATTATGGGAAAAGAAGGTGTATCGTTTATTCTGATCTGTTTTTATCAGAAAAAATATTTTTATATTTTTTATATTAAGATTTTCAAAGGAATTCTAATGGTATTTGTTATGAAAGTAGTAACTAACATTTGCAATACACACGTACAAACATTATATTGCTCCAGTCCAAGAGTGACCGACGCGACGGTTATTCCGTTTGGATTGACGACGAGTACGTGAAAGGGTGCAGAAAGAACGTAAAAATACTTCTCTCATTTATTTTTATTGCTGATCTAATTTCTAACCTGACACTAGTTTCAACAGAGATACCAGTCGCGATATGCTACGGTCTGTCTGGTTCTCACAGTGGGGGTGTTAGAAAACACCTTCCTGTAACCGGGTAAGATATGTACATAAATAAATCTATCGTAATTATAATTCTACACATTCAACGCTGTTATAAATTAAATAATCTATGCATTTATTGACAAATATTACTACAAATGTATTCGTTGAACGTGTATTGTTTATTACAAAGTTTCTACGTACGCTTGTATTAATGTTAGCCTATTTTTACTTTCTCTTGCCTACATGATGTATAAGAAGGAAAGCATTGTTTTTATGTCGATTTTTCGAAATCGAGTTTTTACCGGATCTACACGTTTTCAGACCCCTGAACCCCAAAAAACATGTTGTTAGCGATTGGTGTGTGTGTGTGTGTGTGTGTGTGAACAGAATATCTTTATACTACTGTTTTCAATCTAAAAGTAAAAATATTTTAAACAACATTAAAAAATAAATTATATTTGATTTTTTCTGTCAAGAGCAGATTATATTATATTTTGTAAATACCCGTAAAATTAAAAATCCTTAGTTGTATTTACTGTGGGCATACATTTACTTCAATTCACTGTCTGCAATATCGTTTCCTTGACTAAAAAAAAAATTAAAATTTGACAAAAATATTATAAAATCTTCACATATTTTAAATTACTCGAACTAACATTTATCTTTCTACTAAATCAGGTTGTCCCAATTTCATACTTGTTTGCAGTTTGATGTACGACATTGTTTCCAACTCACATATTTGAATAATTGTAAATTATTTATTTACAAATATCTTTAATTTAGATAAAAATAAAGACATGTGCATAAATTCTTTATTTTATTTACTGACAGTACATTTTTTAGACAACCGACTAATTTATGTGCAACATTTGGTAATTTTTGGGATGTGTAGGCTTGAAATCGAACAGGAACACCCAAGCAGAGTATATTTAGCTGGTCATCTTACGAAACAAGTGGAACATAACTCTTTAAACGACTAATGTTATTTTCTATTTGCTGACTAACTGAGTTGGGCTGGAGACTTAAAAAAAAAGATAAATTTAATATCATGTTCATTCTTTAATAAATGATGTTCACTATTGACTATTAGCACATTTAAAAACTATGTATTTTCCCACTATCTAATCAATAATCACTTACGGAATACTGTAATGGCGCAGAACTTGCTAATCTTATTTAGCTCTTTTTTACGTCGTTCTGCTTTGTAAATTACTGCTAATGAAGACGATGAAGGATGATATATAAAAATAAGTGATAAAAAATGCGAGATCTGACTGGGAATCAAACCCAAAAACCCCTGCCGTAGAAGCCAGTTGCGTTAACCACTACACCGCGGGCTATCCATATTAAAGGAAGACTACAAGCTCATTTTGTAAACTTCCCAAAAAGATTCCCACACACACGCACACACACGAACGTAGATACACACACACATGCACGCGTGCATACACACACACACACACACACACACACACACACACACACACACACACACACACACACACACACACACACACAGTCCAATAGCTAAAAACATGTTTTTTGGGTTCACGGGATCTGAAAACGTGTAGATCCGGTATAAACTTAATTTTGAAAAATCGACATGAAAACAGTACCTTCCTTCCTATACATTCATATAGGCAAGAGAAAGTAAAAATGGTCAATTGCTGTCAGATTTTTGCATTCTGCAGTCTGTCCAGTCTGATATAACCCTCAGATACGTAATTTCTGCACTCCACTCTCTCTTTCTATAGGCAGCCGTCATTGTTCTCATCTCACAACAAATACAAGCGATTTAAGAACAATATCACTGTATAAAATTTTGGAAGTTTATTTTGTCTCACCTTATTGTTGAATGCTCCAATTATTTTATTAACCCACTTGATTTTAAAATTGACATGGCATTCTACAAGGATACACCTAAAATTACATCCTTGAAAATAATAAAATAAGTAAAACTTCGATAATTATTAAAACCATTGCAATTAAGTACTTTAGAACAATCAAATCGGGAACTAAACTAATACTCTTAAGAATAAAAGAGCGTCTGCTCTAATTTTTTTATGGCTTTAATAGCACTAAATTAGATAATTAAAAAGAAATTGCTTTAATAAACATGTAGTTAATACCTACATATATATTTCATAATATTAATAAATTAAAACAGAAATAACAAATTTTTTACGACCTGTATTACAAAACTTATTACAGACAAATCGTGCTTTATTGAAGTAAAAAAATTTACTTATTTATTTTACTAAAAATTAACCATCATAGACATATAAGTGTCTCAGGAGAAATATTTTTAATATTATGTAAAAAGTTTTAATTAGTTAAGAGAAAATTTAATGTACGACATAATATCTTGTACCAGGACAATGATAATTGACCTCGGATCCGTTATACAGTCGGTAATTAGAATTACAAAGAGCTGACTGTTACACTATTTTTCTATTCTTATTTGAAACTTAATTACGCAGTGTATGTTTCTATTTCTACGTATTCCTGTTACCTGGTTTGTTATTTCAATTGAAATATCTCTACAACAAACCTCATGCCTTGTAGTTTCATCACAACAATAATAATAGTAATAATTCATAATGAAACGGTATGAGTTTATTTGGCCAATTAAAATTTTAATAGACAGCTATAAGATCTTTATGTAGTTGTGCATTATAATAATAAAACAGTATGGTCATATTGTTATGTAACGAAACGGTTACAAAATTTAATTACTACAAAATATGACTTTATAAATTAACATCGTTACTTTTACTAAAATTTAACTTTCCAAATTATTTTAAATTTATGTGTACCTTTAAAAAATTGTTAACTATTTTTTTATTATAGACAATTTTATTTTTTATTATTTATTTTATAATTGTACATTTACAACTCTGTATCCACAACCAGTGAATTAAATAATTAAAAAGAATAAAAAACAATAATGTGACACATAACTAAGGTCCCTTTCGAGATCTGGGTAAAATACATAATTAACAAATTATCGTTTAAAATTACAAGTATCTGTAACAAACTAAAAATTACAATTAAAAACGTGTCTGAAATCTACAAGTAAATTACATTTTTTGTTGTTTAGATCAACAGCCGAAAGGCTGGTTTGAACCTCTAGAGGTTTAACGAAGTAAAAACGAGGAGTGATGTGGTTTACTATTGCCTTCCTCACTGAGTTAAAAGAGTATGCTCATCAGCATGCCAGGCCCTCCGAAAAGCAACCACTTTCCACCCTGCAAATGACACCTTCACTTCATTCACCACAGGGTCTGGTATTGTGAAATTCATTACTCTCAGAGGAGATAACTCTGAGTAGTGTCTTTTACACCTCTACCTCTTCTGTTCTTAAATAGTTCAGTCATGTAATTGACTGATTACTTGATAAGAAGCAGAACTATTTTTTGTAGCCCTGGAACCAACAGATCGACGGAAATGAATTTAACTCTCCACCTGCCCATTGCGGGCAAACAAATTACAATTATTACTATTAAATTACTTATAATAATTAATAAACTCTGGGACCCAAGTTCAACCAGGACTTTGAGTATCACCGCAGGAGCAACGACGAGGTGTACCGGCACATTGAACCTCTTACGACGTCCTTCAGACGCTGACAACTGGCTTTCTATGGCCACATCGTCCGCGTGGCTAACTCCTGCATTACCAAACAGATCCACACCCAACTGGCTCAGTACAAGAACCCTGACAAAAGGGCACTAGCTGTCCAGACCAATAGGCCTATGTCTAAGATGAACACCTTCCAGGAAGATATCTGGGACCGCCTCACATATCACCAGAAGATCAGGTGGACGGTATACGTGGAGGATACTGCGCCTACTAGCCCCGGTCTCCACTGCATAGAAACGAGAACCAAAGGTAAATATAAAAAATTATTCAAAGGGTGCATTATAAGAAGAGATCGATTTTAAAAGAGTTTTGCAAATTAAAATGTTGGTACGGTGCGAAGGTTCAAATATGATCGAGGATTAGTGTAGAAAAGTAGCATCGGACGGCGGATGTTTAGTTGTAAAATTTTTGTACGGAGATGCTGCTACTGTCTAGTTTGAGCATAGATAAACGCGGAGGACATTCAGTCAATGATGATTAAACTTTTAATGAGTAAATCGAGAAAAGTAACTGCGGCGTAAGAGATTGTTATAAATCAGTCAATCTTGATTCCGTTACTGGTCATAACAGATATATCAAAGTAATTTTTTAATGTACAAAATATTATATATTGTTTTGGGGTATTTTAAAATTTTTAGTTTATTTTAGTCGCATCTTCAGCTACGTCATTGCAACTAATTTGGGTTAAGGAACATTTGCTTTGAAACTGTAATAGATTTTCAAACACTAGTCGGGAATGAAGCCGGGACATTCCGCTCTACAGCACAGCACGCTAACCACTACATCACGAAGGTGGTCAGT
The DNA here is from genome assembly GCA_035578175.1 of Catonia carolina. Classification (NCBI taxonomy): domain Eukaryota; kingdom Metazoa; phylum Arthropoda; class Insecta; order Hemiptera; family Achilidae; genus Catonia; species Catonia carolina. The sequence goes on along the minus strand of JAQMRL010000008.1, from coordinate 59,066,558 downwards.
TTAAGGTTAAACCAGATTTTTCAGCATCAATTGCTAAACATTTTTAATTTGTGATTTTGTTTTATTAAATCCATCAAAACATTTTTGAATGGTAATAAAAAAAAGATTAAGTTATTGTACAAGAATAATTTATTAATACACAAGTGTAAACTTGAATATTTAAAAGATATCCTAAATATTCTTGTACTAAAAAGAAAAAGGATAACAGTTTGTAAACCATATGTTGTTAACACCCACGCGTATCATGTTATTGCTGTCGTCCTTGGGTAATAATGAGTTTAATTCAATGCAAAAGAATTGCAGAACTAGTATTGTAAAAATAACAAACAGAACCAGTATGGAATAGTCATGACATAACTAACACAAACACAAATCGTGAATAGATGTACGTATTCAGATGTGTTAGTTGAATGATGGTTCGCATATTACTCTATTTTGATTTGATCAGTCGTGACCAATTATTACAATTTTTTTATTTAAAATTTACCAGTAAAAAGATAGGTATACATGTTCATAGGCATTAAACAATATAAAACAAATAGGTAACTGGTGGTTTCATATTTTCTAAATAACTGTTTCACTATTAATGTATACTATTCTTATAAAGTTCAATTTATTGTCGCAATTATCTTTTATGATATTTGGCGGATGATTGATAAAAACATATAAGATAAAATATTTTTGTATTATGTGGTTACATAAATAGTATCCTTATCTTGATAAAAGTCCTGTACTGAGTGTTTCCATTAAGGTTATACGTTGACATTACCTAACCTAGGCGTGCCGTAACAATATTATTACTTAAATTCTAGGCTTTGAAAAAGTAATTGTAAAACCCTTCACTATTATCTATTCCTAATTCTTTATCATCCATTTCGTCTGTCATGTATATTACTTAAAGAAATTAATGAAAATATAGGTACTGGTTAAGTTGAACAAATTGAATTGGGAAAAAACATTAACATATATATTCACGCAAGGATTTACAGCCCCAGCCGTATCTCGCTACCTAAGGACTAGGACTACTAAGGACCCTCTCTCTCTGTCTCGCTAGTCCCCATCGGAGAGCCGCCGCAAAGACATTGCCTGCTGCACCCCATCCAACCATGTCACTTCTAGCCTACCCCTCCTTCTTCTACCGGCTAGCGTTCACTCCCATGCCCTCTTTAGTCACCTATTATCCTCCATCCTCTGCAAATAAGCTGACCGTGCTCAGTCAGCCCATTTGCTGACATTCTAAGGTGGTGATGTAATTTTTCTTAGTAGTTGAGATTAAGCCTTTGGAGTATTTCTATGTTGGTGTGGGTTTCCGTCCTCCACAATTCAATTCTATAAGTCCAAATAGTTAATAGTTTTTAAAATGGTTTTGTAAAAAAACTTATTGTTAATATGAGTGTAGATCGTTTTCCTAAAATCCAATAAAATTGTTAAAATTTTTCCTTTGGCTGTTTTATTTTGTTTTGTCAATGAGTTTTCCAGTTTAGACGTTTATCAAGATGACTACCAAGGTATTTATCAGAGGAATATGCGTGTGGTTTATGTAAAATGGCGTTATAATTAAATTTAAAGTAATCTTTATTATAAGTTAAGTTTTTAAACAATAAGTTTTATAATTAGTTTTAGTAGTTTAATTGTTTACCCATAACAGACAGATGGAGTATTAAATTATTTGATTTCAATCTATTAGTTCCAGGGCTACAAAAAATAGTCCTGTTGCTTATCACATGGTCAGCCAATTAAATGGCTGAATAATTTAAAAACAGAAGAAGTAGAGGTGTAAAAAAACTAGTTAAGAGTTATCTCATCTGAAAGTAATGGATTTCATTATACTGTCAGACGCTGTGGTGAATGAATTGAAGATATCATTTGCAGGCTGGAAAATACATGATTTTCAGAGGAATGCTTATGGTACGTTTAACAGGATACCGGGCCTGGCATGCTGATAAGCATACTTTAATTCAACTTAGTGAGAAAGGCATTTGCAAACCACCTTACTCCTCGTTTTACTTAGTAGACATCTAGAGTTTCAAACCAGCCTTTCGGCTGATGACCTAAACAACACAAACAACACAATTTATTTGTACTTAGTTGTGTAATCATAATAATTAATTTAAAATTACAATCTTGGTCTTCCCATAACAGACAGGCGGAGTGTCAAATTAATTACACTCAATCTGTTCGTTGCAGGGCTAAAATAAATAGTTCTGTTTCTTATCACATGGTCAGCCAATTTAATGACTGAATCATTTAAGAAAAGAAGAGGTAGAGGTGTAAAAGACACTAATCAGAGTTACCTCCTCTGAAAGTAATGAATTTCATTATACAGCCAGACCCTGTTGGGAATGAAGTGAAAGTGTCATTTGTAGAGTGAAAAATATGTGCTTTTCAGAGGGTCCGGCATGCTGATAAGCGTACTTTTTCACTCAGTGAGGAAGGCAATCGTAAACCACCTCACTTCTCGTTTTACTTAGTAAAACTTTTACAGGTTCAAACCAGCCTTTCGGCTGATGACCTAAGCAACAACAATCTTGTGTTTAAATAAAATTGTTTTAAATTTAATTGAAGTCTGTTGATTAATTATTAGATCGAGATCCCGAAGGAACTTGGCTTAAATGTCACATAATATTACTATAATTTTTCAAAATAACTATAGTTATGGGAAGAACAATAGAAAATACAGTCTGTAAACTTAAAAACTTGAGTCTTAAAAAGTAACGGAACTTAACATTTGGCATTAGAAACACCTAGGTTATGCCATATTATTTTTAACAATCCTGATGAAATAACTGAAATTGTAATAACAAAATTTATTTTTTATGTTAACATTTTATGATTTTGTGGGCAGATAAAATGAAAAACAACAGAAAATCTCGGAATATCTTGTGTGGGCTTGTAATGTTGAGTATTCACTACTAGTACATAAATAACAAGAGATCTGTAAGGTTGTGATGGTAATTTGAAAAAGTATGTGGCGATAGGTAAAGGTGTAGCGATAGGGAATGTGGAAGTAAGGTTAGAGAAGTGACAGTCACATTTCCGAAGGAGATTTACTGGCAGCTGAGAATTGCAGACAATAGTCTTTCTGTCAATTATAAGAGACAATGAAAAGGTATACCTCAATTTATCCAGATGCCTGCCTTCGTAAAAATATTTATTCCAAGAGCTTAGTCATAAAATCTCTTCCAATTATGGGGTTAAATTGCCAATTGTATAAAATAGTACTTCCTACCTTGACTATCCTAACCTATCGACGCACTTATTTATATATGTTTGTATTTAAACTGACTAACAAACGTAGTTGACAATTTGTAAATTTATCAGGTTTTAATAGACACTTCATTTTATTAATGATTAATTTAATTAATAGTTATGAATTTCTTTTAATTAATTTCTGTTTGATGATTAACCGCACTAAGTTTCTAGTTAATCGTCAAGTGGTTTAGTTATCTGTAATCAATTTATTTTCTATTTTTATGTTATATCATTTTAAAAATCTAGGGAGTGAGACTTTAGAAGACAGAAAGATAGATGGAGAGATAACAAAGCGGTTGCAAAAGGAAGGAATTATATACCAAGCCGTAAAACACTTGTTATGGTTCAGAAAAATACCAAAGAAGGCCAAATTAATGATGTATACTTTTATTATGCACCAGCAGTGCTATATGGAGCGAAAACATGGGGGGTGAATGAGAGGAATTGGCGTAGGTTGCAGGCAGGGGTGATGAAGTTCTTAAGGGTAGGGAAAGGAGATATAGAATAAATAATACTGAGATTATAGCGGAGCTAAATGTGAAATATATGAGGGAGAGGGTGGAGAAATGGGGTAAGATGGTATGGCCATGTGGAGAGAATGGTGGAGGAAAGGTTGCCTAGAAGGATGGAAGAAGGAAGGGTGGACGGAAAGAGATCAAGAGGGCGACCAAGAAAAAGATGGAAGGCTGACATTAAGAGAAGTGTGGAGGGACGGGGATACAACTGGGAACGAATAGAGGAGGAGAAATGGTGGACGGACAGAAGAAAATAGAGAGGCTTGATGAACACCCATATCATATATAAATATCATTATCTTGTTCTTTGCCCTCAATTTTGATGTGTCTTATATATTCTTTGGAGTATTCAATCAAGTACCAAACTCTCTCCAAAACCATCCTTGTTACCTCTCATTGCTCTTTACCTCTTTCTTACTTATTTCTGTTATAAAATTTCCAAGACGCCGAATTTTACATTTTTTTACAGATTTTAATAGTCGAGTCCGAAGAGAAGCTCCAATGAGCTATTTTTATTTTTCAAAATCTATGCAGTACGTGCAAACTTTGCATAATTAGCAGAAAAGCTAATGTAATAAGTTTGTATGGCAGCGAAACCTGGGTTCTCACAGAAAGAAACAGAAATTGGAAGCTGCAGAGATGATTTTCTACAAAACGTCAAAGGTGGTAGGAGGGAGGATAGAGTTTGAAACGCGATATAAAACAGAGCTGTACACAGGAAGTGTAAATGATAAAATCTGTTATAATCACAATAAATGGATGGAACAACTTCAAAGAATGAAAGAAGGTAGATTTCCAAAATGGGTTCTACACTTTAGGCCTGAGGAAAAAAGAAGCTTGGGAAGACTTCTACAACGCTGGGATATATTAATTTTTTTACAGCATTCCAATAAAATTTCGATGCCGGGACTGACTCAGTTGTCTACACTATTAAGAGAAAAATATGACATTTTTCCAATACCGTACTGAGAATCCGATATAAGGTTCAATAATTAGCGAATTATCAGAAAGAAGTAAAACGATGATTGCAACCGCGAAGATGGACTTCTGGAAAAAAGTTGTCGGATCTCGAGGTTGAAACAACAATTTTAAGGTTAATATTTTTAAAATGTATGTAAGGAGTTACCTAGTATTGACATGTCCCCTACACTCTCTTTCCGGAGTCTCCGGGGTTCAGTTACAAAAAATCTTTTGACATAAATTAAATTTGTAACCTCACACGGCATGATACCTGGCTGTATACACTCAAAACACTCTTCCATCAACTGAAACGCATATTCGACGGATGCTTACGAGCTCAACTGATGTTGATAAAATAAAAAAATTTCACTTAAATTTACGCTTTACTGTAATAAAATGTATCCGGAGGTACGAAGTTCAGCTTTGGGTATTTGCTAAATCTTCACAAATCAAACGCATACATGGGGTACAAAAACAGATTTCACATGCGTAAAAAACGTTACTTTTTCAGTTTTACTCGCATTACTACACAATGGCTTTAAAATATCATACGAAACAGACGTCGCGGAACAACTATAATCCAATCATCCAGAGTTGAGAGTAGTTAACATGGCGGTAGGACGGTTCACAAGCGGCTGTGATTAATAAATAAAATATTTTGTAGTACAACTTTAAACGCATACTAAATCAAATAAAAACTATGAATGAATTCTTCATGTGAACTGGTTCGATGGCAGTCAGTCGATCACGTGAACTACGTCAGAGCCATTGGTTAAAATAATTATTCACGTGAATTGCTTACTTTCAAAACTCAATGAATATAGTACATACAAGACGATGCACGACAAGTCTGATTCACACGCAAACCTAATCGTACAAAACATGTACTTTAGTGCGATACCGAGTACTCAACAACGATGTTTAAATCCGTCTCGCTTATATGTTTTCTTGTGAAGTGTCAGTTATAAAACTAAACTACATGTAAATACAATTTTGAAAACGTGTCACAAATTTAGTATTTAAGAATACAGGCATTCCTTAGAATTTTGGTTTGCACGATTTTGAAGTTAAGCTGTTGTCTTTTGTCATCCTTCTCTAAATAAACGCGGCTCCGGTTTCAAAGTTACGCGATATTTCAAAACTGAGAGAAGGGATAAAATGATCAACGGTATTAAAAATGAGGTTAATTGATACCGAATGGCGCTTGACAAACTCAAGTCGTCTACTAAACAAACAAAACTGGATGCTTTCTTTAAGAAACCAACACTAGAATAAAAGTATGCTATGTAAAATGTTTTTTTAAAATTAATAACACAAAAACTGTAGCCTACAGTACGTGATTTTTCTAAGTATACTTAGAAACTGTATTTTTCTTGTATGTGCTTGATCTGCAAAATTTTTGTCATTTTGTTTAGGCTATATTACATTATGTTAAAGCCAAATCAACGTTTTAAAATTATTTTTATTCTTGCTCTGGAAAGAGTCAAGTATATTAGTGCTACAATGTAATCTTACGGGAACTTGGTCTTGACTTTCACGGTTTTAAATTACGCGCCGATTTTTCGTAACAAATTAACCGCGTAAATCAAGGGAATCCTTAATAAATATAGTAATAACAGGTCCTTAATAATCAATAATACTACACGAAAAATTAACTTCGTACAAATTTTGTTCGACAAAAAATAGATCTAAGATAAACTCTGATAATAAAATAAATAAAAAATACGGTTAAAAAACATCTTCTTCTTCTTCTTCTTCTTAGTACCAAGGATTAGGCATAAGCCTATTCCGAACTCATAAACTATCCAACAAATATACACTACACAAAATATTCTTACCCGTACATCTCGACTATTGCAATCTTCTTCGAGGTCTTCCCACTTCCCATCTTCCAACTGGAACATATTCCGTAACTCTGAAGGGTATTCTCTCCTCTGGCATCCGTTCCAAATGTTGCCTCCATTGATAGCAGTAATCCTCCAGTTTTTTATTCAGACTAAATACACCAAACTCAGATCTAATTTCCTCGTTATGTATTAGATCCCTGCCCATTACAGACAGGTGGAGTGTCAAATTATGTGCACTCAATCTGTTAGTTGCAGGACTAAAGTAAATAGTTCTGTTTCTTATCAAATGGTCAGCCAATTAAATGAATATCATTTAAGAACAGAAGAGGCAAAGATGTAAAAGACAATAATCAGAGTTATCTCCTCTGAAAGAAGTGAATGAAATGAAAGTGTCATTTGGAGAGTGGAAAATATGTGCTTTTCAGAGGGCTCGGCATGCTGATAAGCATACTTTTCCACTCAGTGAGGAAGGCTTAGAGGAAAACCTCTAAGCTAAGAAAAAACAAATTTTAATGGATTATAGTTTATTATAAATTATACAATTAAAATGAAATAATACTGATAAAATTAAAGGATAATTTTCAAAAAGTCATAAACTATAATTAACAATATAACAAATTCAGATATAAATAAATAATAAAATATAAAATACGTAATACGCGCGTCATAAAATTAATTATCATTGCTACAATGAAATATAAAAGAAAAAAGGGAACCGAATGCTTTTTCGCTTTTAGATCAAACAACCAGAATACATCACTTCATTATTTATGTGGAGGGAACTGATTTAGAATTTACTACCGCAGTATACAATAAATAAGGACATTTCCTAGTCTATTAATTTAAATGCCTTTCGGCTATATATCAAATCAGTGAGAAAAAGATAGGGGGGAATAGATGGGAGGTACGCAGTAGGACAAGGAACTAACCCACTACGTCACTGAGAATACTCACCGATTCAGAAACACAAATAACATAAATGTTACTACCCTTTTAAATTCCACTGGAATTAATTTCGTCTTTATTTTACGTATTTTTGGAAGAATGAGGAACATTTGCGAATAAATAATACTTGGGTATTTTCAATGTGACATCATCTATTTAAGATGACTAATTTCAAATTTATTTCTTTAATCTTCGTTTTAAAATTTTATTTATTATATGCATATTATATGTTATAAATTTTATTACTAATAAAACAATCCGTAAAATAAATTATAACATTTCGCTAAAGTATGTTTGAATTAGATTTACCATTTATTAACTCAGTTTATGTATTTTTTTAATACATATTCTGTTAATAATTGAACATAAAGGCGTTTGAAACGAAAATATATCTTCATTTTCAAATCAAATATTATTTAAATGATGTATTCAATGTGTTGTTTTTTAGGTCATCAACCGAACGGCTGGTTTGAACCTTAGAAGGCTTACTAAGTAAAACGAGGAGTGAAGTTTATACTTGCCTTCCTCACTGAGTGGAAAAGTATGCTTATCAGTATGCCAGGTCCTTTGGAAAGCATTAACATTCCACCCTGCAAATGACAGCTTCACCTCATTCACAACAGGGTCTATCATTACAATGAAATTCATAATTCTCAGGGGAGATAATTCTTGACTAGTGTCATTTACACCTCTACCTTTTCTGTTCTTAAACGCTTCAGTCGTACATAATTGAAGAGCTTAGTGGATGAAGGTGCTATGTAGCAAAAATATAGCTTTGAGAAAAATACGATCAAAATTTCTAAGGATTCCATCATTTTGTGAATTTTCTGACTTTCAATTTGGCACTTGCATATTATTGCCCCTTCATGGAAATTTATATTATTGAATTTAAAATCTTCAACTTTACTTTTCAATTGTTTAATAATTGTTTTAATAATATCTAATTATTGTAATGCGTTCATCCATTAAAAATTTGTATTGTGCACTATCTTCTCTGAGATAGGATGAACAGTATTTACTGTAAATAGCACAAAACAAAGTTTCTTATAAGGGAATTAAAAAAAAAATACTTCAGACTTTTATTGATAAAAGTTACATATCTTACCATAGTTAACGGTTTTTCTAAAACGTCTGAATCCTGAATCCTGAATCCTGGTTGAGAGGGCTAAGAAGCCCTATGATGGCGACATCGTGTTAAGGAACACCTGGTCGCTCGGGGAACAATATAACAGAATAATTGCAACCTCAAGAAATTTAGGGGGAATTTTATAGTTTAAATAGGAAATAGGATTCTGGTTCGTGGGATTCGATAGGATCCTGATTCTGGTTCGATAGGATTCTTAAAACGTCTTGTATAATGAAGGAAAAAAGTTCCAAGTAATCATAACATCTTTATTTACTAAAAGGCTTAAATTAAGCAGAACAAAGCACATAAATCCACTAGTGTTTTCTTAGAATGTAGAGATAAAACATTCATTCTACGTAACTAATATAAAATATACTTATAACATCTCTATCAGTCACAAAAACTCAATTTATGAAAATTGTTACGTAGCATCTTTATCCACTTAGTTGTTCAATTGGCTGACCATGTAATAAGAAACAGAACTATTTTTTTGTAGCCCGGGAACTAGCACATTGAATGCGAATAATTTAACACTCTACCATATCCTAGTTATGACAAATTATAAGTTATCAATTTTATTACTAGTAAAACTAACTCGTAAAATAATATATAACATTTTACTAAAATATGTTTGAATACGATTCACCATTTATTTACCTCAGTTTATATTTTTGTTATTAATCATATGATTATAAAGCCGTTTGTGTATAGAAAACAAATATTATTTAAATAACTTAATGTGTTTAATTTACATTATCTATTGAAAATTATTTCACACATTGTTTCGCAAAAAGAATATCAACGATACCTACGTTCATATTTTACAATAGGAAGAAATACTTCAGGAAGATAGAATTGACTTCAGAAGTTAGAATTGTCAGACGTCTATAAACTGTACAGGAGGTTCAAGAGAAGGAAGCCACATGAACTATTTCAAGTGCAACCTAAATAGTGAATGTGCATAAATGTTAAAGCAGGGTGTTTTCTTGTGTGAATGTTGAATTCTATCGATATTTTTTTTTAGTTTATTTAAAGTTGCATCAACAGCTTGATTATTAGCAACTAGATCAGTCATCTGACTGGAACGGTTGGATTTGTCTAGAAACCCAGGGTCTGAAACGCGGAACCTCCGGTTTGTAGGCTATCGCGCTACCAATACGCTACGGAGGCAGTCATTTGAAATTTTTTTAATGTAAGATTTTCTTCAACAGTCAAGACAACGCATTTGGATTTTCAAGGAGAATGGGAACTCGAGATGCAACACTGGCTTTGAGATTGATTATTAAGAAAAGGATGAAGAAAAATAAAACTACTTATATGGCAATTTGTAGTTTTAGAGAGAACATTTGACAATCTGTACTGGAGTAAAATGTTTAAAACTTTGACAAGGCTAGGAGTTAAATACAAAAAAAGAAAAATTATCTACGGTCTGTAAAAAAATCAAAAGTCTGTTTTGAGAATTGTTGGGTACGAAAAAGAGACTGCTGTAAGAAAAAATGTACATCAAGGATGTTAATTATCACCAGTACTTTTTAACTTGTATATAGAAAAGGCTATAAATGAAGTGAAGGAAAAAATTTGACGCAGGAATAAAAATTCAAGGAAAAAAAAATAAAAATACTGAGATTCGCCGATGATATAGTAGTTTTAGCCGAGACAGAGGAAGAACTAGAGGATACCTTAGATGGAATGGATGAGATCTTGAGAAACGTCAACGTTACGTCATGAAAATTAATAAGAACAAAACGAAAGTATTGTGCAACAGCAAGATTGGTTTGGAAGAGACTGGAAATTTAAAAGAAGGCAACGAAAACGTACAGGAAGTTGGGGAATTCTGCTATCTAGGAAGCAAAATAATAAATGATGGTAAAAGCACAAGAGATATCAAAAGTAGGACTGGTCAAGCTAGAAAAGCCTTTGGAATGAAAAACAGCTTACTGACAACAAACATGGACTTACAGATTAGGAAAAATTTCTTAAAACACTATATTTGAATTATAACCTGGGTGATAGGGCCTGTAGAAAGGAAGAGGATAGAAGCTTTTGAAATGTGGTTTTGTAGGAAAATGTTAAAGATTAGGTGGGTGGACAAGATAAGTAATTTAGAGGTTCTTAGGCGAGTGGATAAAAAAATGAAGTATATGGAAGCATCTTATTAGAAGAAGGGCATATCTTAAGACATCCAGGTATTGTTTTATTAATAACGGAGGGTAATATTGAGGGAGTAAATTGTAGAGGGAGGCAAAGGTTAGAATATTTAAAGCAAGTTATAAAAGATGTAGGGTGTTACAGGTATGTAGATATGAAACGACTTGCGCAAGATAGAATAGCTTGGAGAACTGCATCAAACCAGTCGAGAGACTGATGACAAAAAAGTCAAGGCAACGCATTTACGTTGACTTTCTGCTTCAAAGAAACAAAACTCCCTATTTATCTCTAGAAAACGTGTCCTGGTAAAAGAAACAGCTAACGACGAGCGAAGGATACAACCTAGTGTGTTTATGAATACCACATTTATCGGAAATTTATCGATTTTCGGTCGTTTCTGATAAACCGGATTTCGGATTACCTGGTTTCGGTTAATCCGGATTCTGTTGTAAGTAGAAACCAAATGCGACTTCTAATATTGACAGTAGACTTTCCAAACAAATATGTTAGTTTGAAATACAACGGGCTTAAATATAATTAAACCAAAACAGTATAAATATAAAAAATAAATGTATAAATATTGTGAGATAATGTTTACAAATACATTATATTGGTTTGCTGTTAAATAGAATTTAATATATTTAAAAGTATGATAACGACACGGGCATATTTATGGAAATGAGAGAATGTATACACGTGGCCTGACAATTTTATAATAAAGATGTAAAATTTCAACAGTTCTATTTAAACAGGTACTATATTGTTTGTTACAAAACTAAAAATAATATAGGTGTCAAATATATGTGTAGAACATTAATAGAAAGATTAAATATATAACTTTTACATAAGTTATATAACCAACACTAAAAATCTGTAACGTACTTGATAAATATAAAATATTAATATTACTTTAAATTTTGTAAATTCAAATTTATTCAATACAACTAGATTATTATAACAGGACACAATATTTATTTTAATATGAAACTGTGAAATTCTATCTCCGACAAGTGGCGGCAACTTTGAATTGCAAACTAAAGAAACTTTGCATACATAATGGTCTTTGGTATACCTTATTATAGAATATGATAAAATGCTTATGTTCCAAATAATATATGATTTATATTTGATATAAGTCAATATTGCATTACATAATACATAAAATCTTTTGTAATAACTAATATTCAATTACATATTTAATCACCCAAACAATTTAAAGATTACTTTAAAAACAAAATATTTACTTTTAGTTAAAAATGAAAGCAAATGCATTCATTTTAGTTTAAAATGATTTAAAAGGTTTCAACCAAAATTGCTTTATACACTAGTTAACGCTCTATTTTTGTGTCAAATTACACACTTCACTCGGACCTAAAAATCCCATTTACTAATGACACCATACACAAAATGTATTAACGCTTTAAATTAAAATTATATAACAACTCCAACCGATTGGTTCGCGAACTAGGTTCTCTGTATTTACCAGGCAATCCATATCGTCGTCTCAGTGGAGGTGGAGCAGAGACTTGGGTTAATTTCATTTAATTCAACTTAATAAAAACAGTGGATCCCAGAGAGAGTAAGGGGGAGCGATGCTGCGAGACGAGGAGAGCTGGAAGTTGGTCGCTCTGTTGGCGGAGAGGGTGATCGGGAGACTGCGAAGGGAGGAGACATCTGGAGATCAGCGGGATCACCCTCTCTCACAGTAAATCAATCCTGTCCCGATTTCAGAAAGTAGCCACACTAATTTCCTGAGCTGGTGATGAAAGAGATGAATGAAAGTGGGAGAGTGAGTGTTGGTCAGTGACAGCAAGATGGGAATTAGGCTACGGTTCCCATACACGCTCTGCTGACAGTGTGTACATTTTTTAACCCAACATTTCCCTTGTGGTATTATATAAACAGTTCCGAGGGAAGCGGAGGGTTTTGGTGATGTCGGATCAAGTGGCCAGGCGGCGGGTTTTTGGATGGTAGGCGGTTGCGGCTTTCTTGGGGATGGACGAGGACGCCTTAATTGAGTCCAACACTACTTCCCCATCGTGAAGGAGTGAACATAAGGTTTTCTCGCCGCCTCGGATTAAAAAAAATAAAAACTTAATAAAAACATAAAAAGTAATTAAAAGTACTTATATTAATTAAATAATCTTAATGATTAGATTTTAAAAAGGCTAACTTTAGAAATTAACGCGCGAGTCCTAATAATGGGTGGTGTCCTCCTTTAATGTCTAATAGTATGTTAAAATTTATATTATATGCACATAATTATACTACTGTATAATTTATCGTGTATCTTAATGTACGGTCAGCCTGTTTGTGTAATAGTCTAGACAATGAGCTTTTGCGTCAGATACGTCAAGATTCATCTATACTTTGTTTTAAAAAAGTATTTAGATAAACTTGGAAAAAGGTAATAGATTATTGGAGAATAAAATCTAACAAAACTAAATCTAAACTTGTTACTTTCAGTATAAGAAAACGGGACTGTCCAGTAGTAAATCTGTGCTTTGAAACCATTGCATATTGGGCCTACCCTTAGATTATCGTCTTATATTGGAAAATCAGATATCTACTAAAAAAAGAAGAACTAGATCTACATTTTTGTAAAATGACAATGAATTCTGACAATGAGCTTCTACTCCATTCTTAACGTATATATGCTACCGGGATCGATTCACGGTCAGGCCTAGCATTTTTTGATTAGCCATTTATCACTTTTCATCGTCTGAATGAGCATATTGTGCAAAACTGGGACGTAAAACCAAAAAATATAATGTGTAATACTAAATACATAATGATGTACAATAATTGGAAATATTTAAATAAATGATTTTCATTCAAATTGTATAACTACTAAATAAAATAAAATTCTCACACGTTTTAATATAAATTAATAAAACAATCACAGTACGTGATAATGGAAATTAAATAACAATAAGAAATTGTACAATCATATAATACAGTAGGCTGTAGAAACTTAGGGAAATTAAAGTTAGTTACCTAATGATCTGTAAATGACAACAAAAAATAAAAAAAACTTTTATTTAAATTTTTATTGTAAATGTTGTGAAATAGATGACATAATTTAATAATTATGTCATTTTATGATTGATGTCAACGTGCCGTAAATTCAATTCTGAGTTACGCAGTACACAATCGGTTTTGTTAAATAATAACTAGAAATTTTCCTCAGCTCAAATTCATTGTATATTAACCACGAGGAAAAATAATAATGTAAATATAAATTACCGAACAAAATACTGATCCCAATACATTATTAAGACTCATCTATGCTTTGTTTTACAAAAGTATTTAGATATAGACTACTTGGAAAATAGTATTAAACTTGGAGAATGAAATTTAGCGAACCTAAATCTAAATATGTTAATTTCAGTATGAGAAAAGCCTATTGTCCGGTAGTAAAGCTGTAAACGTGAAATCATTTTTCATCGAGCCTACACTTACATCGTCGTCGTATATTGGAAAAACAGATATCTACTACAAGAAAACAACTAAAACAAGTAAAAAAAAAATCTGGTGTGAAACACTTACACAACTTTCTCTTGCCAATGAAAATAATGAACAATATTTTAACCTAACATTAGTAATAAGACATTAGAAATAAACAAAAAGATTCATCTCAATAAACATAACCTCATTTTAATCATGAGTGAATGATACAAAATAAAAATCAACCCCAGTTTGGCTTAAAAATACGGAAAACCACTCTTTCACGCTAAAATAGCGCCTACCTTATTTTATAGAACGTAAAAAATGTAGTAAATGAGGTGATTTTTAAAAAATTCATAGGAGCCGTTTTAAGAAAATCACAAAAAGTGAAAAAATTACACGAATAAACTACTACTTCCAGTTGAACGATTTTGATGAAAATGTTCGTGTCGGGTTCTCTAGTAGTACCTAACTTAAGTTTCAGGATTCAACTACTTACGATGTTTCGTTCTTGAGATATTTTGTTCACACACATACACAAGCGCGCGCACACGCACGCAAACCAATTGCTGAAAACATGTTTTTTGGGTTCAGGGAGTCTGAAAATGTGTAGATTCGGTGAAAACTCGATTTCAAAAAGTCGACATGAAAAAAATACTTTCCATCCTATATTATCATTATAGGCAAGAGAAAACAATAAATTGACAAATATATATTTTTTATAACTGTATCCAGGAAACTCCAAAGGGGAGTATTATGCCAAGATAAAGCTGATAAGTTAAAATTTTAACATACGGTAAATTTAACATACCTTTTAACTATCTTCTTACTTCAATAAGCATGTTGTCATCAACCCATTTGTATGAAATAATATACAATATTTGTCTCAACGTTTAATTAGAAGTTGTACATTTTTCAACCAAAAACTAATTAGAAAGGAATTTATGTACACTGTAAAATGTTTCATCATCAAGTATTTTTTTACATTCTTAAATTGCCGCAACTTTTTAAATCTTGCGGCAACTTATTGATGGATCGACCTGCAAAAGTCGGTTTTTGTTCAAACAATTTAGTGTTGTGATTAGCAACATAATAATTATTCTGTTTGTTGTGTTATAGTTGTGAACATTAAAATTCAGTAAAAAAAATATGGTAGGCAATGCTGGTTGTACAAAACCAAAAGACTGTTGTTTTTAAACAGAATGGAATGAAATGGGTTATTTAAAGTAATCCATGAATCTTATCTGGATAAGGAAGTGTATAAATCGTTTCTTCTGGGTTGGTTCCCAATTGGGAAATGACCTAACTTGTTTCGGTGGAAGGGTAAATAAAGAAGTACGAAGACAGAAGAGCGCTTCTATATTTTGGAAGAATGTTTGAGTTATAAATTTTAAAAGAACCATCAGAATGTCAACTATCGCTAAATCAGTTCTTTATGTGTCTTCTGTTATTTGCTTAACGGCGTTTTTTAAATGGAGATTTAATTTAAGTATAACGTCTTCATTTATATTATCTAAAGGTTCATAATTTTTCTTACTGATAGATCATTAAATCGTGGTAGAAATAAACAAATCGTAAACCTTAAAAATGTCAACCATATAAAACATTGAATAAACGACAGGTTTAGGAAATTTATTTTAAGTTAATTTTAGATTTATTTTAGAGCATTACCGATTTTTAAATAAATGGTAAGAATAAATTTTATTTCGATAATTGAAATATATTTATATACTTATTTAAACTTAAAATAATTGACATTTATGCTATAAAGTATGTGTGAAATCAGAGGCCTTTCCCAGGAACGTTGATTTGATTGCTGAACGTATTAAAATTCTTATTTTAATTCTTGTAAACATACTGTGATGTTTATTCCGGATTCTTTTAGGACCTCATTTAGGATCATTTGTAAGTAACAAAACAAACTTTCTATTAAATTTATAACAATAATTTTTCATCATCATCATCTGTCAAGGATTAAGCTCCATGGCCTGTTCCGGCATCCATCTCTTTTTAGGTCTTTCCAAGCCTCGCTTCCCTCTAGGTTTACATTTCCATGCTCACAGAGGAAATCTGTGAGCTGGCATGGGAAGTAAATGGTTGCAGTTTCTCTTACATATTCTTTACGTTTCCAACAGTGACTGAACATTTAACTCGGCGCGGATAGCTTCGTTACGTACTCTATCTAACTGTGTACAACCTTTAACTCCCCGCAAACTGTACTTTAAAGTTTTGACGTTTGCATAAATAAGCCATTCAAGGTTGCTATAAAGGAACAGTGTACCCAATGGATGGCGAATACTGAGCATACACACACAGACCTTCTGGAAAAAAAAGGCCGAGATATGAAACGAGCTGTGAGTGGATTAAAACTGCAAGGGCGCGAATTTCACCAGAGTTAGTTTCAAAAAGCTTTCTGAAATGTTGCATTTCTAATACGCTCGATGTGTCAGAAGACGGCACACTCTGGGACGAAAATCCAGACACGGGTTTTGACGGCGACGGTAATGACGAAGACAACGACGATACCGACGAAAGAGAGTAACTTTTCATAATTAATTTTATTTCTCGTTTTAATTTCGTTCATTTTACTTGAAATCAACTTTTTATAGTTTAACAGCTTTTTTAGCTTATTGTGATAGGTACGAGTGCAATGAGAATGTAACTTTCTCGTTAGTGAATTATTAAAAGTTATGAAGATTTTTCTTGTGTACAAATAAATTGATAAGTTTTCATTTATTTTTATTTTTGACTGTTTTAATTTTTTTCTGAAAGTACCATCGAAAATCGGGTGCGCGGAATTATCGAGAAAGTACGGTACTAAACAGAATTTGCTTAGAAAAGCAATTTACTTACAAAAAATGCTGTAGTTGGATAATATGAATCCACAAAACTACTAGGTGATACTTTGTTTATACTTGTTTATATTTGTTCATTACTTTGTTTATAATGTGACCTACCTTTCAAAGTTAAGTTCACCTACGTTCTTCGTCATTAACATGCATCAATTAGCAGTAAGTAATTATTACAATTATTATTGAAATAACAAGAATACATTATTACATTTTCTCTGATGTACTAATTAGCGTACAGTGGCACGAACAGTGTGTAGTTACATTAATGGTTTTTTCACAATTTATGTAGGTATCTATACAACGAATGCCCATAACGGAGAGGTGGAGTGTTTAATAATTTACGCTCAATCTGTTAGTTCCAGGGCTACAAAAAAAAAGTTATGTTTCTTATCACATGAACAGCCTATGAAATAATTGAATCATTTAAGCACAGAAGATGTAGAGGTGTAAAAGACTCTAATCAGTGCCATCTCTTCTGAAAGTAATGAATTTCATTATACAGCCTACCCTGTGGTGAGTGAAGGTGAAGGTGTCATTTGCAGGGTGGAAAATATGTGTTTTCAGAGATGCATGCCCGGCATGCTGATAAACATACTTTTCAACTCAGTGAGGAATCCAAGACAAGCCACCTCACTCCTCGTTTTACTTAGTAAAACCTCTAGAGGTCCAAACCAGCTTTTCAGCTGATGACCCAAACAACAACTATACAGTCGTATCAATTATCAGGCTGTTAGTAAGAAAGTTTCAAAAACATTTTACTTAAAAATTAAGCCTACGCAAATAAAAAATAAATAAACTAATACACAACTGCAAATATTAACTAATAAAACAATAAAATAAAGAATATGCAGAAAATACGAACTATTTTAATCTTGTATCAGTGATCTGTGATAAATATCATTAACGTTTAGAAAAAATACAAGATGTATGTAAAATATTTCATAAAGTACTAAGTTATAACTTTCGTACCATTTCTAATTTCTGATAGCTACTCATTTTTTTATTTTCCAGGAAATTTAATCGTTTACTAAATTTTAAAAATATTGATTTTTCACTTCGTATTACAGAAAAAGATTGGTTTTTCTTGTTCGGAAAAGGAGTGTCAAGAATTTGGAACAGTAGAATACAAAGATAATAGTGTTTAATACAAATAATAAGATATTTTGGAAAATAAGCGGAGATGAAGTATTATTTACAAAACAACAATGCTTGAATTATTATTTACAAAACAACAATGCTTGTAATTATTCATAAATTTAACCACAAGATTGAAAACCGGAGAACAATTTCAGATAGAATGATGCATTAATATTCTCTGAAGAGGCGGACAACACAAATAAATAAATATATAAAAACACAACAACGGAGGACTGAAATCATTACACAACACTCTTATTAATCTAATTGGTCACAAATAATTAATTATAATTTTGTAACAATGATAGTCATCAGAGAAAATTTTATAAATCATAATAACAGTTGTTGCTCCTACAAAAAAAGAAAGGAAAAGAAATTAAGAAAAACGACAATGTTGGCTTAGAATAAATTAGATCGCTTTGTATCGTATTGTTTTAATAAATAACAATGGTTGCAAACTTTGAATGTATGTGTTGAATTAATTACCATTCATTTTTAATTCGCGTAGTGACTTTTTAATATTCATGGACTAATATGAATAGAGTGGGCAGTCGAATAAATTCACCTCAAAAGTTTTTTTATTATGTGTTGAACTAGTTTTGTTTTATTTTTTGACTTTATAAAAGCTTGGCCTAATTTGTAAATTTTTCGAGCAAGTTAATTAAGTTACAAATCAGCACTGGATATTTACAATGAATTTAAATAAATTAAAAAAAAATTAGTAAGGAATTTTTTTCTTTCTATTGCTTTATATAAATATTTAGGGAAAGAAAGTATTGTTTCCGTATCGATTTTTCGTAATAGAGTTTTCACTGGAAATACATGTCATGTTTTCTGGCCCCCTGAACCCAAATTACATATTTTTTGCAAATGGTCTGTGAGTGAAGAAAATATCTCAAGAATGGATTTGTGTACAAAGTTGAAACTTTAAACTTAAATTAGGTGCCACAAGAGGACTCGACAGAAACATTTTTATTAAAATTGATCAACCAAAAGTAATAGTTTATTTGTGGAAATTTTCACTTACTACTATTCAAAAACGGCTCTACGATTGTTTACTTTTTCTTGTCTCTATGAACATATGGGAAGGAAAGAATTGTTTTCATATCGATTTTTCGAAATCGAGTTTTCAGATCCCCTGAACCCAAAAAACATGTTTTTAGCATTGGTCTGTGTGTGTCTGTGTATGTTTGAACAAAATATCTCAAGAACGAAGAATTGTACAAAGTTGAAACTTGAAATTTAAGTTAGGTACCACGAGAGGACCTGACACGAACATTTTCATCAAAATCAGTCAACCGGAAGTAATAGTTTATTACCATTTTACCATAAACAGGTACACCAGACATATATTGAAAAAATTGACAGAGTTATTGCTGTCACCAAAATATTACAACTAGTTTTGCGGAGTAATCATATATCTCGTAGGACTAAGAGGAGAATCTTCCGTTCTTTTGTTGAAAGCTCCTCCATTTTATGGCTCGGAGGCTTGAACTCTCCGACCAAAATGTAAAAGCAGAGAAACAGCTACGGAAATGAGTTTCTTGAGAAGTTGTCAGTCACCGAAGCTTTGGTTATGGATACCAGCTAGACAGAGGAAGCGAGATCTAAGGGTTGAAGACGTGATCAATAAATATATATGTATTTTTTTCATTCAATAGATATGAGTGAAGTTTTGGGTTGCGGTAAATAGGTTAGCGCTGCAGAACAGCCTCTATAATAATAATGGTAGAAAAGTGTATAGTCCAAATTATTTCATGTACTAAAATCCCTTTCATGAGGCGACACGTCTCATAACTGATGATAATTTTGAAAAAGTCTTACCGTTAGTAAAACCATTAGTGATGTTTGTATCCACTCATTAAAATGAATCGAATGACTTTATCTTTGATTCCAAATTCCGACTTTGATTTCTTGACTTCCGGTTTTGGGCCACTTGCGGTCGAAACCGGAACTTCAAATCCAACGGTTTCAGTCTCTACTTTTAAGTGGAATAGAATGGGACTATTTTTGTTTCGAAATTGTGACTTTGATTTCTTAATTTTCGGTTTTGGGCCACGTCCAGTTGAAAATGGAGCTTCAAATCCAATTCAGGTCTACTAAATTTTTGTGTTCATTACCAATCCAAAAACCATTTGTTGCTACCTCTTGTACTTTCTGACTTGGATATATTAACTTCCGGTTTTGGGCAGCTTCCGGTCAAAACCGGAACCCAAATTTAGGTTCATTTTGTGCAGATTACGAACCCAAAATCCGTTTGTTGCTATCTATTGTAGTTTATGACATCTGAGTGTGACGGACTGTCGGATAAAGGAACATAATACGAGGTGTGGCTATTAAATAACGAGACTGACGTTGTCATAAATTTTATTTTAATTTAATACATAATCACTTATTGTCACCTTCAATATACACTCCTTCTCTATCCCTAAAACGTTCCATGCGAACTTTCCATTGTTGGAAACAGTGCTGGAAGTCATCTTCTGTCAGCTCCTTAAGGACACCTGCCGCTTTCTCTTTTACAGCTTCCACATACTGAAATCTTGTCTCTTTTAATGCAGATTTCACCTTAGGGAACAGGTAGAAGTCACATGGTGCAAGATCTGGTGAATAAGGTGGATGTTCTAACTCTGAGATGATGCACTTGGCTAGGAACCTCTAGACAGATAACGCGGAATGACCTGGCGCATTATCTTGGTGGAGAACCCATAATTTGTCCTTCCACATTTCGGGGCGTTTTTTCCTTACTCTTTGACGTAGTTTAGAAAGTACCTCGAGGTAGAAATATTGATTAATTGTTTGGCCTTCAGGAACCCGTTGAAGGTACACAATCCCATGGATATAAAAAATACAATCATCATTGCTTTAAATTTTGAGTTGCTTATTCGAGCTTTTTTGGCTCTCTGTGAAGTTCGGCTCTTTCAGTGCATGGATTGGCGCTTCGTTTCCGGATCATTAGTAAAAAACCACGTTTAATTACATATATTATCTTCTACCAGTTCCCTTAGGTGAAATCTGCATTAAAAGACCAAGATTTGAGTCTGTGGAAGCCGTAAAAGAGAAAGCGGCACGTGTCCTGAAGGAGCTGACAGAAGATGACTTCCAGCACTGTTTCCAACAATGGAAAATTCGCATGGAGCGTTGTAGGGATAGAGAAGGAGTGTATTTTCAAGGTTACAATAAGTGATTATGTATAAAATAAAAATTAAATTTTTACAACGTCAGTCTCGTTATTTAATAGCCACACCTCGTAGATGACAATTTAAAAAATTTCCACTATTAACATGGTACCACTTTAGTGCAATCATACCCTCGCTCATACCTGTAATGCATTCAATATTTTATAAGTACAAATATTTCATATTTGATGTTTGTGATATATGTTACCTAATAACAGATACAACAATAAAAATTAACTCTTGAATTCCTTTCGTATGAAAATAACGTAAGGAATGATAAATTGTGAAATAGAAAATAATTTTAACGATACAAATATATAGTAATAAAATGTTTTGTTGAAAGTAAATAAAAAGGTTTTCTAAAGATTTTCTTAATCAATGAATAGTTAAAAATTAAAATACAATATGTTATTAAACCAATTTTTCTTCTAATGAAGTAACGAATAAGATATGTAAAAAAATAAAATAAAATAAAGTTCTACCATAAATTTCGCAAACAAATAAGTTAGTGTTAAAAGGAATGGTAGTAGTAATAACAATAATAATAGTAATAATGGTGTAATATAGGTAACTGTGAGGTTCAGTAACAAGTTTTAAGTTTTGCAAATTATAAGGTGACAGGGTAGACAGACAGGCACACAGACAACTCAGGCGAAATGCAATCTACTACTCGGTTGCATGGTTATGTTATGTACCCTTAGGCTGGCATTCCGTGTTCATTGGAGCATCACAATTAACCAAACAACTGTACGACCGGCAAACAATTTAACTGAAAACAACATGATTCAGACCATGAAAAAATATTTTATGTTTAAAAAAATGATGCAATCGTATTAGGTTAAATCAACAATGTTTATTTTTTCATAAAGTACTTTTAAAGTTCCCAGTTAATCCTGTTACCTGTTTAACCTATTAACATAAGAATTATTTGCTACAGAATTAATTTTATAAGAATGGATTAAGTTCATTGAGTACTGCGGTACCGGGTTGTCATCTTTCATATTACGACATTGTTAACAAGGTAACTATAAGCTAAATTTTGCAAAGAAAATAAATTATAACAGCTTAATGTAACTCCAACCAATTTAATTAAAAGAAAACCCAACCAAATGAATAATATTATTCATTGAAAACTCTTTTATTTAAAAAAATTACCTTGTTTGATAACTACTTTTTACTGGATTTTGCTTTTGAAAATTTGAAGAGGCACACCTAGTTTTATTAATTTTTATATGGTTGTCGCCTGATGGCCATATTTCTCTCGATCAATCTGTGTAGCTTAATTATTCACAGCAGCAAATTAAAAAGTTATTTATCTCGTAATTTCCTGGTTTAATTTTTTCAGTACCAACGTCCGGAAAACAGGAGGTCGATATCTTTTACGTAATGATAACATCCGGTTTATCGGGGGTCCGTAAGTTATGCATTAAGTACAAACGTCCGGATAACCGACCATTTCCAAAAAAACTTTTAAACATAAATTAATGGAATAAGTATTTTGAAACTGCCTCCGTGGCGTAGTGACTAGCACGCTACCCTACAAACGAAAGGTCCCGGGTTTGATTCCCGGCATGGGTCTGGAAATTTTAACACGTTAAAACCACTCTTAAGGAACCAAAACCCACCGTAAATGCTAATGACCAAGCTGTCGAGCGACTTTAAATAAATTAAAAAAACTATTTTGAATATATTTAGTGTAAGAACGGTTTTCCTTTTTTATGAACCCAATAGAAATTAATTTCTTTTTTTTTATTCTTTAAAAGCCACATAGGACTACATAAGTTCATCAAACTAAAAAGAGCTCATTTCAATTTTTGCGGTTCAATCTTTCAGTTTTTGGAGTCCCTTCCTGATGTTTCCCTCCTTGAACTTTCTCCAGTATTCCCTCAATCCAACCGATCTTCTTTGCCGTTCCTTGTCAGAATACACAACTTTCTGTCGTTTCGTCGGTTTCTGCTGTTCAAGTCTTGTGGTTTTCAGCCTGTGGTAATTTCCGGCTTTTGTTTTGAGGTCCGCAAGTGAGATTTGGAGCCCGTCCATGTCCTCCTTAATTTCCCTGATCCAATGGGGCTGAGTTTTTCTGTTAAGGAAAAAGTTGATGATTTGTTTTGAGATTCTGGAAAATTAATTTATAACAAGAAATTTTATTTTTCTGTAACGTTGAAATTTCGGTCGGCAATAGCAGGTTTTTAAAATAAAGCCTGTTTTTGGTCGGCAAAAGCCTGCAAGTTTTTAAAATAAAGCCTGGCACTTTTTGTACAACCTTATGTAAATAAATGGCATTTTAGATCACAATTTTAAATATTGTTTCGGCACTGAAAGCGTTTACTAAAGTAAGCGAAATATTTAATCGGCAGAATTAGGATCTAAATTTGTGTAATGTAATGTGATACAGTGATACTACAATATCTGCTGCACTAAATACTAAGTACATATCTATTTTAAAGTAAAAATAAGTTCTGAGAGTACTCTGCTGATATATTTCCAACTATAGTCCATTTGAAATTGCGTGATAGTAAGTCTCTGAATGGTGGTAACTTTTCTGAAAAAGTCCCTTTTCGAAAATAAAATTTCCCTTTTAATTATTCATAGAGGTATGTTATTCAAATTATTTTAAGTGGTAGCACAGACGCATGAGCACATTACAGAATTCCCTTTGTTCTTTATTTCATTTAAGTAATACTATCATGCTATTTTGAATGGACTATAATTCTATAGGCAGTAAATGGAAAGGTATGTAGCAGTAGCTACATACCAGTTTAACAGAATTAATAGAACTGACCAAAAATGAGGAATACACCTTTCAAGAAAAAATATTGCTACAGAAGAAGAGTAGAATATTAAGGGGGGTGTACCTTAATTTTTTACTGACACTCACAAGCAATAAACTTTTCAGCACAATAAAATAGTATGTGTAGTAGCATTTAAAAAAGTATTCTTAGTTTAAAAAATATTTACCCGCACCCTTATATTAAACCAAAATGGCGGATTTTAGCGTAAGTTTAGAACGAACATTTTTAAAAAATTTTTTAAACAAATTTATTAAAAGTTATGTCAAATTAAAGCGAAAATTCTGCTGTATGATCTGTAAGAAGGTTTTTTTTAAATGCCGGTTGTAAGGAGTAAAATAATTTTTTAAATTAGTAAGCAAAAATTTACTTCATTTTTATATAATTGAGCTAATTTTTTTAATTCTACATAAAGATTACACTAAAAAAGGCTCCATCAGATCACAGAATGTAAAAATGTAAACAATTTAAAAAAAATTACAGTTCCAGCTTCTTTAGATCAAAAGTTGTGTTCGTTTTAGCTTTTTCCTTTTCTCCTAGAAAAGGAAAACTAACAAGAAAATTTAATTTATTAATACTTAATGTAATATTCATATTTAATATTAATATAATATTAATAAACATTAAACTATACACAAAAATATCCAAGTAACGAACGAAATTAACTTCCGTCTTATAAATATTTACAGATATTTCACACGGAATATTTTAAACCAATGCACGGCTCTTAAGAATAAATTTCAAAAAGCTACTTTAATGTTAGATATCTGTTAAATTATACATACGCAAACGAAAATGAAACTCAGCATAAAAATATATTTACACATTTTTATGTATGAATCGAGAGAACCAAGCGAGTTAACAATAATATTCGTGCCATAATTAGTATTATTAGGAATGTATTTAAAATTACTACATATTTATAAATGAATTTTAATAAGAAAACTTCAATATTTCAAGTAAAATTTTTAATTTATAACTATTTTTTTTTTGTACAGAAACCATACTTAGTATTTATAAAACATATCACATAGCTATAAAAGACTGGTTAATATTGTTTTCTTTTAGCATATACATCTATTAACACGCTGTTTGACTGTAGATTAACTTCTGTATGTAATTAATTATTTAATACATCATGAAAGATATCAATAAATAATAAATTTAAAACATTTCCAATTCAGTTAGTTTTAATGTTAACTTAGACTTAAAATAAGTTATTAAAAAATGGCTGTAAATCAGTTTTAACAGAAGTTAATTGATTTTTGATGTTCCACAGTACGTCTGCACGTTATTTTAATCACGTTTCTTATCATTGAACTTGTAAAAATTCTCTTATTTGATTTATCCAATATCATATGATAATTTCTTTTAAGGTACGAAGCAAACATGATGTCACTCTATAATTTAACTAATAATTTGATAAATATCATAGAATTTCCCACAGTCGTAATTGAAATTCAATAAAAAATTTAATCATTGATTTGATCCATTCGAGAACGAATTCAATTGGGTAATAGAATATACTTTGCCATTGCAAATTTTTTTAAGAATAAATTAATAAATAGGAACATCAAAATGAAAATACAGTATTCCCCCGCTATAACGCGGGTGTCGGGGAACGTATCTGACCTCCGCGTTATAGGCTAACCGCGTTATTTCGAGAAGTACCGTAAATCACAACAGGGATCAATATAAAATAGACAGAAACCCAGCAGTAATGGTTTAATAAAAAAAAACCAATAGTATAATATGTACTTACATAGAAACAGGTAAAATGCGGAAGGTAGGCCTACGATATTTTTTCTTTAAATGTAAATTATTTTTTTTTTAATAAGAAGTTATTATTTTTTTGTTTAGCAGTTGTATGTTTCTTCTTTACAATATGTGATTTTAAACTTTTTAAATGCAATAAATTTCAATCATCATTATCACTTTGTTGCTACATCCATGGTTATAACACTATATTTTCTACAACGTCTTTTATTGAAGGTGTAGACCTCTCCGTAACAGCGATCTGAATAACACCTTCTCTTCTTCCTCCGACAAATTTTCGTTAGGTTGAAGAACGTAGTTCACAATATCTTCGTCGGGCTTGAAATGGGCAACGGGTGTTTAATCAAACACCCGTTGCCGTTGTTGATTGTATTCTTGAACCCACTCATTGAGATCACTTGCACACAATTTTATGCTCGGTTGAATTTGGAGGTTCCAAAGCATGTTCGTTTGCGAAAATATGAACATTTCCTGTTTCAGTGTCTTCTGTGTTACTCTGCGACAATATCGATCAACAATTTTTATTTGCAGTGGAGTTTAGGCGTACATTATTCCATGCTCTTCCAGCGCTGTATACAACACTTTCGAATGACTCAGTTTTCTGCTGATCCAACAGAAGAAAAAACAATAATGTGGTACACTTTTTGCTAAGGTCCGTTTCGGGATCTAGATAAAATAAATAATTAACAAACTATCGTTTAAAATTACAAGTATTTATTACACACTATAAATTATTCGTACAATTAGCAATCGCCTATTTTAACTATCAGTTTATTATTTGAATTATTGTTTTTATTGATATATAGACCGGCAGGTAAGGGTCATGAAGATTTATTATTTTAAAGCCTGTGAATTTGTTCCTAATATGTATTTCCAAAAATTTTGTTCTTCCGTTGGAAATAAATAAGAGAAAATGAATCTTATTTTACCTTTTCTTGATAGGTTGTAAAGGAATAAAAAGAAATTGTTAATTTTATTATCTCATTTATAATAAGTTACCTATCATAAGTTAATAAATGTTGTGTCTCCCTCGCCCCTTTGATTAAGTACTGTGCTGCCGGCTATCAAAGCTTCCGACGTAGCGACAGAGGGAGCCGCCAATAGTTCCGAGAGGGGTGGTAGGCTTGTGGCGGCGTACCGACATAAGCCTTTGTCATCTAGGCCACACCAATAACCACCCTCTACCACAGCGCTCTCGGCAACTATAAAGAGCGCTACACTGAGCCGAGAGGATTCAATTCCAATCCAGACAGCATCGACAAGACATCCACCATCAGCACACCGCTACTGGACAAAGACCACGGCAAAGACTAATCGACCACCCCACAAGAGAGAAGATGATGCTTCCGCTCGCCGACCCTACAGCGTAAGCCGTCGACCGGACCGTCATCGCCCGCTGCCGCGAGCGATGCCCACAGCGGTCCCTCGACCGAGCCTTACGCCCACCGGATCCGGCGAAGCAGCCATTGACGCACTACTGCGAGGGATGAAGATGACGTCTTCGCTGGACGACGACACGCCGTGTCACCCAACTCCTCGACCGCCACGACGACTACGACCGACGCTTCCCATCAAGGCGACCACCGCTTAAACGGCCCTTTTCAGGGCTACCAAAATGCAAAGGTTTCAACTCGCCACTTACTGTCGCCATCCGGTGACAGTTGTTTTTTAAATATTATAAATAACAAACTAATTATATAAAATAAATTAGTAATTAAATAAACGTAATCAATTACAAGATTATTTTTGCACCTCAATTTAACTAAATACCTCTTACAAATGATTGTGCGACGTCTACAGTATATACTGAATATTTTTTACAAACGCAACCGTTAACCTACGCGGTGCACAATTCACTCGCAGATGACAAATCAAAACTAACTAAAACTTCAAGACGTCCGCTCCTTATATAGGGATACCAAACTTGTATAAAATACTACATTAACAAAACTATCTAAAAATATAAAATCTTCCTTTCGGTTCTTGATGAACTTAACAAAAAGTAAACACATATATTTGATTAAAGGACAAAATATAACACCATAACAAAAGAGTTATTATCTAAATAGATATATCGACCATTCCCAGGTAGCCGTTTCACAATAGGCTTTTTAGCATTTAACATTTTTTAAACATTTCTTGGAACTAAGCCGTTTTAACAGCTATATTTATTTACATTAACATTTCTTAAATCTCAGTCCTAGAGAATTCTGGAACAACACTTTCCCTTTAGATATTGTCAGAATATAGTATATTTGTTTTTGGTGCAACCAGCTGATAATTTTGGCTGTGAAATGTAGAATATGTATTAAAATGGACTGTAAAAGAAACTTAAAAAAACACATTATGTAAACACATATGCTTTTTTATGTTATACAACCATCAATATCATATTATTTTGTTTCTTCTGAAACGTACAACTACAAAAACTTGTTATGATCATTAAGGTTACTTTAATTGTTATTGTAACTTGTTCACAAGCATTTAAATGCCTTTAAGGTACAGCTGTGTGGGTGGAGATCACCGGGCAGGTGCATTCACAAATAATAATTAGTCTTGTAAGAGAATAAAGAATATATAATAACCCACAATATAAAAGCAAGAAGCTAGCAGTTAGCAAGCAGTTCGTTAACAACTTGACCTAAAAAGTGGACTCCTTGTCTCTCTTATTATTTTTTTTGTAAGTTTTAATAATGAAGTGTCCATTCTTTTAGTGTTTCTTTCTTTGGTTGGGTATATACCTACATCATCATCCTTTTCTTCTTCGTCTTATTCTTCTTACTTGCCCACGTATGTTGGTGGTGGTCGTAAGAAGTGGGAGGAGACTTATCTATTTGATTTTATTCTTTTCTTCATTAGAAGAAGTTTAACTACATACACAATCTGCAAGAAGAGAAATAATAATAAGACGAAGTGGAAAAAAATAATTTAAGCTAGTCTAACACCTGTTAATTCCCGCCACTAGATAGAAAATAAGATAAAAAAATATCTCACACCTTGAATTATTAACGCCTTTTGAAATTCATTTCTTTTTAAATAAAACATTTCAGTTAGTTCAAAAATGCATGCTATTAAGAACTGTATAATTAATAAATATATTTTAATTTAAAAAAAATCATTATTTTTATTTCGCTTCAATCTTAAATTCTACATTACATTGCAAAGCGTACATCCTCCGAAGATGTTGAAGATTGAATCGTCTAGTTACAAAAGCAGATACATCCAAAATGTAAATTTTTCTGGAGACCTGAAAAACGTTTCTCTCAAAAACATGAAATGATACAACTTTGTGACTTACTCGAGAAATAGCATTAGGGTAGAGGATTTTACAAACTGACTTAAATTATCTTATGACCGTTAAGAGAAATTTCACATGCTTTATGTGGATGTATCTGGTTTTGAAACGGAATTCGGATCTATCTGGTTTCTAAATAAACTTAAAAACCAAAATATATCAAACGCATGATTATTTTAATTTGTTACATAATTAATCACACATTTTGGTGTTTTAGAAATAAAATTTACAAAAAATAGGTGAGATAATATTAAAAAATTATGAAAAAAATTTCTAATGCTTTTTCCATGATTCATTATCACTAACTTCTTCAGGATAACACTCCATTTCGTAATATTATTAAAATAAATCACTAACTTTAATATTTGTCTTTAGTATTTGTCTTTAATATTTGTTTAATATTTGACAACACTAATTAAGCAAATAAAGAAAAACGTCCACTAAAATACAACTTGCAACAACTTGCTCATATTACAACATAAACCTCAAACTAATGTTCGAGCCGTGTGACATAAACATTTATGTTTTTCGAGGTCAGTACTAGAGAATGAATGTATCTAGTTTTGAAACTAACCAGAAACTTCATGCTTGTTTTTATTAAGGATGTAGATGGTTTCGAAACACATGCACTTTTCAGTGGATTAGGCCTTCTTGTCCTGTTACGACTCAAAATCTATATTATTGTTTTTTTCTTTTAATTTGTCAGCACTATTGCCATCTCTTGCGTGGTCTGCCAACATCTCTCCTTCCATGAGGTTGATATTTAAAAATCTCCAATGGTATTCTTCCCGCTGGCATTCTCTGAATATGTTCCCTCCATTGTCGACGGTATTCTGCAACCTTTTCATTCAAATTGTAGATATTTAATTCTGAGCGTATATCTTCATTTCTTATTTGATCTCTACGCTCGCATTCCTTAATTTTGCGAAGGAATCTCATTTCCGCCGCCTGTACTCTACTCTCCAGTGGTTTTGTGGTGACCCACGACTCACTTTCGTATAAGAGCACTGGGGTAGCCATCACTTTATAATATTTTAGTTGTGTTTCCTTCCTCGCTTTCTTGCTTAAGATCCTGCTTATAGTCCCACATATTGATTGAAACTGTCCTACTTTCATTTCAATGTCTATATCTACCTTAAAACTAATGTCACATCCCAGGTAGTTATATTGTGACACCTGCTCCAGTATTGTATCAAAAACCACTATTTTAGATCTGGTAGCGAACTTGCCAGTGAATCCCATTACTTTGGACTTGGTTAGAGATTTTTAAATTGTATAACTTGCATAAATGATTTAAGACGTGAATTGATTTCTGAAGCACATCCTCATGGTCTTTTACAATTAAATAATTCTTACTTACTACCTGATTGCAATTTTACACTAACTGCCAGTCACGAGTAATCTATTTCCATGCGTGACACACATAAACACAAAGTATTTACCTACTTTACGTCGTTTAACACAAATTACCTTCACCATGGTTCATACATTACTTTCAGAAATGTAAACACTTTAGACTATCTTGAAAGATAAATAATATAACAGAATAATGAAAAACAAAGAATTATAAAATAACCCAGAGAAAAATAATAAAAGACCCTAATAAACTTATTGAAATACAAAATACTTTCTACTCTATGCCAGAAGGTCAACAAGTAAATGCAGCCTAGCTGCTAGTAAAGAAAGTAATAAATTATACTCACCAAAACTCACACAAAGGCCTCCTAGGATTGTACCACATTTTGTTCATGAGACAATCTTTTTGCTAAATGTATACGCACAGTTCTTAAGTTTTAATGGTAGCTTTGACCTTGCGAACACCGCGATCGAGTGGGTAGGATTCATTATCGTCATTATCGTACATTTCTACAAACATTGTACGCACATTAGTCGCAATAAAAATAAATCATTTCGTTGAGAAGTGGTTGTTTGATTGCTTATTACATTGAAATGGTAGTTTTGTCTTCAGCCTATATCTATCTTTCATGAAATGTTATTTCAATTTTGAATTTGCGTAGTGAGTGTATATTCACCGACACGGACAATGTTTTTAGTTAGAGTAGTAGTAGCGAGGCTTGGCCGGGCGAGAGACACCGTTTAACCTCATGGATTGTACATCCCAACTCCCAACTATCGATGTATGAATCATGATATAGTTGATTTCACGATTTCTCCGCTATAGTTGATTTCACGTTCAGAATGCAGTACGGAAAGTCCATAAGCAATGTATTTCATATTATGGGAGTTTGAGCGCTGCTACAATAAGTAAAAATATCGACTACGCACCACTACACGTTCTCATTTACAAACTCCTATTGAATAACGTAATACGAAAACATACTTAATATCTGTATCGTTTTAAAGACAGGTACCGACAAATTATTTTAGTGCTGGAACTGTTCAGCAATTTTACTGTCTTTTTAAATTATTATAAACTGAAGAGTAATTTATTGTTTAAATCTTGTTTGAATAACATTAGTTAGTATCTCGTAAAGGTCTAAAAATGGTTACAAAACCTCCCCTGACCTCACAGTGAGGGTGACCAAGAGACGTCATACCCCTTTCTCTTATACGTACTTACAGTCTCTTATCTAAATATCGGAGTATAATAACATTTACAGCGTAATAAAATACTGTTCATTAGGAAGCGAAATTATTTTTTTCACAATTTTTTGATTAAAAATGTGCTTGTTAGAGCGTGGTAAGCGAAACTCTAATTATATTTTTGCCCGTGATCTTAGGATGGTGTCAGTGGAGGAGGGCTGATGTTTTGCGTACGGTTGATAACACAAACGGGTCTCATAAGACCTGTTCTGCATTCTAAACGTGAAATAGAGTATAGAACAGATGAATGCATTTCATAGATACATAAAAATCACGCATACTTGTGCGTCTGTACACAAAAATGAAGTGTCGGACAGAACAACTAGAGCTGATTTGTTGAGTCATGGATTCCGTAAAATAAGTAGTCATGTAAAAGTCTCTATTGAGTTGGTTTTTACTTTTACTACTCCGTAGTTTGTGTTTGGATAAAATTTCAGTCGGTGAATACCCATTTTGTAGCCAACATCAATTTCGTTTACGCTTAATATACCTAATTAGATCCATTACAATGTTTTATGGGGAATAATGCGGAAAATTAAATTCTTACCTTCTACCTGATCCTAATTATTATATAATAATCATTATTGTATTACATAGCAATGTTGATAGATTGAAATCCAGGAAGCTGTTTCGCATTCCTAGTTGATATTAATACATGGTTATTAGATAAATAAAATGTCTACGAAATAAATCTTAATTTAATATACTAATAACTAAATCTAATTACATTTTCTATCGCAATAAGGGTTTAAATTATAGATTAAACCGATATTTATAATTAACATTTAACCAATATATAAAATAATAAACATTTAATAAGATGAGGTTAGCTATAATCTAGCTGTAGGATGTAGCTAATAATTATATGTAGCTACGGAATTAAAAGAAGGTGTATTGGTTATCAGATAGTATGTTACGAAGTAGAAGCTAGTGTGAGGTGTGCTTGTTGGGTGTTTTTTTCTTTCACTCTTACGGTTGCAAAGCCCTCTAGGTTAGAAGGTGATGAAATTAATATCCAACAATGGTAATTCCGGTATAATTGTATTAATTAATGGCGTCTCGGGTCTAGGTTATGTTTGTGTGCAATGTAGTTACATTGTGGCATGTGGTATACTAAGTAATAAGTTGTGCTTTAAAACCAGTAGACCGAAAATTAATATAAACTTGTACGCTTGAGGCGGCCAAGGTGGCAACTGGTGATCTTTTTACAGTATAATATATACGTCACGTTGTTAAATCAATTTTTTATTTTTTAAATACATAAAAGTTTACATATTTCCATTTTTAATATTCGTGAAATTAATTCATTCTCTATCATTAAAAATTCTTAACGTTAATTTTTTATTTATAACCGTAAAAAATGTTATTTCAATTTTACCACGAAAGGAATGGTATTGCTAAAAAAAAGTTTAACAAAATAATTAACTTACACCAAGTGATTTTTAAATTAAATGTTATGTATTTGATCGAACAGGTGGTAATTAAATGTTTCACAAGCATCAATCCTTTAGGTCAGTTATTCCCAACCTTTCTTGGCTTTATTTAATCCGAGGCGACGAGAAAAACTCAAACGAGGAAAAACTCCTCGTTTTACTTAGTAAAGCCTCTGCAGGTTCAAACCAGCCTTTCGGCTGCTGACCTAAACAACAATTGTGCTGACAACTTCTTCAAGTGGCTGAGCAGCTCAAGAAAGAAAAATAGCTTAGGCAATTATCATGTAGCTCGTATCCATTGAAATCTCTTCAGTTTTGGGCTAGAAATAGAGTTACGGGTAGAGGAAATAGAGTGAAATTATGTTATGAAGGCTGTCTTCCTCCACTGACTTACAAATCACCCTAACAAACCTACCATTTATATCCTTAGATGAAGAAAGTTAAACGGCTTAGTTTTTAAAAAAAATTAAGGATCCTTCACGCGAAACGTATGCTACAACTTCTGACGCTTCCTTGCAAAATTAATCAAAATATAATTTATTAGTTTGATTATTTTTTTTATCCGAGGCGGCGAGAAAAACTTATGTTCACTCCCTCACGATGGTGGAAGTAGTGTTCGACTCAATTGAGGCGTCCTCGTCCAGCCACAAAGAGGCCGCAACCGCCTGCCAACCAAAAACCCGCCGCCTGGCCACTTGATCCGACATAAGCAAACAACCCTCCACCTCCCACGGAACTGTTTATATAACACTACAAGGGAAATGTCGGGTTAAAAAATTTACACACTGTCAGCGGGGCGTGTAAAGGAACCGTAGCCTAATTCCCCTCTCGCTGTCACTGACCAACACTCACTCTCTCACTTTCATTCATCTCTTTCATAACCAGCTCAAGAAATAAGTGTGCCTACTTTATGAGATCGGGACATGAATGATTTACTGTGGGAGAGGCCAATCCCGCTGATATCGTGATGGAGGTTTCTTGGCTTAAGACGCACCAATAGTTGTTGAAGTGTTTTTGCGACCGATATTGTTATATCCACATTTATTGTTACTGTACTGTTATTGTACTGTTAGCGTGCAATTAACTAGAAATACAGCATATCAATATAAAAAACATCTTACTTTATATTCAAGTGTAAAAACACAAAATTAACATTGTAAAACAAAAAATTGAAATATTAAATATCAAATCACTATTTATATTTACATCAATTCCACAAAGAACTACATTCAATCAATATTAAAATTAGACATAAATAAACTAATATGATTTTTGGCGTTGCTTTGCTTGAATTAAAGAGTCTAGGTCAGGATTAAATGATGACATGTTTAGTCTTACATCAGATTCAACGTTGCGATGGTTCCTGTACTTGTTTTTTAAAAACACTAAGGAAGAAAAAGTACGTTCGCATAAGTAGCTTGTTGAGAAGACCATTAAAAACTTCGTGGTAATATTTGATAAGTCTGTGTATTGTGCCCTTGCTTGAATCCAAAAAGATATTAAGTTTTTCTCTTCGTACACAGATTTCATCACTGTATCACAAGATAAGAGATGTATCACAATAAGAGGATCTTCCTGTGAAATAAATAAAAATGTTAACTCTGGTACTGTCTTGAGCAATAGAGGAGAGCGCATTTTTAGTTTAGGCACCAACGCTCACTGCAATGTACAAGCCCTTGTTTTTTGGAGCGTGCACGACCCACCGGTAGGGAAAAACTGGTTTAGATTATTGTATAATTTCTCTTAAAATTTCGGCTATAAAATTGTATCAATTATTATTTTGAAGAATACAAATTCAATTACTAAATATCCTAGAAATTTTTGTCATAACTGTAGCAAACAACCTTGTAATTGTTTCATCAAGTTTTTGTAAAATCATAGAAAAACTACCTAAGAAATAACGAAATTGAAATTAAGTAAATTTGTCAATATTTTTTTACATTTATTTATAAAGGTCCCTCATAATCAACCCTATTCACACCAAGGGAATACGTAAAGTAGGGGATTGGAATGACAGGTCGATGTGGGAGATCACAGCAAAACAGCAAAAGCCTTATGATGCCGTTAATAATACAGAATTAGAGGCCTCTTGTAGGCAGCCAATATAAGAACGAAGAAATAAAACCAAACTAAGGACCATTAAAACCAACAAGAAAAGGAGTACAGGCTGAAGAGAAACTTATAAAATTAAGCCGAGTATAAACATATCACACGGATCCTACTGGAACAGTTACAGCACATACTCATAAAAAAAACGCTAGTTAAAACAGTACAAGGCCAAAAACCAGGAAAAACAGAAAGAAACCAACACACGACCAGCCGTCTAAAATAACATAAGCCACCATTGCCCAGAGCAGACACATCTTACTGAACTTCTACACGGCTCCAAGGAGTCTGGGTCGATTTTATACCGCTAGCCAGATACATTTATTTATGATAATAATAAATACATTTCAATTAAAAAAAACTGTTTTAAGCTCTTTATTTATCTCGGGGAAACCTACTTCAAAAATTTAAATAATCGGCCGTGAAACACTCACACGACTTTCTTTTGCCAATGTAGATAATTAAAATTATAACAGATTGTTTAATCATAAAATAACAATGTAGAATGAAAAACATAACCTAATTTTAATCATGAGTGAATGACGCTGAATAAAAATCAATTTCTGTTTGACTCAAAAATATGGAAAATTACCAATTGATGCTAAATAGGCTTTACAGAAAAAATATTTGAAATAAAAATTGTAGGTTTGTTTAGTTATACCTACACTTTTGTCGTAAAATGCGTACTTAATCTTTAAAACATCCCATTTTTTTACCGATTTTCATGAGCAAAATAAAAAAATTAATGATTGATATTTTTTCTACAATGATTATTTTAGCGCCAGGTTGTAGAAAAAATGTTGAAATAAAAAAATCTAGTTTTATAATTTTTTACAACTTCAATTATATACATAGTTGCCATAAAATACCTATTAAGGCCGCAATCTTAAAAATATAATTTTTACCACGAGACGACGGTTTCCCTAAGAATTTCTTTTATTAAATGAGGCAATTTTTAAAAAAATCGTAGGATTCGGTGTTTAGAAAATCGGAAAAAGTAAAAAATTGCACAAATAAACTACTACTTCTGTTCGACCGATTTTGATAAAAATGTTGGTGTTTGGTCCGCTAGTGGTAACTAACTTAAGTTTCAAGTCTCAACTTCTTACGCTATTCCGTACTTGAGATATTTTTTTTAGACACACACTGACCAATCGCTAAAAAAATGTTTTTGGGTTCAAGGGATCTGAAAACGTGTATTTCCGGTGACAAATCGATTTAAAAAAAATCGACATGAAAACCATAATTTCTTCCTTACACAAAGTAAAAATTAACTCAGAAAACGCCAAGATTCAGTTTGAAGCTCCATACAATAAACGAGAAATAATCCAATGTAAACGCTGCCAGAGATATGGTCATTCAAGATCCTACTGCTCGCGGCCATTTCGATGTGTTAAATGTGGCGATTACCACGAAACATCCGAATGCAGAAAACGTAACGACACACTAGCAAAATGTTATGTTATGCCAAGGAGTCCACCCTGCTAATTATAAGGGATGTGAGGTCTACAGAGATATAAAGAAACGACGATTTCCACCCTTACGGGAACGAAACATTACGTCGTTGCAGACTAAACCATCTGAAACTGAACGAACCACTGGGCCTACTAAAGGCCAGGATACGCTCGCTCCTGTTCATGAAACTTATGCGGATGCACTCCGAGGTACAACTCGCCGACTAACAACTTTCGCGATGCAAGATGATCATATGAAGTTTTTTCAGAACTCTTTTGAGGAGTTGAGAAAAGTTATTGAGAAACAAGCAGAGCAAATGGCCACACTACTAAATCTTCTCACTATCGTCGCTTCAAAATTAAACTAAATGCCGGATTTTATGTACAAAATCTCTCTATGGAACGCTAATGGTTTATTTCAGCATTATCATGAATTCATCACTTTCATTAATTTAAATAAATTTGATATAGTTTTAATTTCAGAGACCCATTTTACAGATAAGAGTTTCTTTAGTTGTCCAGGCTATTCTTTGTATCACACAAATCACCCCGATGGAAGAGCACATGGCGGAACAGCCGTAGTTATAAGGAATAATATTACTCATTATGCGCTTCAGAAGTCTGAAAGTGCTTCGTTGCAAGCTACTAGTGTTGCAGTGAAAGACGTGTACGGTTTTCTCACACTTTCAGCAGTGTATTGTCCTCCCAGGCATAGGATAACCGAAGCTGAATTTACGAATTTCTTTGATTCTTTAGGGAATAGGTTTACTGCCGGTGGTGACTTTAATGCCAAGCACCAACTGTGGGGATCCAGACTCGCTAATCCTAGAGGCCGATCACTTTATAACGTTGTAAGACAAAATAACTTGCACACATTGTCAACAGGAGAACCTACGTACTGGCCGTCTGATCCTAACCGGCGGCCTGACCTCCTCGACTATTTCATCACAAAAAATGTTCCTCAAAATTCAGTGCAACTCAAAGCTAGTCTTGAGTTGTCATCAGATCATACACCTGTCATAGCAGTAATTAATTCGAGGCTCATTGTTAAAGAACCACCTCCGACGTTACATAACAAACATACTGACTGGCAATATTTCCGACTGCTAATAGAAAACAAAATTACATTAAATGTCTCGTTGAAAACGGTAAGTGAAATTGAAGATGCGATTGAACATTTCAATGAAATAATACAAGAGTCAGGCTGGGAATCTACACCAGTTAGGGACAACCCTACGAGACAGCATTTTTATCCTGAAAATGTCCGGGAAAGAATTGCTGAAAAAAGACGACTGAGACGCATTTGGCATAACACTAAACATCCAGACGATAAAAGACGATTTAATAGAGCATCGAGAAGACTAAAAGAGTTGCTTTCCGAAATTAAGAACGCCTCCTTCCAAGAGAAACTATCTAATCTTTCTCCATCCGGTGCATCTGATTACTCACTCTGGAAGGCTACAAAATTTTTGAAACAACAAAAGAAGATGGTTCCACCACTAAATACCGGAGACGGAAACTGGGCAAGAACTCCAGCAGAAAAGGCTGATATATTTGCTAGGCATCTTGTGGAAGTCTTTAAGCCGAACGAACTTCATGATCGAAATTTTACTGACGAAATTACGGAATATCTAGAGGCGCCCTTCCAGATGTCTCCACCCATCAAACCATTCAGCCCTGCAGAAATTGAGAGGACTATCAAAAATAATCTTAACCGGAAGAAAGCACCAGGATACGACTTAATAACAGGCGAAATCTTGAAACAACTGCCTATAAAAGCGTTCTTGTTACTTACAGCGATTTTTAATGCTATTATACGCGTCGGATGCTTTCCTGCTCAATGGAAATATGCCCAGGTGATTATGATCCTTAAACCAGGCAAGGATCCTGTACGACCGAGCTCCTATAGACCAATAAGCCTGCTTCCAATTATCTCTAAAGTATTTGAGAAAATGTTGTTAAATCGTTTAAAACCTTTTATAGAAGAGTATAAACTTATTCCAGATCATCAATTCGGGTTTCGTGAACGACACTCGGCTGTAGAACAAGTCCACAGGCTAGTAAATTTTATTCAGAAGAGCTTAGAATTGAAGAAGTTTACTTCAGCTGTGTTCTTGGATATTCAACAGGCGTTCGATAAAGTTTGGCATCTAGGTCTGTTATACAAAATTAAAATGAAATTAGAATATCCATACTTCTTGATTTTTAAAAACTATCTTTTAAATCGTTTCTTCCAAGTTAAATATGATAATGTCTTTTCCAATTTCTACTTATTAAATTCTGGCGTTCCTCAAGGCAGCATTTTGAGCCCATTCTTATATACGCTTTATACAGCCGACCTTCCAGAAAATGATTCTGTAATGACGGCAACGTTCGCAGATGACACAGCGATTTTAGCGGCGGACGCTTCTCCGACATGTGCCTCGGAGAAGTTACAAACCTATCTTGACAACATTCACGAATGGTGTAAGAAATGGAGAGTGAAGATTAATGAGGATAAGTCAACGCACGTAACATTTACATTAAAGAAACCAACATGTCCAGTGGTCAGCTTGAACGGTACAGTAATCCCACAGAAGGATGAAGTTAAATATCTGGGTTTACATCTAGATCGAAGACTCACGTGGAGAAGTCATATATGGGCGAAACGAAAGCAACTTGGGCTGAAGTTACGTCAATTATTCTGGCTCTTAGGCAGTAGGTCTCAACTCTCCCTTGAGAATAAAGTACTCGTATACAAAGTAATACTCAAACCAATTTGGACGTATGGGTTAGAGCTATGGGGTACAGCTAGTTCATCAAATATAGAAATACTGCAGCGCTTTCAATCAAAATGCCTGAGACTGATCGCTGCAGCCCCATGGTACGTAATAAATGAAATACTACACAATGACCTAAACCTGCCCTTCATAAAAGAAGAAATTAAACAAGAGCGAAAAATATTTACAAAAACTAGAAGACCATCAGAATCCATTAGCGATTAGCCTCCTTGACAACAGCACTGATACTCACAGACTGAAACGCTTTAAACCATTGGACTTACCTCTACGATTTTGTTAGTAATTTAATTTTAATTTTTTTCGTTTTTTTTTATCTTTTCTACTTCAACTCCTAATCATCAGCATCTCATAATTGGCGTCGTTTTCATCTCTACCATCGTCATTGTCATCTCCAACTTCAACTCTTTGTGTTTCGGGATGTTGATTCACAGTTTATCAAGTTTCATTTTGTATAGATATATATATATATATTTTTTGTTTCTTCACAGTTTGGGCTTTTTCAAACACACTACTGAGTGTCGTTTGTGTTTTAATTCTAAGGACATTACTCAGATTTTCTCATATTTGCTTAAAGTTATTTTATTTATTAACTGATTGCAAAAGAAAACTATACAGTTACAAAAAAAACACCCAGAAAAAATATGATTCAAATAAATTTGTTATAAAATTTAGTCGCTTTTTCACTTTTTTAAATTTTCTCAAAAGTCGCCTCAGTTGGTACATTCTATGTGTTCTGCAGGACAGGACCATATCGCCATGTCCGCTGATATTCTTGGGGTCTGTGCACTCGTGGTAGAAAATGATTACGATTACGGCCTTACTATGCATTTTGGGGCAAAAGTGTTTAACTATTCAAAGTTCAAGGAAATTAAAACCGCTACTACTTTTATTATCAATATTTTTTCTATAAAGATTAGATTAGCGTCAATTAGTGATTTCCTGTATTTTTGCTCATCAAAATCTGTAAAAATATGGGATTTCTAAAATTGCAGCCTTAGTACGCATTTTACTACAAAAGTGTAAAAACCAAAGATATAGGAAGTTAAAAAAAATACAATTTTTATTTCAAACATTTCCTTCTAGAGAACCTAGTTTAGCGGCACTTAATTATTTTCTGTATTTTCAATAGTCCAACAAAGGTTGATTTTCATTATGGATCATTCACTCATGATTAAAATTAGGTTATGTTTTTGACTTTACATGATTTACTCATGAATAAAAATAAGTTATATTTTTAATTATTAAATTGGCAAGAGAAATTCATGTGATCCACACTAGAGTTTTTGGTAAAATAATAATATTTGACAGTCTTAATTAAAAATTAGTCTTAAAATAATAAAATCCGTCTTAAAATAATGAAAATTGTAAATTTTTAGAGCATAAAAAATCTGTTACCGGCATGTTGTTTGGCGTTAAAAATTACGCAAAAATTTGATAACCCGAAAATTCTCAATCAGCACCCTCTAGCCTGCGGTAGGGGTTGTATTTTTTTATCTCCTAAACGGTGCATCGTAGAGAAAAATTGTATAGAATATTTTTTGTACCCCTTGCAAAGTACTTTAAAACCATATAGCTATTGTTGCCCTTAACTTGCCGGTTTGGTGAGAAAACTCAAAAAACAAAATTTCGGCTTTTTGGGGTTTGCCGTTTTCAGGTATTCCTATCTTTATACCTTCAAAACGGTTTTTTTGGCAAATTTTTATTAACAAAACGTTACAGGTACGTAACGTTCATTCATTCATTCACCTTGTGGCAAATGGTTCTGATCCAGATATGAATTCTGATCCACCTACCCCTCTGAGGCCGAGACAAGGAAGCAGCGCGAAGCGCTGCTGGAGTGGCGAGTATAAAATATATAGTTATAACTACATATATTATATTTAAACAAAATTGGTGGCGCTATTAAACTTGGTCACAAATTAAACTCCAACAACTATTACAGTGTGATCTTTATATACATATTTTAATATGCAAATTTCTTATTTTATTTAACTGAAGCCGACGTCTTTAAACTTAGTGAACGTCATAAACATTTGCTTTTGAATCGTATGATGGAGTAACTACAATAAAGATGCAAATCTATTCTTAGTGTTGCATTAACTTCGTATATCTGGCTTATAACTAACGAACTCAGTGCTTTTGATTCATTCGAGTTTCCACGTTACAGTTAGTAGTTAGATACCATTAGAACTGTTTTAATTATTAATTAATTATGTATAATTATGCCGTTTATTTTATATTTATGTCGCATTTTAAATACATATTAATATATTTTTTAAAAACATCGATAATAGTTCTGGTTAATGTAGGCCCCTACTATTAGTCGAAATAAATTGTATTCGATTATAGTTAGATCTATCGATCTATCGATCTATAAATGTAATTTATATTTGTAATAATTAAACCATTTGAATACATTTATTTACCGTGTACATATATTTTATTGTAGTATTTTATGATAGTAAATTACTAACAAGTTGTTGAAGTTCAGTGCGTATACTTCTGAATTTGATTAAAAATATTTGTTAAAATTAAAATGAAAACCGTTTCTGCGCGATGAGATTTAAATATATATATATATATATATATATATGAGATAAAAATTTGTTTACTTTTAAAAAAAAATGATTTAGTATTGAGTCTAACGAATAATTTTTCATAATCTAAAGTACTTTTTACGTTGTCTTGTTCCTTATTCCATATAAAAATATAGGAAAGGAAAGTATTATTTTCATGTTGAATTTTTAAAATCTAGTTTTTACCGTAAAACACGTTTTTATGTTTTTGCGTTTTACACCTCCTAACCCAAAAAAACATATTTTTAACGATTTGTTTGTGTGTGTGAGAGAACAAATCTCAAGAACGGCATATCGTATGAAGTTGGAGCTTGAACTTAAAGTAGTATTTATTCGTACGATTTTCTCTAAAACCGCTCGTACATTTTTTTAGAAATCGCCTCATTTACTAAATTGACCCACCAGGTTGGCCTAGAAGTAAAGTTTTCGCCGTGAGTCAGCTGTTTAACAGCTGATTTTGGAGACGTAGGTTCCTGGTTCAAATCCTAGTAAAGGTAGTTACTTTTATACGGATTTGAATACTAGACAGTGGTTGCAGTGGTACTTTGATGGTTGGGGTTAAATTAACCATACTCTCTCAGGAATGGTTGACCTGGGTCTGTACAAGACTACACCTTATTTACACGTCATACACATCATCCTCATCTCATTGGGTCATGGGGTTGCTTATTGTTCTGAATTGAACAGATTGCAACGTACACATATTAGGAATTACAGAAAGAAAAATTACTACTTTTTTAATCTACACGATAGAGTAAACTCTATATCCCTGAAATTTTTTGGGGCTTGTGTTCCTATGGTAAAAAATGTTTTAGTTTCGACTGGAGCCTTAATATGCATTCTAGAGTAAAAATATACGCAATCAAAGTTGTGTGAGTGTTCACACACACACACACACGCAAACTTTGTATGAAAAAAATCAAAGTTGTAAAACATTAAAAACCCTACAACGTTTAGTTTAAGCGTTATTTTTTTACAATGCTTAGTTTAGCGTAAATTAGTGATTTCTGTATTTGCTTATCAAAATTGATAAAATCGCGATTAGTATTGATTAAATATGTACCTTAGTATTAATTTTACGACAAAAGTGTATAATGATTAAAGTTATAGGAATTTTAAAATGTTCAACTTATATTTCAAGTAGCCTATGTTTTTCTACAGAGATTAGTGTAGCATCAATTAGCAGTTATCCGTATTTTTAAGTCTAACAGAGGTAGATTTTTGCGTTATTCACGCATGATTAAAATTACCTTGTAGAGTATAAATAACGTAGTAAATGAAGCGATTAAAAAAAATAATAAGAGCAGTTTTTGAGAAAGAAGCTAAAAAGTGAAATAATGCACGAGCAAATTATTACATCCGGTTGACCAATTTTGAAGAAAATGTTTGTCAGGTTCTCTTGTATTACCTAACTTAAGTTAAAAATTTCAACTTCGTAAGCTACTCTATTCTTGAGATATTTTGTTCACATACAGACCAATCGCTTAAAACATATTTTTTTGTGTGTATTTCCGGTAAAAAAATCGATTTCAAATTTCAACATGAAAACGATATACTTTCCTTCCTATATTTTTTTATAGGGCACGAAAACGTAATAAATGCTGATTCTGTTTT
The DNA here is from genome assembly GCA_035578175.1 of Catonia carolina. Taxonomy (NCBI): domain Eukaryota; kingdom Metazoa; phylum Arthropoda; class Insecta; order Hemiptera; family Achilidae; genus Catonia; species Catonia carolina. The sequence continues at coordinate 59,022,723 of JAQMRL010000008.1, read as the reverse complement.
CTTCACTTTGCATATTTAACGAATTTCCTTATTACTTCCGTTACATCCATCCTTGTCCAAGGTAATATAATATTCCTTATTACGTTTTTGTATTACCAACATAACTGAAATAAAAAAGAAAATTAAAAAAGAGCTATTTAAAATTAACATTTTTATGCAACTGAATTCGGTAGCGAAAGAAGCAGTTAAACACACAAAAAAAGTTTGGACTCAAAAAATTTTGGATTTAATATAATTTCATCGTTTTATTGTATTTTTGTATATTTTTATTTATTTTTTAATATTATGTTGTCTAAATTTTCATTGAATCTAAGTTTACGTTCTTTGTTTTAGCGATGATCTCGTTACGCCAGTCTGTGTTTTTTATATATACTCGTATATATTGTGACACTTATCTTTAAGGTCCGTTTCGGGATCTGGATAAATTAAATAATTAACACACTAAAGTTTTAAATTACAAGTATTTATTACGACTAATATTTACTATTAAATAAGTGACTACACTCTACAAGTATATTACAATGAAACTACTTAATAATTAACAAACTAATTAGGCTATAATTAACTAATCCAAAATAGAACTTAACTAATTTACTTAACGCTACTTATAGAAATGACACAGAATACATAAAAGTTAAACAATAGAGAGTAATTCACAGTACGCTGGCCTATTCCAAACGTAACCGTTAAGCACTACGCAATGTAAAATCGTGGAAGATAATTCAAATACTGGCTTTTGATCGTAAACAAACCGGCGCTTTAATGGGTGGGCTAATGGACAGTTCTAGAAAAGACAGAGATTTTCGATATACAGTCAAACCTCGATTATCCTGGCCTCGGTTATCCGGGATTTGGATTAACCGGGGTCATGATCATCCGGGATCGTGATAATGGGAGCACCTGCATCGGCGCCGAAACAAAAGTAACTTTGCGGTCGTGACAGGGAAAATATATTTTGTCTTTTGATGTAACATAATTGTAGACGTGGCCGCAACTCTTGTATTAAGCTGATTAACCTGATTTTATTGAAGGTTCATTATGTATGTTTGTATGTATAACGTATATTTGAAAAACCCATAACGTGGTGCAATCAGAACTGAATTTCTTGGGATTTTCCACAGTCTTACAAAGATTGCGGGATTTACGTGTCGTAAAAAAATTACCGGCATTATTTCCCCTTCCCGTATTTTGCATTCGAAATACAATGAATCTGCCCAGAGACAAGTCTAATCTCAAGTTAGTCTTCACTGTTAATCATTTCGTCCTAAGGAAAACATCTTTTGTTTGCCCTTTCAGTCGAATTTTTATTTCACTTACGCAATGGAATTCGTTAAGAAAACTAGTGCTAAACGGATACGGATTTGCTTTTCTATCGAAGATAAAATCAACACCATCGAAATTTCCAAAAAAGGATCAAATATAAAAAACATTGCCCTCCAGTACGGTATTGAAGAGCAAACTGTCAATAAATTAAAAAAAGCCGTCTAAGACCTATCTTAACCGACCTATCTTATCGACTCCTAAGTCGATCTCTGGGACGAAACGGTTTCTTAATTAACTTTCACATAGGCATCTTACTGATGAGTCCACCTATGGACCTATATAATATACATACATACAATATATATATATATATGGGCATACGTACAAATGTACTATGTAATACTGTGTATTCGAATTAACCGGGATTTCGATTTTCCAGGGTGGATGAAGCCGGAGGTCAGCCCGGATAATCGAGGTTGGACTTTAATAATAAAATACAAAATCCTTCTGGCGGCTTCTGGATAAATCTTAACAACTATAAACAATAATTAGGATTGAATAAAATGTGTTATAAAAAGGCAAATCATCTAAACAGGTAACCACCCGACTCTCACAATACGAGAGACAACAAAAACCAGGGCGACTTTTACTATAACAGACCATTTATACTACACATAATATTTCTTAACTTGTTCTCAGAAAACATTATTTGTTGCTTTATTACCCTATTACTACCCTTATTATTTTTTCGTTAACATTATTAATCTCTCGGTCTTTCTCGAATCTTCTCGAATCCACATCCATTCAGATATTATCACAATATGTAGGCCCTACAGGGCGTTCTGAAACAAGTCCAAGAATTCAGGGCGTGATTCCCCACAACAAAAGAAGAAAAAAAGTTCAAATTTACATAGGTCTGAAACCTGTTTTGTTCAATTTTTCTGTTCATTTTACATACGATATGGTAAAATTTATGCCTAATTTAACGCGCAACAAATATCTGTAGGGCTTCGTTTCAACGGGGTAACTGAAATTCTGACGAAATCTTTCACCCTGTATAACTCGGTAACTAATGACTTTCGGACCTATGTAAATTTGAACTTTTTTTCTTCTTTTGTTGTGGGAAATCACGCCCTGAATTCTTGGAACCCTTTTTCAGAACGCCCTGTATATATATTTTTTGTAATTTATGTGTATTTATGTAACGTAGTCGCTATTGACCTAGTAGTCGATGTGACATAAAAAAAACCGAATAAAAAAAGGTAATGCAGAATAAACGAATAGGTAAATAAAAATATAAAGAAATCAAAATGCGTTTAAAAAACAGAAGTGATGTAAGATAACGGAAAGGTTTCTAAACAATTTCGTTCTAGTATTTGAGAATTCTTTTCCTTTTTCTTGTATTGTAAAGGTAATGTTCAAACTGCAATTCCGGCCATTAGCACGGTAGACGGTAGTAAGAGTAAATAAATCTAAATCACTTACGAGAATGCAATCTATTGCATGCTTAATAGTTACGCATGTAGTGGTGAGTGCTGATGTTGATAAAAATAACTGTACTCCGATAGGAAAACATGCAGTCTGACAATTCTAAAAGTACTTAATTCCTCAGTTCATTTTTCTTTTCTTTTAATGAATCTAATTTTTAATCTAGTCGACGATTTGGTCTACTTTATTTTGAACTATTTTTGGGGACAGTAATTTCTGTCACGTTTAAAGACCATTTTAGTACTAACTATTTGTTTCTCCTGAAGTAGTAATAAATTATTAATGAAGTATATATACACATATATATAGAATAGAAAAAAGTGATATTCTATTTTAAACTCAAATTCATCGTTGTCTATATTATATAACTAGTGGTTTTTTTACTCTGACAAGATTAACGCTGATATAAACATGTTATTTTAAAGCTGGAAAAATCATAACAGACTCGTAAATGGTTTAAGGTTTAAGAAATCTCCTTAAATGTTAACATATTAACATACATATTTGGAAACTATGAAATTATGATTCAGTTATTAGCATTAATAACTTAAAAAAAAAAACGGCTACCGCAGAATTAGGCAAAACAAAGAAAGAACTAGACAATATATTAAATGGAATGGATAAGATAATGAGAAACAATTACGTCATGAAAATTTATAAGAGCAAAACGAAAGTGTTGTGCAGTAGCAAGAGTGGATGGGAAATTTAAAAATAGGCAACGAAAACAAGAAGTTGTAAATTTCTGCTATCTACGGAGTAAAATAACAAAGGATGGTAGAAGTACAAGTGATATCAAAAGTAGGATTGCTCAAGTTAGAAAGTTCTTTGAAATGAAAAACAGTTTACTAACTACAAACATTGATTTACAGATTAGGAAAAAATTTCTTAAACCTATATTAGGAGTGTAGCATTATACGGGAGTGAAACGTAAGGATAGAAGCTGTAGAAAGGAAGAGGATAGAAGCTTTTGAAATATGTAGAATGAAAAATAAAATTTAAAAAGAATTCATTATAAAAATTCTGTGTACATTTTCTTATTGAAGTGCTTGGATATACAATATTTTTCCTGCCTGATGCGTGCACGATTAAATCGGAAGGTGTGGTATCCATGTGAGAAACATATACGTATTTTCCAAATTTAATCCGCAAACTTGTAGCGATTGTCCTATGCTTTTTGATGGTAATATTATAATGATAATTATAATGATAATGATAATGACTTTAGTGAAATGTTACTTTTCACTAAAGTCGATTATCTGATTTTTTCAAAAGTACAAAAACAACATTTAAGCCCCTAACTTTCTTTTTACTGATCAGACAGAGGTTTTCAAATACCAAAAACCTGCTTTAGAAACTGAGTAATCTATCGATAAAATTTGATTTAAATCAATTGAACAGTTCAGGAATGTATAACGGACAAACAAACCTTCATTTTTATATTATACGTATATATAGATTGAGGGTTTTGCACAATTACATATTTGGCTGGCATATATCCATATACGTTTTATCAATTTTAGATTGTTACTCATTGTAGATCCTTATGGAAATGTCAAACTTAGTGTTGTATTTGTCAGTTTCCCAATTCTTTTCTTTTGATATTCAAGTAACCGTTTTATGTCAGCCGTCTGTCTGGCTATATACAAAGTAGCTATTTTTGTCGGATTAAGGCAACTGTTTACAATGAACAAAAACAAATTTTTTTTGTAATCCCTAATGTGTGTACGTTGCAATCTGTTCAATTCAGAACAATAAAGCAACCCCATGACCCAATGAGATGAGGATGATGTGTATGACGTGTAAATGAGGTGTAGTCTTGTACAGATTCAGGTCGACCATTCCTGAGAGAGTATGGTTAATTGAACCCCAACCATCAAAGTACACCGGTAGCCACTGTCTAACATACAAATCCGTATAAAAGTAAGTATCTTTACTAGGATTCGAACCAAGAATCTTCGTCTTCAAAAATCAGCTGTTAAACAGCTGATAAACAGCTGATTTTGGCGACGACTTTTCCTCTAGACCAACCCGGTGGGTTACAAAAACAAAATAACAAATTTCTCGTCGTAAATTAAATGTAATTTGTACAGTTTTGTCGGTGTTAATTTTAATACGCCAATTAGTGAGTTAGGAAGTTCCTAAAACGACAACATGATGTTCAATGTTGTAGGACGTATGGAGTGGACCATCTGCTGAAGAAACTATACTAGTATCGTCAGCAAATAGAGCTGTGATAGTTATAGGAGTTGTCGAATGATGAGCTTTGTAACAATTGTGCAAGTTCGGAGCAATAACGGAACTTACATTTAATTAAAAGAATATGTTATTTTTTTGTAGTGATAACCTGGAGCTACAAAATACAGTCAATGTTTGTATGTAAGTGAACACTAGGTGGCGATATCTATGTCGGTATTTGAATGAGTATGTTACGTGGTAAAAGAGAGAATTCTTAATTAAAACTACAAAACCAGTAAGTAAAGTTATTTGCGAATAAGCATGGCACATAACCTAGTATTATGAACATTTAAGTACATTTTAGTTCAGTGGGAGAAAAACATTAAAAGGAGTATATCTTTTTCCAAGAAAAGATTTCCAAGACTGAACAAGTAGTATTTTTCTTGTAATGCGGCTATAAGAATTCTTTAGCGACTGTTACATTTCACTAATATTAACGCGTACCTTAACGTAGATCTAAAAGTCATTAAGACAAGTTTCTGTCCACACAACTGCCTGAACTAGGTTAAGATTACGTTTCAATTCTTAGTGCAGGAGAGAATGTAATATGTTCGTTAAGTTAAACCTTTTACTTTACAAGATTATTATTTCATTAAAGAATTCTTTCTGTATTAATTCGAATTTTTATTTTTGTCTTTATAGCTGTTTGCTTCCATAGTAATTTCTTCATATGGTTTTTGTATTACGTACAAGATCACATAGTAAAAAGAAGTATGTCTCTAAAAGGAATCGTTATGAATTTCTAGAAGTATAAATTAGTGCGTTCATAAAACGTCGGGCATGTACTGTTTGTTATTTGAAGTAAACGAAAAGCACAAGAGTTTACACTAATTTATAAGTGATAAATGTAAAATTTTGCATAGATTTGCAATTTACCCAGGTTGACTGCCATGAGAGATAAATTTATCTCTCACCTTAACTTGTCAATTGTTTTGTTCAAGAAAAAATTTCCATGCCAAATTTTTTTAATGATAATATAGTCTAAATCTATTCAAAATAATATTATTGTGTTTACGAATATGTGACTACCTGAGAGATAAAATCATTTCTCCATGAATGCGTGCAGAATGAGGGTCGTCACTTGACTTTATCATCTTCAGTATTAAGAAATGACTCAATAAATTGGCAAGATGATGTGAGAGATGAATAAATATATTTCTCAGTAGCACTACTGGCAGGAAAGTTGTTTACATGCCTGGCAGCCAACCTGTTAAGAGAAAGAACTTTTACAGTAGAATCCAGTTAATCCAATATGGAAAATTGAAATTTTGATTTCCGAATATTATAAAATAGTTTTTATTTTTGCTTTACGTCTAACCGTTTTGAAATTTTTACTAAGGCAGATGAAGGGTAACAGATGATATGATATACTGCGGCTCTTATGCGCATGGGCGCGTAAGGTTTGTCAGGTTGATGAAATTCGTACAATCTGACAACACTGGCAAACCTTCTGATTGGTCTAAATGCGTGGAACAGCAGAGCTCATCAAACGTGAAAAGCAAACTTAAAAATGTCTTTTACAGTAATCTATATCTCTTTTGTTCTGACCATGTGATAAAAAACAGAACTATTTTTGTAGCCCTGGAATTAGAAGATCGATTGCAAACAATTTAATACTCCAACTGCCGGTTATAGGCAACCGTAACGGATTTTAGATAAAAATGATAAAAAAAAAATTTGCTGATCGAAATTGTTATTTCCGAAGGATACAGCAGTTTACTTCATCCTTATGGAACATTCTAAAAAAAGATCGATGATCTAAGGATACAAACTATTGGTACGTCTACTCAGAGTAGCAGCTTACTAATAGTGGTCAGTAAAACTGGTTTCTTCAGAGGTCATGGGTAAGATTCCCGACTATATGTGATATGTTTTAATCACTCATCTTCATCTGTCACCCTTCATTGTCAGCTTCAACGATCAAAACGGAAGTGAAATTTTATGTTAAAAGACCTGAAAACCTTTAACCGCAAAAACTTAATCTCTTTGACTCACTTCTCATAGTATCAATAAAAAGAAAGCTGTTGATCAAGTATTAAAAAATTGATAGTTTCGTAAGTGGCTTTTGAAGAATATTTTTCAATGAGTGCACTCTAACCAATTTTAACAAACCATACTTTTTCTTGTGACAATCTGATTACTGATAAGAATTTATCAATTTTATAGCCTAATTAATATAATTACTCGTAACTTATTATGTAAAATAATACATCATTATTATCATTCTTTATTTGAGAAAATAATAGCAATGGCCTAAAAAGTTAATTATCAATTTAAAACGAGTAGATTATGATCAGCGAACCGAAATCAAAACTGTTCAATGAACTTAATTCAATTTAATACAATATGCAAATTTATTTTCTGGATGTAATTAATCAACAAAATGTCAGATGAAATTTACATAAATAAAAAAAAATTGTAATTTATAGTTAAAGGGTCATAATATTTTAACTATAAAATATAAACCCCAAAATTAAACAATTACCATTTTAATAATAGATTTTTGTGTCAGCTGTATCAATAGGAAAATACAGGTTAATGCTAATAATTTATTTAGAATAACCGAATTAATTTACTTAAGTTACTTATAAATCAATCTTTGTTTTTTAAATTGATTTTTATTTATAAAATCCAATCCGATTAACCTTTATAGTAACGCTTAGAACCTTTAATCCAAAATTAATAGGACTAGAATTGGTCCAGATGGTCTAAAATCTGATAAAATACTATTTAAATAATTTAACAATATTATTTTCTTATTTACAGGACGATATTGCGTACATTAGTACTAACAATCGATTTTTAACTTTTATAATTAATTCAGAACTGTACATTATGGTTTTTAATAATTTATTTTTAGTTTTACGTCCGACTGTTGCACACACCAAGGTTAGTGCAAACGGTGAAGGGGGCTAGATAGAAATTAGTGATGAATAAAAAATGACGGACTTGACCGGGAATCAACCCGAGATCTTTGGCATAGAAGCCAGTTGAAATGACCACCTTATATTTACTATAAATTTTTTTAATACTATTTTTTTAATAACTATCTGGGCTGCGATGTGAGCTTTGATAGGGACTTGGATGTCGAAAATAAAATAAATAAATTCCAATCTATTTGTGGTACCATTAACAGGACACTGGGTAACAGAGCTAGTACAGAGACAGTAGTGAAGTTCTACAAGGTAATGGCAGCCCAAGTCCTTCTTTATGGAAGTGAGTCATGGGTTACCACAAAACGCCAAGAAAGTAGGATCCAAGCAGCTGAAATGAGGTTTTTAAGAAGGGTGAAGGGCTGCTCGAGGCTGGATCTAATACACAACAGGAAATTAGATCCGAGTTGGGTGTATTTAGCTTGAATGAAAAAGCTGAGGAGTACCGGAATCAATGGAGACAACATTAAAAACGGATGCCAGAGGAGAGAATACCTTTAAAGTGACGGAATATGTTCCAGTTGGAAGAAGGGAGGTGGGAAGACCTCGAAGTAGATGGCAGTAATTAAGATGTACGGGCTGGAGTGTCTCAAGTTTGTGTGTACAGGATGGTTTGTGAGTTCGGAACAGGCTTATGCCCTAATCCTTGATAGTAAGAAGAAGAAGATTTTTTTAATTTACCAACGTAACTGACTAACGGGCCGAACACTGTACAACATTCTTATGAATGATTCCAGAACCAACCCTAAATGAAGTAGATAAGTTTAAAGAAATTAATACCCGTAATAGGCAGGTGAAAGGTTAAATGTTTTACACTTAATCTGCTGTACTTCCAGGGCTACAAAAATAATTCTGTTTCTTATCACATGGTCAACCAATTATATGATTGAAGCATTTAAGAACAGAAGTGTAAAAGAAACTAGTCAGAGTTATCTCCTCTGAGTAATGAATTTCATTATACAGCAAGACACTGTGGTAAATTAAGTGAAGATGCCATTTGCAGGCTTGAAAGTAGATACTTTTAAGAGGGTCTGGTATGCTTATACGCATACTTTTCCACTCAGTAAAGGAGGCAACTATAAAGAAATTAATGCCCGTAACAGGCAGAGGCCTTATTTAACTACTCTGGCTGGCCCATTGGCGTAGTGGTTAGCCCAACTGGCTTCTACGCCGGGATCCCGGGTTCGATTCCCAGACAGGTGTGGCATTTATTCATCACTCATTTTCATATGTCATCATTCTCCACCCTGTGCATTAGCAGAAATTACAAAAAAGTCAGACATAACACAAAATAAAAATAAAAAAAAATTCTGAGGATGTTAAATGCAATAATTACTAAGGAGTGTAAGGCCATCTACATAAAGAAACACTTTTGCAAGTTGTTAAGAGAAATTTTGGGAGAAGAAAATGAATAAAAAACAAGAAAAATTTACAATATGTTTTAACTTTCATATATTTTCATGATTATTATCAACCACAGTGAAAATTAAAAATTAATAAACAATAGTGATGAACCATTATATAGCCGACAGCGACTGTTTTTAATTGAAATTAAATTGAAAAATAATTCACCAGAGAAATAGTTAAATAATTAAAAAAGGAACTTAAAATGATCTAGAGTTAATAAATAAAATAATAAAATCCGTTAACTATGCAATTTTACAACATTTCCTTTTATATAAATCTTTATGTTTAGAATTTTGATAGTACAGTATTAGGATTAGTTATATTCTCATTTAATTTCTTCTGATATTAAAATTGACTAATTTTATTTTAAACGTTAACTTTAAAAGTAATAACAAAAAACGGCATTTTAATTCTTAAATAGTTAAATAACGGTAATTAATTTAACTCCTAAATAACTGACAGGTAGCGTAATTAATGTAACAAAGGCTTGTCATGAAAGTTTAAAAAAGGTTGAATGAAATAAGAAATCTATTAAAAATTTATTTGGTAGGATGTGTGACGGCGTCATAAAAATAAATAAAAAAGTTCATCATGTTCAGAGAATAGAAAAAATGTGTGAGTTAGGCAACGCTAATTTAACCATTAGACGTAGGTAACTTAAGCATAAAGTTAGAGAGCTGCCGCTGGCAAGATTGTTGGAAACGTAGTGGGTGGGACTTTAAAAAACTGATAGCATCTTACACCTGTCTTAGCAATAAAAGGAGGTTGCAATTACTACATGCCGGTCAGTAAAGCTCCTAGATTTTCTAGTCTGATATTCCCTTTATAAGTACAATGCATTATAATATTTATACAATAACACAGAACATATTGTCTATTTTATTAAATTAAATGTTATTATACTACAATCATATTGCTACTTACATTATTCTCTCTGTTTGTTGTAATTGTAGATTTTTATTCCGTCATAACATGTAAATTAATTATACACATGTTTCATTTTGTTAATTTCATAGTCTGTTACCGCAAATATAAAAAAGGAAAATAAAGTAAATAAGTAAACAAGTTATTACTGAAATACTTCAAAAAGGAAACAACAAATATAGTTATAATGTTCCCAGTGTTTGTCAAAATTTACAAATTCATGAATTTTACTTTTCACTAATTTTTTTTCTTTTGAATTGTACTGTAATTTTATAAAACATCTACAACTGTTTTTGTCTTTAATTTCTATTACGGTACAACTTCATTGAACTGCACAACTTCCATATATGATAATTAAATGGCGGCGGGGGATTTCACTTTAAGACGTACCCAGTGGTACATTCTCCGTTTATAACAACGGGTACTGTCTGTTATTCAGACCAACAGGTCTCCACTCAATTTTCGCTTTAGACGTCGCACAGTTGGGAAGTTCTTGCAGCTAGATCACGGGCTAGTTGGTTTGGATGGTCATATAATATTTCGTGAAATGTACTATACAGGGACGCGGTTAGCTCCTTGACTGTGAGAATTTTGAAATCGTCGGGGAGGGTTTTATTCTAAAACTGTTAAATCACAAAACAATTATCAGATATAGAATAATTAAAAAATGGGAAACTCTACTCGACTGATAATTTTAATTTCATTCTTTTATTTATCAATAACAAAGATAAAAAATATAAGTCTCATGTAAGTAGTTTTCCAATTTCTGCATAGGCCTAGCCTGTGGGCGGGATGGATTTATTTGTTTAACTAAAATTGTGAATTAAAATTAAACTGAACTAAATAAAACTAAACATTATAATAGAGCTAATTTTTTTATCTACTCTTATGTAATGATTTTTGTATAAAAATACCAATTAAATTAAAAAAAAAACTATTTATTATTAACTTATTAACCTAATATGGTATTGACAACGTCAATCAAAATTATTTTCGAAACATTAATATCTATTATACATAAATAACAATACATATTTACATAAAATATTGTACACTAAGTTTTAATAAATATGAAATAATTATGTCCTGTCTAGCATTACTATCTCAGTAATTGTTTTAATTTATTTTCGTACAGAGCCAATTTAGACCTTTAGAAATTTCCGGAAGATCTATTTTCAGCATTCGTTCATTATAATCTGTTCTCCTTTCATCTGCCCATCTAGTGTTCTGCATTTGTTTTCCGTAGAAGCCCTTAAAGTCAGTAATCAGAATTATGATTTGTTTTAATGAATATTAAATATATTCTTTGAGAATATAATATTTATTATTGTTTATTTAGTTTATTTAAAGCCGCATCTTTGTCATTAGCGATTACTTTAGATCAATGATTGGTTGGACTTACTAATTTGAATGTTTTACTTTTGCTATAATGAAATTATGTAATAGATTTTGTAAGTTTCTGAAAAAAACCAATGATTTTGTTTACACAACAAAACACGGAAATTTGTACGGGAGTGGTTTTAATAACGTCTGGTGTGAAACACTCACATAACTTTTTCTTACTAATGTAAATAATGAAATAAACCGTAATTTTAATCATGAGTGGATACCGTTAAAGGAAATTAACCTCTCCTGGATTTTAATTTCGGTAAGAAAAATACGTACAATCATTAATTGACGCTAAAATAAGCTCTGCAGAAAAAATAGCTTCAACGAAAAGTTATAGGATATTTAATTTCCTATAACTTTGATGATAGACGCTTTTGCCCTAAATTTTTAATATTAAAGCTGCAATCTTAAACAAGGAATTCTTTTTACCGATTTCAATGAGAAAAGTGTGAAAATCACTGATTGACGCTAAACTAAGCTTTATAGAAAATGTTTGACAGGAAAGCTGTACATAATTTTGATTATATAAATTTTTTCCTGTAACGCCGCGATCCTAAAAAAGAAGTCAGCAGTCGCGGGATCGGCCGAAAAAAGAGATACTCAATTAATAAATTAAGTTAAGAAATTAAATAAACAATATTTTTGTAAAGTAATTATAGGTAATTATTGTCATTAAAATGGCTGATAACCGAGCGTGATGTGACAGCAAACCAAAGATTTTTCTCGTTCAAAACACAGTTCAGGTGCGCCAAAAGAAGTATTCACTTCAAAAACATAATCAAGGGAGTACAACACCACCACAAATTTCAACAGACATACCGCTTGCGTCGTCTACTAGAGCACCAAAAAGTATAGTATGTGAGACAATTTAAAATAATTACGTTTGAGCTGTTTTTGAAACATTTTGAAAAAACGTGAAAAGTTGCATGAATAAATTAAATTAATTTTATAACCGATTTTGATACAAATGTTCACGTTGGGTCTTCTTGTAATACTTAAATTAATTATCAAGTTTCAATTTCCGTTTTAAAATTGCTATCCTGGATTGATTTATCTACTGAAACTTTTTCACGATTTTGTCAAGAACAATAATAAATAAAATTGTTGAAAGAAAACTAATATTTTAATTATTTTATGATCAAAAGTATGACTAACTATTATTCTTCATCACACTTGTCATTGTAAATTATCATACAAAAACAAGTAAATTATTATTAAAAATAAACATTTTTACACACGTAAACATTAAACAAAATTAATTAAATATATTGAATAAAATAAAATAATAAATAAAAATTGAAAGTACTCGAAGTAAATGCAAAAATTATGTAAATATTTACTTGGTAAATTTTATGTAGATAAATAAATTTAAAATAACAACATAAATTAACATAAGATCATTATTCATTACGAAAAAATAAAAACATAAATATATTATATATAAAAATATAAATAAAACATAAAAATCTAATACATTCTCATTACAAATTGTACTTGTTGCAAGTATTACATACAGATCTTTTAAGTATTAAAACAGATTGAGTTAAACGCACAATAAAATAGAAACAAATCTTTCAAAAGAAATTTATTGTTCAAAGAAAGAATTATAGTTACTAATATAACCGAATGCATTCGATTTGGTTTTTAATAATAATTTATTTTGTTATTTAAATTAAGCACTTATATTAAAAATACAGACACACACCCTCACATTTATTCATATAAATACATAATATAGACAAGAACAATAATAAATAAATTAGTTCGTTTTTTTCTGTAGATTAGTTCAATGTTATAAAAAATATATATATCAAACTGTTCAGTTGTTGCTATTCGATTTTTAAATCTACCTGCACTTGTTAACCTTCGTTCAATTTATATGAGTTTAAATTAATATTAAATTAAATCAATAGAGACAAAATATTGTTTTAAATGTTCCGGTTATATTGAAATGGTTTGCCCACTACTCATTATCCTGAAAATAATTTCAGTTTAAATTGTAAATTACTTTTCATTTCCTTAAAAATCGTCTTTACTTTAATAGTCCTTCTACTAAAAGTACTGGTCACATTATTTTCAACGAAGCCTTACCACGAACGAACTCTTTTCGAGGACTACTTCATTTAGACAAACTTGGAACAACTACTCGTACATTAGGTAACATTAAATTTTTGCACTAGTATTTTTTTTTTTTTTTTTAAAACTATACAAGGTGGAATCGATCAGCTGCGCAACTGTTATGTCTTTTTAGAAATTACTATAAAAACAACTAAAAAATTAATATTTAATCAGAGGTAGTTGATATTTAACTTATCAACAGTATAAAACCGAACCAATGACCTATTAGATCATTCATTTACGGTTTTTATTCACAAAATAACGAATAGTGAGTGATTTAGAAACAACGAAGTGATAATCATCGATTGTAAACAGCCGATTTTACGGCAATAAGGATTTTTTTGTTTTGTTTTGAAAGTGGCATATATTTTTTTAAATTATTGATTTAAAAACGGTGTTTTTTGATGTATCTCAAGCCTTTGATCGAGTCTGGCATGATGGATTCCTATACAAATTGAAACTAATACTTCCAGATAGCCTGTACCTCGTAATAAAATCTTTTCTAGTGGAACGTTATTTTAGAGTAAAATAAGGTAATGAACTTTCCGGAATGTACGAAGTCAAGCTGGGGTACCGCAAGGAAGCGTACTTGCACCAAGGCTGTTTTCTGTAAGCACCAGTGACATACCAAGTTGTATCCATACAACTATGGCTATGTTTGCTGATGATATGGCAGTTCTTGCTGTTGATGCCGATCCTGCAACTCGAAAGACTCAAAACCATTTACACTTGATGGCTAGACTCATGGCTAAAACTTTGGAAAATTAAAATTAATGAAAACAAATCGCAAGAAATGACGACAAAACTGTCCAACCGTTTATATTAATAATACTCCACTGCCTCACACTACTCAAACACGCTATTTAGGCTTACACTTGGACAGAAAACTTACTTGGAACGCACATGTTACACACACACACGCCACAAACTCAAAACATGCTTCTATGAACTGAAACGCTTACTCGATAGACGTTCTAAATTAAACATTTCACACAAATTAACAATCTACAAGAAAGTCTTGAGACCAATCTGGACATATGGAGTTCAACTTTAGAGATCTGCTAAACCTTCACACACGAAACGTATACAGGCAATTCAAAACAAGATTCTACGAACGTTAACGCAATGCCTCTTTTACATCACAAACTCAATGTTGCACAAAGACTTACAAATGCCATACGTAATTGATGTCACGAAATAACTATACAAGAAGATGCATGACAAATTTGAATGACATGACAACCTTCTTATGCAAAACATGTACACTAGGGCGATACCGAGTACTCAGCACAGACGTTTGAAACGCCTCTGGCCAAGGGATCTTCTTTGCCACCTGTAGGATTGTGGTGATGACTGCACGCTCCTTAAAGTAGGTAAATCAAGTTTTGAAACATTAGCTTCACATTTAGAAATTGTTGTATTTATATAATAACACATACTAAATTTCAATTGGATGTGTTAAAAAAATGCTGAGAGAGACTTTAGTAATTCGGTAGAGTTTTCTTATTCTAAAATATAGCTGTAAAGAAGTCAATTCAATAATTCCAGAGTCAAGATTGGTCTGTGAGCGGCTGGAGCCGCTGCTATTGTTGCTATCGTTTTGCTTATCGCTTTAATTGGGGCTCTTTGGACCGGCGTTGGCATTGGATTCTTCTCTACACGCTCTAATAATTACTCATTTACAGCTCCTACCTTCGACCAATATGGAGCTGTGCCAGTGAACTTTATTGCTGTGCAAAACCATCGGTTTTAGCAAAAATTCAGCGTTTTCAATCAAAGTTTTTACGGAGGATAGTTAACGCTCCCTATTATGTAACAAATGAAACACTACACTGAGACCTGAACGTACCCTACATAATGACGTTTTCTTTAAAACCTATACAAAATTTAGGAAGAAACTCGTAAACCACCATAACCCATTGATCTCAAATCTGGCTACGCAGACTCATCCAAACAATCTAATAAGACGACTAAATCGTCGATGGAGCCGGGATCTCATCAGTTAACGTAGTACTGTAATTGACTATCCATTGCAGTGATCTAAATGCTGCACTTATACAGTATATTCACGTCAGAGTTCTGTCACTGGACTCTGTCTCCAATCACGTTTTTTTATCATTTTCTTTATTTCTTTTATCACATTCACTGATTGTGTCTAACAGGTTGTGGATTTATTGCATAAAGAAAAAACTTTACGATGCAGAATAACCTTCAAATAGTTAAATAAATTCCCAAATAATAACTAATGACAAGAAAATTCATTTTCTTTTTTTTAAATTTGTTTACAAATTTACCTATGATCAGTTGATACTGTTTTTAATTGTACGCCGGTCCGCAGTTCATATTTTGTCCACTATGCGCTGTGATGGGGATTACTGCTGCCGATAGAATGCGCCAGCGGTCATACTTCTCACAGCGCATGTACCAAGTGGCATCCTATAGTATCTGCGACTGGCGAGGCAAGAGTGGAGCAGGTGACAGTATCGATACTCTGTGTTACGAGGAATCGATACGGGTAAGTGACAACTCAACATTGAGTTTCATTCCAGTCATCTCTACCCCAGTCATCTCTACCCCTCGTTTCACCGGCGACTGCTCCCCTTCGGGGGCAGCGGTAAAAGGTGTACGCTGCGTCGGCGACGCGCTCCTATTAGATTAGGCAGCGGTACAGACGATCCCTATTTCACTTAACCGGTGACTGCTCCTCCTCGGAGGCAGCGGTGAAGGTGATCGCTGTGTCGACGGCTGCTCCTAATCTTTTAGGCAGCGGCGAAGACGACTTCCCGTCCCCCCCTT
The DNA here is from genome assembly GCA_035578175.1 of Catonia carolina. NCBI lineage: Eukaryota > Metazoa > Arthropoda > Insecta > Hemiptera > Achilidae > Catonia > Catonia carolina. The sequence goes on along the minus strand of JAQMRL010000008.1, from coordinate 59,006,170 downwards.
CGATGTTTTCATTTTACTTTTGAACTACGCCGTCGGAGGCCCGGCCGGTCCTATGAGCTCGACGACTGCGCTACAAGAAGCCGGTGGCGACAATTGGCGCCCAACGTGGGGCTATTCATGAAGAGTGCTTCGTGAGGACCGACGATCATAGGACCCGACAACTACAACATACCACTTTCTGGGAAAGTATAAAATCCAGTGGCGCCCAACTCATTCAACATGGTACTGACGCGTGGACAAGCCTGCGTGGACCCGCCCAGCGGTAGTTCAACTGTCACAACATGGAGCTCATCGACAGGGAACACAACCACTCCAGCGGTGCCCGTCATAATTCCAACTGCAGTAACCAACACCACCTTGGACTCAGCAGCTGTACCACAGATGTCTAACACCATCATGCCAGCATCCGCCGGACAGCTTGGTCCGAGCTTAGACTACCTACACGTCCCAAACCACCTTTACCTTCTGCATTCAATTCAACTACCGCCAATCTAAACATGTCTTTCCAAGTACCTACCAAATCTATCTTTCCTCTTCACTCAGTATCCTTACAACACACAACTAATTTCATCCCACCAATATCCTACAACTAGCCAACCACTGCCTGAGCCACCCTCACTACAACTTCAAGACAACACAACTACATGATTCCGCCACCAGTGAAAGATTACTCGTTGGCATCCAATACAATCCTGTCCAGAAGGACAACGTACCGCCGCCGCCGATACAAACTTCGGACCACGCTACCCCAGTGATCCACAAGTCTAATGATATGATATTCATGTGAGAGAGCCAGATTGGCGACTCATCGTTCCCGCAGCTGTCAGGAGCCACATAAGATATCTATTATCACGACGAAGATCCCGCGGAGCATCCAGGAACTGAAGACACCTACCGAACAGCAGCACGGCAATTCACATGGCCACAACTTCGAGCCCACATCGATCGCTACGTCACCCAGTGCCTGCTCTGCGCCTGCACCGAAGGCAACACCCACTCACGACCAGCTGACCAACGCCACGCCGCCCCTCTCATCCTAGGGAAACGGTCTGCCTGGCTCTGATGGCCCGTACCTTCTCAGGTCAAAACCGCAACATACTGGACGTGCCGACTCATTCTCTCGAAGCCTACCCCATGCCGAATTCAGAAGCGTACACAATCATCACCACAACAAAAACAGTGAGTTCAGTGCAGTGAAATTTAAAAAAAAATCCCATACACCATACAAGTCTGTTTATAAATCTGTATTAAATATATAACGTGTAGTGTAAATATATATATGTAATTGTAAATATTGTGTAGTAATAAAAAAAAAACCCACTAACAAGTGACGTATATATAATATAATATGTGTATATAATGTAAATGTAGTGCAACGTTTAAGTGTAAATATTAGTAACATTAGTAAGTAAGAATTCCTCAATATTATAATCACCTAACTTTTAGCATGTAACTTAAGTACTTCCTGTAATTGTACATAATGTAGCATAGTAAGTAGCTTTTAATACCTCGGTTGCAACCATCCTTTCTTCTTTTCAATTATCAACCCTAGCATCTAAGCGAGCCTGCGCGCTCAACCTTATTATTAAGCGAGCCTGCGCGCTCAACCCTAGTGATAAGCAAGCCTACGCGCTCAACCCTAGTATTAAGCGAGCCTGCGCGCTCAACCCTAATATTAAGCGAGCCTACGCGCTCAACCTAGAATTAAGCGAGCCTACGTGCTTTACATAAACTCACATGGGCCTGTGAGCCCTCATTTTTTCCTGTACATAATTTTTTGCCAAATAAACATTAACTCCGGACTCGGCTCTCTCGACCGCGGAGGAATTGATACTGTTTTTAATTGTACGCCGGTCCGCAGTTCATATTTTGTCCACTATGCGCTGTGATGGGGATTACTGCTGCCGATAGAATGCGCCAGCGGTCATACTTCTCACAGCGCATGTACCAAGTGGCATCCTATAGTATCTGCGACTGGCGAGGCAAGAGTGGAGCAGGTGACAGTATCGATACTCTGTGTTACGAGGAATCGATACGGGTAAGTGACAACTCAACATTGAGTTTCATTCCAGTCATCTCTACCCCAGTCATCTCTACCCCTCGTTTCACCGGCGACTGCTCCCCTTCGGGGGCAGCGGTAAAAGGTGTACGCTGCGTCGGCGACGCGCTCCTATTAGATTAGGCAGCGGTACAGACGATCCCTATTTCACTTAACCGGTGACTGCTCCTCCTCGGAGGCAGCGGTGAAGGTGATCGCTGTGTCGGCGGCTGCTCCTAATCTTTTAGGCAGCGGCGAAGACGACTTCCCGTCCCCCCCTTCGATGTTTTCATTTTACTTTTGAACTACGCCGTCGGAGGCCCGGCCGGTCCTATGAGCTCGACGACTGCGCTACAAGAAGCCGGTGGCGACACAGTTCTTAAAAGAACGATACATATTTGTAACACAGATGATTATCATGAAAAATACTACCACAACACTGTTCACTGATGGTGAATATAAATATTACAATTATGTATATATATATATATATATATATTTCAAATTCTTTTGTGTGTACGTTAAAATCTATTCAATTGAAGAACAATAAGCAATCCTATTACCTAATGAGATGAGGATGATATGTACGAAGTAAAAATGAGGTGTAGTGTTGTTGAGACTGAGACCGACCATTCCTGAGAGATTGTCGGCCTAGTCTGTACAAAACTAAACCTCATTTACACGTCATACCACATCATTCTCATCTCATTGAGTCATGGGTTGCTTATTTTTCTAAATTGAACGTATTGCAACGTACGCACAGGAGGGATAAAATGACATTTAGTCGTTTTGAACTGTGTAATATTTTCTTTAATTGTTTTAAGGATTTTTAAGTTTAATTCATCAAATTTTACTTGTCAGTTTTTACTTTTAAAAATAAAAAAAATATACTTAGTGACGCAACTTTCATTTAAACAAACTTTGAGGTTACAATGAAATGTGTGGAGAAGCTTTCTTTCCTTGTTGTAGTTGCGACAGGTATCTGAATTTAAGTTTGATATCCAATGATTAGATTTATACGGAGTTATGCAAGACACTGTAAAAGATAAAATATTTATTTAAAGGTTATAAATTATGATGCAAAAAATGTTTCTGATAGATGTTAATTAGTAGTAGTTTACTTTGAAATACAACTATGTGACATCTATGTTTCTGAAAAATCCTTGATTTAAATTAAATACTTGAACTAAAATTTTTAGACAACATAATAAAATTATAGTTACTTAAAATTACTGTGTTGACAAGTAGAAAATACGATTAGCTTAAAAAATTTACAGATTAAATATCATTGAACAAATAAAACGTTTAATCACTAAAGTATTTCTTTAGACATTTACCAGTTAACTTAAAAAGATATTTACAAATGACCTCACGATTAAGAACTACTGCACTTAAATCTGAAGAATTTCATTTTGCAATGAACTTCATGAATTTTCATTGTAAAATCTACAAATATTAACAGTTTTTATGAGAAAGCAGATGTTTAATATGACAGTTACATGAACATGTAACATTGGAATTCTCATTTGTGTCAGAAGTTGACAACATAATAAAATTCACTTTGAAATTTTCTTTGTTGTTACAATCATAAATTCGTAAAATTTATACTCTTCAGAAATGAATTTACACTTGTGAAATAGGTGCAATGTTACGATATTAACAAATAAAATTGGTAATAAAATGCAAATACCATTTTGCAAACACCTAAATTATTTAAATATAAAATTATATTTTCATGTTATGTACTTTTTATATCTTTTACAGCTTCCATATTTGAATTTCACAATTATATTTTTGTTGGAAGTTAAGAACACATGTAGTATATTGAAAAATATATTAAAAGTTATGACAAATTTCATATAAATTATCATAATTCTAGTTTAAATATTTTTTTGTAGTTCACGATAACTATTTCTTTGAGTTCATGTAACTTAACTGATTTACGAGTAGATTCCTAGAATTCCTTAGCAAATATTAAGATTTACCAGAATGGTGAAATGTGGAACGCAACGAAATCTTCAAGCTAAAATACTGATAAACAAATTTTTTAGCCCTTAACGAAAAAAGAAGGGATATAAAGTTAACTTTTGTATCTGTGTGTGTTTGTCTGTGGCACCGTAGCTCCCGAAAGGATGAACTGATTTTGATATAAGTTTTTTTGTTTCAAAGGTGACTTGATCGAGAGTTTTCTTAGCTGTGATTTAATAAAAAAGCGTACGGCTATAAAATACTATAACCTCAAAACTCGATCGCCGTGTGGTGTGTATGTGTTTGGTCTGTGGTACCGTAGCTCCCGAACGAATTAACTGATTTTGATTTAGTTTTTTTCTCTTGCCTGTATGAATATAGGAAGGAAAGTATCGCTTTCATGGCAATTTTCTGACATCTACTGATGTTTATTCTACTGATTATGTTATATCTACTGATATTTTCTGATGTGTGTGAAAACATCTCAAGAACGGAACATCGTACGAACTTTAACCATAAGTTGGTACCACTAGAGAACCCGACAGAACATTTTCATCAAAATCGGTCACCCATGCACACACACACACACACACACACACACCAATCTCTAAAAACATGTTTTTGGGGTTCAAGGGGTCTGAAAAGTGTAGATTCGGTGAAAACTCGATTTAGAATTTCGACATGAAAATATGGGCTTCTCTATATGTTCATATGTTCATATAGGCAAGAGAAAGTAAAAAAATAGTTTTAAAAATTATTTCACTATATTTATTTTTTTGTTCTTTTTTGTTTAGCCGGTTAAGAGCGCACTAATATGAAGTAAATTATTATTAAGCTACGGTTCCCTTCCACGCCCCGCTGACCGTATGTAAATTTTTAACCCGACATTTCCCTTGTAGTATTATATAAACAGTTTCGAGGGAGGTGGAGGGTTGCTTGCTGATGTCGGATCAAGTGGCCAGGCAGCGGGTGTTTGGTTGGTAGGCGGTTGCCGCCTCCTTGGGGCTGGATAAGGATGCCTCAATTGAGTGTCCAACACTACTTCCCCCATCGTGAGGGAGTGATCATGAGTTTTCTCGCCACCTCGGATAAAAAAAGGAAAATTTTGCCTCTTCTAGATGTTTCGTTGAGTTATCTTAGGGCATTGGTTTCCTGCTTCCTCTCGCTAAACGCCCTCTTCCATTCCTCACTCCAGGCTTGTCCTTTCCTTTCGCACTTTCCAACCAAAAAGTTTCCAAAAGCTTTAATTTTGCTTCTATAAAGATCTCTATCTAAGACAGTTCCTTTCTAATGTTTAATGTTTTCAGGTCGGTTTCTACTTGTTTATTCCATATGTCTCTTGGTGTGATATTTCCTTGAGTTTTAATTAATTTGTAGGTCTCATTCTCGTTAATTCGCAGTCTCATTATGTGCTAATAGTACTGCAGCCTCCCTTTCTCAAATTTAGTTATCAAGGTTTTTTCTACGATTTTTTCCCACGCTTCGTTGGCCTTTTCTTGTGGATTTTACTCTCTTGGTCGTATGTGGTTCTAGCATAACCTGACCGAATCTTCTGTGTAATTTGTTTAACTTCTCCGTGTCCTTTTTTCTGTATAAGGTTAAGGTTTCTGCTGCATATAGGACTTGCGGAAGTATTACTGCGTTTAAATGCCTTAGTTTGGTGTTTTTTTATATGCACTTCTTGTTATAAAATTTCCTCATTTGTACGTAAGCCATTTCCAATTTTCCAAATCGTTTCTGCAGCGCCATCGCGTTTGTTCCATTCTGTTGAATTATTTCCCCTAGGTAATCAAAGTGGTTAACTCTTAAACTTTATCTTATTTGGTATTCTACTTAGAAAATCTTGTAATAATTCTTATTATAATCTTATAATTATATCTTTATGCCCATAACGGGCACGTGGAGTGTTAAAAAAATTGCACTCGATCTGTTGGTTCCAGGGCTACAAAAAATAGTTCTGTTTCTTATTACATAGTCAGCCAATTATATGGGTAAACTATTTAAGAACAGAAGAGATAGATATGTAAAAGACACTAGCCAGAGTTAGATCCTCTGTGAGTATTGAATTTCATCAGTATACAGCCAGACCCTGTGATGAATGAAGTTAAGGTGTCATTTGCAGGGTGGAAAGTGGGTGCTTATTGTAGGGCCTGGCATGCTGATAAGCATACTCTTTCAATTCAGTGAGAAAGGCAATCTTAAACCACCTCACTCCTCGTTTTTACTTGGTAAAACCTCTGAAGATTCAAACCTACCTTTTCGCTGATGACCTCAACAACAATTATATCTTATCATTATCTTAATTATCTTTATCATAATCTTATAATTATAATTTTTACTTTAGTTATTCAAATGTTAAACAAAACAATTTTATGTATTCATTCCTGAAAAAAACATTTTCCAGGATTTACTAAAACCTTTTCAGGTATTCAAGGATTGTTGTCTTATTTAGTAGTCAATAAGTAAATTAAACATACATTTTTTTATAACAAGTTATTTATTTTTTACGTAATTTTTTACAAGTCGAATAACCAACTTTATTTTTCATTTTTTTGAAAAGACGCAGGTGAATGACCTTAAAATTGGTGGGCGGTAGATATTAGGTAAATAATATGCATCATTCATCAGAAATATTAACGCCCCCCACGGTGTGTATGTCATGGAAAATGTTATCAATTGTATTTCACTTGTCTTATCTAATTTAAAAATCATATCTGAGCAGATACAGGTAGGATATCTTCCATAATATTTTTTTATTACTGAACATAATGCAACATATATTAAAGATACTCACATATGTATGACATAAAAAACAGGAGTTCACTCACGCGCGCGTACACAAATGCCCAAATACTATAAAATGTATATTATTTAATAAGTTAGAATTAATATACTTAAGTATTTTATTAAAAATTTAAATACATAATATCATTAATATATTAAACAACTTTTTCTTAGTATTTTGTAAACAACTAATGTTAACCGTATTCACCTGATAATATTACTGTTGTAAATATTTTTGATGACAAGTTATGCTTTACAATTTTTTTTTACATTTTTATTGAGTACGTTCTGTGGTACGTTTTTATGTTGTACTGAGGTCAGCCTTTTTTGTAGTAAAATATCAAATTATTTAATTAAATACATAAAAATTGCAATTGACCGGACTTTGCTGAAAAATAATATTGTAACACTTATTGATAAGGTACGTTTCGGTATCTGGGTAAAATAAATAATTAACAAACTATCGTTTCAAATTACAAGTATTTATTACACACTATAAATTACAATATTAATAGTCTTACTTAAATCTGCTAATAAGTTATTATTACTACATGAAAGATACTTATTGTAATAATTAATTAATTAATAATAATAAATTTATGTCATTTTTTTATCCAAGGCGGCGAGAAAAACTCATATTCACTCTCTCACGACGAGGGAAGTAGATTTTGACTCAATTGAGGCGTCCTCGCCCAGTTCCAGGGAGGCCGCAACCGTCTACTAACCAAAAACCCGCCGCCTGGCCACTTGATCCGACATAAGCAAACAACCCTCCACCTCCCTTGGAACTGTTTATATTAATACAAGGGAAATGTCGGGTTAAAAAATTTATATAATGTCAGCGGAGGGTGAAAGGGAACCGTAGCCTAATTCCCCTCTCGCTGTCACTGACCAACACTCACTCTCTCACTTTCATTCATCTCTTTTATTACCAGCCCAGGAAATTAGTGTGCCTACCTTACCTGTTGAGATCGGGACAGGTTTAATTCACTGTGGGAGAGGGTTATCCCGCTGATCTTCATATGCCTTCTCCCTCCGCAATCTCCCGACCACCCTCTCCACAAACTGAGTGACCAACTTCCAGCTCTCCTCATCCCGCAGCATTGCTGCCCCTTACTCTCTCTAGGATCCACTGTGCAACGCCTATCTTCTCAGATGTTTCCATTCTGACGAGGATTTATGTCAGAAAATGAACTTAACTAGTAACTAGATTATCTTGCAATTAATTTAACTAAATCATACTTACGAGAACAACTTACGAGAAAAATTATGTATAGGCTATATACGAGTAGTATATACTATATGTATTATATGATACACAGTATCAATTCAGATACAAACCAGATCAAGTAACTTAAAATTCTGAAAGCTTTTATTAGAGGTCAGATTCTTTCAGTGTAAACCTCTCGTTTTTCTTCCAACCTTTTTTTGTTTTTACTCTTCGTGGAAACTTATTAATGCGAAACCTGAATTTTAAACTTACCTCGGTCAGTGAGTTTTCTCGTTTTAATTAATTATTTTTTACTTTTTCCTGATTCCCCGATAAAAGTTTTATCGTCTTATTCTTTTTTTCTTCCTTTACGGATTAGGCACATTGTGTGTTTCAGCTTCTATCCATTTTCTTCGTGGTCTATCTAAAGATCGTACTTCTTGTGGCCGGCATCTTAAGGCCAGTAGCGGGTTTCAATCCTCCGGCATGCGGGTTATATGTTGGAACTACCTCTCCCTATATCGTTCAATCCTCTGCCTTACGGTTTCCGTTCTACCCAAATCATGCTGGATTATCTCACTTTTGATGTGATCCCTAACTGTTGCTCCTCTCATAGATCTCAAAAACGTAGCTCAGCTGCTTCCAAATTCCTACCCGCAGATTTCCTTAAGATACATGTTTCACTACCGAACAAAAAAGAGGTTAAACTGCTACATAGCCTCAAGTGCGTTTCTTTCGGGGCCTTTGATTTAAATGTTCTATTTATGTAACCGCAAACACGTTGAAACCATAAAACTTTCATCATCAAATTCCCCTTCATATCTCATATCACAACCCAAGTATATTTACAATGTAAAACCTGCTCCAACACTCTATTTTCCAGTTCTATCTTCGCCCTAATAATTACCTCCTCTAAATCCATTACTTTTTTAAATCAATAGAAATAATAGAGAATACTGTTCACGAAGCTGTTTTAGCAGAAATATCAAAATCTGAAGATCATCCTTGGATTCCTGAATGATCACTAAATCGTCTGCGTATAGAAAAGAGTTCAATCCCATCATCCAAACACATACCTGGGGACACTCTATTTTTCCATCTTCACATCAAATCATCCGCATATACATGTACGAGGTGTGGCTATTAAATAACGAGACTGACGTCAAAAATTTAATTTTAAGTTTATACATAATCACTTATTGTCACCTTCAATATACACTCCTTCTCTATTCCTACACCGCTCCATGCAAATTTTCCATTGTTGGAAACAGTGCTGGAAGTCATCTTCTGTCAGCTCCTTCAGGGCACGTGCCGCTTTCTCTTTTACAGCTTCCAGACTCAAATCTTGTCCCTTTTAATGCAGATTTTACCTTAGGGAACAGGTAGAAGGTAATAATATGTGATGAAATGTGGTTTTTTACTTATGATCCGGAAACGAAGCGCCAATCCATGCACTGGAAGAGCCGAACTTCACCAAGAGCCAAAAAAGCTCGAATGAGCAAGTCAAAATTTGAAGCAATAATGATTGTTTTTTTTGATACCCATGAGATTGTGTACCTTCACTAGATTCCTGAAGGTCAAACAATTAATCAATATTACTATATTGAGGTAATTTCCAAACTACGTCAAAGAGTAAGGAAAAAACGCCCCGAAATGTGGAAGGACAAATCATGGGTTCTCCACCAAGACAATGCGCCAGCTCATTCCGCGTTATCTGTCAAGAGATTCCTAGCCAAGTGCAGAATCTCAGTGTTAAAACATCCACCTTATTTACCAGATTGGTCTAGAGGTAAAGTCGTCGCCAAAATCAGCTGTTTAACAGCTGATTTTCAGAGACGAAGGTTCCTGGTTCAAATCCTAGTAAAGGTAGTTACTTTTATACGGATTTGAATGCTAGACAGTGGTTACCGGTGTACTTTGATGGTTGGGGTTCAATTAACCATACACTCTCAGGAATAGTCGGCCTGAGTCTGTACATGACTACACCTCATTTACACTTTCATACATATCATCCTCATCTCATTGGGTCATGGGGTTGCTTATTGTTCTGAATTGAACAGATTGCAACGTACACAAATTAGGAATTACAAAAAAAATTTACCAGATCTTGCACCATGTGACTTCTACCTGTTCCCTAAGGTGAAATCTGCATTAAAAGGGACACGATTTGAGTCTGTGGAAGCTGTAAAAGAGAAAGCGGCATGTGTCCTTAAGGAGCTGACAGAAGATGACTTCCAGCACTATTTCCAACAATGGAAAGTTCGGATGAAGCGTTTTAGAGATAGAGAAGGAGTGTATATTGATGGTGACAATATGTGGTTATGTATAAAAATAAAAATATTTACGTCAGTCTTGTTATTTAATAGCCACATCTCGTATATTGAAAAGCGTTGGAGACAAACTACAGTTCTGCCTGACTTCTCTGTTAACCACCTGCATTCCAGAAAAGTTTTATATAAATTTAATGATACATTGGAGAAAAACTCCATTTTTGTAATATCCTTAAAATTTATACTTTTTGTTCACATCTACTAGAAACGTTTTAACTGCCGCAGACTGCTCTACATAATTCTTGAGCAATTAATCACTACTCATATTAGCAAAAAGCAAATATTAATTAATAAAACATAAACAAAGAATAATCAGCATAGTTTCTACAATTATAAAAAGTAAGGAATAATTCTCTCTATTTCTCTCTTTGACATACACACACACATACACCTATTCATAGCATGATGCAAGAATGAAGTGACTACTACAGCTGAAGGAGCAACATTCTTTTTCGTAATTACTTTCATGTTTTGTCATAACTGACATTTAAAAATTTTACGCAAATAATGAATTATTATTAACTTGCCTTATTTGTCCTCTTTACTTTTTGCCATTTTAATCACACCGATTTTTTATTTTGAAAAATTTTCTTAATCTGTTTATGTAGTTTACAATACAGTTATTGCACGCTGTATTCTAAATCGTAAATAAAATAATATTAGTGAATTTATCTCTGCGTGACAAAACAAAAATTTCTAATAAATATAAAGTTACCACAGAAAGTGGTTGTCTTTTTGAGAATGTTGTAATTTATTTGTAATTTTCATTGAATCTTACCATTATTGTATTAATTACCGAGATTTTAATAATTATTTACTTGAGATGATTTTTGCAAGGTTTAAATTATAATGCCATTCGGTCTGCAGAAAAAATATTATTGATACATTCTATTAAGTTCTTTTGTTTTCTTCATGACGAAATTTGTCTTCAGTTTATGAATGGTCACGAAGAAGAAGAAGAAGGAGAAGGAGGAGGAGGAGGAGAAAGAGAAGAAGAAGAAGGAGGAGGAGAAAAAGGAGAAAACAAAGAAGGAGGAGGAGGAGGAGGAGAAGGAGAAGAAGGAGGAGGTTTTCAACAATTTTAAGTCTTTTATTACTTATTTTGGAAGCATTTATTTTGTCTTCATGTAAATACTTTTATATTTACGTATAGCTAGTTATTTTTAAACCGATTGTAAATAAACTCATATGTAAAAAAAACTCTGCATAAGGTCATATATAAAAACCATAGTGCTATATAAATACGTCAATTCGAATTGATAAATGTAACAAAATCATGGTCAAAAACTACTCATGGTTAAAACCACATAATAACTTACAAAACTTTACTCTTTGTGAAGTGAAAATAAAATTTAAACATAAATGACACTATTATATAGAAAATAAAACACTTACATAAATTACACAATATGCCTTGCACAATTTCATAGAATTATATGAAATGCAATATAATAATTATTTAAATGAATATAAAGAGTTAATAAAAGTCAAAACAATTTGAGACCAACCATCTCATATTATAAAACAGTGCAGTTCCTATTTTTGGTTTATTTCTTTAATACATGTTCTATCTTTCTCCGTCTTTCAGTATTGTCTTTCTCACTCTGAAGTCAACCACATGTAGCGTATTTGAACTATCCTAATGATGAAAAGTTGTGAATAGATGGCACACTGTGTGAAGATAAGTGTGTGTATTTTACGAGTCCTTGCTATTAACTATAATGTCACTAAAGATAGCAACCAAAAAATACATTGCCCCACTTAAAGCTTTTTAAGAACGTGACATAGTGTAGAAATAAAATGAGTATTTTGTAGGTCAGATTGCATTTCAAGCGCATATAAATAATAGTAAATGCACATCGATTTGACATTTTATTTATTTTAATTTCGTTTTACCTACTTATGCGTGTTTGATCTTGAATCGTATTTTGTTTATTATTTCAAGAACCTTTTTGTTCTTGTAACATTCTTATGGACGTAATAATCTGCAGATGTTCTTCAGTAAATGGATATTACACATCCGGATTGATTTACTTTTATATATTTGTATGTATTTATATATTTTCAAGAATCAAATCTGAACAAATTATTCGTAAAAAACAGATAATTTTCTTCATATGATATTAAAGGTTTTCTTAGGAGTTATTTACCGTTCATTTTCCTCAAAAATTTCTTCGTTCCGTTAAACATTGGTTTCTTTCTTTCCTCTGTGAACACTTGCTCTTGCGTTCCTTTCTTGACGTTTTTAACTTAACCAGGTAATTCCAACCCAAATAATCTACTTCTTAAATCTTTATGTAGCAGTTGCCACTAAAATACAATTTCAATTGTTGTTTAGGTCATCAGGCAAAAGGCTGGTTTGAACCTGTAGAGGTTTTACTAGGTGAAACGAGGAGTGAGGTGGTTTACCATTGCCTTTCTAACTGAGTGGAAAAGTACGATTATCAGCATGCCGGGCGTGCATCTCTGAAAAGCACATATTTTCCACTCTGCAAATGACACCTTCACTTCATTCACCACAGGGTCTGGCTGTATTATGAAATTCATTACTTTAGGAGGAGATAACTCTGATTAGTGTCGTTTACACCTCTACCTCTTCTGTTCTTAAATGATTCAGTCATTAAATTGGCTGACTACGTGATAAGAAACACACCTGTATTTTGTACTCCTGGAACTAGCAGTTCGAGATCGAATTTGACACTCCACGTGCCTGTTTTGGGCAGAAAGTAGAAGGTATTTAATGTAAAATGAAACATAAAAGGGTGCGATAATTAATATGAGTAACTACTGACGGTTAAGCATATCCATAAGTTTGATTGGCGTACATCCAAATTGGATGTATTTTCAGAGATTTGTGAATTTTTGGAAATGTGCGTCTGACGGGAACATTACACAGAGTGTTTCATATAGTTTTACCGGAGCTTTATGAGCTCATTTTACTAGAAAAAAATAAATAAAAAGTTATTAAATATGAACATAGGTCCGGAAATGTTAGCGAATTACGGCTAGCGAAAGATTTCGTCCAGAATTTAGTACCCTGGGTGAAATGAAGACTTGTTGGAATTCTAGGAAAATAAATTAAGAAGCGAATTCAGTTGTTTCTTATGGATTTTGACGTGATAAATTGAAAACAATTAGTCCAGCAACTGTATCTCTCCTAGTTTGTAAGATACATCACGTGCAACACAAAAAGAGGGGTTGAGAAACTTTTTTCTCATTTGACGTACGATAACTTTGTTAAATAGGTAATAGACACACACAATGAAAAATAATTTGTAAGTTATAACATTTATTTCTCAAAAATATCATGTAAATTATTCCAATTAATTAAAAAATTAAAATTATTATTATTAAATTAAAAACTAAGAGATATACAGTTGTGGGACCATTTTATTCAATTTTTCACGTCAAAAACCATAAAAAACAACTGAATTTGCCCCTTATCTTCCCAGAATTCTCTCAAATCATCATTTCACCCAGGGTACTATATTCTGGGCGAAATCTATCGTTAGCCGTAACTCGTTAACAAAGCAATTCCGGACCTATGTTTATATGAACTTTTTTCATTATTTTCGCTAGTACAATGAGCTTAGAAAGCGCCGGTGACACTTTATACGTACAAAAGTTGTACTATTAATTGTATTTAGTTATGCAGATTTTTGGCCAAAAATAACACTTTAAAGCTGTATATTAAAAATAAATAATTTTGAAGTTTTCCATTTTCGTCCTTTAGAAACAGAATTATTCAAATTCCTTATTTAGTGTGCATCTACTATCCAAATTTAACCTTGCGGTTTACTTACCAAACTGAACCTATTGGGCCCAGTGGTTTTTGAGATTTCGTGATGAGGGAGTGAATGGATTTTGCTTTTATATAACATATTACTGTGTGTATAGATGAATCATTAAAAAAGGAAGTTTCCGAAAAAGTAGATGAATTTGAAATGTTAATCGAAATTGTTTATTTTTAAATATTAAGAAAAAAGATGGCAAATCTAACCTTAACTGTAAAATAGATACTTTTAGAAAACCTTTCTGACCATGCCTTATTTTCTTAATCTTATTAGATTGCAAAACAGCATTATAATGTTGACAGTAAGTAATTAACTTGTAATTATTTTTAATTATTTCTGTAATTGACAATCGATAATTAATTATTTTTAATTACCTACTATTGTACTTACGCATTATTGCATGATCAAGACTACCTTTCTGTCAAGATTCTTCGTAGGAATGTCGAGGAAACCAATTTCAGACTGTTTTTCCTGTATAACAATAAATTCAAGATAAATTATTAAAACATTTGATTAATCTTAATAATTTATACGATTATCTCTTGACTCATATATATTTTATTATGAATTTTGGTTCAAAAATAAAACTACAATACAACAATAATAGCACTGATAAAAAAAGAAAAAGAAAAAACAATTAATACCAATACTACATCACTTATTACATAAAAAAATAAGTCACACAAAAGAGAAAATGATCAAATAACATTAAAAAACACGTTAGCATACAATTTAAAAAATAAAAATAAAAAACAGACAGAATACAAATGTAAATAAAAATTAAAACTTATAACAAAACTAAAATGTTAATAAATGATTATGAAAACATCAGCAAAGTTATAAAATAGCGTTAATAAAATATGAAAAAAACCTCTACCAATTTACTTTAAATTATTTTAGAGAAAAAATGAAAACAAAATTTAACCTTAACTACCTCCCTTAAATTTAACTACTTCTTCATACACAAATACAACACATAATACATAATATTAGCGCAATATCAGAAACAAAAAAAATATAAATATTTATGTATAACTACTACTAGTGTATGACTAATACTAGTATTAGTATATGACTATACTATACTTACTAGTATTAGTATTAGAATATGACTATATTACATTAGTTATTATAAAACAAAATATAATTATTACAGAAATTATTTTTATTTTGTGAGAGAAATAAATCTCTATACTTTCCAGAAAATAGGTGAAGATGCTTTTCACCTCCTTCACCCGAATAGCCGCCGCTGCTTTGAAGAAAAAGTCTGCTTGATGTACACACTGTATCAAGTTGCAAGAAAGAGGTTATTGTCAACTGTAAAATAATTGCTTTTGTTAGTTAAGTTAGTTTAATCTTTAAAATTTGTAATTAATTTAAGTAATTCAATTAATTATAATTTACTAAAAATCTAAGCACAATAATTAATTGTAATTTATAATTTTTGTGAATCAATAAATTGTTATAAGTTTAAGGAAGTTTGTTTATTATTTATTATACCCAGATCCCGAACGAACCTAGGTGTCACAAAATATAAACTACCAGAACGGTTGGCCGGCCCGTTGGCGTAGTGGTTAGCGCAACTGGCTTCTACGCTGGGGTACCGGGTTCGATTCTTGGTTCGGTCTGGCATTTTTCATCACTCATCTTCATCGACCATACGTCTTCTCATCGTCTGCATTAGCAGTAACTACAAAACAGTCGGACGTAAACCCCCCCCCCCCAAAAAAAACCAGAACAGTTAAAGAATAAAATAAACGAAATTCAGTTAAATCAACTGTACTTAAAATACACTATTATTAAAGTTCTTCTGAATGATGTGTTGATGTATGGATCAGCTAGTAAATGTTGAATACCTTCCTTCACTGTAAAAATCAGGGCTTAACAATAAACAGAGCAACTCCATGACAGTGTATTAAAAGTTACACTGTCGACAGATATAATTTTTATAATTTACTACTTCTTCATACACAAATACAACACATAATACATAATATTAGCGCAATATCAGAAACAAAAAAAATATTATAAACAACAATAATAGCACTGATAAAAAAAGAAAAAGAAAAAACAATTAATACCAATAAAACCTTGCTTCTTTTTGCTTCTTTCTTTTTTTTTTGTGCTTCTTTTTATGTAAGCAATAAAACCCTTGTAGCAGCCAGTTTTGAGGGTAGTTCTACATGGATCATCATTCGACCGTTGACCCTTTTTATTGTGAACAAAATACTATTAATACAATTATTATTCTTAAGTTTACAATTACCTTTCTGAAAATAACTATTAAAAATATCAATATCACACTAAATTTTAGCTACTTAATGTTAAAAATTAATAAAATTATACTGTACTTGATGTATTATACATAATGAATAATTGTAATTATGTATAGAAAAATAAAATAAAATTTCAAACTACAAAATATAATATTATTATTTAATAACTAATTAACAATAATAAATATTAACAATAGTGCTAGTATCTATTCACCGTCTGCAATTTTTTGAATATTGAAAATCGACGCACGCACACACACACACACACACGCACTCACAAAAGATCTGATTGTGCTGACCATGCTGTAAAACTTCCACCCCAGTATCTTCAATAGTTTTTGAAAAAAATGTACATGAAGTTAAAAATATAAACAACGAGAAAAACGCATTTGAAAAAAGACACACAACAAAACTTGATGTCCATCAAAATTGAAAAAACTACAGGTTTGAATCTTTAACTTTTCTTTTTAATATTTTTCTCTAAAGAACCTAATTTAGAGACAGTTACTGGTTTTCAGTATTTGTTTTCATCAAAATCTATAGAAAATAGGATTTTTTTAAATCGCGGGTTTAGTATGCATATTTTTATGACAAACATGTATCATAATCAAAGTTACAGTTAATAAAAAAAACCTACAACTTTTGTTTTATGTATTTTTTTAAGTTTTTGGAGTAGCAACAGAGAATAATTTAAAGTAGAACCAGGCCTTTTAATCAAAATTCTTAAGACTTGCTTCTTTTTATGTAAGCAATAAAACCCTTGTAGCAGCCAGTTTTGAGGGTAGTTCTACATGGTTATAAAACATGTCATTTATTCTAGTATAAAAATAATTTAAAAAATTTTCAAAAATAAAAATGTTATAGTAATTTTTATAAATTTAAATTTTAATACACATTGTTATTACAAATTTAAATCCAACATTTATGTTAAATAAATTTAAAAAATTTTATGACAATTAAAAGCTTAAAGAGGAAGAATAAAATATGTTTTGGTCGGTAGCTGGTTACCGGTCAGTTAAGTTGAGTTTTTTTATTTGTTCTAAGTAAATAATAAGTTTAAAATACCACGCAACACCCTCCATGACGATTTCAAAATTGCGACAGTGAAGGAGCTAACCACATCATTTCATAGTACATTTCACGAAAGACTAGATGACCACCCAAACCAGCTAGCTCGTGATCTAGCTACAAGGAACTTCCCAACTGTGCGACGTCTAAAACGGAAATGGAGTAGAGACTTCTTGTCTGAATAACGGACAATACCCGCAGTTTTAAACGGAGAATGTACAACAGCATACCTCTTCTCTTTAAAGTGAAATTCCGCACCAGCATTTAAATGTCATATACGGAAGTTGTGCAGCTCAGTATACAGTACCGTAATACAAATTAAAGACAAAGTAAAAGTACTTTTTCGACAGTTTTGTTTAGCGGCAATTACTGATTTTTCGTTTTTTGCATGTTTACTCATGATTAAATAAACGTTAAGGTTTATTACTTACATTGGCAAGAAAAAGTCGTGTGAGTGTTTCACACAAAATTTAATTATGCCTATCATACAGTATTATTTGGTAAAATTTTAAATTTGTACCCTACTTTTTGTTCTACGAATGTATTTATTAACCAATATTACTTATGTTTGTTCTCTAATTTTAATAATAATATTCTTTTATTGTTAAATTCTTGAAATATCGACTGGGCTGAATTCTTTAAAGAAACTTTTCTTTTTCCACGCCATTTGTTACTTTCTCTTGCCTATATAAATGTATAGGAAGGAAAGTATTGTTTTCATGTCGATTTTTCGAAATCGATTGTTCACCGGATCTACACGTTTTCAGACCCCCTGAACCCAAAAAACATGTTTTTAGCGATTAGTCTGTGTGTGTGTGTGTGTATGTGTGAACAGAATATCTCAAGAACGGAACCTCGTACGAACTTGAAACTTAAAACGTAAGTTAGACACCACTGTTGGACCCGACACGAACATTTTCATCAAAATCGGTCAATCGGAAGTAGTAGTTTATTCGTGTAATTTTTCACATTTTTGCGATTTTCTCAAAAACTGGTCCTACGATTATTTTTTTAAATCACTACGTTCACGAAATTTTTTATGCTTTACGAGATAGGGTAGGCGTCATGTCTGCTGAAATTCTTGGTGAGGCTGTTTTCACGTAATTTTTTTTTTAAGACTGCGGCTTTAATTAGCATTTTAGCGCAAAAATTTATATAATAAAAGTTATAGAAAATTAAAAATCCTACAACATTTATTTCAAACATATTTTTCGTATAACGCTTAGTTTAGCGGTAATCCGCAATTTTTTTTTATGAGAATGTGTAAAAATCGATTTTATTAAGATTTCAGCCTTAGTATGCATTTTACGACAAAAGTGTATATAATAAAATTTATAGAAAATTAAAAGATCTACAACTTTTATTTAGAGCATTTTTCTCTACAGATCCTTGTTTAGCGTGAAAGAGTGATTTTCCTTGTTTTTAAGCCAATCTGAGGTTGATTTTCATTTTGCGTTTTTCAATCATGATTAAATTAAGGTTAGGTTTATTTGAGGTTAGTTTTTTGTTTATTTCTAATGTTTCATTACTTAGGTTATATTGTTCATAATTTGAATTGGCAAGAGAAAGTCATGTGAGTGTTTCACACCAGATTTTTTTTTAAACAATTAGTTTAACTTTTTGGTGGTTTTATTACAATGTATGTTTCCTAAATTAAGAAAAAAAGTTAAAAAAATTAAAATTGAAAATTTTAATAAATAAAAACGTTCTGTACATGTAGAGAGGTAAAACATGACTAATATCTTACAGATGGAAATTTATGGGAAAGTTTATATGATTTGCTTTATAATTTGGTAATATTAGGCATTGAATAGAAATTTAAAATTTAATCTTACAAATTCTGTAGTTTAAGTGGAACAGTAGGCCTAAGTGTAATTTAGCATCAATGGAACGGTCTACACCTTTATCGGTTTTGTGATAAGCACGTATTTTCTTATGCACGTTTATCCGTGCGTACGGAAACTAACATTTATAAATAGGAAGAGGTTTGT
Source organism: Catonia carolina (assembly GCA_035578175.1). NCBI lineage: Eukaryota > Metazoa > Arthropoda > Insecta > Hemiptera > Achilidae > Catonia > Catonia carolina. Next base: position 58,986,711 of record JAQMRL010000008.1, on the reverse strand, counting down.
AATAGTACAGCAAAAGCGGTAAAGCCCATAAAAATGTGGAAAGCCGTTAGTCATAAATACATCACATCACTTAAGGACTCTTTAAAAGAAAAGAGAAAAATACAACAACGCCTTTTTCAATACAATGAAAGAGTAAATTCAATTCTAAACTAAAAGCCACACAAAACCGTTTTACACACAAATGGATAGCAAGACGTCGTGCACACCTACGAACTTGAATACATTTATTTAGAAATGCGTAAGCACAATTATTCTCACCCACAATCACAAACAAATGCTTACAAAATCAACTGTTTACTTCAGTTATGTGCCACAGTCTGAATGCGATTTGTGTTCAATTGTATACTACACCTGTGTAGTTACCGAATAAGCTGTTCTTTAATTCTATACGAGAAAGTCTTGTAGTATTGTGAATTGTATAAGATTTTTCTTTTTTCGAGTTCTATCCACAATAGGATGTAAGAAACTATTTCATTGACGTAAAGTTTTCTGTGTCAGAATTTCAACTGATTTTCATTTTCCCTTATAAAAATCTGTTGTGGAGATGCTCATAACAGACAGGTAGAGTGTCAAATTATTTACACTCAATCTGTTTGTTGCAGGGCTAAAATAAATAGTTCTGTTTCTTATCACATAATCAGCCAATTAAATGACAGAATCATTTAATATCAGAAGAGGTAGAGATGTAAAAGACACTAATCAGAGATGTCTCCTCTGAAAGTAATGAATTTCATTGTACAGCCAGGCTCTGTGGTGAATTAAGCGAAAGTATCATTTGCAGAGTGAAAAATATGTGTTTTTCAGAGGGTTCAGCTAATGATTCAGATAAAGAGAGAAGCCAGAGATAGATTTCTCAGGAGGTTGCAGGAGAGATGGGATGAAGTGGTGTCCAGTCGATGGACTCATAGATTAAATTCCAGATATAAAAAAAATGGCTGAGTAGGTGGTACGGCGAGGTTAGTTATTACCTTACGCAGGCATTGATAGGGCATGGGTTCTTTCGGGCGTATCTCACTGTTTCAGACGGTCGAATGAAGCAAACTGTCTGGATTATGAGGCGGGGAGGACTGCGCAGTACATATGATTTTCGACTGCAGAAGATGAATACCAGAGAAGGAGGATCTGGGGACCAAGTTTGGGTCACCGATTTCTCCAGAAAATTTTGTGATTTTATGGTTGCAGAACAATAAAGCTGGAAGGCCATTAAGGAGTTCATCCAGAAGGTGATGAAGAGCAGAGAAGCCCAGCTGCGTTAGTCCCAAAAGAAATCACTCAATAAGGAGGAAAATGGGTGATAAGAAGAGAAATTATCGAGCTAATAAAGAACCTCCGGCTTGTAGCGAAGTTATGCCTAACGGTGATCCTGCGGCAAGTCGGGATGGGATAGAAAGGTACTGAGAGGTTTTGGCGGATAGTTGCCTTCGGCAGAGTTCCGCATAACTCAGGTAAATACATACCTGGGTACCGGAAAATTCGGTTTCCTCTCGTAAAAAATGATATTTTAGTAAAAAATTACAAATAATGTGTAAGATCGAATCAGAGAGAAGAAGATTAAAGCAGAATGAATATTTAAAAACATTCTCGAATAAGACAAGGTGCAACGGTTGGCTTATTAATACTTCAATATTTTTTAAACTGAAATTAGTTCAACAATAAATTTAACTAGCCCATATTTTAAAATTTTATCAATATTTAGGGTTATGTAAATATTAGTTAAAAATAAAAATTGTAGTTAAAAAGTTATTACAGGTTATTCTGAATGTAAATAAGTGAGACAATAAAACGAATTAGAAAAAGGTAATAAAATTAGCATTCTATTTGTATTTGTAGATTTATAGATAATAAATATAAAAAATAAATGTATTGTGAATTATTATATGAGAACAAATAAACAAGTTAAGAATTCAACAAGGCAGTAAAAAAACTGGTTTTAAATAAAATGATTGAAAGACTACATGTTGTATGTTAAGTATGTTTATAGTAGTCTAAAAAAACCGTATAACAAAAGGGTAAATCGTATATTTTAACCAATAAAAAATTGCAAAATGCTGCCTTTAGTATAGTCAATTACTTAATTTATGTTTATGACCTTATTTGGTGCTTAGTAATAATTTATATTGTTTAGTTATACTGAATAATACACGTTGTCATATATAATATGAGTAATTTGTGTAATTATTCATATTTTTATAAAAATAAATTAAAAAAAATAAATGATAATAATTTTGTAATTAACATTATTATATCACCGGGTTGGTCTAGAAGTAAAGTAGTCGCCAAAATCAGCTGTTTAACAGCTGATTTTCGGAGACGAAGGTTCCTGGTTCAAATCCTAATAAAGGTAGTTACTTTTATACGGATTTGAATACTAGACAGTGGTTACCAGTGTACTTTGATGGTTGGGGTTTAATTAACCATACTCTCTCAGGAATGGTCGACCTGGGTCTGTACAAGACTACACCTCATTTACACGCCATACACATCATCCTCATCTCATTGGGTCATGGGGTTGCTTATTGTTCTGAATTAAACAGATTGCAACGTACACAAATTAGGGATTACAAAAAAAAAACATTAATTTATTCTTCAACTACACCAGTCAAAAGCACTTAGAGCAATAACAAACGCACCTTTTACGTAACCAATCATACCCGTCACGAAGACCTGAAAATACCAACGGTTCGAGACATTGTAAACGCAACAGACAACTCATTACACACACAGACAATTGACCACATAAAATCCAAATGTCCAATCTCTTTCAACTAACGTCTCCCTGTTATCAGACGACTGAAACGAAGGTGGAATAGGGATCTTCTCCGACCACCATAACAATAATACAAAAAGACCATTTCAATTTAACTTGGCATACCTGTTTTATTTCATAAAAAAGAAAATCATCTCATTAAAAAAGTCATCCATCGTAATTTATAAATCATTATCATTAAAAATTGGCACCACATTCCTTGAAAAATTTCACGCCGAAATTGGTCACTGGATTGATTCACATTCACATCACATTCCCGCCATTCCTCATTCATTCTATCTCATTTACTATTTGTGCTTTGAAAAATGAACAGTTGTAAATAAAAATAAAGTTGAAGCCAAAAAAAGTTATTAATACATAAATTAATTAGTCAATTAATAGTACATTATTATTTTACTATTAATACTGTGTGCTGTAAGAGAGAAATCAAAAATACAAATAGCAAATGTAAAAAAAAATTAAGATGTTTTCCTTTTCTTAGAGTGCCGAATCCACCAAAAAAATTCGTCTAAAAACTTTGGTACATCGCTCTATGCTACCATGAAGAGTGATTGAACTTCGAACGATGTTTAACGTGATGAATTACTATTTTCTCTAAATGTTTGTACGACCAGTTTTTCGAAAAATATTCAAAGAAACACCAAGATAATACAAGTTATTTGTGATAGGTAAATGACTGGGTCGGGTACGATATGTGATAGCTGATATTATGATTCAAGAGTTCATTTTGGAAGTAGTAGACAGCTTCATGTACCTAGGATGCCGAGTGAACAAATATTGGAATTACACGACCGAGACCATACATTGAAGAATCCTTTCTGCCTTTTGAAAAATAAGTCGAATTTTATGTGAGTGGGAGATTAAGATAAAGAGACTCAAGGCCTTTGAAATGAAGTGATTTAGACATTGCTGCGAATATCGTGGATAGATATATTGAGGAAAACTTAAGCCTTGTTAATTTAAGTAAATGATAGAAGTTATGAATACTGTTGAGTACATTGTCTATGTGCTGCAGAATATCATGCTGCAAAAGATAGAGATAGTCCAGTTCGACGAAGGATATCATAATTGAGGAATTTTTTAAGTTGTTGTAGATTTGGTTACCTTTTATCGTCAGGCAGTCAACAAAAGTTTATTAACCTTAGCGGTAGCACCGAAGAAAAGAATACCAGCATTTCGAATAAAAATTAAAAAAATCAAATCTGCAAGATGGATAAAAGGAAATTGTTTTGGGAGCTAATCTGTTCAACTGCGTAATTTTATTTCCGACTCGTTTTGAAAACATTGTAGTAGGTAATGTCCAGTCTGAAACGTCGTTAATAATCAAAAATGAAGTAATTTAAATTCCTTGAAGAAATGGTGTTGGATCCTTTGTAATAGACAGTATTATTTATTTTTGTACTAGCAATCACATTGTGTATTTGTTTTTTAAAAATTTTATTTACAGATTTATCTATAATGTGTTATTAATTTAACAATAAATAGTTTCGTTAACAGATGATTATCAGGAAAAGTTATCTCCCAGTGAAAATAACTTTTAAAACATTTAAAAAATTATAAAAGAAGATAGCCTACCTACACTTTTTCCGGTTTTTCCAACGATTGATTTGTTTTATTTTCTGCAAGAAATTTACATTTAGTTTTATTGATATTAAATTCAATTTTAATCCGGTGTAACATTCAGAATTATTTACTGTAAAATTAATTATCAAATACACACTCAATGACTCACCACCTGATGAAAATGCCAATTGGTCCTTTCGGATATCATGCCAGGCGTCATAAGTTACAGAATAAATATTTGAATGCATGCACTCTATTGTCATGACAGGCTGTCGAGAGAGTGCATGCATTGAAATATTCATACTACCCTGATAATAGATACATGATATCCGAAAGGACTTATTAACCTATTGTTTTTATTTTATCAGGTGAAAGTCATAATATAGTGTGTATTTGATAATTTTTTTTCTGCATTGTACTGTATAATCCATTACAATTATGTATAAAATGTAATTATCAGTGAATATTTAATATTTTTAGAGAGCAGTACATTTAATTTCAAAAAAATTGTTATATCTATTTGTTATCTAATTTTTGTTTTCCATTTTTTTAATTCTTTCAGCTTAGTTGACAGCCTCGACCATGAGAAAATAGTGATAATTGGAGCAGTTAAAAAAAATTACTTTATTAACAAAAATTGTAATTTCATTATTGTCTTAAATTTTATTTTTGCAATACTCAAGTATTTTTAGCAAAGAAAGTTTATATAATTAGTATAGAGAAAATATTTTAATTCTAATATGTCGGAAAATATGCTCATAACAAGCAGGTGGATTGTTAAATTATTGGCACTCGATCTGCTAGTTTCAGGGCTACAAAAAATAGTTTTGCTTCTTATTATATGGTCAGCCAATTATATGACTGAAGCATTTACGAACAGAATAGGTACAGGTGTAAAAGACACTATAAGTTCTCGTCAGTTCTAGTTCTAAAGTTCTAGTCACAGTTATCTCCTTTGAGAGTAATGAATTTCATGTACAGCCAGGCCCTGTTATTAATTAAGTGGAGGTGTCATTTGTAGACTGGAAAGTAGTTGAATTTTGGAGAGCCCGGCATGACGATAAGCATACTTTTCCACTCAATGAGGGAGGCATGGTAAACCACCCTACTCCTTGTTTTTACTTAGTAAAGCCTCTTAGAGATTCAAACCAATATTTCAGCTGATGAAAACAACAGCATGTTGGGGAAACTTGAGGCGAAGTAAATTTTTTACGATTTAAATCAAAAAATATAAATATTTTATTGCAAAAATATAGTGTAATTGTAATGAAATAGTTTTATTAATTTTATGTGATTCAGAAATAAATTTGTTCAGATAATACCTTTAAATCAGTACAAGTTTATTATACAAACACATAATGTTATGTTTACAAAATATATTTATATAATAGTTTTTTGTTTTTATGTTAGGGATTACTTAAACGATTCATATTTCTTAAAGTGAAATTTGGATTACGGAGAGGTGTGTTTGGCCGTAAAACATGCTTTCTGCCAAGTGTACACCTAATGAGCAATATTTCATAGCAGTCATCACATCTAGCTAATGTGTAAGGAGGCGATCTATATGCTCTATTACCCTACAACTGCGCTTCCCGCACTGCTCACCACCTCCCTCAAAAACATAAACATATTTTAATTTCACTAAACATACTATTATTTTGTATTCCTACTCACATTGGCTCGCGCGTCATCACCGGAGTCATCCACACCTCATTTCGTAGTTTCTTAATTTATTTTAGTTGTAATATATTATATACTACGTGTCAAAAAATAATACGTTAATTTTGAAAATTTATTACCACACTGAACTTTAAAATATAGTCGTATTATGATTCGGTATTTTCTGCAACACAGAATTCTCTATCACCTGTTTCAACAGTTTCGTTCATATGTCAAACATTTTCAATTACTTTTTAAAACAGTTTACTTTGAATAATAAAAACATTATACAAACTTTAGATGCAAATTTGTTTTTGGGCAGCGACAAGAAAATAGAAAAAATGAAAATAAAAAAAAGGCGAGTGACAAGGCTTTCTAATGTCTCCGACGCTATTTAATATTTACATTGATAAGATTTTAACAATTTGGAATCAATTAGTTGACTCAGGCATTCAGCTTTGGAATAATGTATTCCTGTATTCATTGCTGTACGCAGATGACACTGTTATCATTTTTGACACAGAAGACAGGCTGAAATATGCCATTTAGGCCTATAAGTTGCACAAAATTAGCGCAGAATTTAGCATGGGAATATTGGCACAAAAATCAAACGTTATGGCACTCAAGGGAAAATGGCAGGTTCGCTCAAAAATTACGTTTGGCAACCGAGCTATAGAACAAGTTCGAGGCTTTAAATATTTACGATGCAAGATTTCCTATGACAAAGATAATGACGTGAGTGAAAAACTGGCAAAATTCAGCGCTGTCTGCGGTTCTATTCACAGGACAATAGGAAAGAAAACGAGAAAAAACACCAAAATGAAATTTTATAGAGCAATGGCTGTACCACTCATAACATATGGGAGTGAAACATAGGTGTCATTACAGAGGAATGAATCTCGTATATAGGCTGCTGAAATGAGATTTTTGCACGGTGTCAAAGGTTGTACCCAGTTAGATAGAGTACGTAACGAAACTCACTCTTAGAAACGTTAAGAATATATAAGAGAAACTGGTCCTACCATTTACTCGCATGCTAGCTCCCTAACTTCCTCTGCGAGAATGGAAATATAAACCTTGAGGGAAGCGAGGCTTGGGAAGACGTAAATAGAGATGGATGCCGGAACAGGCCGTGGAGCCTAATCCTTGACAGACGATGATGATGACAAACTTCAAAAAATCGAAAACGATTATGTTAGAACAAGGTCAGAATTTAAAATTTGTTAAATATATATTTTTTTTTGCAGTAACGCAGTAAATTATTTTTCTTACATTTTACTTGGCTCCGTGGATGTGCTATAGAAATGACCAACATTAAGGCACCAAGGGAATACTTCCGTATTAGACTAAAGGGAGAATGCAACATTTGAAAGCAAAGAAAAGAATTGGATATCGAGAGGTGGAAAGGAACGATCTGAAATCGAACGATGTCTAGGTCGGAAAATTGTAGAACTGTTGAACTAAGTTTTAAAATTATAGTAACTATGATTTGCAACTGACGTTCCCGTCTGCAGTGTACAAATTTGGCATATCTTCAGGCATAATCGGAAAATTGGAGGCTCATTAAAAATTATTGAAGGAGATTTCAATAATAGATTTGAAAGTTACGAAAGGAATTCTACAAATCTTAACCTCATATTCGTTTCATAATGATGATAAAAATATATTAACTATGACACACCTAAATCATTAAACTGCAGATAAATTTCAGGTAAAAATTTACATTAAAGATCTGTAATATTGTTAAAATATGCAAAAGCTTTCTGTACTGAGAACGCAAAAAGGGAATACCAGAAAGACGTACTTGAACAAATAGAAACAAATTACAAGAAAATGAGTGTTCGAGAATATTACAAAACTTTCAAAACGCAACTTGCAAAATACGACGCACCAACACTGACTCTCAGAGACAAGAACGGTAAAATGGCCCACAACAACAAGGAAATGCTGAGATCCTAGCGGATTCTTTCAGCAGACTTCTTAACTGCGAGGACCCCGAAGAACTTTTTGAAATAGACACATTCACAGACATAAAGACCAAACCAGAACACATACTCCCACCAACTTTCGAGGAAGTCAAACAGGCAATTAAGGAAATGAAAAACAACAAGAGCTGTGGGGAAGACCTAACCACAACAGATATCTGGAAGTATGCGCACGAGAACGTGCAAAAGAAATTACATAAAAAATTCGGGGAAATTTGGGACGCTGAAAAACTGCCAGACCACTGGACAAATGCAATCATATGTCCACTACATAAAAAAGGTCCAAGAACAAATCCAGACAATTACAGAGGTATTTCATTGCTTAATTGTACGTACAAAATTTTCTCTAGAGTAATATATAACAGGATCAGGGAACAACTGGATCACGAACTTGGGGAATATCAGGGAGGATTTAGATCCTGGCGAAGCTGTGCAGATCAGGTTTTAACATTGAAACTTGTTATGGATTTCTGCAAAAAAAGATCAAAGCCCTTATTTGTAACATTTATTGACTTCAAGAAGGCCTATGATTGCATACATCGGGAATCGCTACTGAAAGTGCTACGAAATTTTGGACTAGACCCGAAATTGACAAGAATGATAGGACTCACATTGACCAATACTAAGTCCAAAATCAAATTTCGAGGAGAGTTTTCCAAAGATTTCGAAATAAGAACAGGACTTAGGGAAGGAGATGGCTTGTCCCCGTTGCTTTTTAATTGTGCCTTAGAATACATTATGAGACTATGGGAAAAAGAGAACCCAGCAAGGATAAGCTGCGGGAAATGCAAAAGTAAAGTTCACCTTGGCTGTCTGGGGTTTGCAGATGACTTGGCCTTGTTGAGTGGGTCTGTAGAGGAACTAAAGAAACAAGTAACAAGCTTAGGACGGTTAGCGGGAAGGTTTGGACTCAAGATCTCCTTCGAGAAGACGAAAATAATTGGGAACACTAACATGGACCCCAGGATTTCAGTGGGAGGTCAAGTAATAGAAGTGGTACGGAATTTCAAGTACTTGGGGGAGGTATTGAACATGAGTTGCAATGACAGGGAAGCATGGGCGGAAAGGACCAAAAAGTTGATGAGAGCTCAGTTCATCACCCACACCACATACAACAAGAAGTCAATGTCGGTAAATACAAAGGTAAGACATTACAAAACGGTAATACAACCTGCAGTGACTTACTGTGGAGAGACCCTAACAAAACTGTCACAAAAAACTAAAACCCACAGAATCCTGACGTTAGAACGAAGAATCCTTAGAACCTGTATTGGTAAGAGAATATACAAAGATAATAGTTGGAGGCTGCTACCAAATAATGAAGTCTATAAAATTTCGGAGCCAATACTAGACACAATTAGGAAAAAGCGAATCTCCTTTTTGGGCCATATCCTTAGAACACCGGAGAACAGAGTACTTAGACGACTTATTGAAAGTGTCTGGGATTTTAAAATCGGTTTGAACTGGACGAAGGAGGTCAAGGAGGACTTGGAAAGGTTTGGGTTGACGCTGGAGGATGTGAGGTTCAAGTCTGAAAGTTATAGAAAGTTGAAGGATCTGGCTTTGGAACCGGAAACCAAGACTAGAAGAGTGCAGAGGGTGACGGAAGAACTCCGGGCTCAGAGATCACAAAGAATGAGGGAATACTGGGTAAAGATCAAGGCTCAGAGATCGAAGTAGAGTCTTTCATGTTGTGGCTGAAGTGGTCCATTGTGGCCTCACAAGTAAAAAAAAGATCTGTAATATTGTTAAAATATGCAAAAGCTTTCTGTACTGAGTATAAAATACTTTATTCTTATATATACGTTTCTAATATCGTTCAATAAAAATGTTTAACGAACTTATAAGTACTTGAAATTCTCATAATTTAAAGGCCTCGTTACCTTCAATGTCTTTATTCTGTCCTTATTATATCTTTCGTATAGGCCTCCTTCTATACGACGTTAATAAAATCTTCTCTTCTTCTTCATGTACGTTTTTCAAAGTTCTTTTCAGAACATTTGTAGCCATCACAACAAAAATCAAATTAATAATCTCAATTACAAGTTACTATAGTCGTTTGCACGTTCAGTTGACACAATGGAACAGTATAGGACAATGTATTTTTTATGAGGCTCTTACTGCTATTAGCTCGTACACAAACATCGGCTTTTTAGATCAATCAATGCCATCATTACCAATAACATTCCCCTCCTCCTCGCACATTCGATAAGAAATCTTTGTAATGTAGAGTAGTCTATGGGATTATTAATTAATAATTAACACTATAAGTTTAGGTATACTCAAATTCGTATGCGGATTCCAAATGTGAAATATTTTTCGATATCTGTACTGGGGAAGATTTTTCAGATTTGTAATAACCGATTGCGACATTTGTTTACATTTATCACGCAGTTTTTAGAAAGTCGGGCGTGGGAATGCGGAGAAGGCATTAGTAGGTCTGCAGTAAAAGTAAAATAGATAAGATATTTATTTTAACCCCCCCCCCCCCCGTAATAGCAGAAAATGTTTTTACAGTTTTTGGATTTATTACAATTTAGTAAAGATTACACATAATACATAATTTTTTTTCTGTCAAGCAACACTTGAATTGTAGTTCTACCTTAAAAAATACGTGTTCTACAGAGGTTTAAAAACAGTATTGTATACGCATGCAGATGCCTGTAATTGATGTTTTTAGTTACGCTAATAGCAGTGGCGATTCTCATAAGATCCATTGTGTCAACTGAACGCGCAAACGACTATAGAAGGCAGAAATTTGGTGATCGAGCCTTTTGGGAGTTACCCGGAATGAACCTGAAACATAGAAATAATCTTTTGTACATAGAAATGTATAAGTATGTTGATCAAAATTTAAGTATATTTGCATGTTTTGTATATTTATACAACGATAACAACTGTACAATTTTACAAATAGAACATTCAAGTCACTGCAAAGAGTATCTTTTACACAGGAGGAGCATTGTTTTATCGTTCGGAGAATTTTACTTTGTTTTGCAAGAATGCGTCTTAATATTAAATCTTTGCAGATCAAATTGTTGAAGTCAGTTTGTGAAGCATGTGTAATTTGAGTGTCAGTCAAATAAAAATTTTATTTGGTAAAAGAGGAAAGTCGTGTGATTTGTATTGCGGCTTGACAAACAGCTATCTTTAAAGCATTATCTTCGTACAAAACGTTTACAATCTGATCGCCACCAGAAGCTAATCTTCTGCTTAATTAACCCTCGATCAAAATTGATCTCTCGTTCCAAAATTTTAATTTACACAACCTTTTAGCAATCAATCTGGACTTATGGGATCCATTTCTTTAGAACAGCGGCAAAGAGTAAAGTCGAACCAAGTGTTTCAATCATAATTCTTAGGACTTACTTCTGGCACTGCTTTGTATGCAAACAATAAAACCCTCCACGACGATTTAAAAATTCCGAAATTAAAGGACATTACCATCTCCTTTTACAGTAAATTTCACGATCGACTGTATTTTTTCATCCCAAATAAAAATACCCCGTGACTTAGCTATAAGGATGGTACAAAGTGACGATGACATCAGCTAAAAAGAAGTTTTGACGACGTCAAAAGTGCAAATGGAGCAGAGACATCTTCGTATGAGTAGCGGATAACAGCCACAGTCTTAATCGGCGAGTGTACCACGTGGTATCTCTTTTCCTTACAGTAAATCCTCCACCGCCCGTTAAATATCATTTTTGCAAAAATTGTGCCGCTCAGTGAATTAAAATCAAAGACAGAAAATTTGGTATAATTAACATTATTTTATAAATTAACTTCCATGTATAAGATTAATCAATATATTCAGAAACAGTAAACGTTCAAAAAAAATTAAAAAGTAAATTACTATTTCTTTTATTTATTTGTAAGCTATATATTTTTAATGACATGATGTAAGATAAAAATTATGATATTATTTTAATTGGTTCAGATAACAAAGGTGCTAAAATTTTTTTAATTGGCTGTTTTATTTCTTAATAGATATTTTTAATTGACAATTTTTATATTATAAATTTGTACAAGGAAGTAGATTATAGAAATCCCTTCTTCTTTTTCTCTCTGTCACACACTCACATGCGCGTTCATACACACATACGCACGTGAACACACGCACACGTACACAGGAACTATAAAAATGTGTGAAAGTGCGTATGTAAATTATAATCACTCTTTAAATATCAATTAAATACTGGATAAAGATAATTAATTGGTTATAATGTTTTACTTTTTGAATTTTATGTTTTAATAGCTTCCATATTTGATTTTTTTTTATATTATCAATTTAACTAATTAGGAAAATGTAGCCAGGTGTTGAGAAAGTGGTTACTTAATTACTGCACTCGTTTAATCATAAGAAATCGTGATTTTCTACGCTGTATGATAACCTCACGTAATACGAACTTTGCAAGTTAATTTGTATTTTGTTTTTATTTTTTATTTATAATATGAAGTTTTGATACAACAACTATACCATAAGAAAACATGTTGTGTTGTTGTGTTGTGTATGTTGTAAATTGTTATGAGTTTGTTATATTCGATGATAAAAGGAGGTGTATAATAATTAATCAAGGTTGGTACCCCTGTTAAAAACCTAACCTTATAACCTGTAGTCGATTTTTTTTTTGTTTTGTTTCACGTTCATTCATTCTTATTAATAAAGTTTTATTTTAAACACCTTCTTTAAAATTGGCTCATTACTGATTTTTATTTGGTTTTTATAGTTTGACAGCACGAAAGGAAACTCGTAATGCACATTGATTGCGTATACATTAACTTACTTCAGTTCTCGTATGGTCGCACGCGTTAGTGAAGGTTTTTATGCATAAGTATTAGTGTTCTTTTTTTCAAATCACCTTCACTTAACACGCAAGCCAACGAACAACGGTATTATATTTTGTTACTTTAAAAATACAAATTATTTTCCTGTTCTCTTCTTTTCTTATTGTAAAACAGTTTTATTATAATAAAAATTAGATATTATTATTTTAAAATGTGATAATAGACGGAAATATATACTGATATTATATTTTTGTAGTGAATATTTTTAATAGTAACAATTTAAATTGATTACATGTTTTTATACCGTGATAACTGAAATTAGAATTATATTATATACACAAAAATTAAACTGTAAGGTGGTCTTGGCAACTACAATGAGTAGAATGTTAGTATTTCATATAAACTAGCAATTGAACCAAATATGCGATTATGATATACGATAGCATCAAATGAGTTTACATTAAAGTTAGGATTGTATGCTTTACCATGTTAGGGTACTTACGATAAAACATTCAAGGCTGAGTGGTATGAATAGTAATACAGTGATGAACACTGCTATAATAAATATGGCCTATAACAGGCTGCTGGAGTGTTAAATTATTTGCACTTAATCTGCTAGTTCCAATGCCAAAAAAATAGTTCCGTTTTTTATCACATGGTCTGCCAATGAAATGACTGAAGTATTTAAGAACAGAAGAAGTAGAGGTGTAAAAGACACTATACTCTAATCTCATGGAATCGTGCAGCACGTCAAAACATAAATGTATTAATATTGTGATTGAACTTAGCGCGATCCATTCGAGTTACAATAAATGTTATTTGCTTTCAGATGAAACTTGTTATATACTAATTGAAACATATACTAAATACAAAATACGACAGTACCGGTAGAAAGAATTTATAGAGTAGCCCTATTATAAAACATCCGGTCTGTCGCCGGTTGTTTTGACTTAAGGCGTTGGTAGAGTGAAACATGATTACGCATCCTTTTTAGCGACTTTCAACCTGTACTCTGTTTATATCTGCTACACGGTTCCGTGTGATATACTATAGTCAGAGTTATCTCCTCTAAGAGTAATGAATTTCATTCTACGCACAGACCCTGTAGTGAATGATGTGAAGGTGCCATTTGCAGGGTGGAAAATAGATGTTTTTTCAGAGCGTCAGGAATGATGATAAGTTTACTTTTTCACTCAGTGAGGAAGGAAATGGTAAAGCACCTCACTCCTCATTTTACTTAGTAATGCTTCGAGAAGTTCAAACCAATCTTTCGACTGATGATCTAAACAACAACCACTTGTTACGCACTATTAACGTATCCCAGAACCAGTCCCGTAATGACACTATTTTGAACTGCTCGATTCACTTTCTATTCACGATTCAGGCATTGATTAATTCACTTCAAAGGCGCTAAACGTTTTCATGCCTGCGGTCTAACAGTTAATCTAGACCCTTCGAACATGTTCTCCATTCTAGTGGAATAATGTAGCAGAAATCCAAATAAAAACAAACATATTGTGACACTTATCTCTAAGTTATGTTTTGGGATCTGGGTAAATTTAATAATTAACACACTACAGTTTAAAATTACAAGTATTTTATACAACTAAGAATTACAATTAAATAATTGACTATAATCTACAATTAGCTACATTACAAAGAAACTACTTAATATATAACAAACTAATTAGGCTATAATTAACTAATACAATAAATAACTTAACTAATTTACTTAATACTACTTACAGAAATGACACAGAATAAATAACAGTTAAACAATAGCCAGTTATTCACAGTATCGTTGACCTATTCTAATGAACTGGACTACCTGTATGCACTATCGAATACGCTCACTCAATCACAGACAAATGTAAAGTAACCTCAGACCAAAAAAACCCGGAGCTTTTATAGGTGGGCTAATGGAGAGTTCGAGAAAAGACACAGATTTTCGATACAATAATGAAATACTAAATATTTCTGACGGTTTCTGGATAAATCTTAATTACTGTAAACAAATTAGGAAGAATGAAGAGAAGGTGTTATAAAAAACCAATTATCTAAATAGGTACCTGGCTCTCACAATACCGAGTGGCAACAACAGCCATGCCTTCCTTTACTATAAAATACCATTATTACACATAATATTTCTAACTATTTCTTGGAAAACCATATTTATTCCTCTTATTCACAACATTTCCAATCTCTTGGTCCTCCTCAAAAATTCTCGAACCTACATTCCCTTTAAATATTGTCACAATATTTACTATTTGCCATTTAATATAACTTCCATTTAAAACATTACATTCGTCGCAATCCAATACCCTTGTGTAAAACACTCCACCCAATACAATACACAATTTCTTATAACTATCAAGTTATCTTATCAACCATTTTTTGAATAATTCCGAACTGAAAATTGGTTAAGTAATTCATTTAGATTATTTTATGTACCTTAAAATATAATAATTTGCTTTTATAAACTTTCATCAGAATATTTAGGCTAAGCTCTACTGGTTACAAATGTTTTTACAGACGCCTATACTTAAATATGTATAAATAACAGGTAAAACATTTTACAAAATTACAGTAAAAATTATATATTTTGATGTATGACAAGTAATTAGTAATAATAAAATAATGTAATAAAAAATCAGCAGCTAATTATGTTGTCTGAAGATGTAAATATTCAATTAAAACCGGTTCAACAAGAAAGTACATACAGAAGTATTAAATATCTGTAGGTTCAAGAGAGTAAACAAAATAATTATAGACTATACATGCATCTAACGATATTATTCGATTAAAATTACTAATGACATAAATGATATTAAAAAAATATATAAATAGTTTTTAAAATAAAAATGTAGTTTGATTTATTTATGGGGGGTATTCTACCATCAAAAATTGTTTCTTTTTTGCGTTGCGAATTTGTGAAACCTTTCTTGTGCAATTCTTTTTAATAAACGTTTCTCTTTCTATATTTAGTAACGATTAAAACTGTATACTTATACAACCTGCAGTATTTATGATGTGAGTCCTGTTTTCGTTTTGATTGGGGAAATCACCCAATGGAAAACCCTCGTCGATGCTTCACACAAGATCCCTATTCCAGCATTAATCTTCTTTGTGGATTTTGTGGTAGGTGTGGTTGTAAGAATGTTCATATCACTGGTTTCATGTGATTTAAAAATTTTAGCCTAACGTGCCATGCATCCAAGATACTGACAAGAATTACATACTGGAGAATATAACACCTAGTTGAAGAGGTGTTGGATGATGACCAATTTGGATTTAGAAGGAGAATGGGAACTCGAGATGCAATACTGGCTCTGAGATTGATTGTTGAGAAATGGATAAAGAAAAATAAAACTACATATATGGTATTTGTATATTTAGAGAAAGCATTTGACAATCTGGACAGGAGTAAAATGTTTAAAACTTTGAAAAGGCTAGGAATTAAATACAAAGAAAGGAAAATTACTTACGATCTGTATAACAATCAAACGGCTGTTTTGAAAATTGAGGGGTACGAAAAAGAGGCTGCTGTAGGAAAAGGTGTACAACAAGTATGTTCATTGTCATTACTACTTTTTAACTTGTATATAGAAGAGGCTATAAATGAAGAGAATGTAAAATTTAACGCAGGAATAAAAATTAAAGGAGAAACAATAAAAATTCTGAGATTCGCCGATGATATAGTATTATCAGCCGAAATAAAGAAGAAGAACTAGAGGATATCTTAAATGGAATGGATGAGATCATGAGAAAGGATTACTTCATGAAAATTAATAAGAACAAAACGAAAGTGTTGTGCAGCAGCAGGAGTGGTTAAGAAGAGATGGGGAATATAAAAGTAAACAATGAAAACATGCAGGAAGTTGGGGAATTCTGCTATCTAGAGGGTAAACTAACAAAGGATGGTAGAAGCACAACTGACATCAAAAGAAGACTTGCTCAAGCTAGAAAAGCCTTTGAAATTAAAAACAGCTTACTGACTACAAACATTGACTTAAAAATTAGTAAAAATTTTTAAAAATGCTATGATTGGAGTGTAGGATTCATTATACGGGAAAGAAACGTGGGTGATAGGGGCTGTAGAAAGAGGAGGATAGAAGCTTTTGAAATGTGGTGTTATAGGCAAATGTTAAAAATTACGTGAGTGGACAAAATAAGTAATTCAGAGGTTCTTAGGCGAGTGGATGAAAAGAAGAAGTATACGGGAGCATTTTACCAGAAGAACGGGTAGACTACTGGGGCATTTCTCAAGACAAGCATTGGTCTATCAATGATCGAGTGTAATATTGATGGAGTGAATTGTAGGGGGAGACAAAGTTTCGAATATATAAAGCAAATTAAAAAAAGATATAGGGTGTTACAGGTATGCAGATATGAAACGACTTGCGCAGGATAGAACAACTTGGAGAACTGCATCAAACCAGTCAAGACACTGATGACAAAAAAAATAATTTAAATGAAAACGTGTGTACAACTTTTTAATGGTCGGGTATACTGTTTCTAAGTTCATGTCTAGATATATGATAGAGTTTCATAAGAAGTAATGAATACATGTTTTTACATGTAAAAACTTGTTTTGAAAAGATTGTGTTTACGTTTGATTTTTTGCAGAATCATAAATCAAAGCTCCTTACACCCGCATCTGACAAATTCAGTTGTTGTAACAATTTAGTTTTGTTTAACATGTTGCTTTCTGTTTTATTAAATCTTGAATAAAAATTGTTTCAACTTTTATCCCTTAAAATAAATTTAAATCTTGAAAAAAGTACTAGTTTTGAAAATCGTAACCTGGTTGTAACTTGGCCAAAATAAATCAAGTACGGCCGCTTTTAGGCCGGTGAAACTCGCCTGCAACTTGACCTCGCCTCGACGTCTGATACGAATCGTACCCTTACATTTATATGTTTGCCCTGCCACCAGTACGACCTCGATGCCACCTCGATCGAACCGATTGCATGCGACACAGCTTGTCCAACATCTACTCGACCAAGTCGCTACAATCATGGCAGATGAAGCAGCCAACGTAGCCTTTGTGCTTGAAGTTGAAAAATATCCGTGTCTGTACAATTTTTATTTGACAGAATATTCTAGGCGAGACATTACCTCTATTTTGGCATCCGATAAAAAGACTTTCGATAAAGAGTTCCTGGGCACACACGTACGGTCCTCTATTACGATTATTACTTACATACGGTAATATCCAACAGCTGCGGTTTTTTTCTGTTTTTTTCTTAAATAGTAATAAGCAACGACAACATCTTCTTCGCAATATGAAACGGTTCTTAAAATGTCACTTGACATTTTGGAAACTGCAGGTGTATTCGAAGAAAAGGTTGAACAGTTGCGTCGAGGTCGAGTCTCCTTGATGTGCGAACATGCTCGACGTGACTCGTTTTTCAGTCGAGTCGAGGTTGAGTCATTTTAATCGCGTCGAGGTCAAGTTTTACCGGTGTGAGAGCCCAAGTGTCAAATAGAGGAAATATTCTACTGTAAATCTCTTTTGATGGTTGCTGTATTCCCTTCACATTGCAATTTTAAAATCGCATCAAGAGCTAGATATTGACCACTACCGATCATTTACATCAGGTAACGGTGGGTTTGAGCTTGTAATAATCTTCCAGATCTTATAAATCGAATCCGTGACCTTCCATTTTGTAGGCTACCGCATTAACTGCTATGCCACAGACGCGGTCATAAAAAAGATTATTTTAATCTCTAATACGGTGTTTAAAAACATCAAGAAAATCATATTAGGGAATAAAATTGTTTGGCACAATCTGTAAAATTACTTTATATACTTGTTCACCAAAGCTTATCCATCTTTCATTACACATAGAGACATTGGCAAGGGCATGTTTGTAGAACTGCCAAATAAATCACGTGTGGATTTTTACTGTTATACTTACAGTCATCACACTTTTAAGTAAATTAAACATTTCATTTAAGTACTTTTATACAAGATAAATATGAAATTTAATGTTAAACATCAAAGATGATCTCAAATATGGGATTTCATAGTTGTACTTAGCAAACAGAAATCGCGATTTAGCTAAAACCAATATTACTCAATCCTGAAAATTTTTTCATAATTTTTCAACTTCCTAAATATCTTACTCAAATAAATCTTTTACACCTTAACGAACTAGACACTGCAGATGAAGGCGGAGCATAGTGACCCAGATCACAGCACAGAGCCAATTGACTTTCATTAATCGTATATTGCGTTGTCACGTTGTGGTCCCGCTGTGGATGGCAGCCTAACAAAAAGTCAGCTGGAGTTCGGGGGAACAGAGTGTGACTTACCGAAGGGACAACTTCACATCCGACCTTGGTGTTACTGGCTAGATCTAGATAGAGTTTCATAACCAGATAGATCTATGGCTAGATCTCATCTACAATCTTTAGTTCGTTGGTGTATAAGAATAGGTCTTCTAATTGGGGCCTTCGGGCCAGCCCAGTCAGTCAGCTGGTAGAAAGTCGCTATTAATTGTTAAGCAACACTGGTTGGGCAAGCAACTTTGCATGGTGACCAGCTGACAGCCATTCCTGAAGAAACTCCACTGGGTGTCCCTATTCAAAAAAATCATGCCGAATCACGTCAAAAATACAGCAAAAAGCAGCGTTAAAATTGGATGGTTGTTAATAAAATAAAGTTCCCGATAATAAGTAAAAGCAAAAATGAATAGATCTTTAAACTAATTATTGTAGTTGAATTTTGTTTTGAAATAAAATTTTTATAAGAAAATTTATTTACTCAATCCGGTAAAGAGATCGAAATTCTGATTTTTTATTAAAATAACCATGAACTATATATTTTTTAACCATGATCCTCTGTTTAAATCAATTCAACAAAAATTACACAATGAAAAGAATTTACATTATTTAGGATTTTTATACGGACTTGAATGCTAGACAGTGGTTATTGGTTTAGATGTCGGGGTTCAATTAACCATACTCTCTCAGGAAAAATCAGTATGATTCTGTACGAGACTACACCTCATTTACATGTTATATATATCATCCTCATCTCATTGAGTCATGGGGTTTCTTATTGTTTTTAATTGAACAGATTGCAACGTACTCATATTAAAGTAAAAAAATTAAAAATTTAATACAATCTGGTTTAATGTTAACAAAACTTTTATAGTTCGTAGGAGATGTTTCCTTTGTACATAAGGATAATTTTTGGAGGTTGTATGGATCAGTATTCTTTGAATTTGTTATAAATTTTAAAATGCTTCATTAATATAACAAAGCAGTTATGAAATTTTAGAAAACTACGCGTAATGTATGTATCTCGACGACAATATTGAAAATCAAAGACTCAAAAAGGCGAGAATATTAGATTTTCCATTCCGGTTCTCCTGATCAAAAATATTTAACCTTCCTTCCAAGATTAGAAACACAAAATTATATTACGAATGGTTAACTCTTATTTTTCAATAAACTTAATCTTAATAACATTCATTAAACTAAAAACTCAATCATAAAATTAATATTTAATCATCAGTTAACCACACCTTTATATTTTACGTATCACGTCTCCATTCTCAAATTTTCACACCTTCATTGACCTCGTCTGTCAGTTTTAAAACGAAAACTACGTCAAAATACGTATTAATGATTACAAGGAAGCAACGCAGCTGAGTACTGTCTTCTTTAAGATACATCCAACATTTTTAACACATTTACTGAAAGTTTTTGTTAATTTGTTTGTAAATAATTCTTAAATTTTTAAAAAATTATTTTATTAGGAAAATTCACAACTGTACATAAAAACAACGAGTAAATGAGATGATTATGAAATGGGATAAAATGCGCTTTAAGGCTTAAATGAGATCACCACTTGACAGAGGGCTCCTGGAAATGTTCTGTGAACAGATTACATAATTGTGTGTACTATCGGAAATTACTTATTACAAAATGATGTCCCTACTCCATCGTCGGCGTAGACGTCTGCGGGAATTTTCGGGAAGGTATGGTAGGTATAGGTTGTGTACAAGTTCGTTGCTATGATGAAATAATTTTATACGAAATCTTGTGTAAATTTTTCGAAAGAAGTCGTTTACATACGGAATTTTGAGGTCATTGTGCAAACAGACATTGGTAACATAAAAGAGAGCATTAGTAATTTGTCGTAAGCATTTTGACTGAAATTTGGATTTTTGAAATTACGAATGCCCTAGCAGTTCCATAGATTTGGCAGGCTTACATCTAAACAGGCCAGAGATAAGCTTTATAAATATGAGACTAAGATGTAGTGGTAATTTAGACCGTTTAGAAAGTAAAAAGTAAAACCGTTTTCGTCTGTCATCTAAAATCCCCGTTTAATATCTACATGAGTGTTCCAAGTGAGTCGCCTATCCATGTATAAACCGAGATAGCGTACTTTTTGTGATTGAGGAAGAGGATGGCCGTTTAAGACAATCGGAGGGCAGTCCTGCTGCCGTAAGGTAAAAGTAGTCTGCACAGTTTTTGCAGGATTTATCTGAATACGCCAACGTTGAATCCAAGATTCTAGCTGTGTTATATGGCGTTGTAAATTAAGAGTGACATCATTTGGAGTGTCTGCAGAAGATAAAATCAGGAAGTCGTCAGCAAAAGAAGGAAGTGAGATTTGTAGGAGTAGTGGGGTCATCTGACACATAAACGCTAAAAAGATGTGGAGACAAGACGGAACCTTGGGGAACCCCTGCAAGAGAATCAAAGGAATCTGATTGTGACTGACCTTGAACAACAACAAAAAACCGTTCATGAAGAAAGGATTTAATGATAAGATAATAGGTGAATGAAGAAACCGGAGTTTATACAATAAATAGTCTGTCTCGCCAAACGCGTTTTTCTTTGTTTAAAAGAAAAACAATTGTACGTATAATTAATAATTTTAAGGAGAATCTTTGGTCTGGTAAGGGATGGTGCTCTCTCATTTGATTCTCGTATTCACTAATCAGTTTTCCGGAGAGTACGAAAATTAAAGAACTGAATACCGTTGACGTATTACATTTCCGCTCCTTCCATTCCATTCACATTCACTAAATATCTAAATTAAGTAGTAAAAATTTGTTGTAAAAATGATTCTGTAGAAAGATTTATATATGCCTATAATTTTCTTAATAGGTAGTTTTCTTTTGTTTAGTATATCTAGTCAGAACCCAAAAGCATATATTTTACCTCCTACCTTTTAATGTTTTTTTTTACTTGGACAGAATTCGCATTTGTATTCTCAACCATAACCTTAACACAGTAATTTACAGATTAGGTTCTCGCAAGATAGCAGGGGTTTAACACAGCAGATCTAATCTCTTAGTAAAGTATTGTAAATAGTACGAGTATTTTATTTATTTTAACAAAAAAACCGTAGAAGATTAAAGAAGCTTCCGAAAAATTATCTTCTAACAGAATCAATCTAAACGATTAAATAAGAAACTTTTCTAATATTATAGCATCACGAAGTGATTAGCATCAGCCATAAAATTAATTGTGTAGGTGTATGGCCACGTACCGTTAATTTTTCTTTTAATTAACTTTAATGTTTCGACCATTTTATCCTAAAACTCGTCGGAATATCCGGATAAACATATAAATTAAATTTTAGATGCGTAGTTCATCAGATTTGATTCAGTACCGTAACTAATTTTTTTATGATTTAAAAAACATAGCAAATGTTGAAATTTACAGTTTGAATGAATTTACATTTATTTAAAAGTAATTGTTACTTAACAGATATTCATGGATAATTTTTTAACTAATATCATGGTTTACACATAAAGAAAATTATGTCCACTGGCAAAAATCCATTGTTAAATTTGGTTTTTAAAATACTATCAACGTTTCCACAGAGAATTAGCGACAATAAAGTAACTAATCTGGACGATTAACTTCGTTAATTTACCTGACTACCGTTCAAAAAGGCTTGGAACAGAGATTTAGTTCTCTCTTGAAAATTCAAATGATTAAAATAAAACTACGAGCACTAATGGTAAATAACATCAGAAAAAGAAAACCATAGAAGCTCCATTAATGGCTGGTTTGCTTCTTCATGTCTTGTCATTCATGTTATTATTTTGTATCATTGTCACTACCTCATTAGTTATTGCAAAAGATTACACGCAAAAATAGGTTCTTTTTTTGGTTTTACGTCTGGCTTTTTTGCAATTTCTGCTAATGCAGAGTGTGGATAACGATGATAACGAAAATAAGTGATGAAAAAATGCCGGACCTGACCGGGAATCGTACCCGGGACCCCGGTGTAGAAGCCAGTTGCGCTAACCACTACGCCAACGGGCCGGCTGTAGAAAAATATACTCCAAATAAAAGTTGTAAATTATTTAATTTTCTATTTGATTTTATCCATTTTACGAAAAAAATTCATAAAATCAAATTTATAGAAAATGAAAAGGTTTACAACTTTTATTTGGAGTATATTTCTCTACAGAGCCTAGTTTAGCGTGAAAGAGTGATTTTTCCATATTTCTAAGCCAAACTAAGGTTGATTTTCATTTTGCATCATTTACTCATGATTAAAATAAAGTTATGTTTTTTGAGGTTAGTTTTTTTGATTATTTTAAATGTTTTATTACTATTGTTAGGTTATATTGTTAATTATTTTCATTGCCAAGAAAAAGTCGTGTGTGTTTCACATCAATAATTCCGGAATAATAATAATAATATTCCGGAATACCTAACCTCATCTCTGTGAGATATGATGTTACCAGTTGTAGTTACTGTTTAATAAATTACTAAGTATAGGCTATCATCATTTCCTTCGATTAGATCTTAGATTTTCTCCAGCATTCTATTTCTTTCTCGGGCCTACCTTCTAACTTTTCATTTTGACATGTAGGTAGCAAACGTAGGTGATTCTAAAATAAGTAAGAAGACAGTTTTTTATGTCTTCATTGGATCACTTGAATCAGTTCATAAACATTTAAGTCCTCAATGTACGAGTCAGAACTTTGGCTTTCAGTTTCCTTTCCTGCTCCCAAAACTTTTTCTTTCTCAATGACCTGGCCGCCCTTTGTTCACAAGTTATGGTGTATTGTATTCGTTCAAATATTTTTAGTTTGTCTCAAGTCTCTGTTCTTGAGAATCCTCTTCTCCTTTCTATCTGAAATTTGTTGCATAGTTATAACCGCGGTTTACTAGACGGTAGGGATCACCAACAAGATGCGCAGTGACAAGCCCCTGACGTCATCTGGTCACCAGCGACAGCCAACGCACGCTGACGTACGCACGGTGCGTACTTTGTCGGTCTGTAATACTTCACTATAGTCTTTATAAATGGTGTGTTGTGCCAATTCCGGGCGTTCTAATCACGATAGACACTGAAAGGAGTTGGGCCATTAAGTTTCACCGTTTTCCAAAGGCTAGTGAAACTAGATTGAAGTGGATAAATGCTTTCAACAGGGCCGATTCGTTTTCTGCTGATGGTCGCGTGTGTTCAGTATATTTCGACAAATCGGATTATGTACGCGATTTAAAGTCCGAGTTGGTACACCTTCCATTAAACGTATCCTAAAGGCGAATTTCGTCCCACATTTAAATTTGTCAATTTGTAGTGCCGTTCTACGTACGGTAAACCCGATTTGTAGTGAATGTGAAAATCGAGCAGAGAAACGATACGCTCGTAAGGAAGTTTATGATATTAAACGCATCATCCAATTACAACACAGGCAGTTCACAACATGAAGGAATAGCTGTAAAGGATGGTAGGCCTCTTTATAATGAAGAACCCCAAATTTTGGTATTGCGGAGTTAGAGAAAACTGATCTCTCAAAACGGGAAAACGCCGAATTAAAAGAAGAAAACAAGTTACTTTAGAGAACAACTTCAGGCTGCAAACGAAGAATTATTAAAATTAAGATTGATGTCCCATATAAACATACCTGAACAGCTATATATATAAAAAATAATCCTACAGTCACTACGCACCGACCGAGTTGTTGGGGACCAGACTATGTCATCACTCATATTATATCTCACAGCAGCTGCGCGTGACCGCTACCGTCTAGTATAGTAACCGTGGTTATACCTAACTCCTGTAAATTATCCTGGACCTCTTGAACCAATTGCTCTTGGGTTTATTTTTCCAAAAGTAGTTGAAGAGCTGTTTCACTAGCCAGGTATCGAGTAATCTTGATATATAACAGAAAAAGCCATTCTCTTTATTCGCATTGTATCTACAATTTACGCACTTTCCGGATATACAAATGTAGTACAGTTTACTACAAATACTAAAATATTTGTAAACACTAAACTTTTTATTCTGTTAGATTGTTGCTTGTTTTCATTACCATCATTAATTTATAGCATATTTTAGTACGTCAATGCTTATCAAAAATTCCTTTCTTTTTAATAATAAGATTATTTCTGTAAACTTAAAAACCTAACAAAAAACAGAATGCATTGTCGTAGAAAATTGTTTTCTGTAATTAATAGATGTTATAAATTAATATCATTGTTTGTACCAAATAACTATAACCTATTTCTATTTCTTCTTGGGATATAAATTGCAGCGATGCCAACCAACTGTTGTAAAAGAATTATAGTTAAGCATTTAATGTTGCGTATCGCTTACATTCTTTGTCTATACATTAGGTTACATGATAGAATAGCATAGAAATAGCAGAGTAGTCGGTTGTCCCTGTGTTGTTAATCGATGTAGTGTTGTTTAAAAAGCGTGGGTGAGAAGTTGAAAATGGTATTTCTGGCGGCGAGGACGAAATTGGCTGGCTTGGTTACAGTATGATAAACGCGCGCCTACCGGCGACCATACCGTTCTCCTTTCCAAAAAATTGTCAAATGCGCTCACAACCGAATTAATAGATGCTAGGGTCATTAGAAAGAAATAAAAGTGACACAGAAACAAATTGTATCATCTTGAATTATCTAATTAAGTTGAAATAGTTTTCCTCTTCCTTATTTTATTCTTTACTCTTGTTCATTATTACACAATTCAATTGTGCGGGTGTATAAAAACTTACGATTAAAAACTAGGTAACGTCATAGTAATTTAGGTAAGATCCCCTTGAATGTTTCTATTTTTGACCGCCGTGACTGTAACAGATTAAGACGAGTCACTGCGGTACAAATTAAAAATGTTCTATTATTTGTCCTCCTAAACAACTAGATTTACTCAAGCCAAATTTTTTAATCACTTAAATTGGCCAGGTGATTTTACTAAATTATCTTTAAAACAATATAAATCGTTTTCATTAAATTTTAAAACAATAGTCTACGTTTTAATAATAGAATATATAAAAATACTATTTTTTTCAAAATTAATGAACGGAGAAAAATTACGACGTCTAATTTATTATTAGAACAAAGAACAAAGGGGACTTTATTGAAGTAATTATTAATATTAATAAGTACATTAATTAAATTAAATTTACTCTTTTATTAAAATAATAATTTAAATTTTGTTTAATTATTTAAATCTAATATTACTGGAATATATACACATAATTTTTACTATTTATAATATATCAAATAAGCGTAATTCATTACCTTAATATTTATTAAAAATGATCTGTACGAATGGTAAAGAAGCACTAATGGGTTCTATCACTACAATAATTACACTAGAATTAAACAAAGTTATTAATTGAAATATTCTGAAATAACCAAACCAAATATACAATATTTGTGCATTTTTGAAGGGATAAAGTGCGTAAAACAAAATACCTTGCTAACAGAGAATTTAAATGTCAACAATCACACTACAAGAAACAGAATTAATTACTTATGTTACTGATCATAAAACTAAATTTTTTGAACAAAAATCAACTAATGCAGTTAGAAAATACATCAATTACAAGCTTTAAAAAGTTGCAGCGATTTAAACTTTTACTTTATTTTGTTAACTTACTATCCGTTAATTTTTTATTTCCTAAAATGTATATTCTTCAATTTGTTCAGTTAAAGAACAATGAGCAACCTCATGACCCAATGAGATGAGCATGATGTATAATATTACGTATACTTGTACAGACTCAGGCTGGCCATTCCTGAGAAAGTACGGTTAATTAAACTTCAACTGTCAAAGTACACCGGTAACCACTGCCGAGTATTCAATCCCGTACAAAAGTACCTTTACTATGATGCTTTTCACGGTTAATAAGCTCTGCTCTTCCACGCGTTTAGATTAATCAGAACGTTTGCCAGCGTTGTCAGACTGTACGAATGTATCAAATTGATAGACATTAGGCACGCATGCGTATAAGAGCCGCAGAAGTTCACTCGTGCCTTGCATCTCGTACTGAACACATCGATTATAGAGCGCGTTAACATGCAATACTATATATAATCAGCTGATTGTATGTTCTTAGGTTATAATTATTACTGAAAGACCAAAATAAATGGCTGCCGAATTATATAACAGAGCTGTGAGGGCAAGTATTGGCAACGTTGCTGGCATGTCATTGGCTAGCAATGAAATGGGTAGGGGGCAATGCGTACGTTCAGAGCTCATCAGCCCTAAAAAATAGTATAGGAATGAACCATGCAACCTTCGTCTCCGAAAATCAACTGTTAAACAGCTGATTCCGCCAACGACTTTACTACTAGAGCAGCCTGGGTTAAAATCGGTTAATGGAATAACAATTAGCAAATTTTAAGGTTAAATTTTAGAATAAATTACTTGTACACACTTCTTGGTGCTGGTACCACACTAGTTTTTTTTTGGAGAAGGTCTCTTGGCCATCGGCGCTTGATCCTTCTCCGCAGATTACTTTGTATTGTGTCACGAACGCATCTGCTGAATGAACGGATTTGTGTGTGTTTAAAATCGAGCGTCAAATTTAGTTCTTTAAAAAAAATCTAAGAAATACTTGATTGATGGAACATTTTACAGTGCATAACAATTCCTTTCTAAATCGTTTATGGTACAAAAATAAATACTTTTTTAAGTAAATGCCGAGTAACATTGTGTATTATTATTTGATAAAAGTTACTGAATAACAAGCTTAAATGAAGTAAACAAGTAAGTAGTGATTATGAAAAAGTAATAAATTAATTAGGAAGTAATTAATTAGCAATTTTAATATGTAGGCTGATCAGTTTTATCTTTATATTATGTCCTATACTCCTTTTTCGGAGGATTATGGATGCAGTTATTAAACAAAAATGATTAAATTCGTACAAAAATTATATATAGCAAAATAAAGAAGTAACCAACTGGTACATATTGCTCTTTAATTTGATTAAATTATTGGTCAATTTGGGAAAATTTTGTGAACCGGATTAAAAATTTATATTTTGTTGTTTAGGTCATTAGCCGAGAGGCTGGTTTGAACCTCTAGAAACTATGTAAAATGAAGAGTGAGGTGGTACACCATAGCCTATGAGTTTCCACTGGATATACACGTTTTTAAGCCCTCTGAACCCCAAAAACATGTTCTTAGTGAATGGTCTCTGTGTGTGCAAAAATAATATTTCAAGAATGGAACATCGTACGAAGAAACTTAAGTTAGGTACTATACTAGAGGACCCGGAACGAAGATTTTCATTAAAATCGATGAACATGAAGTAGTAGTTTATTCGTGCGATTTTTCACTTATTTGCGATTTTCTCAAAAAAGGTCCATACGATTTTTTAAAAAATCGCCTCATTTTTTACATTATTTATGCTCTACAAGATGGAGTAAGTGCCATGTCTGCTAAAATTCTTGGGAAGGCTGTTACTTTCATATAAAAAAAGTATTTTTAAGATTGCAGCTTAAATATGAATTTTAGAGCAAACTTGTAATTAAAAGTATAGAAAATTTAAAAACCCACAACTTTTATTTCAAACATATTTTTGTAAAACGCTTAGTTTAGCTTTAGTTTCTTTTTCATGAAAATCTGTAAAAAAGTGGATTTTTAAAGATTGCGGCCTTAGTATGCAGTTTATGAGAAACGTGTATACAATTAATATTATAGGACATTACCTACAGCTTTAATTTTTAACATTTCTCTCTACACAGCGTAATTTAGAGGTAATAACCGATTTTCGGTATTTTAAAGTTCTATAGAGGTCCATTTTCATTTTGCATTATTCACTCCTGATTAAAATAAGTTTATAATGTTCATTATTTACATTGGCAAAACAGGGTTGTGTGATTTTTTCACACCAGACTTTTTTCAAAACATCCAGTTTGAAACATAAATTTAAATTTGTAAGATAAAATTAAATACTACTGAAGTTATTGACCTCTTGTTATTATATTCCAATCGGAATGAAATATATTTCATTGAAAACATATAAGTCTATCTGCACATCTTATACAAACGTATATTTGTTAATCCAATTATATATAAAGTCTATCTATAAGGATGAAGAATTAAATTATCTCTTAAGTAACTAACTGATGGAATACGTGAAGTGAAGCGCAACTTAAGTTGGCGCCGTGTTGATAAATGTGGAAGAGAAAGAAACGGACGCCTTCTATCTAAAAGAACGTTTAGAAAATATGGTAGGATACTCTCGATTTACAATGCGGTGGAAATAGATGATGACTTTAAATTTCTTAAGAATCCCACCTTCATCTCGGTTAAATGAAGATTATTTTATTTATTTTTAAGGGGTTGGGGGAGATAGAATGTGAAAATAATGCGAGAGGTCATGTAACCCTCTATTTACAATAATAAAACATTCTCCCTCAAACATTTTTTAAACGTTGTCTTTTCTTTTTCTAAAAAAATCTCTATATATTTTAAAATTAGTTGAAATTCCTGAGTCAGATTATTTTTGAAACTTTATAAAAATCACCTATGCTAGATTGTTATAGATGTTAATAGAAAGCTCTGAAATAAATATTCCTGTCTGATTATCTAACTCTAAAATGTTAAAAATCTGGTGTGAAAATTCACACTAATTTCTCTTGCCAATGTAAATAATGAAAAATACCGGGTGGCCCATATGTCGGTTTCCCCATGAGAAGAAACATTTCATTTTAATAAGTTGGTTATAGCGTAATGTTGGCAGCATCACGTACAACATTCATTAGTTGTCTGTAACAGTGGCTAGTGTGAGGTACATCTCCGTGTTTTTACTATTTTTTTCTTTTTTAACGGTACTTTTAAAATATTTACAACTGAACAACTAGTTTATATGCTTCCGTTGTGGTGGAAGCATCATAAAAATACTGCTAAAGTACTGGAAGAATTCAGTGATAAGTATCCAGGTATGTCGTTACCGACTCGGAAACATTTACGAAAGTTAAATAAGAAATTTGAAAACACAGGAAGCGTATTAGTGTGGTCGTCCACGATCGATTTGCAATGACGATAACCTACAAAATGTTGCTGAAGCGTTTGTATCCAGTCCTAGTAAATGAACTCGTAAGGCATCTTCTGAACTAAGTTTATCACGAACCAGCGTGCAAGGGATGATGAAGTAATTAAAATTGAAGCCATTTCGTCCATATTTACTCCAAGCGCTTCATGAGTACGATAGTGACAGGCGGTTGGAATTCTGTGAGACAATCGCTATCCGTGCAGAAGCCGATCCCAACGTTTTGCGATCAATTTTATGTGTTTGATGAGGCATGTTTCAAACTCAATGGACGTGTTAATCGGCATAGCTTCGTGTACTGATCGGACACAAATCCTCATAACGTAATTCAAAAAGAGCTTAATGTGTCTGGTGTTATGTTATGGGGGATGTATTTTGAGTACTGCACTGATAGGTCCTTATTTTTTGAGGGAAATGTTAACTCGGAAAATTACTTACAAATGCTGCAAGAAGTAGTATTTTCAGAACTTGAAAACAATTCTCTTTACAATATCCAATCGCTCATCTGGAAATAAGATGGCGCCCCAGCACATTTCGGTATCAAAGTTCGTAAGTTTTTTAAATTCCTAAGTTGATGACTGGATTGGTCGTCGCGGTACAATCGAATGGCCTGCTCGCTCGCCAGGCTTAACATCATGTGATTTTTCACTGTGGCGGTTTGTAAAGGAAATAGTGTATTCTTCCAAGCCATAAAAGCTGCACAAACTAAAAAGTTCAATTGAAATTACATTTGACTATGTAAATGGCAATGAAATGTCACAGCTGAAAATTTGTGAATCAGTTTTAAGTCACTGTATAAAGTGTATAGAGAATCTTGGTGGACATTTTGAAATTAAAAAAGTTTTTTTTTTTTTCTAAAAGTTTCTTATCCATTAACCTTTCTTTCCATTTCCGTAAATATTGGGGAAACCCAACATATGGGCCACTCTGTATAATCTAAATTTCTAAAAATGATTTTTAAAAGCAGATTGCTAAATTGAAGTTGGAACAAACTACACAAGAGCGTCGATTACCTGAACGTCAGTCATCTGAACCGTCAATTATCCGAATCTCCATCGATGAAAAAAATACACATTTACTGACACAGAGGCCTTTTCTGCCCTAGAAACTGCAATTGCTATGATGCAAAAAAAAGACTGAATTTATTGCGGCTGCAGCATGGTTACCAAAGAGAATAATGAGATGTTTCTGCTACAAAAAGAAGTCATTCTTAGTTTAAAAGAAAATTCAAGACTTTTTAAATTACTTTAGTGTATGTACAAGTGTGTTAAAAAATATTTCGTAAAAGTTTTCACCGTAGTTTATTTTTTTATTTATTCAGTTGTGAAATTCTTTATTTTTTCGTTTGTTTTTATAACCTTTAAGTATCTATATTTGCAATAAATTAGTGTTTTTTTATACTACAGTTTATGTTACCCTTTAATTATCTATTAAATATTTAGGTTGTATTACATTGTTACGGTACAGTGTATCAAAGTACAGTATTTAGCCTATTTGATTATCCGAACTATTTGATTATCAGAACCGCTCTGGTTTCAATTAGTTCGGATAACATACGCTCCACTGTAAAATCTCTAATCCGTATCTTTATGATAATGAATAATTATCAAGCAAATAGAGCAAAAAGAGTCATAAACATGAAAATATATAACCAACAGGCATATTACTAGTTGAAATTGATAAATAATTAACTTTTCTTATCCGTACTGCAGAGAACATAATATCGTATTTTAATGATAATTTAAATAAGGTAAAGTATGTGATTTATGAATCATAAAAGGGTTTTACAAACTTCTATAAGCTGGTATGTAATCTATGGTACTCTAAAGAAAAAAACATTACTTAAATGTGATAATGGATATAATACTGTTGTAGTTGACTTAAATAGTAGTGTAAATGTATAGAAGTATGGAGGAGTTAGTTTTTGTTCCGACACAGTAACTTATAATGTTTATAAAAGCAGTTTAAGTTTTGCATTGACTAATAGTGCGGTATCGCAGTTTAAAAAAATGAAGACTGTGGGAGTTTTGAGTCGAATGCTTTAGGGTAACTGTATTAAAAGTACGTAAGGCTTTGGTGCATGTAGATTTATGATGAAGTATATGAAAAGATCTTTAAAAAAAACTGTGTTAGTGAAATAGTTAAGTTCCAGATCCGACCGCAACTGTAACTTTACTTTATCCTCGGTATATTGTAGTATAGAGTCTGCATTGTTCCCAGTGGCTAGAATGAGCCTTGCCGTGTTATTAGCCGGTCCAACCCTGCATTATCTCTTCCTGTCTTGAGGGCATAATTACCCCACACGGCTACCAGGCCAGATACAATCCTACTGCCTCTCTACTGTTCAATATCTCCTCCCACCAACAACGTAAAAAACAAAATTTGTGATAGCTGACTATCCAAGGCAATACAAGGTGAATTAGCATAACATTAATGTTAGGATGTAGACTTCACGATGGAAACCCTCAGGAATATCTGTCAAAAATAAATATTATGACTTTAACCGGGTTCAATTCTTTATAATTTAGGATGTGATATTGAATTCTTTTTACTAAAATCTTACAATTAGTTCTAAAAAATTACAGATCAACTTGATTTCATACTTATTAATATATTTCTTTATTAACAGAATTTATCTAACAATCTGTTCTTTATAGAACTCTAAATAAATTGTAAAAAAATTATAATCATGAATGATTATATTTTTGTTATGATTATGATTATTTATTATATTTTAACTTCATGTAATATTTATAAAATGAGTAATGTTTTCATAATGTATACAGTTTGATGTTTATTATAAATACTTTTTTTGTCATCAATCTCTTGATTGATTTAATGCAGTTCTCCAAGCTGTTCTATCTTGCGCAAATCGTTTCATATCTACATACCTGTTACACTCTACATCTTTTGTAGTTTGCTTTAAATATTCTAACCTTTGCCTTCCGCTACAATTCACTCCTTCAATATTACCCACCATTATTGATATAAAAATATCTGGATGTGCCCCACTAGCCTATTCATTCTTCTGGTAAGATGTTTAAGAACGTCTAAGAACCTCTAAATTACTTATTTTGTCCACCCACTTAATCTTTAACATTTTCCGATAACACCACATTTCAAAAGCTTCTATTTTCTTCCTTTCTACAGCCTTTATTACCCACGCTTCAATCCCTTATAATGGTACACTCCAAACATAGTACTTTACAAAATTTTTCCTAATCTGTAAATCAATATTTAGAGTCAGGAAGCTACTTTTCATTTCAAAGGCTTTTCTAGCTTGAACAATCTTACTTTTGATATCGCTTGTGTTTCTACTTTTGTTATTCTTTGTTATTTTGCTCCCTAGGTAGCAGAATTCCCCAACTTCCTGTATGTTTTCGTCGCCTACTTTAAAATTTCCCATCTCTTCTAAACTACTCTTGCTGCTGTGAACACTTATAACTGATACAATTGAGAAAAATTGTGTATACTGTAATATATTCATTCTAAGAATTTGTAAAATTTAATATTTCTTTTTACTTCAATTATTAAAGCCTTAAAAGATTTAAAATGTATGTTTACTGTTAACGGACTCCTCTTCCGTTGCGCATATCTTAAAAAGATGTCCCTATTTTGGCTTTGAAAGAATGGAGACATCTGGAAATGAAGGAGTTGCAAAAGAAAAAAAACAGGTTGTACTGTGGCAGTTAGGTTAATAAAAAAAAATTACTTTTTATACTTTGCGTTTTACAGGACGAGATTATAAAAATCGGTAAAGGTTTGCGCAGCTTTTCAAACCGATCACTTAAATGGAATAATGCAATTTTATATAAAGGAGAATAAACACTTAATAAAACTTGTATTAACAAATCAACAAATGGAATGTATGAAAATATATATATATCACTCAATAATAACGAAACTACATTGAATGAGAAATAGAAAAACATATTTAAAAAAAATTAATAATAAATGATTACGATGAAAATATAAAAAATATATAATGGAATCTTAAATTCTTTTTATATTAAATAAGAAACAATAAAAGTAATATTAAACTATAAAATAGCTACGTTTAATAAAACTATTACATTTTTAATAAGCTGTAAAGTATGAGATATATTAACTTACCGCAAACAAAAATGGGTGTAGAAACATTAGTGTAAAAATATTGATAAATTTGTAGTAATAAAGCAATGAGTCGATTAAATTCCATTAAGTAGAGAATTCTAGCAAGATTTTAATCGATTTTTAAAAGAACTGTGAATTTATGTTCTCATTACTTTTCTTATGAGTTTAATAAATTAGATAATTTTATTTACTTTGTTTCTTCAGTTTTGATTTTATGTTATCTATATATACAACGTGAGAAAGCAAAACAAACATTACTGTTCAATAAACCTTTAAGTTGCCCATAACAGGCAGGTGGAATGTTAAATTGTTATTTGCCTTTGATCTGCTCGTTCCAGAGCTACATAAAAAGTTCTGTTTTTTTTATCACATGGTCAACCAATTAAATGACTGAAGCATTTAAGACCAGAAGAGGTAGAGCTGTAGAAGACAATAGTCAGAGTTATCTGCTCTGAGGGTAATGGATTTCATTATATATCCAGATCCTATGGTAAATGAACTAAAGGTGTAATTTGCAGGGTGGAAAATATATGCTTTTTAGGAGGCTGATACGGATACTTTTTCATTCAGTAAGCAAAGCAATTTGTAAACCACTTTACTCCTTGTTTTACTTAGTAAAACCTCTTAAGGTTCAAACAATCCTTTCAGCTGATGAGATTTTAAGATTTAATTACATTGTCAGTCATTAGAATGATTTTCAAAGGCTGTGCATCAATACACATACAAAAATATGTTTTTCTCAATTAAGGCAAAAATTAGACACTACAAAAAACAAAACCAGAAATAACTTATGCATGTGAAGCATTACTTAACCTTAAAATCAAGAAAAGAACAGAACAACTTCAGAGAGTGGAAAGAAGAATTTTAAGAACGATCATTTACAAAAAATATTTTGTAGTGGATGGAAAACACAGACTTCTTCCGAATGAAATGATATATCAGGAGAACGAACCCTTAGGCTACTAAACATTATGAGGAAAACAGTTTAGCCTTTTATAGTCGTCTAGTAAGGCTCCCTAAAAAAAGACAGACCTATGAAATTTGACGAGGTTCAAACTTCATGAAGTACCGAAATGTCAACTGTGTGACAGTGAAGAGGAGAAGTCAATTGCGCATATTTTTTAAAGATGTCCCTATTTTGGCCTCGACAGAATGGAGACATCTGAGAAGATAGGCGTTACACAGTGGATCCCAAAGAGAGAGGGGCAGCGATGCTGTGGGATAAGGAAAGAGATGAATGAAAGTGAGAGAGTGAGTGTTGGTCATTGACAGCGGGCGGGGGAATTAGGCTACGGTTCCCTTCCACGCCCCGCTGACATTATGTTAATTTTTTTAACCCGACATTTCACTGGTAGAATTATATAAACAGTCCGGAGGGTGGGGAGGGTTGTTTGCTGATGTCGGATCAAGTGGCCAGGCAGCGGGCTTTTGGTTGTTAGACGGTTGCGGCCTGCTTGGGGCTGGACGGGGACGCCTCAATTGAGTCCAACGCTACTTCCTCCATCGCAATGGAGTGAAATTGAGTTTTCTCGCCGCCTCGGATAAAAAAGAAGACTGTCTAAGAAACTTCTAACTTACCAACAGAAAAATAAAGTTAAGAATAAATTGGCTATGGGAAACAGAGGTAGACCTTGAGGAGCTGGAAATAACGGAAACAGATTTTGAACAAGGAGGAAAAACTGGTTTTAAAAACAAGTAAATGAAATTAACAATTAAAATTTTAATACAAAGGAAGTACAACATAGTAGAGCATCAGAGATTCCAGAGATCTAAAAGAATGAAAGAGTATTGGGCAAAGAAGAAAAGTTCCCAGAAACAGTTTTTCCATCCTTGACTAGATTTACTTCAATGAGAGCCTTACGAAGAATAAAAGTTACATCGACAGTTTCATTATTAACGACTTATTGTTAAAATTTCTAGAAGCTCACCGGGAATTGAAACCGGGACCTTCCGCTTTATAGACCAGCGCGTTAGCCACTTCACCACTTTTAAAAATTTGATTCTTTTTTAACTTGAAGCAAACGCTACAAGTTGATTTTTTATTAGGATATTACGATATTAATGCAAGTTAAAAATGTGCACAACAGTTGGACGTAAAAGAACAAAAAGTTTAAAAAGTTTATACATTTTGTTCGTGAGTAGTAAGCTGTACAACCTCCAACGACCCTATCTAACGGAAATGATCAGCACTTTTAATACAAAATTAAAAAAATTAAATTTAACTTGAAAAAAATGACAAACGTAGACAAAACAAATTTTTTGGATAAAAATGTTCAGCAGTTATCTAAAAATGTATTATACTTGATTAAGATAAGCTTGGAAGGCCATAAAAGATCGGGACCAGACGGCAAACGTATTAATAAAAAAATACAGATAACAGATTTTACGACGTGCAAAACCTGAACAGAGAACAAGTAGACAAAATAAGAAATATGTACTGTGAAATATATCTGATAACGTTGGCTACAAAACGTTTTACAGGAAATTTTTAATATTACTTGACTTGGTTTAAAATAAATAACAACTTAATAAGGGAGAGTTAAAAACAAAATAAAATATTTTAAAAGAATTAAATTTAGTTATTATTTTTAAGTACTTAACTATTATAGTGGATAAAATTAGAAAATGATATATAAAAGTTATATTTGAATTAATATATGAAACTGGAAATCAAAGCAAGTAGCATGAATGACAATTCTAATAAAAAATAAAACAGAATAATAACAGTCATTAAAAATGAACTAAGCTGTCACCATATAAGTGTTTATTTCATAACTTTAATACCAACTAACTCAACTACATTTTATTACCACGCCATGACGAACAATTTAGCCAGCAGTGAAAGGGATTTTTAAAACTAGAAGGAGATCAGTTTTCGCGTGTACTAAATTACTGACGGAGGATATCTTTACAGTCACGATATATACTATAAGATGATACAAACAAAGCTGAAGCGTATAGTAACAAACATCAGAAGCAACATTAGAAATTAGTTACAAAATATAAACCGTATCAACGCAAAGAAAAAGTAAAAAAGAAAGAATTATAAGTAGATGAAAAGAGTCAGAAGCTGAGGTAAAAACATATCAACTATATAATCAAGGAGGCTTTTGTTCTGCTTAACACATTGTAATAATAATCTAATAGCCCATGTAAGTTTATCACTCTTTGCTATATAATTTTGAATCTTGTTTTTCCCTTTTCTTATATTATTATTCCCTACATTATTATAAATTAACTTTATTCAATAATATCAGCTTTTAATTATATAAAAATTTATATTATAATATTATAACACGCATCTTGTTGTGTATTAAGCCGACTTGTTAAGTGTTACAAATTTTTTGTGCACATTGAAACAACCTGAAATTGTAACCATTAATGAGTTTTTGTAAAAGTTTTTATTGAAAATTTAGTATATGTTACAACAATATTATAACATTTCTAAAATATATGAAGATAAAGGTTTCAAAACCTTAACTTATTTGGTGGAGTTTGCTTATTTAGCTTATTTGGTGGAGTCATCAGTATTGTTGTTTAGGTCAACAGCCGAAAGGCTGGTTTGAACCTCTAGAGGTTTTAATAAGTAAAAACGAGGAGTGAGGTGGTTTCCTATTACCTTCCTCACCGAGAGCCTGGCATGCTGATAAGCATGCCAGGCCCTTCGAAAAGCACCCAGTTTCCACCTTGCAAATGACACCTTCACTTCATTAACCCCAGGGTCTGGCTGTATAGTGAAATTCATTACTCTCAGAGGAGATAACTCTGACTAGTGTATTTTACATCTCTACCTCTTCTGTTCTTAAATATTTCAGTCATAGTTGGCTGACTATATGATAGGAGACAGAACTATTTTTTGTAGCCCTGGAATCATCAGATCGAGTGCAAATAATAATTTAACACTCGACCTGCCCGTAATGAGCAAGCAGTCATCAGTACAGCCCTACAATTGGCCAAGAATATCCCTTGACCAGAGACGTTTTAGACCGCATACATACGGAGAGCAACTAGTGACGGCAACGTAACGCAAACTAGAGTTGCTCTGAAGAAAGTTGCTAGTCACTGGTGACTGGTTTACAAGATTGTTCATATCAAGTTTAGTATAATATCAACTTGATGTTGGTGTGTTATCATTCGAGAAAGATGATCTTGCGTATGTAATAAGGAAGAAGCTGCGAAAACGTTTATTAAAAAGACAATTTAATCAGCATCCATATAATGTTACGCTACCTCATTCCAAGCTTTGTCAGTTGTTATCTTATTTGAGTACGGTTTGAAGATATTGTGAAACTTATCTCTAAGGTCCATTTCGGGATCTGGTTAAATTAAATAATTAACACACTTTGTTTAAAATTACAATTATTTATTACAATATTACATTTATTACAAAACTAAAATTACAATAATAATCAGTGGCTGCAAACTGTTATTGGATAGCAACAATTAATTTAAATGTATTTAAATCTGTAGATTTTAGCCATGATATGAACCGGGTATTTTATCTTTGCTTTTTCACACGGTATAACTGCCCCACGAAGACGCAGTAAGATATTTTTTATAGAAGTATGAATTAACCATCCAATTAAAGTATACATTTCTGAAGCAAAAGTAGGAGCAGAACTTCATGTGAAATTCTCTGTTACTTCTGTAACTTATTTAAAAACGATTTGCTCAATCTAGAATTTCTCTTAACATGGTTAGCTTTAGCCTCTATATAACTGCATTTTCATCTGATGTCATAAAATTTTAAACTGTACGCATACATACACAAGTATGTTTAAATTCACTTTCTGTATAACTATAGTCATAAGCGTAGGAGTGTTGATAAAAATTACTTTTATATCTAAAGTTGAATTTTACAATATTGTTAGTTCGGTGACAATTACAAATGATTTTTGTTACTGTCGTTTGTAAAAAACGCTGTTGACAATATTTAAAGGAAATATCTTAAAAGAAGATTTTCGAGAAATTCTCATTAAAGAAAAACATTATTTTATTTGTCTTTAACCAGATATTAAGTATTAACACTCTGCCTTTACAACCTGCCAGTGATATTTCATTAATTTCTTACGAACCAATAGTTGATAATATGTTATAAACGTTCAAATGACTTGTACCATCTGTCGTTTAAATTCCACATGATGGTAAAGGGTGTTTATGTGCATTTATTTGTTGGTGACGGGGAGATATACAGAAGCAGGTTATTTTCTTACAATGATTTTCTGAAGTCACAGACCTCAGTGTTATGTTGCCTTGCAACTAACTCCTACATTCCATTGTCTGCTGTATCATACAATCCATTTATGTTACTTTTTACACTTGTATTCTGTATTTTTCACTATTAAATCACTACTTTTTTATGCACATAAAAACATAATAGATCATGGACAGTCATTCTATCACAACAAATATGACGTTAAGATATAACTTTAAATTTTTTACTTTTTTAGGCTTCATCGTTCACTTTACTTATCATTTTTTTGTATGTATCTAAAAACCTTTCGTATTTTATTTTTATATAAAATTGCAACAGCATTGTGGTTATTAACGACCACGTTGGCTCTGGAACGGTAAATGTGGGTTTAACAGCGTATATATTCTCAGCTTTACTTTCAACTTAATAACCGATAACGCTTCCAACTGCACCGCCAAGGTGGTCTTAGACAAACAAACAAATAAAAATAAAATATATTGGTTATAATACCGGTAAATTTATAAAACTACTGTAAAATATTTTCGTAGCTTAAAATATAGTGTTTTAAACTCTCCTATATAATTCCCGGTTAAGTTATGAAAAGAAAATTCATTCTGAATCCCACGTTGGATTCACAGCTAATATTCACTTACGAGTTAACACGATTTTAAATTCAAGAAAATAAACAACGGGTTATTAATTTGAAAATCGAAGTAAATTAGTAAAAAATAAAAAATAAAATGTACATTTCATATGTATTTAACATTACAATACATTGTCGATAAATTCCAAAACTCAAATGATTGTTTCTCATCCAACAACATACGAGATTTTTGCCAAAGTACTTTGTCTTAAATGCTATGGTAAGTACAACTCTCAAAAAAATATTTTAGAATGAAATCTGAAAAAATTTTTAGAACTTTAAATTTCTATTGTTTTACATTTTGATAAAATATAAGAACCTACTTTCCACCTCAGTGTGTTGGAACCCGTTGAAATGTTCAAAGAAACATATGCTTAGTCAAATTCCACACGGCAAAAGTAATCTTGAACTATGATAATTGTCATCTTAGAGAAAAACAAAAGTTTTAAGTATTTCACGGGATCTTTCAGTGGTATTTTGTTTTTTTCCTAATACTTAATAAACACTAGTTTGTTAGAACGTTCCTTAGTGAACCCAAATGTTTGTGTACCGTATGATAATATTGTATGCACCCACGAATCTAATATTTTGATCCTCAAGTAGAATGTTTTTGGTTCTCAAAAAACCATCTTGGGAATGCTGCCCGTTCCAAGTCTTCTATCAACAAGAGTAAACAAACGACAGAAGTTATAAATAACAAAGTTCATATCCCACTCAGGCACGGCATATTTTCATACGTTACAAAAAATCATTTCATCCTCCATTGTACAATAGTTGCACCCCAACGTCGTCACTAATGACCTTTGTAGAAAATTACCTTTGTTAAAAAAAAAGTTCACATTTATTTTAACAATAATAAAATTAGAAATAGTTTAATTTTTTTCTCGTATAGGGCCAATATTATACCAAGCTCTTTTGGCAGCTCTCATTCTCAGTATTTACTAACTGTATGCTTTTCTCCTTTTTTCTGTCCATCGACTGTCTGTTTTTGCTCTTTGTGGAGGCTCTTAAAGTCCGTAGATAGTTGTCTGAATTTATTTCAATTCATTAAGTTTCTTCAATCACCTTCTGACGATTTAAAACTATTTATCTGACACCTTAGGTCTATTGTTTAGTGTTTTAAAATTGTTTTTGTCAACCGGTTATTATCCATTCAATACAAGTGTCCGTAAAATTTTAGGGTTCAATTTTTAATCGTCGCCATTAATAATTAATTGTTCATTTTCCTTGTACAGTTCTAATCGACCTCGTAAGCTATATTGCCCTTCTACCATAAAATAAGAAAAATGAAATATAAATAAATAGAGTTTAATAATATTAAGGAATCACATTTTTAAGTAGTCTATATTTAGTTACATAAAAAGCTTGATTACACAGGTCAACAAAATTAAGGAAATTGAAAGTTTTTTGTAATCTGATAACTGATTTTATTGTTATTTTGTGCACTGATTTCAAATATGGTCACCGCTTTTTTTTATCACGTAAGGATTTTTCACAACACTGAAATAAGAAAATGAAGATTGTCGTGTGTATATACGACTTATTTATACTCGTATTTCTAATGGAAAACTTTTATTCATAAAACAAAATGGGATTTAAATAAAGAATTGTGGTATAATTTCGTACCACTACGAAGACTTGCACTGCCTTTCTTTTCTTCAACTTCTTTTACTTCTTTTTCTTCTTTTCCTTTCGACGTTTCTTAGGCCACATTTTCTGTTGTAGTTAGCTTACGTATTGTCTCTATGGATGCATCAACAGTAGTCTGATACCGTGTTCACATTCCACCTTTCCTGATATCAACGTTTAATTTCCTTTATACCTTGATGAAATCTTTCACCCTGTTCTTCACTTATATCACCAGGATTTTCAGGGAAGTAATCAATATGAGAATTAAAAAATACATCTTCAAGCTCATTGACAACACAAGTCTTGGAATTTCTTTAGCATGTTTTGCACTATGTACTTAAAATTTGGGTCTTTATTGTTTCCAAGAAATTTCTTTACGACTTCTTCAAATGATTTCTATGCTTTTTGATTTTAATGTCTCCCATTTTGGTTTGAAAGGCTTCATCGTTCGAAAGTTTACGAATGCCTGGACTAGTGAAAACGCCTTTTTTCACTTTGGCCTCTGACAGTTGCGGAAACTTTTGGCTTAACAATCTACTTCGTTTTTAAAGGTTTTACGAATTGTTTCATCAATCAGAGTTTAATGTTTAGTGGAGGTAGGAGTTCTTTCAGTGGATCAACCAAATTTTTCCGTATTAAATTTTTGGTCCCCAGTTCTAATAATACCCTGCGTGGTCATCAAAAAAGTATGGAGTAAAAACTTTTTCCTAATTACCAACTTATTAAAAAACTAATGATAAAATATCAACAAAGTTAATTAAGGCCACATTTTTTATTCCACAATTCAGAAATAAAATATATTTATTTATCAATTTTGACAATATTAAAACAAATTAATATTGTCAAAAAGTAATGATTTTTTAAAAATATTTTTCTTGAAACCAGCACACAAAAATCTATAAAAATCAGTCATTAATTTTCAAACAACTTTTTCATTGTTGACCTGTGTTATTAGTGACTACGATGGGTTATCTATCATTAACGGTGCGTTTTAACTTATAATAATTTTGGGAATCAAACCCGGCGTCTCCGGGTTGTGGGTTAGCTTGACTAAATAATTTGTTATAATTTGCTTGAATTTAACGAGAGCCGCTGAGATTCATATAAACCTTTTACAGAGGAAATGCTTAAATATAAGGCTGAATATACCTGACCTCATCATAACAAACAAAACCTCAGCATAAAAAACCTTTCTTTTGCATGCATTTATTCCATTTAACAATGCCATTATTGCAAAATGGAGTAAATCAAAACCTATAAACATAATTTGATTATTAACGGACTTTAACTTACATTTCTGGTTCTGATTTTGCAATAAACAACGATAAAAATTCGAGTAATTTGCATTTTTGAATCGGAACATTATAATAAATCAAGTACATTTATTTAATACAGTTACTATAATAAAATATAATTCAAACAAAAACATTATTTATTATTCTCCATGTATATAAATCAGTTTATGAAACGCCAATAAATTTTTTATTAAATTGCTTCGTGTCTATTAAGAATTCACGGATATTTTTTACAATATTAAAACAACATAAGAACCGATGAAGAATGTATTTCTATTTAAATTTCGCCAACAGTTTTTGATGTGTTAAGTGAATCAAATCGGAGATCTAAATTATAGATTATAGAATACAGTAATAGGTGGATTAGATGGATAGCAGTATATTTAAGTATGCATTTTGATGAAACGTAAACTTTTATGAGTTACATCTTTTGTAGTTTCTTTAACAAGCTTACAATATTTATGACAGGTGAGGAAAACGAAGACAAATTCTTTGTAATAAACTGAATAGTTAACCATTAGTAGTTTGAATGTACTGCGGTTGTAATGTCAGTAATATTGGTGAACATGTTAAACGTCGGCTCCCAACGGCGTAAGAATTTTAAGGAGCAATCAATAAATTTAAAAGAATCGAATACTATAATCTAATTTATATAATGTATAAGCTACTTTTAACAAATCTGCAACCGATATTATAGTATTTTGTCAGACTGATTTAAATTTACGATTTTGTATATAATTGATATTTATCGATCCAATGACTTCGGGCTTTCGTTTATATTTACTTTAACGTTATAATGAAAAATAGGTGGTCCAAAATTTTTAAATAATTATTTTAACTATTTGATGGTTTGAGTTTAAAATTTGTGAATTAATTTAAAATAAGATTTCCGATTGCTTCTTCATCTGGTTCATTAGTTTATAAGTTTGGTTTTAAAATTCATACACCATAACGAATTGCTACATAATATGATTTAATACTATTTAGTTAATTAATCTACTAACAACAAAAAATAAATAATGTTTTTCTTCAGAGATAGAAAATATTTCTTGTTAGTTAATGTATTCATATTTTCTACCTACTGTTTATCCTGAATCTACAATTCAAAACCTGATCTCTACATGTATTTAATTCTTTTTTGAACTTTTTCTGTATTTCTTTTTCTTTTCCTCCTAATTTTTACTTTCTCTTGCGTATATGCATATAGAACAAGGAAAGTATTGTTTTCATGTCGATTTTTAGAAGTCGAATTTACCACATATACACGTTTTCAGAACCCATGAACCCAAAAAACATGTTTTAAGCGATTCGTTTGTGTGTGTATGAACGAAATATCTCAAGAACGGAACATCGTACAAAGTTGAAACTAAAAACTTAAGTTAGGTACCATTAGAGGACCCGACACAAATATTTTCATCAAAATCTGTCAACAGGAAGTAGTAGTATTCCTGTAATTTTTCACTTTTTGCGATTTTATCAAAAACGGCTCCTACAACTTTTTAAAAAAATCGCCTCATTCACTACATCTTTTTATACTCTAGAACAGTGTTTCCCAACCGGTGGTCCGCGGACCAAAGGTGGTCCGTGAGAGCCTTCGGGGTGGTCCGTGAGAGTCCGGTGACTACTTATAAAAAAATAATATTTACCCGTGATTAAATCAAAGTTACGATTTTCATTGAACAAGATTAAGTAAATACATTCAAGATTCAGATTAAGTAAAGGTAGAAGAGTTGTGGTGTAAGAAAGCCCTGGGCTTCCCCAAGATTCGGCAAGTAGCTTTCCGGTATGT
Source organism: Catonia carolina (assembly GCA_035578175.1). NCBI lineage: Eukaryota > Metazoa > Arthropoda > Insecta > Hemiptera > Achilidae > Catonia > Catonia carolina. Next base: position 58,942,000 of record JAQMRL010000008.1, on the reverse strand, counting down.
TATGATTTTTTTCAACTACTTATTTGTGTGAGCAGGGGTTCTCTAGTTTATTGTTAATTAAAAACAAACAACTAAATCGGCTAAGTGTAAGCAGTGATTTGAGAGTAGCTCTTAGCAAGAGCCTAAAACCTAGAATTCCTCAGCTAGTCAGAAAGATTCGTGCACAAAAGTCGCATTGAAATTTTCATTTCATTTTTAATTCATTTTTTAATTTTCATTGTTATTTTCGACTAAGCAAATTCTGTATTCCTTTTTTTATTAAAAGATAATTTATAATTAAAATATTTTTACTTTTGGTGATGTACAATGTACCATACTTTCTGAAAATAACAATTATTTGTTTGTAATAATAGTTTCTTAATTAATAATAATAGTTTGTTTCTGAAAATTTGTTTTATATTATCACCTTTTAATTTGATTACAACTGATAAGATATGTGCAATAATGTAATGGGTGGTCCGTGGTAGTTCACTTTCAGGCTGAGTGGTCCGCAGACCACTGCGGGTTGGGAACCACTGCTCTAGAAGATAGGGTACTCTTGTAGAAAAAATGGTATTTTAAGATTTCCGCCTTAATATGCATTGTAGCGCAAAAGTGTATAGCCTAACATAAAAGTTGTCGGAAATTTAAAAATCTAAAACTTTTATTTCGAACATTTCTGTGTATAACGCTTAGTTAAGTGGTAATTAGTGATTTTCTGTTTTTTTTTCATGAAGATCTGTAACAGGAATTGATTTTTTTAGATTATGGCTTAAGTATGCATTTTATGGCAAAATTGTTTAATCAAATTTATAGGATATTAAAAGATCTACAACTTTTATTTTAGGCATTTTTTCTTTAGAGCCTAGTTAAGCGACAAAGAATGATTTTCCGTATTGTTAATCCAAACTAAGGTTCGTTTTAATTTTGCATCATTCACTCATATTTAAATTAGGTTGTTATTTTTTATTTATAATGTTTTATTACTAATGTCAGGTTATATTGTTCATTATTTGCATTGGAAAGAGAAAGTTGAGCGAGTGTTTCACACCAATTTTTTATATAGTTTCTTTTATTCTTCTGGTAAATTCTCATTGTGCTACTTAAAAAAAACTATTCTATAACTTATCTGCTGTTGATCGTTTAAGTCACTAGCAACACATTAATTAAATAAAGACTTTTATTAAGTACTTTAACAACTTAAGTGCCTCATTGATTTGAAAATTATAACCATCCTTCAGTTAGCCAGGTTTCCTGAAAAACATTTATTTTTCAACTATGTAAATGACATCTTTATATTATTCATTTATCTAAGAGGTCAAATTATATTGGCAAAGTTTCAAAGGCTAATATCCACTTTGAAGAAAACGCTGGTTGGTAAAGTGCAGAAAAAGGCCGTTTTTAAGTTTTATTACACCTTATCCGTATTGTTTATGATGATGATGACTTCATTCATACAGGCTGTAAATTAAAATTCATTACCTTTAAAGGAGATAATATTTACGGCTGTCAATTAAACCTTTGCCTCATATTTGATTAAAACATAAACATACGAAATAAATAAAATTTAGTTTAAAATTTCTATCTAATATTGAAAAGCACGTTGTAAACATTACCGAATGACAACTTAATTACAATAATGACAAAAATCATGTATTAACGAAAAATAAAGTTTAGACATATTGAAAATATCTGTAATTGAATAACGCATGTTAGTCATGCATATTAATGCATGTTTAGTCATTACATCTAGTATTTTTTTTTCTATAGAAAAAAATGTATGAGTGCCTATTAACATTATACGATTGTTGTTGTTGTTGCTGTTTAGGTCAACAGCCGAAAGGCTGGTTTGAACTTCTGAAGCTTTTACTTAGTAAAAACGAGGAGTGAGGTGTTTACTATTGCCTTCCTTACCGAACTGAAAAAGTATGCTTATCGGCATGCCAGGCCCTCCAAAAAGCATCCACTTTCCATCCTGCAAATACCACCTTCACTTTATTCACGTCAGGATTTAGTTACATAGTGAAATTCATTACTCTCAGATTAGATAACTCTGACTAGCGTCTTTTACACATCAACGTCTTTTGTTCGTAAATAGTTCAGTCATATAATTGGCTGACTATGTTATTAGAAACAAAACTATTTTTTGTAGCTCTGGAACCAACAGACCGAGTGCAATTAATTTAACACTCCACCTGCCCGTTATGGGAATCATACGGTTCGGTTGTGGACAAAATTAACGCATCACTTTAAAAGATTTTAAATTGTTTCACACTATCTTGATGAAGCAGCTATTAACCGTATGATCTGGCTAGCCAACAGCCCAGACTTAAATCCTATTGAGCACTTTTGGTTATGCTTAAAAAATTAGTTTGTCAACGTAATGCATTGAATCTTCAATAGCCGTGTCATGTGGCGAAAGAAGAATGGGAGAAAATTGACCAGGAAGAAATTCAAAACTTGATTCAAAGAATGCTGAGACAGATGCTAAAAGTAATTACGACAAGATGGGGCTGTTTGTTACTGAATTACTAATTCATTATAAATCACATAATCATTTACTTTTAATTTTTTCCATCATGTATGAACATATGAAAAACTTTTATTCAATACTGTCAGTAATCCTTCCGTTTTTGTTAAACTGTGTTTTCAAAGCTAATTTAACTTATTTTTTCATTAAATTACCATAAATAAAATTTACAACTCCAATTTTTTGTTAAAAAATATTAAATATTGCTTAAAATTAGACACAAATAATAACAGTAACAGAATGGAACCTGGCATATTGAAAAAATGTTTTTTTTAACTTAGCCCGAAGTCTTCCGTGAAGTGTTAATTCTGTCCAGGATTTTTTTAAATTTACGTTTTTTGGCAAATGAATAATTTTTTGGTTTTCACGTCTGGCTGTTCTGCAATTGCTACTAGTGCAGACAATGAAAAGGTTGATAAATGGAAATGAGTTATGAAAAAATCTGGGAATCAAACCCGGGTGCTCTAGTGTAAAAGCCAATTGCTCTGATTTTTAAAATAAATTACGTACCAAGGAAAAAGTTCTGCTTTTTAAACACATGACCAATAACTTTTTTGTGTACAACTCAGCCAGTCTTCGGGTCACACTAGTCAATCAGCAGGTAGTACAAGAAAGTTGTTATTGTTAAATTACACCGGCTGGGTGAGTAACACTATACGGTTACTAGCTGATAAACAACCATGAGTAAACTGTACTGGGGATCCCTGTTTAAATTCACATCTCATGCAAATGAAAAATACAACAAAAACAACGATCTAAAATAGAGCGGTTGCCAAAAACAATCAGTTCTCAATAGCAGAAAAAACAAAAAAAAAAAAAAATTCTGGTGTGAAACACTCACACAACTTTCTCCTGCCAATGCAAATAATGAACAATATAATCTATCATTAGTAATAAAACATCAGAAATAAACAAAAAACTAACCTCAATAAACAAAACCTAATTTTAATCTTGAGTGAAAAACGCAAAATTAAAATCAACCTCAGTTGGGCTTAAAAATACGGAAAATCATTCTTTCACGCTAAACTAGGCTATGTAGCAAAAATGCTCTAAATTAAAGTTGTACATTATTTAATTTCCTATGAATTTGATTATACACTTTTGTCGTAAAATGCATACTAAGGCTGAAATCTTAAAAAAAACGATTTTTACATGTTTTCTTGAGAAAAAACAGAAAATCGCTAATTACCACTAAACTAACGTTATTTAAAAAATGTTTGAAATAAAAGTTATTTTAATTCGAGGCGGCGAGAAAAACTCGCGAGAAAAACGGAAAGAAATGGTGGAAGTAGTGTTGGTCTCAATTGAGGCATTCTCGTCAAGCCCCTAGGAGGCCGCAACCGCCTACCAACCAAAAACCCGCCGCCTGGCCACTTGATACGACGTCAGCAAACAACCCTCTACCTCCCTCAGAACTGTTTATATAATACTACAAGGGAAATGTCGGGTTAAAAAATTTATATACTGTTAGCGGGGTGTGGAAAGGGAACTATAAACTTTTGAAATATAAGTTGTAGGATTTTAAATTCTCTACAACTTTTATTGCATACATTTTTGCGTTAAAATGCATACTAAAGCTGCAATCTTAAAAAAACAACTTTTTACAAGGAGACAACCTCCCCAAGAATTTCAGCAGACATGGCGCCTACCCTATCTTGTAGAGCATAAAAATGTAGTAAATGAGGCGATTTAAAAAAAATCATAGAAGCCGTTTTTGAAAAATTGCAAAAAAGTGAAAAATTACACGAATAAACTACTACTTCGGGTTGACCGATTTTGATGAAAATTTTCGAGTCGGGTTCTCTAGTGGTATTTAACTTAAGTTTCAAATTTCAAGTTCGTATGATGTTCCGTTCTTGAGATATTCTTTTCACACATACACATACAGACACACACACAGACCAATCGCTAAAAACATGTTTTTTCTCATATTAAAAAACATATATTTTATTGTATGCATATTTACTGGTTTTGCCCATAACAGGCCGGGGGAATATTAAAAAATTTGCACTCGAGCTGCTAGTTCCAGGGCTACAAAAAACAGTTCTGTATCTTGAACAGCAACATGGTTAGCCAATTATATGACTGAAGCACTTTAGAAAAGAAGAGGTACGAGTGTGAAAGGTACTAGCCAGAGTTATCTCCTCTGAGAGTAATGAATTTAATTACGCAGCCAGACCCTGTGGTGAATGAAGTGAAGTTGTCTTTTGCAGGGTTGAAAGTAGGTGATTTTCAGAGGACCAGGCATGCTAATAAGCATATTTTTACCCTCAGTGAGGACAGTATTGGTAAAGCACCTTACTCGTCGTTTTACCTAGTAAAGCCTCAAAAGGTTCAAACCAGCCTTTTGGCTGATTACCTAAACAACATTTACTGGATGTGCCAAACCGCACAATTGTAAATAAAGACAAATAAAAAGAAACGAAATCGATTGAACCATCTATATATCGGACAAATTATGGTAATTCATTCAATAGGCAAAATTTATTTGACTTTGATAACAAGACTATTCTAATGTTAAGTGAAAAATATTAATAAGGTTAATGAGAATGACGTAATCTAATTTATTATTTTGTAAGGGAAAGAAGGAATAAATTAGGCAGTTGTTAAGCACTAATGTTCCTCAGATTGCATAGGTGCGCCTTGATTAGTTAGTAGCGAAGGGTGACCACCCCTCTGTCCGAATACTGTCTCTAGTCCTTACAATAAATACGTAGGCTACTACTATATATGTACTATAATTCAATTCCATGATAATAATTATATTATTATTTTAATAAATTCATTTGTTGCTAAATAACGACTAAAGAAAATACTATAGTCTATTTTTTTGAAAATATTCATTTAAATTTCTTGAATGTTATAGAATTCAACTGACAGCTAATTTGTTATGATTTTATCAAGAAAAATATTACAAGTAGATGAATGAATCGGTTATTAAACCGCTTAATTTTATTAAAAATTTTGTTGTCTTAAAATTATCCGTTTTCAATTATAGCCTACCTGTTACAACGTCTCGTGGAAATGGCCATTGGTAAAAAGCCCTTGGATAATTTAGGCCTGTGGTGTATTAATTTACGCAAATTGCCTCATTGCTGGGGTCCAGCGTTATTAATAAATAAATAAATGTTTATTTGTCAGCGACCAAAAAAGGAATAGACATCGTCAAATACACTTATACGAGTACGTACTTTTAAATCTATTTTAACAGATAAGATTTGTTTGCAATTAAGTTTTAACTAAAACAAAACAAAAATAACTAGTTCATTAAATTACTACTTAATTGTACATTTAAATTCTGTTATTTATTGACTCTAACAGTATTTCATAATTCTAAATTCTACACACATTACATTTAAAGAGCATTCATTGTAAGATAATTTAAGAACTCCTGATCAGAATAAAATCCATGTTTTGTTAAAAACCTTTTACTTTCCGATCAGTTTTTTAAATTAAGGAATCTTATTTTAGATGGTAATCTGTTGAAAAACCGAACAGAATTGTAGTGAATTCCTTTCGAGAACTTGGAAGTTCTATATTTTTCAATTCTGAAGTCATCATTGTGTCGAGTTTTATAATTATGATTTTACTTATTTTTTGTAAATAACAGTGTTCCTTTTCGTGAATTTTAAAATTTAATATATATAAAAAGACGGTAAGGGGAGAATATTGTGTTAAACAAACAATCCTTCACAAGAATAATGCCTTGGAATGTTTGCAATAATTCTAATTGCATATTTTTGTAAGCAAAAAATCTTAAGGTGTTCAGTTGAGTTACCCCACTGCGCTACCTCATAGCTGAAAACAGAGTAAAATAACGCAAAATAAGTAATTATCGTATCTTCTTCCGAGAAGATTTTCCGGCGATTTCGCAAAATAAAACACTCTGAGCTAAGTTGGTTCAATAAGTAAGACATATGTAACTTATTACGTTCGATTGCTGTTCGGGCATTCTTCACCCGTATATCATCATCTTATTTAATTACAGACGCACAAGCCAAGGCTTATGAAAGCATTATCATTCAATAAAAGAAAGGTAATTAATTTATTCGTAAATTAACTCAAAATATTTTGGTAGTATGTCTAAAGTTAGCTAAAAGATTTTAAAACAAGTATATATCAAAATATAAAGTTTTATTTCAAGAGTTAATCCTTAACTTGTAAAAAATTATTTGAATAACAACGCACGGTATGGAAGAAGCTTCACCAATCCATTTTTGTGAACTCCTGGCATATTTATAACTGTCCATTATCGTGAGCTACTCGCGTACTCATGTCTGTCTGTTTATACTCTTACATTCTTCAACCATGAGGATTTCTTTCGCCCAGGTCTGCGCCTACCTTCAATTTCACCCTCGACAATAAGCCTGAGAAGCCTACATTTATAAACCCTGAATAAATTACCAAAGTAAGCAATCTTCTTTTGTTCTTTTGTTGTTTTGTATATGATCTTTAACTCACGGTCAACACTTGTACGTCTCAAAATATCTACTTTGGTTACGCATTGTAGAATAAGTACAAAGACTGACAAATATAATCCGCCTCTTGCTAGAATCTAAATAGTTCTGTTTTGCTGAGTTTTTAGATGCTGCCGAAGCTTATAATAAGTTATTCCATCGTGGTCTCCTGTGCAAAATTAAAACCGTCCTCCTGCACACATTTTACTCTATATTTAAATCATACCTGTCTGACAGATATTTTCAGATTTATTATGACTTTACGCTCTCTGCTCTGTACCCAGTATATTCGGGAGTACCTCAAGGGAGTATACTTAGTTCACTCCTATACGTTCTATACATATCTGAATTTGCCATAACTCGATAAACTGCAACAGGTACATTTTCCGACAACACTATCTTTGCCACGGAATTAACTACAGTAGGAGTACCAGATAAGTAATTCCAAAACATCTTTATGACGTGAAAAACTGGAGATTTAAAATTAACGAACCATAATTTTCACATGTTACGTTTACACTTAAAAAAGTCACTTGACCAACATTGACATAAAATGATAACATCATATCTGCACCACCTTCAACTTCAACCGGTGGAAAAATAATTAAATACGAACTAAAAAATAAAGAATAAAAAATTGGGCGCCAGCTCTCCCAAGCAGAGCATGAAAAAAATAACCCTTAACCTATTTAAAAATATAGCTAACATTTTTCCTGCCGTGACTTTAATTCAAAAACAAAACTAACAAACCCTTCATAAATACGAAATGAATTTACCTTCAATTAAATATGTTCCCCTTTTTTTCTTCTTCTCCTCGATCTCCTGGTCACTCCTCGGTCTCCTAGTCTTTTCTTTAAATGCTGCTCTTTCTTAACTAACCGTTTAACTCTAAACTCTAACTCTAACTCTAACTCTAACTCTAACTCGTTTAAACTCCGTTTAAGTCCCACGGGAACTGGTTTTAATTTTCTGACTCCCAACCAAGAAACCTCTGATTGACAAGCCTCGCTCTCCCATTCCATTGTTTTACAGATTTACATGAAAAAAAACAGAAAGTTACGAATTACGGCTAAACTAAGCGTTATACAAACAAACGATTGCAATGATAACAGTAGATTATTAAATTGTCTACAACTTTTATTATACTTTTTTACCCTAAAATGAATATTGAGGCCGCAATCTTAAAAACACCATTTTTTCCTACAAGAGAACAGCCTCTCCAAGAATTTCACCAGACATGGGCGCCTATTCTATCTTGTAGAGCATAAAAAATTAGTAAATGAGGCGATCTTTAAAACAATCGTAGGAGCAAATCCGGAAAAAGTGAAAAATTACACGAATAAACTACTGCTTCCGGTTAACCGATTTTGGTGAAAATGTTCATGTTGGGTCCACTGGTGGTATCTAACTTAAGTTTCAAGTTTCAACTTCGTACGATGTTCCGTTATTAAGATATTCTGTTTACACCCAGACACACAGACCAATTGCTAAAAACATGTTTTTTGGGTTCATAGGGTCTAAAAACGTGTAAATCTGGTGAAAATTTGATTTCGAAAAATCGACATGAAAACAATACTTTCCTTCCTATTTATTCATATAGGCAAGAGAAAGTAAAACTTGACAGCAACGACTATCACCGATAAAATTTTCATTTATTATTATTCCTAAATTAGCCGACAGTAATTCTAAAGTTTGTATTTAGCATAAACGCATTGAAAATTGGAGTTACACTAATGGGCGTAATCTTCATCAAGATTTCTAATATTATGAAATTTATTCATATTTAAATAATTTAACTGATTGTAAATAGTATTCATAAAAGTTAAAAAAATAATAATAAAATAATATGTGAAACAGGTTCTTCATAAAATTGTTATAAAACAATTAAATATTTATATATAAACTTATAAAATATAGTAAATAGAAAATTTATTATACATCATAAATCAAAAACTGATATGTCCCGTAAATATAACATTTATGTATAAAAAGTAGATTGTTTTATACTGTAATAATTCAAGTCATACGTTTTCCTCAAGGCGTAAGAATTACGAGTAAATAGTACACATTAATTCTTTGTTTTTATTTTACTTTGTAATTTTGAAATGTTTTGTGTGGTATTAATTTTGGGAGCTTTATGTGGGAGTTATTTTAGCGCCTACACTAGACATATATATATTATTAAAAAAAAGTATATAACCTCCAAGTAAGTGTATTCATATCACTAAATTTCTCCCACATAAAATCCCGCCTGCCTGATCCAAATTATAAATTCTATTTAAATATTAATTTGACAATACAGTATACTATTTTTTTTCTTAATGCCTTTTTAAAACAGTATAATGTAAGAAGTATATTATAGGCTATATGTAAGGCGTGTCCGGTTAGTTATATTGCTTGAAGCAATACAGTTTCATGTAATTGATAACCGTGTTTTACAGTAGCATATTACATTAGTCTTGAAACATTTTCTCTTTATTTCTTTTAGCGTTTTCATAAACAATTTCTTATATCAATATTACAAAAAATTTAATAAATTATTCTACTAAATTTTAAATTTATTGCACTTTGTTTCTGATCTATAATTTCATATGGAACCTTACAATATACAACACCGTTAGTAACAATACAATAAAATACAAATTTTATTAACTTTCTTTCTTTCTTTACAGCTATTATTAACTGAAATTTAACTTCCGATTGATAGTTATTCATAAATTTAAATTACTATTTCACATATTTAATATGTAAAACATATATGCGAATGTGTATATAAATTTTGTGATATGTATTTATGGCATACACAATCGTTACTTAATGACTACCGTTTTGCTTTATCTACCTGTTTACTGACATGAATCGCAGTTTCACCGGCTTATTGTTCTTTCTTTGCCTAAAGGTACAAAACTGATTTGCCGTTCTAATCATGTTAAAAACACAACTGCTACCAAAGCAAGTGAAATTTTATTGAAATTGTTCACAATCATTTGAAAAAAAAATCTAATCAATGATCAGATCGTTCATTGTAACAAACTTTCGAGTTATTTCATTTATTTCATAATTGATAATATATGAAATAACTTTCTTATAATTCCCTAAACAAAATGTGTTTTAACTCTAATTATTAATTCTCATTATTAAAAACGAGGCACTACAAACGTCTATTACATATTTATGATAAAATTTTAGTATAACTTTTGACTTTTCATATGTTTGAGGGATTAATCCAGGATCAGAATAGGTCTACATAAAATTTTCTTTCAAGTAATTTTTTTTCATCAAGTTATTTTTTTTTCAAAAAGGTGTACGATAAAGATGTTCATTGTCACCATTACTACTTTTAACTTTTATATATAGAAGAGACTATCAATGAAGTGAAGGAAAACTGTGACGCACGAATAAAAATATAAAGGAGAAACAATAAAAACGCTGAGATTTGCTGACAATATTGTAGTATCAGCCGACAAATAAAGAACTAGATGATATCTTAAATGGAATGGATGAGATCTTGAGAAAGAATTACTTAATGAAAATTAATAAGAACAAAACGAAAGTGTTGTTCAGTAGCAAGAGTAGTTTAGAAGAGATGAGAAATTTAAAAGTAGGTAACGAAAACAAACAGGAAGTTGGGAAATTCTGCTATCTAGGAAGTAAAATAACAAAGGATGGTAAAAGCACAAGTGATATCAAAAATAGAATTGCTCAAGCTAGAAAAGCCTTTGAAATGAAAAACAGCTGACTACAAACATTGATTTACAGATTAGGAAAAATTTCTTAAAACACTATGTTTGGAGTGTAGCATTCCTTATTTGGAACGAAACGTGGGTAGTAGGGGCTATAGGAAGAAAGAGGATAAAAAATTTTGAAATGTGGTATTATAGGAAAATGTTAAAGATTAGATCGGTGGAAAAAATAAATAATTTAAAGGTTTTTAGAAGAGTGGATGAAAAAAGTATAGGTACGGAAACATCTTACCGAAAGAAGGGAGAGGCTAGTTGTGCATATCCTAAGACATCCAGGTATTGTTTTATTAATAACGGAGGGCAATATTGAGGGAATGAATTGTAGGGGGAGGCAAAGGTTAGAACATATATAAAGCAAATTACAAAATTTATAGAATGTTGTAGATATGTATACATGAAACGACTTGAGCAAGATAGAACATCTTGGAAAACTGCATCAAACCAGTCGATAGACTGATGACAATAAAATATTGTTTTTCATTAAAATCTTATCCATTAAACATTAAAAGTAAACTATATAATAAACTTCATTCTGAAGGACTTTGCTAACAATAAATTTATAAATAAAGAATATATTAAAGAAATAAGGAAACACACGATGAAAAGAAAACAATATCAGCAATAAAACCTGAGAATTATAATTAAAATTCAAGCGTATAATTATAATCGGATAAAAAAGAACTGTAAAGAGAAAAATAGAATAACTTAACGTTGAAGAGAAAGAAAAATGGCGGGCGGTATTTTATTTATAATGTAAGATAATGAAAAGATATGAAGGGTAAAAAGAGAAAGAACTTAAAGGAGCTGAGTTGAGTTCGTTTGTCCCCATGCTATTCATTAATAGCGTTTTCTGGTCAGGCGCAAAACTAATCTTACAGAGGCTGTCAGCAAGCTTCTATATTGAGTAGCGCAAATTGTACTGAACCAGACATTCAGGTATTATTGAAACGTTACATTTACTAAAGCGGTTGATATGAAGTGTTTTACTTTATGTACTGAGTCATGTAACTAATTTGATCATATTGATATTATTATAAAGTATTAAATTAATAACGATAAAAAGTCTTTATTGAAATTTAATTGTGCTTTTAAAATGATTTAAATAATTTTCATATAACCGTTATTATAAAATGCAAATGAACATTTGTAATTGATGTCTTTAATAAGCAAATATATGAATAAATCTGATATACATAAGGTCCTACAGAGTATTTTTTAACTTTGATTGGCAACCAATATATATTTGCATATGTTTTTATTTCTGATTTAAAATACGTTAGATTTTTTAAAACTTTTATTAGAGATAACTACAACTGTATATTTATTCAACCAGTAGTATTTATAATGAAAGTATGTAATGCCTGTTCTCGGCATGATTAAGGAAATCATGTTTTCTATCTTATGAAATTTCCCATTAAGAAATATGTATGTGTAAAAAGTTTTAAAAATGTTTTATAATCGCAGTAGAGGATACGTAAATAATAACGAGTACAGAGCAAGATTAAGAAACTCTGAATGTGTTTTAGTACAGAAACCTTCAAATACTTTTTTATGAAGAGTTTTTTTTTAATTTAGCTCCAAAATTATTTAATACTATTCCACTTACAGTTCGAAATTCTCGGAATTTAAATATTTTTCTTTAAAAGATTGAGAGATTGGCTTTTGCAATTGGAAGGTATTGAAAACATTTTAATTTAGTCTTAATTTTCTCTCACCCTCCCAAAGATAACTGGTTGTTATTTGTTTATATTCAGTGAATACTGGTATTAGAATATAATCTTGATTTGTCTGAACGATTTTGTTCAGTTTAACTGTTTACCTTATTAATCAATTATTTTATCTTCTAAGTCACTTGAGCCACGAGTTTGCCTTCGTTTGCAACGAGGGGTAAAGGGGGAAAAGCATCAGTGCGCATGCCCGAATGCTTTAATTTTAGTACGACAATTTTGTTATTACATAATTATAACAATTTTTAATCATGACACTAAAGGTTCCAAAATTTGAGTTACTTGCTGGACCTTGCAAGCATCACTACATTCCTACAATTGGCCAAGAAGATCCCTTGGCCAGAGGCGTTTTAAACGTCTGTGCTGTGTAACCGGTACCACCCTAGTGTACATGTTTTGTATGAGAGGGTTGTCATGTAATTAAAATTTGCCGTGACACGTCTTGTATAATTGTTTCAAGACGTCGTTTACTTCAGAGTCGTAAATATAAATATATTTATACTTTAACTTAAGAGTCGTGGTTTAGGTTACATGGTAGGAGTTAAAAATCAGATTCTTCATAAATGAATGTCTCTTAGAAGATAGTTTCTTTTAAAAACGCCCAAAGAATTGATGAAAAATATTGATAACGTTAAAGATTTAAGTCAATTGAAACACATTTCCTGGAGGTGTATCAGTGGCATTTGAAAGAATTTGATATCGATTTGTTTGAAACGATTTAAAGTTTTTTTGTAATTGTAGGCCTGATTGAACTAAAAGGAAGAGGATTTTTGCATATCTACATCACTATTGCAAATTTAAAAACTAAAAGAATTGGGTACTTATTTCTATAGAAAATCAGTGTAGTAACAATTCATCGCCGCGCTAAAACTAACATATTTTAAATATATTATACCATGATACCGTCGAATTAAACAGATTTTAAATCCAAATTAAAATTTACCCTGATTGATAGTTGCATAAGAGAAAAATTACTATGGTTTAATGTAATTAAATAGATTTATCTATTCCCTTCTGGTTATATATAGAGTCTAGTATATCAAAATAATTTATGTTAATTATATAAATAGTTTTTTTAGAATTTATGTAAATTACAAAATAAAAAATTATAACCCAAAGTTATTGCAATTATACTCTTTTAAATGATATAATTCCAACTAAATTCGAATTTAATTTCATTGGTTTCAGGCAAATTTTCTAAGGACCACCGGTTGTATTATGGTCAATATTTCTTTAATTTACATGTTTATTTTCAGGTATTTTATTCTCGAAATGAGGTTTTTTTTTAAGTTGTAAACAAAGTATTTAATTTTATTTAATTATAAGAACTGTTCAAAACGATCTGATTTGTGTATCTCCATAACATCGATGAAAAACTCCAGTAGCCTGTAGAGCGTGATAGAATCCAGTTATGTTACTGTATGTCTATAACTTGATGGCCTCTCGCAGAGGGGAGCAATATGTGGATAGTAAATCCATTTCAGAAAACATACATCTAATGTTTTTTAAGTAACTGAAACTTTTCAAAATGACGGATTTTACAAAAAAAAGAAGTATTTCGCATGTTTTATGTTCTATAAAATATTTCGAAAAACACACGCTTAATGAGAAAATGTATAATGTAGTAAAAGTTATGTTTTGAAGAAAAAACGGCCAATTTAAATAATTCTTTCATTAAAAGTTAATTGAAAATTTTCTCTATTTCATTTCCTGCGTGTGTACAGTTCTTTAAAGACCGAAAAGTTTCTCGCATGCTGACATTTTTATGTCGTATTTCGTGATTTTATAAAATTCATTTTTGAAAATACCTCTAACTGAAAAAGTAATGATTTTCTTTTAATTTTATTGCATCATCGCTTTCCATAATTATTACAGAACAAACCTGCCAATTATTATGTTAATCTATGAAATAGTTGTTGAACAATGACGACGTATTTAAAAAATATGGGTTTTTCTTAAAAAACAAAACTTTTAATAAATTATACATTATCTTATTAAGCGTGTGTTGTTTGAAAAATTTTATAGCAAAAAAATATTTTGTTTTATAAAAATATCCCATATCCGACAAGTTATATTTATATATATTTAAAACAATTAGATGTATATTTTCTGAAATGGTTTTACAATCCGTTTATTGCACCTCACTACCGGAGGCCATCAAGTTATAGACAGGCAGTAGTTATTTTGCCTTATGTTAATACTGTTGAAACCATAACTTTTACAAAAGCAAATACGAATTTTTTAAGGCAAAAACTGAAAAAGGTAATGAGAGTCTAAAGTTCGTGTTAGTGTGTATACGAGGTAAAACGAAATTATTTATGATTTAGTGTTCGAAAAATTAACCGTTATTTTATTAATCAACCAATTGCAGAGCTTCTTACTTACACCACAGAAACAAATAATAGTGTTGAAAAGTTAAGCACTAACGTAGCAGACATGGAAAAACCACAATGCCTGTAAAGGGAAGTGCCCCGTAAAAAGAAATCCATATGGAACAGAAACTTAACAGTAAAACTAACAACCTTTTAAGAAAAGATTTAGAATAGTTTGTCAAGTTCTACACGATAATCAACCCGTTTTGGATGAGCACTAGTTTTTATAAGTTAAACGAATTCCAATAGTCTGTTTAAGAGCTAAAATTACAGCTATTTTAATTTTTTTATAATTTACTTTAAATCTTTTTTAAACTCCTTAACTTATGAGTTATTTTTTTGATAAATATATAAAATTTTCTTATCATTTATAAAGGAATAAGTGGACAGGATACAAGGGATTGTATAATCAAGATAATGCTGCTCTTTAAGTGATAAATTTTATGCTTTGGTTTAGTAACATACAGATAAAGACGAACAGTTAGTGGTGACTACATATTGTGTGTTGTTGTTTAGGTCAACAGCCGAAAGGTTAGTTTGAACCTCTAGAGGTTTTACTAAGTAAAACCAAAGAGTGAGGTGGTTTATAATTACCTTCCTCACTGAGGTATTGCACTCGATCTGTTGGTTCCAGGGCTACAAAAATAATTCTGTTTCTTATCACATAGTCAGCCAATTATATGAATGAAGTATTTAAGAACAGAAGAGATGGAGGTGTGAAAGACACTAATCAGAGTTATCTCCCCTGAGAGTAATGAATTTCGCTATACAGCCAGACCCTGTGGTGAATAAAGTGAAGGTGTCATTTGCAGGGTGGAAAAGGGATGCTTTTCGGAGGGCCTGGCATGCTGATAAGCATAATATTTTAACTCAGCGAGAAAGGCAATAGTAAACCACCTCACTCCTCGTTTTTACTCAGTAAAACCTCGAAAGGTTCAAACCAGTCTTTTGGCTGTTGACCTAAACAACAACCACATACTGAATATTATTAATCATTATATTAAATCAAACTTCGGCACAGTATTTTAGAAAGAAATCACATCATATGAAGTGATGCTAGTAAAACAACACCATTGATTAATAATATACAAATTAAAACTCACATTCACTAATGACCTTCTTAACTCCTAACTATTGAAGTCTGTAGGCAAGTGAGTACCTTAAAATGATCGGGAAGGCTGGTCTAAAAAAAGCAGAAGAGCTAAAATTACATTAAATTACAATAAATAGCTAAATTATAGTCAATGCTTTTTTGCCCATAATTCAAGAGAAATTGTTCAAGATAATGGGTTCGAAGATAATAGACGTACAATACTGGTTACGAAGACGAGTACAACAATTAGAAAAATAAGACTTAAAATTTTACGGATACGTCCATAAAATAGATGACAAACGATTGAAAGAAATTTAGATACTAGACCATAAAAATAAACAAAAGAAAGGACAAAATCTACAGTGAACGAATTCTGAAAACTTGGGATGTAAAATGAGTTTCAAGAACTGTCTGAAATCAATTTTTTGCCGAATATTGGCTCTACGAGAAGATTCTACTACAAAGAGACTCCTTAGAATATTAAATTATACAATAATGCTGAGATTTTCCTTAAGAAATCTAGCCAATGAAAAATTTTCAGTTGAAGTTGTACTGAAACTGATTACAAGCGGTTTTAAATATTTATGAAATAAGTAATAAAGAAATTTAATCTATTACAATACTAACCACCGGATTGGTCTAGAGGTAAAGTCGTCGCCAAAACAGCTGTTTAACAGCTGATTTTCAGAGACAAAGGTTCCTGGTTCAAACCCTAGTAAAGGTAGTTACTTTTATACGGATTCGAATGCTAGACGGCGGTTCCCGGTGTACTTTGATGGTTGGGGTTCAATTAACCATACTCTCTCAGGAATGGTCGACCTGATTCTGTACAAGACTACACCTCATTTACACGTCATACATATCATCCTCATCTCATTGGGTCATGGGGTTGCTTATTGTTCTGAAATGAACAGATTGCAACGTACACACATTAGATATTATAAAAAAAATGATAATACTACTACTGGTAAATGGAAGTCAAATATTTAGACACGGAATGACTTTCATGGTTTCATTTTGTTTTTGTTTAATAACTAGTATGAAAACTTTTAAAAATGAGTCTTTATTTAAGAAGTTACGATTCAAAGACCGTTTAAAACGTTTTATTTATTATATATCATGTATAATATTTGTTCACAAATTAAAATGCTATGTTAATTTGAAAGATATTGTTGTATTTAAGGTGACAGTTGGAAGGACAAAGTAAGGATTGGAGATCATAAGATTATTGTGTTATTGTGTGGTCTGCGAATTACAAAAGATCGGTTCTTCGTAAACCTATTATCACATTTTATACGTCATTTAGGTAAGCAATTGGGCCGTCAGTTTTTTTTTGACGAAGGTGGAGGTAAAGTAAGAATACGTTGAAGAATAAGAAGAAAAAACCGTAGATACTATAGAATTGTAAAAATCCGTGTGACGGAGTCTGAGAAACAGTACCCACATGTCATAATGATTGCGAGGATTCAACGCTTTATTGTTGGACACGGTGCATTCTTAACTTTCTATCTTAACAGAAACAGCAACAGAACAGCCGGTCTACCTCCGCCTACCCAGTTCACTGCCAAATCACCTGCCACTTATGTTATTCGCTATGTTAACCAACTAGGCTGTTATACCGATCACGTGATCTAGATTTCTTATCTTTCATCTTTTCTAATCTGTAATTTATTATACGTTTTAAAACCTTCATTTGTGTGGATTTTAAAGCACTTACGCCCTTGCTGGTTTATATTTTTTTTGCTTGATTTATTTATTTAACACTAATATTCATTTGCTTATAGTTTACACAAATAAACCTGGGAACAATTTTTACTATCTTTTGCCAATATGAATATATAGGAAGGACAGTATTGTTTTCATTTCGGTATTTTGAAATCAAATTTTCGCTGGATATACACTTTTTCAGAAACAAAACCCTCTGAAACAAAAACAAAAAAACATGTTTATAGCGATTGGTCTCTGTGTGTGTGTGCGCGCACGCACACAGAGACCAATCAAAAATATGCACTTTAGAGCAAAAGTGTATATAATAAAATTTGTAGACGTCTGAAATTTTAAGGTCGCATTATCAAACTTTCGAAACACCGACTAATTAACAGAGTTTTAAAATATTTATTGTCTAACTTGGGCAGGATCCTGGGTGGAAAATGTCAAAAAGAATATAACATGGCTGAATACAACCGAACAGAAGATTTTAAACAGGGATGTCTTCGTAAAGAAAGTAGATATGTGAGAGGTTCTCTCTGAATTGCGACCAAAACAGTTTAGACCCAAGTAGAGTGAGAAAAGGATGCGGAAATACTCGCAGGGGATGAAGGAGTACTGGGCTAACTGGAAGAAGGACAAGCCGGGATGAAGAATGAACCACTGAATACTTAGCGTCTTCCTTTCAAGGGAGGTTTATCGTCTGAAAATAATAATAAAAGTTGTAGACAATGTAAAAACCTACAACTTTTATTTAAAACAGTTTTTTGTTTAACGCTTAGTTTAGCAGTAATTAGTGATTTTATGTTCAGTGCGGGATTTTGTCCATGTTATCATATAAAGTTATTAGCTATTCACAAACCACAAATGATTGTATAATTTATAATAAAACCAACTTAAATGATAGCCTCCAAGTGAATTTACACGAAAAAATACAAAATTAGCATTTAAAAGGTACAATATTTTTAGTTTTTTGTAATGCATACAGTACAACTACATTCAACCAAATTTTAAAGAAAATAATTCAAAACTGATACTTGAACTTAAACTTTAGAGTTTTGAAAGTTATTTTAAGTAAATAATTACTATACTGAGAATGAAAGATTTAGGCGGGTCGAGTTCTCGTTCGTGTATCCCTTCCACAACCTCCTATGTACGATTCCCCTTTCGCTCTTTACAGTTTTACAAGAAGTACACTGTTTTTACGTGTTAGATTAAATAAAATAGTTTATTCACTGTACTTTTAATCACTGTATTTATTATTTATTGTATGTATTTACTGCAGTTGGATATGTTATTATATTAATATGTTATTAATAATATTTTTTTTTGTAATTTTGAATCCACGCAATTGAATTATTTATTTTGAAAAATTATGTTATCTACATTAATCGTAGGGAGTGAAACAAAATGTAATTTACATCTTGTTTTAATTTTCGTACGAAATATAATTTTTACTTTTTAAAACATACGTGCTGGAGTCGTGTACAATCAAATACGATAACCCAATTTTTAAACACGAAAATATAGAACAGTTTGAAAGTTTTCTTTAATTTGAAATTTTCTTTAACGCATACGTCGTAAATATCATAACCTGCCACTGATGTGTATTCGATATTATAGGCGGAGTACATTTTTTGAGCGTGAAGTCAATTTTAAAATAAGGTATAAGTTTCAGCGAGGAGAGGAAAAATTGCTCGACTGGTGGGAGTGCCGAGGCGAGGAACTGACGAAGTACACAGCAAACTCCAACCCGCCTAAATTTATCGTGCTCATTATAATTATATTTTTATATTTATGGACTTTCTTGGTTACATTTACATACAGATAATTAAATATAACAAACAGGATTGTGCATAAGTAAATAAAAAATAAATATAAAAAATACAGACGTAAGAATTTCATAAAACAATCTAAAAAATGTAATTGATAATTAATAATAAACTGCGAATAAATTAATTAAATGATAAGGTAGCACTAATAAATTAATTATAACTAATTATAACCCTGACGTTACATAAATTAATAATAAAAGTATTACCATTTTAAAGTGAACTATCATAAGTTTTTTAAAATATAATTTAATAAAAGGAATTGCAAACTTTGTGTAGGCATCATACAGAGAAGTAGAATTGTAAGCTGCGTAGTTTTTCTTCATACTACATAAGAAGTTGCATCTGTTCTAATGCTATCCATCTGCTCTTTGAACCGTTTCCCTTCTTAAACAAATAATACATATATAAAAAATAGAAATAGCTAAACACTTTTCATCGTGATAATTGCGTTTAAATCATCCTATTATGGGACCGTTACGTATTTCATTGTATTTATTATAGAAAGTTTTCTTTTAAATTCCAATTAAAAATTGAAAGAACCACACTTAAAAAAATGTAGAATATTTAATTTTAGAATAATAAATGGTTCGCGGCGCTTGACTGCGTTAAACTACAAAGAATTTGCAGGTTTAATTTTTGAGTCATTTACCACGGTTTTATCTAGGCCACCTGGACCCGTTCTGGCATCAATATCTTCTTTGATCAACCAACATCTCTTCTTCCCATTTGTAAATACTGCAATGTTTGCACAAGACAAACGAGTTACATCCATATATCAATGTTGCCTAGCTAATCTGTTGTTTTGTACACTAATAGAGCAGAATTCACACTCATTGTAATACTTTTGTGATACACATAAGAAAAATAACAGAAAAAATTTAGCAAATAACATACTGTTTTCTGTAAGCACCAGTGACATACCAACTTACATCCACACAACTGTTTGCTCAAATGTCTGCTGATGATATGGTAGTTCTTGCGGTTGATACGGAACCTGTAATTGCAACTCGAAAGACGCAAATCCATTTGTACCTGATATAGTCATGGCTTAAACTTTGGAAAATTAAAATTAATGGAAACAAATCGCAACAAATGAGGTTTACTATTAGACGACAAAACTGCCCAACCGTTACCATTAATAATATTCCGCTGCCTCACACTACTCAAACATGCTATTTAGGCTTAAATGACAGAAAACTTACATAAAACGCACATGTCACACGCACAGGCAACTAACTCAAACACGCTTCTATCAACTGAAACGCTTACTCGATAGACGTTCTAAATTAAACATGTCACTGAAATTAACGAGACAATCTTAAGACCAATCTGGACTTATGGAATTCAACTTTAGGAGTTCAACTAAACCTTCACACACGAGATGTATACTAGCGATTCAAAACAAGATTTTACGAACGATAACGCAATGCCCCTTTTATGTCACAAACTAAATGTGGCACAAAACTCACATTTTCCAAACATCATTGATGTCATGAAACAAATATGCAAGACGATGAATGACAAATTTGAATTACATGACAACCCTCTCATACAAAACATGTACACTAGAACGATACCGGGTACTCAGCACAGACGTTTAAAACGGCTCTGGCCAAGAGATCTTCTTGGCCAATTGTAGGACTGCGGTGATGACTACAAGATCCTTCAAGTAAATTAATTTTTAGAACATTAGCTTCATATTTTGAAGTTGTATTAATATAATAACAGATACTAAATTTCAATCACAAGTGTCAAAAAAAGTAAAATAAATGATACTGAATATGCAAGAAATAGGCAGTCCAATTCCCTTTAAGTGGCAATTAAGGTACCCTTTAGGTGGCAGTACAAGATGGCAATTAGCCACCTTGTATTGGCTAATGATATTACTCAAACGTGTTACATCGTTCTTCTTCAAATACAACATTTTTCAGCCCTCATAAACCTCATTTCGGTTGCGTAATGAGACATCTATTTTCTGCTTCTGATCCGTACGTTACTTACCATAACGCAGGTAGTAAAAATCTAAGCAAGAGCTGCTTCGTAGGGATGCAGCTGAAAACTTGTCAACACCTTCAAAACGGAAGAGGAAGCAATTCAAACTAGGGAAAGTGTGGAACAACTTATGAGAGTTAACCCTGAAAGGTTATCGTATCAGCTTACAGGTAGTTCGATGAGAGCCCAGTCACTAAGCTTGCCCAGCCAAAGTTTGTATTGCAGCCTGGGGAAATTACTATACTGTGTAAATTAATTGAGACATGCTAGTTTTTCCTTTTCAGTAAATTTTAAACTGTAAAACACCCTTTAAAAGAAATGTTTTGTGGGGTTTTCACAAAGAAAAAGCCCTGGCAGCTTAGTTCTTGTTCCATGCAAACTTTTGGAGGGACATTTCTGCATGACGTGGATTGTTGTCATAATTCAAAATTGGTCAAGATTTTTACGCTGGAAAATCAAATTAATGCGCTTGATTGGCCTGAAAATTTACCAGACTTAAATCCCATTGAGAACTTGTGGAATATTTTGAAAAGATGTTTAGGTATGATGGATTGTACAACAAAATAACGCATAATAACTAATGCTATAAAAGTGTCGTTCCACTATGATGAAGTCAAGAAAATATTCACTAATCTAGTAAAGTCAAAGCCAAAACTTTTTTAAGAGGTAATTTCTGCTAAATGAATACTTTGCATACTGCATACTTTGTACTGACACAGGTATTATTTGTCAGTGCATATCAAGGCATACAATAAATAAAAACAGTTTCCTTAAAGAGTGTTTTTTCTTTTCCCCAATTAATTTGCATAGTATTTTCTCTATAGGGAAGCATGAAATAAATTCCGTAGATTGAAAAAAGTAGTAAAGATTGTTATTCTAATACTAATAAATAAACTTATTTAAACGATCTAAAAAAAATTAATTTGAATTAAATATTATTAATTAATTGAAATTTTCCTCAAAACAATGAATAGGTTAAGCAATACATTGGGTAAGTTGAAATTGAAATTAAATTATTGTAAAAGAAATAATGAATTTAAATCATTAAAACATGGATAATAAATAATAAGTTAATTTTAAATTCATAAACTATTTCTTATAACTGTTTATTTTGTAACTGAATATTAGGTTATGATTAATGACAAGGTTAATGACGGGTGTTAAAAATTACGGTAAGAAATAAAAGAAAGTTCAAATAAACATAATAATAAACAAACAACAAATAATAGCTTGAATGAAAAACGAAATCATTCAAGAAAGTTTAATCCGTGTTAGTTTCGGATTATGGTACGTACGTGTGTGTTTATTGGAGAGTAAATGTTTTGGTGCGATGATTGGCGGCGTGTCGGGACAAACAGCACGCATAGCAGAAGTTGTAAGGTGCAATTATTAAACGAATAAATCTTTCTTGACCGGATGGATAGTTATTATAGGTAAAATAGAAGCCTAACCTTTCGTTAGGCATATCGAGTAAGTTAGTTCGGAGGCAACGAATTAAGATATTTTATGTATAGCTCCTTGAATTCGTCATCTTCCCATATATTTTTTTTAATAGGTCGGTACAGGATCATCATAAACGATCGATTATAGGGAAAACATTAAAGCCGATGATTTATCGATCCAAAACAGATCGTTAGTCGGATGAGGTAGAAGATGTCGATTCAAAACGATGATATCGAACGATATTCATTGTAACGTCCGCTACGTATTCAGGTTCGTCGTAACGTCCATCCGTCCCGCCCACGCGGTCGACCAGTTATTTTACTTACGCGGCGCTCAGCTTACCGCACACCAGACAAAGAATCGATACTAATCGAAATTTATTGACTCTGATCTAGCTGACCGTAACATAACTTGCTCCCACAAATTATTCTACATTTAGAGCTAGCGATACGTCATTGTTCTGTCCGGGTTTGTTTCTTACTATTTACTGCGTTGTATTAATAATTAAAACTTATATACGTTCGGTGTGGCAATATATTCTTAATCTTAGTCTATGTACTCGTCTTTTTAAAATTCTCTCTCACTTGCTCTAGACTTCATTTCTATTTACTTTAATGCATTTAATCGAATCCAAACTATAAAGACAAGACAAAAGCTTGTAGGAAGAAGTCAGTCACAAATCAATTGCTTCTGTATTTTATTGTGTTTGAACACAGAAACACAATTTACTATTTAATCATCACTGCATTCCGCTTAATATTATATCTAATAAAGATGTTTATTATAATTAAACACCGATTAATTTTATTACTTGTTTAACCTTCTTAAATTAACTGACAAATATAATTAATTTTTAATACAATACAATTTTATTATTTCTAATTTAATTAATGTAATTTTCAAAATCATCTTTTTAAACTTTGAAGGGAATGCAAAGTACACTAATTTATTTTATTTTACACTATTTATTTATTCGTCGTATATAGAAATACAGGAGTGCTTTTAATCAAAATTCCTGAGACTGATGATTACAGTATGTAACCAATGAATTATTGCACAATTATTTTAACCTGCCCTTCATAAAAGAATAAAATTAAACAACCTAGGGAGAAACATCAAAATCCTTTCGCAATTAACCTCCCGACAACAGCGAAATACTCTCAGGCTGAAACGTTTGAAAACATTAAACTTACCTTTACGATTTTGTCAATCATTTCACTCGTTTAATTTTTTATACTTTTACCACTAATTGTCATCTCATGTCCAGCATCTCCATCATGGTCATCGCCATCTTCAATTTCAACTACTTCTAGTTTAAGATATTAATATACAATTCAGGATGTTTCGTTCTGTTTTTGTTCGGAGTTTATTCGTTTGTTGAAACACACTACTGAGTATGTTTTATATTTTAATTTTAAGATATTTTATATTAAAATTTTAACATCTGTTCCAAAATTTTAATCTGGACTCCAATCTGGACTTATTGTGTAGCGACAGAGAGTAATTTAAAGTCGATCCAGGCCTTTCAATCAAAATTTTTAACACTTGCTTCTGGCCCTCCTTCTTATGTAAGCAATAAAACCCTCCACGACGATTTCAAAACTCCGACAGTGAAGGAGCTAACCACATCCTTGTATAGTGCATTTCACAAAAGACTAGATGATTATCCAAACCAACTATCCCGTGATCTAGATACGAGGAACTTCCCAACTGTGCGACGTCTAAAGCGGAAATGGAGTAGAGACCTCTTAGTCTGAATAACGGAAAATACCCGCAGTTTTAAACGGAAAATTTAACACTGGGTCTCGCTTCTCCTTAGAGTGAAATTTCACACCACCATTTAAATATCATATACGGAAGTTGTGCAGCTCAATGTACAGTACCGCAATAAAAATTAAAGACCAAGAAAAACCTTTTTAAGAACATTATTATCGTCTTTACTTCAAATTTAAATATACATTTACGATTAAATATACAATATACAATTTAAAAAACTGATTGAAAACGAATCGCGATTTGTTAAAGAAAAAAATTTAATTTGATTTTACAACTATGTAATAAAAAAATATTAATTAATAATTTTATGCATAGTATAAAATAAATGAATTAGAGGAAGACAACTCTCGGTAAATTGCCCCCGGAAATAAAAATTACGTTAATGTAATATTTTGTTTTTTAAAAACGTAATTTAATTTATCAAATCGCTATTCCGTCGTCATTTCAGTCTGCTTTGTAAGATTACTGGTGTTCGGAAGAATTTAGATTGTGTACAAAGTTTTTATTGTGATTTTGAAGTTTGTCTCGGTGGATGGTGAAAACTTGATAGTTTTTGTTTTATCTAGTTTTTGAATACTATTTATTTTATATTTGTATTGATAAATGTTTTCATTTTTGTTTTTATGTATTGTAACATACAACAGCTGGTCAATTATGTTTTGACTGTGGATTGCTTTTGTATGAGTTTTGACAGGTGTAATTTATTTTTTTCTGGGAGGTTTTGAAGTATAAGGAAGAATGTTCTATTTTGTTCTATTGCGTCTACTGTTAGCTATTTCTCTAGGTTATTTCAATGTGTTTCCTATCATTCAAGAAATTTCTATGTTTTATTTAATAAAAGCATCTGAGTTTATATACAAAAAATTTTTTAATTTTAATAGCATCTGAGTTATAGTTGATTGAACTAATTTGTGAAGTTAGTTGTAAAAAAGTGAGTTGTTTAAAATAGGTCAGTACTAACGCGTTCCGTGTTGAAACAGTTTATTCGTGACGGTCAGTTTAATGTACAGTTTTTTTTAGTTTGAAAGAGAATAAATTTATTTGGGATTTGATTCCCAGCTAGAGTCTGGCAACTTTAACAGTTAAAACCCACCGTTACAGTTCCAAGAAAACCCACGGTATTCTCTAATGAAAAAGCTATCGATACGACTTTACACTTTATTTTAAAAACTTTACTTTTGACTTTACTTTAAAAAAATTACTTTATTTTAAGTGGCCATATTTTGTTTAGTTAAGTTTAGTTTAAGTCTTGGTTATGTGTTAATACATCTTTTAATAAATTAATTTATTAATTTAAGTAGTTAATTGTAAGTTTTCAGTTTTTATAATTGTAATGATTAATGTAAGTAATTAATTTGTAAATAAATACTTGCTAAAGATTTAAATTTTAGTTCAATTATTTAGACATAAACAGATCCTAGAAGTACTTGAAATAAAGATTCCAATAAGTAAGAAATGTGTTGTAAAGTACATATTTTGATCTATTGTAAAAATATCGTAAATATCCACGAACGAGATCAAAAATTCAAAATCCCGATTTACAATAAAAAAAACTCCTAATGCGGCAAAATCCTAAAATGGGAACTCCTAATGCTCATTAAACACAACTATCAGTAATTCTACGAGTATTCTCTAGAGATCCTTGGCAGTTAAACAAACCATGACCAACACACGCAGAAACTACGGCACTTTTTTCTTCAACGACCAAAATTATGAACCGCTCTTTTCACAAAACATTACACGCTACACAGAACATTTTGAAATAAATTTATAAAATCAAAGTATCTTAGTATGCCTATGCATTTAGATAAATGTGGGTATAAATATCTGGTGGAATGTTTAGAAAGATTATTATCGTCTAGATCACGTAAAAGAGGGTTTCAGTGGTTAAGCATTTTGTCTTTAAATCTGATATAAAGTCTGAAAAATAATCTTCTTCAATTCAAGATACATGTAAGACAGTGCGAGTGTAATGTTTGCCATACCCAAAGGTGCATTTATTACAGGCTACGTCGGAGAGTGTTTGAAATCTGGACAATTTAATGAACATGGATGAAGATTCATAATGTGGTACAATATAAATTATATGTTCAGACATAAGTAATTTGTCGATTCATTTATTTTGTCATCAGTTTCTCGGCTGGTTTGATGCAAGTCTCCAAGGTACTATTTTGCGCAAGTCGTTTCATGTCTACATACCTGCAACATTCTACATCTTTTGTTTTTCTTTAAATATTCTAACCTTTGCCTCCCTCTACAATCCACTCCCTCAATATTATTATTGATAAACAATAATTCTCTCCATTATTGATAGACAGTAATGGATAAATCAATAATGGATCCTTACATACAATGGGCTGTAGAAAGGAAGAGCATAGACATTTTTGAAATGTAGTGTCATAGGAAAATGTCAAAGATTAGTAATGTTGGAAAATAGTAAGTAATTTTCAGTTTCTTAGCGGATGAAAGAAGAAACATGATTGGATGGAAATATCTTACCAAAAGAAGGAATAAACTAGCGGGACATAATCTTAAGACATCCATGTATTATTGTTCTATCGATTCATTATAAACACCATTCAGTTTACGTATTTAATGAAAATTTGATCTAAATTCAATAAATTTATGCTAGCATAGAGAATCTAAACGAACAAACAATGTATATGCATGTATATATACATTGGTTACAAATGCATTATCATCCTTTGTTTAGTACGATAAAACCGAAAGAAATGTTGCAACAAAAGAAAATTATTTACAAAACTATTCATCGCAAATAAAGTGTCAAAGTCTTTTGAATAGGTTTCAGAGTTTGTTGTTAACGCGATAAAAGTATTTTGTATAATAAAGAAAATGGATTAGAAAATCACAAGCTTAAAGTGCTATAAGGAAGTGTGATATAGACTAGAAATAAAGTGACAATAAAGAAGGGAACAGAAATACTAGAGTGAAGAGATGTTACGTTTACACAACAATAAATATAACGTAGTAAATAATCTGAACACGTTGCAACACACTGACAAAATTTATGTATTTTTATGAGTGTGTATATGTAGGAAGAGACACTTTGCATTGCACAATGTAGGATGAATGCATATAATTAATAGAAAAAGGGGAACGTGTTAAACATGTAAGGGCAGTACATAATCTTCAAGTAACTTGCTTAAGATTATTTGTCGTATGCTTTTAAAACATCTGCTGGCAAGTATGTTTCAACATAATAGAACAAGGAAACCGATGTGATACAATAAACCAATCCCCCCACGCAAAATTTAATAAGACAGATGTTATCAAAAAGGAAACAACGAGAGAGTGAAAAGTTAAGTAACAACGTATAATCTTAAATTATATTTTATTACAAAATATAAAAATAATAATATTTAAATGGAGAAAAAAGTTAAGGGTGCAAAAGCACAATCAAAGATAGCGGCAAAAGAACAGAGCGTAATGTTAATCTATAATTGTACGAATGGGTAAAAACAAAAGCTATTTTATAGTAGATATAAAAACAAGAAAGAGAAGAAATATTAGGAGAAGAAAGAGAAGGATAATGTAAGAAGATAAAGAAGAAAACGACGATGAAGAAAAACAAAAAGAAGTACAAGAATAAGGAAGGAGCTTCATGAATAGTGCAAGCGGCAATTCTAAATAAGGTTTCTCTAAGATTGTATCGTAAGGGTGACGTGGAAAAGACTTACCATTCTACTGTCATGGACAAAACCTGATCAACCCATATGTTTGAATTTTAAATTGCCATATTACATTATATTATAAGATATAAATGGAGGGTGTTGACAAGGTCTTAACATATTGGAAATCATGTTTCATCTGGTTCACTTACCACTTGAAGGATCTTCCAATGAGTCACACTCAATACTTTTTCACAATGTTTTACAGACAGTAGAAAGACGATTGTTATACAATAATTGTTACAAAGTTTAGAAATTTAAAGAAAACTATATATTTCCTATTTAGGATCTTTAAATCCTCCACTTTAATTTGTAAATAAATGAATTTTTAACAAATTAACTAAATCGTTAAAATAAATTTTTTGATAATTAAAACTCTGCCATAACAGACAAATGGAGAGTCATATTTTTGCACTCGGTCTGCTAGTTCCAGGGCTTCAAAAAATACCCCTGTTTCTTATCACATGATCAGCCAATTATATGACTGAAGCATTTCAGAACAGAAGAGGTAGACGTGTAAAAGGTACTAGTCAGAGTTATCTCCTCAAAGAGTAATGAATTTCATTATACAATCAGACCTTTATTCTGTGTGCCAAAAGTTGTACGTTTTTCTCAAAAGTAACCAGAATGTGTTTTACTCAAATATTCGACTGGAAGTACTTATGGACTCATTTTTTATAATTTTAAATAGTTTATTAGGCCATTAAATGTATCTTGCGCGTAAATATTATTCCCCTGCCCATAACAGAGAGGTAGAATGTTAAATTATTTGCACTTAATCTGTTAGTTCCAGGGTTATAAAAAAAGTTCTGTTTCTTATCATATAGTCATACAATTATGTGGCTGAAGCATTTAATAAAAGAAGAGGTAGAGGTGAAAAAGACTAGTCAGAGTTATTTCCTCTGAAGAGTGATGGATTTCGTAATACAACCAGACTCTGTCGTGAATGAAGTGAAGGTATCATTTGCAGGGTGGAAAAGCTTTACAGAGAGCATACTCTTTCAATTCGGTGAGGAAGGAAATTGTAAATCACCTCACTCCTCGTTTTTACTATGTAAAACCTCTAGAAATTCAAACCAGCCTTTCGGCTGTTGACGTAAACAACTATTGAAACTATATTTTAAATTTAATAAAACTACCAACATTGTTGGTTATAATTATAGCAATTCGTTACACAGCACTTGCCTATTAACGATAACCTAAGTCACCATTTATTCCTATTAAATAAATTTTTATCCCTTACATTGCTCCTTTGCAACATCTCAACACTATCCGTCTACTCCTTCCTGGTTCATACTTACTTCCTCCATCTAGCTGAAAACCCATAGCCAAGTCTTTTGTGACAACCTGTTTCCCCCCATTCTTCGCTTATCCAATTCAGTCATATTTCTCTATTTAATAAAACATTTTTTTCCACTTTCTTTAAATTTTCTTCATTCCTAACTCGATCTAGCATAGTCAGTCTATCAAAATATTGGTTATTAAAATACGAAAACAATAAAGTTTAGGCAAAAAAAATAAAATATAAAAAATATACAGCCTAGAGATATTTTTTTAAAACTGGAAAAGTTATTACCATTCATTAATACAACAACTAAATTTTGAAAAGTTCTGAATTCAAGACGTGTACACTGAAGCTGGAGTAGTATTTGCGAAGCTAAAATTGATGCAGTGATGTTATTTAGCACGATAATACATTAATTCAATAACTAAACTTTTGACAAGTTCTGAATTCAAGGCGCTTACACTGAATCTGGAGTAGCATTTGCAAAGCTAAATTCACGCAGTTTTATTTACCTTCGCAAGCGCTACTCCATGTTCAGCGTAGGAGTCTTGAATTTAGAATTTGTCAAAAATTTAGTTGTTAAATTAATGGGTTATCGTGAATTATCTTGAATTTAGAATTCGTAGATTATCTTAAATTTAGAACTTGTCAAAAGTTAATTTGTTGAATTAATGGATTATCGTGCTATATAACACTGCATCAATTTAGCTTCGCAAATGCTACTCCAGGTTCAGTGACCGCGTCTTGAATTTAAAACTTATCAAATATTTAGTTGTCGATTATTAGTTTATTGTGTTTTATTAGTTTTTTAATAATATAATGTCTTATAATATTATTTTGATGATGGTGAAGGGTAATAAATGAAAATGAGTGGGACATATGGCAAACCTGACCGGGAATCGAACCCGAGACCCGTGGCTCAGAAACCGGATGAAATTCGCAGATTTTTGATTAAAAAGTTGAAGAGATGTCAGTTTAGTTGAGGTAAGCAACAACTGAATGACAAAAGTTCAGATAGGCCAGAGAAAATGTGTGTTTTTTAGTTTAACTTGTGGCAAAGAAGAATAGAGGACTTTGAAAATAAGAGAAGGTACAAAATCCTATAAGAGAAACTAGAGTTAATTGATTTTACTATCGATCATAAATGGTATTAAAAATGTCCTTTGAATATAATAATTTCTTAGTACAGAAAATAATAAGAAATAAATTCTTTGTTTTTATTCCTCTAAGAATCTTGAAACTAAATTAAAAATCTACTCGTGGCATT
The DNA here is from genome assembly GCA_035578175.1 of Catonia carolina. Lineage (NCBI taxonomy): Eukaryota > Metazoa > Arthropoda > Insecta > Hemiptera > Achilidae > Catonia > Catonia carolina. The sequence continues at coordinate 58,911,105 of JAQMRL010000008.1, read as the reverse complement.
TTAAATTTAAGCGTTACAAAAGTACTTAAAATATGAAGTAACCACCAAGTTAAAATTTTTCCATCGTTATTCCAAATCAGGATAAAACGGGATTGTCCGATTAATAAAATTTTATTACAGATAAAAATCTAAAATCATTAGGAATGTAATAAAAATTATTGATTAAATATAACTTAGAGGTTAAATTGAAAGCTTAAATTTAGGAAATGAAATTTAAATAAACTAGTGTAAACAGTACAGTAAAAATAATAAAAATAGCTATAAAAAATTAATATTCAAAACCATAAAACCTTTTAATGGGAAAAGTAATAATATTCACTGATTAAGTGGATTTATAAATTGTAGTCGCTTCATTAATATTACTATTTCCTGTCATAAATGATTTAATGGCACATTTTTGTATTGTATCAGTTACTTTCTTTCCTGCCCATTTTATTTATTACTTTGTGTTCTTTTTAAATTATTACCATTTACCGGTAGAAACTTTGAATTCAGTACTTTTATAAATTAATTTTAATTTTTGTATTTTTGAGGAATATGAAGTCTTTTTATTATAATTTAAAGATTTAATTAACTGCTAAGGCAATCACATTTTTTGGGTTATTTTTCAAATATGCAAACATTAGAGTAAGTATTCTGTAAGAGCAATGTATTCATCGACTAAAATTTACTGGAACAGGGTTCATGTTTCAGTTCTTTAAGTTTCTGACATCGATATCTCAAAAAAGAAAAACATTCAGGGCGATTTGTGGAATTGTTTCTGTAAACTAAACTTTTAGTATGACCGGACCCCCAAACAGTAAGGTGTTTACTTACAAACTAACCGAATAACCTGGTATTGGAAGACCTGGGAAGAGATGGTCATCCTTACTTCTATGAAAGCTAAGTTTACTAAGTTTAAAGTTGGAATAGGTCAGGAGACCTAATCCTTTTTGTTTATGATGACAATTGGACAATAATTATTTCATTATCTACTAATTATTACTTACTAATTAATAGTAAATATAAAATCAAACAGTAGTTAGTGTAACATTAAATAATTTAACCCACCGGGTCGGTGGGAAGGTTAAGTCGTCGCCACGAGTAAGCCGTTTAACAGTTGAGTTTTGGAGACGAAGGTTTCTGGTTCTATTTTGGTAACGTAATTCCAGTAAAGGTAGTTACATTTATACGGATGTGAATACTAGATAGTGGGTACCGGTGTACTTTGATGGTTGGGATTTAATTAACCATAAACTCTCAGGAATGGTCGACCTGAGTCTGAACGAGACTACACCTCATTCACACGTCATACATATCATCCTCATCACATTGGGTCATGGGATTGTTTCTTCTTAAATTGAACGGATTACAACGTACACAAGTTAGCGTAAACAAATTAAATAATTTAAATTTAAATAAACTAAAAATTTTATTAGTTTATCGTAAAAATATCTTGATTCATCATAATTTCGGTAGCCTATATTGTTAACTTTCAACAATTTGCTGAAATATTTATGAAAACTTATATTTTAACTTCCGGTTGAAATAAAAGTTGATTAAATTTCAACGAGTAAAAAGATAATAAAAAATAAAGTAAAGGATATTTAATGCATCGGGTGGATATCCGGTAGTTAAATCAAATAGAACAGTTCATAAATAGAACAATATTAACTTAATACTACTTTTCAATTGCAATTAATTGTAGTAGTGGTATTCACATAATATTTAAGTATGTATTGATTACACACACTGATACAATACACTTAAGTTCATGATTTACTAATATAATACAGTAAACGAAGACTGAAACTGATGTGCAATTGATCAGTTATTTCCCTTAGGCATATATGAATACATTATTACATGGACTGTTTAGCGATTCTTATAGGAAAATATAGTTTCATTAAAAACCGATTATTTCTAGTTATTTTACAAGTCAAGATAAATGATTAATACTGATTTTATACATCAACATCCATCTGCCTGTTTTGATATAGTGCATACATTATTCTACTTGAAATCCTTTCCTCTAAAGAGAAGCGATTGCTTTGGTTAAATCTTCCTTGTCAAATCTTGTTATCAAAAACTTGTCCGTGGTAAATTTTATACAGAATATTTAAAGACCAGCAAGTGATTTTGAAGATTTTGAAGAAGTAGGACATTTCTTTTAGTTTATTTCCCTTTTATGACCATAGGGACTTCAAGTCCCATTTAGTACCATTGAATTTCCCCGTGCAGTAACAGTATAAATTGCCCGGGGTACCATCGGGACTTCTAAATCCCACCTTATCTAATTTTTACTTTCTCTTGCCTATATGAATATATAGGAAGGAAAGTATTGTTTTCATGTCGATTTTTCGAAATCGAGTTTTCACCGGATCTATACGTTTTCAGACCCCCTGAACCCAAAAAACATGTTTTTAGCGATTGGTCTGTGTGTGTGTGTCTGTGTGTGTGTGTGTGTGTGTGTGTGTGTGAACAGAATATCTCAAGAACGGAACATCGTACGAACTTGAAACTTGAAACTTAAGTTACATATCACTACCGGACCCGACACGAACATTTTAATCAAAATCGGTCAACCGGAAGTAGTAGTTTATTCGTATAATTTTTCACTTTTTTGCGATTTTCTCAAAAACTAGTCCTACGATTTTTTTTAAAATCGCCTGGTTTACTATATTTTTTATGCTCTACAATATAGGGTAGGCGCCATGTTTGCTGAAATTCTGCGTGAGGCTGTTTTTACGCAAAAACATTTTCTTTTTAAGATTGCGGCTTTAATATGCATTTTAGCGCAAAACGTTATATAATAAAAGTTTTAGAGAATGTAAAATTCTACAACTTTTATTTCAAACATTTTTTTGTATAACGCTTAGTTTAGCGGTAATTTGCGATTTTCTGTTTTTTTTCTCACGAAAACGTGAGAAAAATCGATTTTTTTAACATTTCGGTCTTAGTATGCATTTTACGACAAAAGTGTATATAATTAAATTTATAGAAAATTAAAAGATCTACAACTTTTGTTTAGAGCATTTTTCTCTACAGAGCCTAGTTTAGCGTGAAAGCGTGATTTTCCGTATTTTTAAGCCAAACTGAGTTCGATTGTCATTTTGCGTCATTCACTCATGATTAAAATAAGGTTATGTTTTTGAGGTTAGTTTTTGTTCATTTCTAATGTTTTAATACTAATGTTAGGTTTATTGTTAATTATTTGCATTGGCAAGAGAAAGTTGTGTGAGTGTTTCACACCAGATTTTTTTGTAAACAGGTGCTCCGAAAACACACCAAATCGTGTCACCTGTATATTGAATAAAACCATCATAATAATAATGGTTTATGTGCGTCTAACCAATAATATTTTTCAAGGCTGATGAGCTCTGAACGTATGCATTGCCCCCTACCCACTTTGTAGCTAGCCAATGACATGCCAGCAACGTTGCCAATACTTGCTCTTGTAGCTCTGTTAAATATTTTGACAGGCATTTTTTTGGTCTTTCAATAACAATTAACCTGTAAACATACAACCAGCTGATTATATTATAAAGTTTTGCATGTTAACTTACTCTATAATCGATGTGTTCAGTACGAGATGCAAAACGAGAGTGAACTATTGCGGTTTTTATACGTATGCGCGCGTAATGTTTGTCAGGTACAATCTGACAACGCTGTTAAACGTTCTGATTGGTCTAAACGTGTGGAACAGCAGAGCTCATCAACCGTGAAAAGCATTAGTGTTATTTGTACTTCCGAAATTTATTATTGTGCGGTATAGAAAGGGTTAAAGACAATTTAAAAATCTACAACTTTTATTTCAAACTTTTTTGTATAACTCTTACTTTAGCGGTAATTTGTGATTATTTGACTTATGTACTTCCTGAAATTACCACTTCAATTATCATCTCCATAGTGGCCATTGTCATCTTCAGCTTCAACAACTAATTCACGTTTCAGGATATTAATGGCTCAGAGTCAAGTTTAGTTTTGTATTTTTATCAGAGTTCACTCTTTTCTTGAAACACACTACTGAGTATGTTTTGTATTTTCATTCTAAAAAAGTTATTATTTAGACTAACATCGTCTTTGCTTAAAGTTATATTCACGTAAAACAACTGATTGCAAAACAATTACACTTTGTTAAAAATAGAACATTATGCCACATAGCCTATGTTAATCAGGTAATTATAAGGTTTCCAACAATAAAAAAATTTTTAAAATCGGTTTGTAGTTTCAGACAATATCTCGTACAAATAAACAAACAAACAAACAAAAGTTACTTCTTTATAATATTAGTAGAAATAGGTTTACAATTTTATACATTTATGAAAAGATAATTAAAATTGGAAAAAACAAACGAGTTTCTTTCATATATTTTAATAAGTAAAAACATCTATAAGAACTTTAAATTTAATAATAATCATAATGGTTGATTATCATATGTTTCTGTCAGGCAAATGGAATTGTCTAAATTATAAACAGAATTTTAAATCTATTTTTACTCTCTCTTGCCTATATGAATATACAGGAGGGAAAGTATTGTTTTTATGTCAATTTTTTGACATCGAGTTTTCACCGGATCTACAAGTTTTCAGACCCCTGGACCCAAAAAACGTGTTTTTAGCGATTAGGTTGTGTGTGTGTGTGTGTGTGTATATGCGCTCGCGCGCGCGCTCGTGTGTGTGCGTGTGCGAACAAAATATTTCAAGAACGGATTATCGTACGAACTTGAAACTTAAAACTTAAGTAAGGTACTGCTAGAGGATTTGACACAAACATTTTAATCTAAATCGGTCAACCGGAAGTAGTAGTTTAATTCGTGTCATTTTTCACTTTTATGAAATTTTCTCAAAAACGGCTCCTACGATATGTTTTTTAAATTGTCTCATTTATTGGAGTTTTAATGCACTATAAGATAGGGTAGGCGCCGTGTCTGCTGAAATTCTTGGGAGGCTGTGCTCTCGTAGAAAAAACCTTTTTTTTAAGATTGCGGCTTTAATATACGTACTTTAGCGCGAAAATGTATAGGATAATAAAATTTGTCGAGAATTTTAAAACTTACAGTGTTAATTTCAAACATCTTTTGTATAACGCTTAGTTTAGCAGTAATTAGCGATTTTCAGTTTTTTCACGAAAATTAGTAAAAAAGTCGATTGTTTTAAGATTGCAGCCTTAGTATGCATTTTACGACAACTTATATAGCTATAATCAAATTTGTAGGAAATTAAAAGATCTACAACTTTTATTTAGACCATTTTTATCTACAGAGTATAGTTTAGCGTGATTTTTCGTATTTTGAGCCAAAATTGATTTTCATTTTGCGCCTTTCACTGATGATTAAAATTAGGTTATGCTTATTGAGGTTACTTTTTCTGTTTATTTCTAATGTTTTATTACTAACGTTAGGTTATATTGGTAATTATTTGCATTGGAAAGAGAAAGTTATGTGAGTGTTTCACACCAGATTTTTATAATTTCTGTGCTAATGTCGGAAACAAAGGATTCATAAATAGCCAACACGTATTTTAGATAATTGATTATATGTTTATTATTAAATTTCATTTAAAATCTTTTCTAGAATTCCAGTTTCTAAAGATATTTAAATTAATATAACTGTAAAACCATTACTAAATAGTATTATCTCTGTTGATAATATTATTAGCTTTGCCTTAAATAGTAAATTCATTCCAAGATATTTTTCTTAATTTGTAAGTTTATTATAGCTTACCATATTAGTTTGCAAGAGGTGTTTTAAGTAGCTGTATACATGAATAAAAATAAAATATGTTTCACTTAATATATTATTTTATTAGATACAATTATCTATTGACAAAGATGAAATATTTCAGATAGTTTTGAACAACAATTTTTTAAATAGAAATATTTCTATCTTTGTTATATGATGGCAATTATATGTTAATAAAATTTGGGGATAGTGATAATAATGAAATTACTAGTTTTTTTACTAAAATTACACCTTTTAAATTTAAATATTATAATAATTACTTAAGTGGGATCGTGCCAACGATGGCAGAAATTTCCGAAGTAAGTGTGGTTTGTTTAGAAAAATATTTTGCATATTTACTTCCCACCTGTCAGACAAGGTTGTTTGTCTTATGTGGTAAGTATACACAACTCTGCTAATTCAACATTTCTGATAGTCCGAACTAATTTCTAATTCTTTTAGATAGCTATGCTTTTTACGTACAAACATATTTTAAAATAAATATTAAGTAATTTTGTAATGAAAAATATGTTTAATAGGATTTTAAGCATAACAATTAAATTTAATAAGAAGCCCATAAATAAAATTAATTGAGAATAGCAAAGGATCATAACCAAGTTATTAATACAAGACATAAAATATAAACAGCTTACTACTAAAACAAATTTCCTACATCATTATAAATTACAACGTAACTATTCATTCTCACTATGCCTGTCTGCATAAAGTCATTAATTATTTGCTGTCATAATGCCGAAAACTTTGATGACACAATATTTTGCTAGTGCCTCATAAACATGACGTATTTGTGCGTATCGTTGTTGTACTGCTCTACGTAATCAGTGCTTTTCTCCGGTGCTATTTCTATTTCTTAATTTGAAATAAACATGCTACATATTTAGCTATTTTTGGATTATTCTTTGTTGTGCACATTCTTTCGGGTAATCCTAAATTGCGAAATTGACGAAAATTGGTCTGAAGATCAATCCACTAATCAGTAAGATTCCTTACATTCCATGCGACCTGATTTTTAAGGATCAATCGATTGAGCAGGTTCAGAAACTTAAATTTTCAGGAACTTGTTTCACGGTTGATCTGAAGTCAGTTTTGGAAATAATACAGTGGAGCGTCAGTTATTCGAACTAATTGGGACCAGAGCGGTAATGATAATCAAACGCGCTAAATACTATAATTTTATCACTTTACCGTACCGATGTAGTATAACCTATCCTGTAATAATGTAAACTGAATATTTAATAGGTTAATAAAGGCTAACACAAACTTTAGTTTAAAAAAAAACACTCATTTCTTGCATTTTTTTGTAAAAGTAGAATACTGCTAAGACTACAAAAACAAATGGAAAGATACAGAATTTCACAACTAAATAAATTAGTGAAATAAACTACGGTAACTCCTTTATGAAATATTTTTTAACCCACTTTGTATACATACTATATAGTAATTTAAAAAATAATCTTACATTTTCTTTTTTACATGAGGTTTAACTGGTTGTTAGGAAGAAGATCACAATTATCTGTTGAAAATAAGGTCTTGATCTACAATACAATTTTCAAGCCTGTTTGGAAGTATGGCGCTCAGCTTTGGGGTACATCCAGCAGATCCAATTTAGAAATGATACAACGCTTCCAAAATAAAGTATTAAGATCGACGAGTAACGCTGGGTGGTTTATAAGAAACTCGGAAATACATGACCATCTTCGTATCCGTACCGTAACAGAAGAGATAAGAGAGCTGAGCCTCCGGTACCAGCTAAGATTAAACAATCACCAGAACCACCTGGCATTAAATTTACTGGACAACAGTGAGGAAACGAAGCGCCTCAAAAGACATCACATCCTCGACTTAGACCAACGATTTTAATACATACACCAAGTTAAATTCACCACTCATCCTCATCACACTTTTTAATCTAAAGTGAAATTTCAAAATTTTATTTATTTTACTTTTTTATTGTTAACTTCTTTTGCATTGTTTACTTCATTTTTTTTGTTTACTTCTTTTACATTGTTTTTGTTAATTTTGTAACTTTACAACATTTCTTAGTTTTTATTAACTTTATTTTCTAATTTTATTTTGTTGAAGTGAGAGCAAAGGCTGTCTACTTCACTCACGTAAGTTTAGTTCTTGTAAAATGATTTGCTTAAAGCCACATTGTAAGGCTGATTGTAAATAAATAAGTTAAAAAAAAAAAAAAAAAAAAAAAAAAACATTTTCTTTTTTTTAGACCAAGCCGGTGGGTTGGTCTAGAGGTAAAGTCGTCGTCAAAATCAGCTGTTTAACAGCTGTTTTTCGGAGACGAAGGTTCCTGGTTCAAATCCTCGTAAAGGTAGTTACTTTTATATGGATTTGAATACTATACAGTGGTTACTGGTGTACTTTGATGGTTGGGGTTCAATTAATCATACTCTTTCAGGAATGGTCGGCCTGGGTCTGTACAAGACTACACCTCATTTACACGTCATACACATCATCCTCATCTCATTGGGTCATGGGGTTGCTTATTGTTCTAAATTGAACAGATTGCAACGTACACAAATTAGGAATTAAAAAAAAATTTCTTTTAAACTAAGATTGAACTGTTTTTTAGCAGCAACATCTCTCATTCTTTTTAGTTACAATGAAATGTGTTCAGCATCACTTAATTCAGGCTGTGGTTCGCACTATAACATTCCAGTTTCTAGAGCAGAAAAGGCCTCTGCGTGAGTTGGTTCTTTTTATAGAGCCTAGTTTAGCGTCAAAACGTAATTTTCCGTAGTTTTCAGCCAAACTGAGGTTAATTTTCATTTTGCGTCTTTCACTCATGATTAAAATAAGTTTATGTTTTCTGAGGTTAGTTTTTTTGTTATTTCTAATGTTAGGTTATACTGTTAATTATTTTTATAGGCAAGAGAACGTTGTGTGAGTGTTTCACACCAGATTGTTTTGTTTCTGGTTAGACTGAATATTTTAAACACACTTAAACCCACTATTTTCTTTTACTCTAGTGCTTTTGAACTTAAAAATACTAAAAAAATACAAATGAATAATTAAAATTAACAGTTAAATTAAGATTGTCAAATTTTGAATAACTTTTGTTCTTAATAATATTCTAATGAACCCGAAAATTTGTTTCATTGTTTTTCATAATTTCAAACTTTTATAAAAGATTTAGAATTATGCATACCTATGATTACGATTACTTTTCACTTTTATACCTCTTAGTTTATTATAAAGGTAATTTGAATTATCTTTTAAAATTGCATGAAACTAATTTGTATTCAGATATATAAAACTTTTATCTAAGGTAAAATTGTATATAAAGTAATTTATTTATTTTTTACAATCTATTTTAAAATAGTTACCGCTGAGAAATCAATTATTAATTCAATTTTGTTGGTAAAAACCTTTAGCTACTACACCCGATGAATCTTAAAACTCAACTAAATGTACCAATACGAACGACCGGCTTTTTACAGTACGTACTCGCTTATTACTACCGTACTTTAAGTAGGCGCCATCACCTACCCAACCGGTTCTTCCGCACCTGTTTCGTCTGTTAACCGTAGTTCCATTTAATACTGCACTTTATTCTTGTACCCTCCCGCACTTAAAACCGTTTACCAGCTCCCTTTTACGGCTTAACATTCACCGAATTTGTTTTGTTCCTTTCTTGATCATCCAGCTTCAAAGCAAGTTGCAATATTAAATTAAAATTTTTTCAATAAAATTCAGAAACCTATTTCTGCTTTCCAATTAAATTAGTAATTTAATTTTAGGATAAGTCTAATAGGTAATCTATAACAAATGGTATTGAATTAGTATAAAATTCTCGGTAACCCAAAATAATTCTTATTTAAAATGTTTTTCATCTTTATCTTTGATTCAGGTCCGATTTTTATCTTCTGGGTAAGTGAAAGTGGTTGAAATTCCCCAAATCACTATTTCGAGTAAGACCAAGGGTGGGGCTGCCTCAAAACCATGTGGATGTTCTCTGGATCTCATTAAAAGAGTAACCTTTTAAGACTCTTCTCTACGATGATGGAAACATATTTCTGTTTTATCATCAAGATCGCTAAGCATTTCCTGTTCACCTTAGTCGATCTGCAGGTGTTTTTATAATAGATATTTTGTGCATTTCTCTATTATTTACACCTGTCCTGTTTAAGAACCAGAACTTCCTTTATCAGCCAATGGGACTCATCGTGGTAGGGTTGAAGTCCACAGTATCTTATGCAAGGACCAGTGAAAATCACTGAAAGCATCTCTTCAATCTCAGATCTTACTAAATTCAGAACCTAACAATTCATCATCATCATCTGTCAAGGATTAGGCTCAATGGCCTGTTCCGGCACCCATCTCTTTTTGGGTCTTCCCAAGCCTCGCTTCCCTTAGGTTTATATTTCTATGCTTGCAGAGGAAGTCTGTGAGCTGGCATGCGAAGTAAATGGTTGGACCAGTTTCTCTTATATATTCTTAACGTTTTCAACGGTGAATGAACATTTAAATCGGCGCGTACAAGACTTCGTTACGTACGTACTCTATCTAACCGGGTACAACCTTGACTCCCCGCAAAAATCTCATTTCAGCAGCCTGGATAGGAGATTCATTCCTCTGTAATGACACCCATGTTTCACTCTCATATGTTATGAGTGGTACAGCTATTGCTTTATAAAATTTCATTTGGGTGTCTTTTCTCGTTTTCTTTCCTATTGTCCTGCGAATAGAACCGCATACAGCGCTGAATTTTGCCAGTTTTTCACTCACGTCATCATCTTTGTCATAGGAAATCTTTCATCCTAAATATTTAAAATCTCGAACTTGTTTCATAATTCGGTTGCCGAGTATAATTTTGAGCAAACCGGCCATCTTCCCTTGAAAGCTATAACCTTTGATTTTTGTACCAATATTCTCATGCCAAACTCTGCGCTAATGTTGTGCAACTTATAAATGGCATACTGGGGCTGTCTTCTGTGTCAAAACCTAACACTTATGTAAGCTAACCAGGCATAGGTCATCTTTTATTCTTATGATTCAGTTTTTGGGATGTAACATATTATATTTTGGTAAAGTTGATATGTTAATGAAAGCTTGACTGGTCTAATAGACTGACTAGAACTTTTAACAGAAAACTAAAGTGTTAACTTTTAGCGGAAGGGAAGAGGTAGTTGGAAGAGGGGGTGTACATATACACACAAAAGTTCTCAATGGAAATATTTTCTATTATAATTAAAAACAAATAAGTACGTAGAACACTGGCAAGATAAATTGAACGCTGACAGTGGGAGACAAGTTCAGCTGTACAGTCGCTTCTTGTTATAGTGTGCGCCTTCACTAGGTGCTATAACAGCTACATTCGTTGGCCTAATGTGCGTATTACAGCTTAACCTCATCGCTTCATAAACAGTATTTTGTAACGGCTAATTCATTGTTTCTAAGCTTTATTTATTTAACTAATCATTAATTTCCTTTAATTTATTATTTGAAATTACTCATACATAAACTAGACACAAGAGATACAAAATAGATATGTACGGCGACTGAGTGACTGTATGTAATTAAAATGAACTTTTGATTTATTGTGTGTTATACTAATCGTACTTTACAGGAGGTTCAGGAATGAACTGCGCATGCGTAAACCAGCGATCAAAATTAACTTGCCAGTATTATATCAACGGTACTTTGTTTTTAATTAGAAATAATTTTACGAATGAAAATAATATGCAAACAAAAGCTCCCTTTTGTCTCTGTTAACAGTATTTGTAAAATGGAGTGTGATTAAAAAAATATTAAGCCATCATGCAATGTCGAGATTAATTAAAATATTTTAAAGAAACCTCATCATGAAATTTACAAACTGTAGTTTTGAAAATCGAAAATTTATTTATTTAAAAGACAAATGTAAGATAATATAATTAGCAATAATTTAAATAATTGATATACGTAGTCTGCTAAAATGAGATTCTTTTAATCGTAAAGAAAAGTAGTAAATATTTTTGTAGTTGATTACGAAATCTACTGAATTTAAGTTGACATTGAAAGGAATCTAATGAAAAAATTAATTAAATTAGGTGTTAGGTATAAAGGTTAAATTAAGATTTAAGGGGCATAACAATATATTTATTTATCCTATAATAATATTAAAATAATATAAAAAATTTTATGAGCGGAATTATTAAAACGTTGATTGTATAGAGAATCAATAAAAGTAAATGGAGTTACAAAAAAATGCAAGTATATTTACGCATAAATTATTCAACCTCTTTGCCCATAAAAACCCCCTAATGAAGAAACGGGAAATCTTTATTCACTGTAGTTCATTAGACTTTTATTTGTACTTGCATATTACTTTATTCGTTTTGAAAGTAAACTTTCTTAGTAGGTACGTTGTAAACATCAGTGTAGTTTTTGTCTTTTACCGACAAAGTAAGACAACAAGTTAAGTAGTCAATCTCTGTAAAACATGTACATTTCAGAAAAGAAGAAGAAACTGAAAAGTATAAAAAAATACCGGTATTATATGAATTTATTTAACAATTCTGAGTTGAAATAAAAATATAAATAACATTTTTAATATTTATTTTTCCTAAAATCAAACATCGCTTATGTGATGAGTTAAAATAAATAAGTTTTCTTATCCCTGATGTGTGTATGTTGCAATCTGTTCAATTTAAGCGGAGACTGTACTTTGTATCCCGCAAATGTTAAATTTGCTATTTTTAGGTACATTTTTCATAGGATTGGTGAAAGTTACGAAAATGAAACTTTACACACTTATAGTTGTAGGGTGGTTGTACCTACTGAATTTTTTTCAATTTAATATGTTGGACCATAAAGTTTGTAAAATAATACAGAATAACATAAAACGTTTACAGATTTTTCTACTTTTTTGCATATTACTATCTTTTCGAGCACCTGAGGAAGTAAAAACAATGTCGGTGAATGTGCATGTAAATGATAATTAACTGGTAAAAATTTCAGCCCGGTAGGTTAAATAGTTTCTGAGAAAAACGTACCTAAGTGTTAAAAATCTAAATTTACGGATAAAGGCACAAACGAGAAACAAAATGTACACAAACAAGTTTAATTTGCCATCAACGTTAGTTAGAAAGCTGCACCAACAGCGGAGAATATTAAAAATAGTGAAGCAGATATTTAAAAAAAACTAAAATTCCTTTTGTACTAAAACGAGCAGTATAAAAATATGAAAAATATTTTGTTCTTGGCAACATGTTAATTAGGATAAACCTGATAAAAACTTACATTTTTTTCATTAAAATAATTTTTTGTTGTAATTTAATGTTTTTGTGGTAGGTCTAGGTCTAAACTATTAAAAAATATAAAAAACCGAAAATAAAAATTTTTAGTCAAAACCATCATACAGTCTCCCCTTAAGAACAATAGACAACCCTATGACCCAATGAAATGAAGATGATAATAATTAAGTATGTCGTATAAAAGAGATGTAGTTCTTTACAGACGTAGGCCGATCATTCCTAAGAGAGTATGGTTAATTTAACTCCATCCATCAACGTATAAGTTACTACTGTCTAGTATTCAAATCTGTATAAAAGTAAATACTTTTACCGGGATTTGAACCACAGAAACTTCACCCCCGAAACTGTTAAACCGCTGACTCGCGGCGAGTTTACCGATAGGACAACCCTGTGGTTTAAAGTAAATAGATAGTTTTAATTTTGAAAAAATGTATACAAAGCTATAATAAATTTGATAGGAAAATAAATTAATTTTTTTGGGAAATTTTGTATTAGTATAAACTGGGTTATGTTCAACGTCTTATCAAGGTTCTTAATTATATGTTATATCTTTTAAGTAAATTGGATGTCTACTGATTAACTTAAATAAGAGATATTACTCTTAACGTATCATTATATTCTATACAGAGAATACATACGATTTTCACACAGACATGAGTACTTCGTTTACCGCGCAGTTAATAAAGTGATTTTTATCCAGACAAAAATTCCACGACAAACTAATTTAATGACAAAATATTCCAATAACTCCCCGATGAATTGTAATAACAGTTTAACGTGAAATTCTTTGTGAAATTTTAAATTTGGTACGATAGTACATTGAGCACAAACAATGTACGAAGAATTTAAAGAAATCGAAAAAGAACAATTGAAGAATCGAAGTTTGAAGAAGTTTTGATAATGTTCAGAAAAATTATGTTTGAAAAAAATGTTGAAATGGCTTGCAACTAGATGGAGATACAGAGGACTTTTAAGACGAACTTAGAAAGAAATGTCCAGAAGGTAATGAAAATTAGAACCCTGAGATTGTTGATGGCCAGAACATGTGAAAAAGGAAACTGGGATCAAATAAACAGCGCCAGCTGTAACCTACAAATAAAGTAAAATTACTATAGCTATACCAGTAGGATGTTGTAGTCCCAGTGCGCATGCGTCAGCAAGTTAGGGTAAATCCCCACTACAAAATAGCCTCACTTCGTTAATATCAAACATTCTGTTCCGAGTCTCTTCTGTGAAATACTACAATGGTGGGGGTAATTCTTCCCCGCCAAAGGTGACGCTTGGAACGCTCGCGCTGAAATTTCCTTACGGTATGCCTATAGTATTATTTTTGTATTTTATTATATTATTATTATCATCATTATATGACTATTGTCGCCAACTGCCCCACTAATATCGTCGCCTACAGACGGCCGCGGAGCCTGGCGCGGGTAGCGCTTTCAACGCGCAGCAAGCAGTGCCCCCCTCCTACTTGAAGTGGATTCGCCGGAGGGGTATCAAAGCAGCTACAATGAACCGCGAGAGTCAATTACTGCCAAGCTCTCGAACTGAAAGCAAAAAGAAAACTGAAAGGAACTGAAACAAGATGAACAGCCCAGCCGAGCCGGGACACAGCCATCCCTGGACGACGCTACTGGTGGCGGATGCCTCATACCCGCCCCGGTCAGCCGACGGAAGCCCATGCGTGCCGGCAGACATGACAGTGAAGACTGAGGTCAGCGTAGGCCCAGAGGAAACCGCCTCGGCTGCGCTATCGGGCGACGGCCTACGCCGACCCGACACGGGGTGGCTCTGGGGGCCACCACTGCCACACTGTGGGGATCCAACTACCGCTGAGGGACGGCTAGGCTTGAACCCGGTAGTCGAGCTGTCAACTCGGACACGGCTCTGCTCACGCCGGCTCGGCCACCTACAATGGCCTTTTTCAGGGTTACCCATTCTGCAAGGTGAAGTTTGGCTACGTGTTGTCGGCGACACTGTATTAGGTCAAATGTTGGGTTGAAGACGGTGGAATGCTTCGACAAGTTCACTCCAAATTTGACTTTCAAAGGCAAGTCAGCCTTGTCTGAGGCGAGCCTCGAGTTACAATCACGGGTGTATCCGTAAAGGGATTCCAATTTAATTTACTATTTAGAATCTCCAATTTCTAAATATACATCCAGCTGAACCAACGTGAAGGCGAGAATCGAAAAAAAGAAATAAAATTAAAATTTTGGAGAAAAGGTTTTCGATTCAGGGACATTTGCATTTCGGAGATATTTTGGCATACATTTCATTAATTATAGTAAGCATAATTAAAATTTACTTAAAATACTATGATTATTATAACATACTCTCTTTCACATAAAATATAACAAAGGTTTAACCATTGGTATTTGGCTATATACTAGGATGTATTTGAAATGTTGGGGAAACATTTCGATTGAAACTGTCACGATATTTGTTTCATCAACAGGAAGTTTGACAGAACCATTTAATTTGAATATGTAATGAATAGTCAAACAAAATAATTACAACAACAAGAAATACATAATCTGTATGAAATTTCTGTTATGAATTACTTAGTTGTTTTTTAAATTTTCAATAAATAATCATTATAACATTACTGAAAAGACTGTATATGATGGCTGTTAGAGATTCGTGGGAGAAATTACAAACTATGCATGACTAAGGGGAGATAAATAAAATAGCGAATCCTTATTGGTTTGTAGTAACTTACTATTGTAATTTTATGTAATGTACTGTTGAGATGTTAAACGTAGATTTCAACACAATAGACGTAGGTTCAAAATTACTTACTGCTACACATTGAGTAATGTTGCGAATAAATATTTAGATTAATATACGTTTACAATGTGCATAATGTATCCTGCATAGTGTATTCAATGTAGTATGGTACAGAGAGACATAAACTCTTATTACCGCAACATAAACCGTATTTTAATCTTTAAGTGTAGGCAAAACACCTTATAACAGATACAATTAGCACTTAGAGTTAACCCATAAAGAGATAAAAAAGATTTGTTTAAAATAAAATACTTCAACGTGGTAGGTTAATCCTAAAAGCGAATCAACATGCTTAAAAATAATTACATCGTTAATTTTATTTATTACTTCTGCGTATGATGTTACCAGTATTTCAAGTAAAAAGCTTTTCGCTCAAACTATTACTGAATTTAAATAATATAATATTCTTTTTCTGTGGTAAATACACGTGTGAAAAATATTACAGAATTGTAAACCCTCTTTGAGGTAATTCAATCAATTTTTGTTTCAACATAATAATATTAGTATAAAAAATAAAAATCTGGTGTGAAACACTGACACTACTTTCTCTTGCCAATGCAAATAATGAACAATATTATCTAACATTAATATAACATTAGAAATAAACAAGAAAACCAACCTCGAATTACATAACCTAATTTGTAATCATGAGTGAAAGACGCAAAATGAAAATTAACCTCAGTTTGGCTTAAAAATACGGAAAATCACTCTTTCACGCTAAACTAGGCTTGTAGAGAATTACATACACTTGTGTCGTAAAATGCATACTAAAGCTGAAATCCTATAAAAAATAAAAATCGATTTTTAACACGTTTTCGTGAGAAAAAAAAGAAACCCGCTAATTACTGCTAAACTACAGCTAATGTAATGTAATGTAAAAACAATTACGATACATCAAATTAAACCTTGCTTTATTTTGGCTACAGGATATACATTAAAATTTTCGGAAATTAGTAGTGTATTAAATATAACGAACTATGAATAAAATGTATCGTGTTTTTATCCACTTTTCCAGTATACCTAACTTCAAGGTACTATTTACTTTGTCCACGCGTACTTTAAAACGCATAGGGCTACAAAGTATTATTAGGCCTATATGTCAATGTAATCCTGTAACCAACAATAAAACGAGCTTTAATTTGATGTATCGTAATTGTTTTTACATACAACGGTTCAAAAGATATTTTAAAGTTTAAAGACAGGTGTTTTCTTTTGTGAATCGGACTATAGTTGCCCGAAGGAGATCCATACTGTACCCAGAAATATTACAATGTTAAATAAAATTTTTATTAACGATATGGGTTCCTCCGTGTGCATTTCTCGAGGGAAGATTAGTTGTTCATATAGTGCATCCGAAAAATTTAACATGTGATAGGGCTGTATTTCAGATATTTTACATATCTATTTCTCCTGAATATTAGAATAATTTTAACGCTTGTCGTTTGTTAGACAAGACATAAGCATATTAAGTTGAATTACGAATATCAGAAATAATTTTATTTATTTTAGTTAATACAATATCACTAACATTCTGTCCATCATTCCCTCAAACAACCTCTCAAAGTACATAACCATTTGTTTCATAATATCAACGAAGATAGTTGGGGTTTGATTGCCAGAATTTGTAGGCTATTATTATTTTCTGAGACATTTCACCTACTACTGGTTATCTGTACGTACGATTTACTTGAAAAATTATTTCGACATTGTGCGATTCCTGGTTGGTCTGCAGAATTCACCTTGTATATTAAGGGATTGTTATGATTTTGACGTTTGTCTCTGAACCTACATTACGGTTTTATATATGTGTCGATGACGTAAGGAAGGCGTTAGTCATCGTGGAGTGTTCTATTGGATACGTAATTCGCGAAATTAGTAATTAGTCGTAAGATTTTACTTTTAAAACGTTATATTCGTGAAATTACTGATGGCTTTGCTGCACCATAAATTTGACTACCATACATCCAGATCAGTTGAAGCATCGCCTTGTACGTCAAGAGTTTTGAAGTCATGGTTTTGACTGTTTGGCTAATAGTCTGTATAACTGTTTCAGTCTGTTATTTAGTAGTTCTCGCTTTTAGTTGACGTGCTTGTTCCACAACCCTAAAAAATTTTAAGCAGAAATATAATAGACTACAGAAAAACTAAAACAGATTTGATCTTGACAATAGCATCTGAAAAATTACTTACGTGAGTGAACATACCTGAAAATATCACATGCAAAATTAAAGAACTTGCACTATTTAAGTAATTTTTTAATTGTACCAAATAAGAATTAAATCAATGACAAGTAAATACACAAAGGAAACGTGCTTATTAAGATTCTTCTTCTCTTCTTTTCTTCAAGTGTTAGTCATTTTTACCTGTTCCGGCTGCCATCTTTTCTTCTACCTGCCAATTTCTTTACTTCCCACTAGTTTGTATCTTCTCGCTACACTAGGCAAGCGGTTTTGTGGCATTTTATTTAAATGATCGACCTATTGGGCACGATACAATTTTATTTTCCCGTTGAGTGTAAAAATTCTCAATTCTTGCCTTAAATCTTCATTTCTGATACTGTCTAGTCTTGTGCAACCCTTGACAGATCTTAACAATTTCATTTCGGCAGTTTGGATGTTACTTTCTTCCCTTTTCTTTATCACTCATGCTTCACTGCCGTATATCAAGGCTGGAAATGCCACCGTCTTATAAATTTTTAAAAATTACTCTAAGCACTCTAACAGACCTCGGATATGGGACTTGCAACAATGGGAAATACAATGATATGAACAAACAAAATAAGAGATGGATTGTGGAAGAACTTAAGATTTCTACGTGAAATTTTAAAGAAATTGTTAATACGGAATAGAACTTATTAAGATTTGGAAACATATTAGGAATATTTTGGAATGTATGGAAACATTACTGAAATAAATATTATTATCAAATACTGATGAATCATTATCACCTGAAATTTATGGGTGTAATAAATTAGCTAGGAGCCCATAATAGGCTATTTATTGCGGTTATCTCAATGCCGCCAACACATATAATCTACAATTTAGTGTTATACTGCATCTAAAATTACACTTGTAATATAATACGTGATGATTTAGTGTTATACGGTACCAAGTTGGTGCAACTAAGATATAAATAAATATTATGAATTCTCATATTTTATAAATTTAAAAAATGCAATAAATTTATATCAAAAGTACAACAGCCTTTGAACTTGTTAGGATTAATTGTGGAAAACCTGTACATTGTACAGAAGACCAGATTCGATTCTTAATCACATCTGAATAATCAATATTTAGGGTATAATATTAGAGTACCTAAAAGAACAACTTAATTCTAAAAGAAACAACTTAATAAGACACATTTTGTCTTCATGTAAATTTTCAGATGATCGGAAAACAAAGAATAAAATTTTACGTACATCTATAAAAAATTATTGGACACTGGAAAGTAAAACTAAGTTGACTGATTAGTTTAAGGATGTTTAAATCATCAGAAATTATCTTGAATTATTTTAAAATTAAAATAAATAGAAAACAAAACAAAGAAAATAATGGACTTAAACAGCTTCCACGAAGGGTGAAACAGTAGATATTTAAGAAAAAATAGTTTTTAAATACTCGTACAATGGTGAATTTGGAATGCAAAACAAGTCTTTCATATTATGTAAAATTACTTGAAGTTACTAACGTTACTTGTTTTTTAATTTCTTCTGTTACTCATTATTTGGATTATTTAGCGATGTAATAATATCTATCTTGGATTATTTAGCGATGTGATATAATTATCTAGCCATGTATTTTTTTAGATTTTATTTTTGGTTGATTCTAAACAACAACACATATCATCAACAATACATCAAACCATTGTTCATTTATTTATTTGGCGCTTTCTCTAAATTTACAGAAATTTGAGAGTAGGTATAAAACTCTTTATAAGTTCAGTTTTAACCCACTGGGTTGGTCTAGAGGTAAAGTCATCGGCGCGAGTCAGCTGTTTGACAGATGATTTTCGGAGACAAATGTTCTTGGTTCAAATTAGTAAAGGTAGTTAATTTTATACAGGTTTGAATACTAGACAGTGATTACCGGTGTACTTTGATGGTTGGAGTTCAATTAACCATTTTCTCTCAGGAATGGTCGGCCTTGGTCTGTACAAGACTACATCTCATTTACACGTCAAACACATAATCCTCATCTCATTGGGGTCACAGGGGGTTTCTCATTGTTCTGAATTGAACAGATTGCAACGTACACATATTAGGGATTAAAAAAAGTAGTTTAGTTTAGTTTTCGTACAACGTGAAATAATGTGATCGTACTCCAACGAACTAAAGACTGGAGATGAGATCTAGCCAATTACAGCCAAGGTCGGGTGTGAGGTTGCACCCTCGCTAAGCCACAGTCTGTTCCACCGATCACCAGCTGACATTTTGTTAGACTGTCATCCGCAATGGGATTACAACGTGGCAACACAGGATACGATGATTAAAGAAAGTCAATTGGATCTGTGCTGTGATCTAGGTCACTATGTTCCGCCTTCATTTGCAGTCTCTAGTTCGTTAAGCTATAAAGTATTTTACTTATGGAAATACCAGTTCTATACTTAACAGGAGCGAGTGTAGGAGATCTCGGTATTATAGATGTTAGGTGCATTTCTTTAGCTTTGTAAGTAGTCTACTAGTCAATCAATTATTTAGTTTGTAAATGGCCATTTTTTATTTTTAGTTAAATTTAGTTTAAGTCTGAAGTTTAATAGCATTTTGTAATCAATTAAGTAATAACTTAATTATAACAACTTATTGTAATTATATTTTTTTGTTAATAAATAGTTGTTGTTGTGTTGTTTCGGTCAACAGCCGAAAGGCTGGTTTGAACCTTTAGAGGTTTTACTAAGTAAAACGAGGAAAAGGTGGTTTACCATGCCTTCCTCACTGAGTACAAAAGTAGCCTACGCTTATCAGCATGCCAGGTCCTCCGAAAAAGTAAAGCATCTACTCTTCACGTTCCAAATGACACCTTCATTCTCAACAGGGTCTGGCTGTATAATGAAATTCGTTACTTTCAGAGGTGATAACTCTGATTAGTGTCTTTTACACCTCTACCTCTTTTGTTCTTAAATAGTTCATTCAAGTAATTGGCTTACCACGTGATAAGAAATATAATAATTTTTTTGCAGCCCTGGAATTAGCAGATCAAGTGCAAATAATTTGACACTCCACCTGCCTGTTAGGTGCGAAAAAAATAGTCGCTATAAGTTTAAAAAAAGTTTATCATTAATAACCAACCAGATTCTTAAAAACCTGGATTAAACGTTACAATAATATAGGTGAATTAAAATAATACTATTTTCTTAAAGGAAGGTGTCAAAGGTTTTGTTATCGTTGATCAATAACGAACTTCGTATGGAAAAAAGAAAATATTAAAATTGCATCAAAAAAGAAGGGGTACGGATGTAAGAAAGGTAAATCGTTAGGAGGAGTTTGTCAAGCCTTATTACTCATTAAAAAAATTTGTACCAAATTCATATTTACAAAAAAAAGAAATAAGAAAAAATAAAATATTTTATTATATGAAATATGGGATCATATAAATCACAAAGAGTATATGATATTATTTTCCAGTAGATAGTAAGAAGATGAACAAGGTTGAAGGAATTTGACAAGGTATAGAACAGAGTGTGGGAAAAAAGCTGTCCGTCTATAGAAGAATAAGATGTTTTTGGCGCAATGGACCGATGAAATTGAGTGTTTTACTTCCAACTAGTTATGGTATTGCTAGTGTATAAATGCGACTGGTCAGTGAGCTGTGTCCAACATGTTGTCAACCTCAACATGTCATCGTCATCGCGTGATCATACCAATCACCGTCACAGTTGTTATGACATATTCCCACCCGCACCGATCTCACATTGGGTTACATATTGACGGTGACTTCGTATAATATAACAGTAAGTTTATTTACACCTATCTATTTCTTCAACTACTTTAATAAACCACGGATTTCAACATCATCCTGATGTATCGGTTCTTTTTCATGAAAGAGCATGATTTTTATAATAACATTATTACACTTGGTTGATAGATACAGTTCTGTAGCATAATGCACTTTGTTCGCTTCTCATAAACATGCATTTTATTTGGAACATTACTTGATATTACGATGCAAAATTTAAAAGTTTGTGCTGTCCATCACCTGGATCGTTAAGGTCATTAGCCCTGTCTTCCACACGTTAATTTAAGGAATATTTTCTAAGGAACTTTAAAGATAGGAACTAAAACCATTTTTTAATTTAAAGATCTTAATCTGGGCAACATATTAAACAGAGGGTTTTCAAAAATAGCTTTTTGAAAAAAATTCATTTAAAAAAATTAATGTATCGATTTTACCAAATTGTTGAACTTTAAGCAAAATATTTTTCTAAATCTTCTAAAATATGAGAAAATCTTCTGCCTTAAGTGTGAAGCTACTTCAATGAGTAAATTTAAATATGAGCAATTAAATATGAATATTTAATTTGTAGCAAAACATTGTAGCAGAAATGACCAAAATGTTTATTAAACCGGTGTAGGTTTGGCCACATAGATATATACAAATCTCTCATAGCAGTCAACCTGATATCGCTTTTAATTTTAGGTGTCAGAACTGTTAAACTGTTTTTGTTATTCATACGCTAATAGAACTAAAAACTACTATAGTTTGTTTAGACCTGCACTTGAGCACAGATAACGGATACCTTGGAATACGTACATAACACAGAAAATACAAAAATTAAAACATGATTTTATCAACTTAAAAAGCTTTAAGACAGACATTAAAAATTCAGTGTCTAAAAATCTGGCATCGAAATTCATAACATTGCTATGGCTTTATGGTATCTACTTTTGAAGATCAAAATATAATTATTTTATGTTACAGAGTACTCCTAACGATTTACAACAGCTACACGTATCTGATTTGGCTAAAATATTCTACACCAATTTTTAAACAAGGTTTTACAAGCAAAAAATTCACATATACAGAAATTATCACAAACTGGGTGACGCAGTGAGAAATCTTGTAGCTACGTCAATTTCAACGAAACCATTCCGAAGAAAATCAATGAAAAAGTTAATGAATTATTCTTTATCAAGTAAAAACACATGTTTGTCTATTAAAACATAAGTATTATAATTATTTTACTTTACAAAATTAAAATGAGTGTACAACTTCGAATAAAAACGTTAAAAAAAGAAACAAACTGGGTAATAAACCTAATACCATATCAAGTTAAACCTTGAAGAAAAATTAACAGTTACATTATACAATCCATTTTAAAAGTAGATTAATAACTTTTGAAAGTGCAAGTTACTTTTAAAGATTAAGTTAATATGTGCAACAAAATATAACACCTATGTACAACTTTAAATGAAATTGATATTAAAATACTGCAGGTGTAAAACTACATAGAATATATTAAATAAAATATCTATTTGTAAGCAAATTCTTTCATAAAATTGTGATTTACTTTTAAAATTAACAACATTAAATGAATTGAAAGTATTTTAAAATAATATGGCGCATTAAAACTTATCGATTTACTTAAAAGAAAGTCTAGTGTGACCTACATTAGACATAGTAATACAGCCTAGGACAGAACAGAACAATATTTTAATTTTAAACTTTAATTTACAAGTTGAGGAAATTAGCCAACTATTACGATTTCTTACTGGTATGCAGATGTTGATATGAGATTTTTCGGAATAGCTTTGTAAATATGTGTAGCTTGGCTTTAGATCTAACCTTTTGACTACTCACCAACTCCACAGAGTTGTTGATTTTTTGGCTGCCGCTTTACAAAATAAGCAGTACGCTTGTGCCTTGTTCTTTGACATATGCCAAGCTTTTGATAGGATGTGGGTAGATGGACTTATAAGTAAGCTTCATTTTTTACCGTACACCTATTTTCATATTTTGCAATCATTCCTTATACATAGATTTTTACGTTATCTATAGGAACCTCCCACCGACTTCTTCCCTACCAGGGCAGGAGTACCCCAAGGATCAGTTTTAGCTCCCTTGCTGTTTTCTATTTTCATTTCGGATGTACCACACATTCCTACAACTTTGCTACGGTCACTGATGATACTGTTGTTCTTTATTCCTTTGATAATCCTGTTCATGCTTCAAACAACAATCAATATCACTGTGATATTCTTGAACTATAGTTTAGAGGATGGCGCATAAAAATTAATATAAACAAAACGTACCAAATGACCTTCGCTCTTCGTCGACAAACATGTCCACAATATTTTTATTCAACCAGCCTCTTCCGCAAGCAAATAATATTAGGTACCTCAGGCTATATTTAGACAGGCGGTTGACTTGGAACAATCACGTCAACCAAAAGCGAGAACTAAATATCAGACTGAAATAGTTATACAGGCTATTAGCCAAGCGTTAAAACTACCCATGACTTCAAAACTCTAGACGTACAAGGCTGTTTCAACCGATCTGGATATATGGTTGGCAAATTTATGGTGCAGCAAAGCCATCAGTAATTTCACGAATACAACGTTTTCAAAGTAAATTCTTACGACTGATTACTAATTTCCAGAGTTATGTATCTAATTGAACAATACACGATGACTTACGTCAACGACACATACCTAAAACTGTACTGTAGGTTCAGAGACAAACTTAAAAATAATAATGATCCCTTAAAATGCAATATGAATTCTGCAGACTTACCAGGAATCGCACAAAGACGACTAAAACACCGATGAAGTAGAGACATGATACACTAACATAACTGTAACACTTATTACGTCTTTGATCCGACATCAACAAAGAACCCTCCACCTCCCTCGGAACTGTTTATATAATACTACAAGGGAAATGTCGGGTTTAAAAATTTACACACTATCAGCGGGGCGTAAAAGGGAACCGCAGCCTAATTCCCCAGTGGGCGCGAGAGGGGAATTAGGCTACGGTTCCATTCCACGCCCCGCTGACAGTGTGTAAATTTTTTAACTCGACATTTTCTTGTAGTATTATATAAGCAGTTCCGAGGGAGGTGGAGGGTTCTTTGCTGATGTCGGATCAAGTGGCCAGGCGGCGGGTTTTTGGTTGGTTGGCGGTTGCGGCCTCCTTGGGGCTATACGAGGACGCCTCGATTGAGCCCAACACTACTTCCCCCATCGTGAGGAAGTGAACATGAGTTTTCTCGCCGCCTCGGATAAGAAAAACACTTATTACGTTTACAAAAATACAAATTAAAAAATTAACACAATTTTCGTCCTCTGTAGAGCTATTGCTAGGTGGTGACCTCCTCAAAGCCATTAACGCGGTTGGTTTTTTTTAAAATTTAATTGTGAACACTTTTGCTGGTTGTTTTTATACAGTTGCAAAATAAATAAAGTAAAAAAAAAAACAATAAAAACGTTTGCTTATGAAAAAACTTATGTATGTATTTATACTTACTTATGTAAACTTATACTTACTTATGTTTACTTATGTAAACTTATACTTACTTATGTTTACTTATGTAAACTTAAGGATGTAAACAAAAAATTATAAGTAATTACTGGGAACCCAAAGGAGATTCGGATAGGAATCCGAAGGAACTTTTAATTTTTTATCATAATTATATTTGTTCTTATTACTTAAAACAACTACAAAAATGAGGTAATTATTTGTGATTATTAAAAGTGGCATGAACGACTTCAATAGAGCACCCATGTGGCAACTCATAATTTAATGTGTATATTTATGTAGGCATATGTATTGTAGTTTTATTTCAGTTATGTGACTGTTATTTTTATAATGTGTTTAATTATTTATTTTAATCAGCTCTGCTTCATTTTCTCTTAACCTCCACTGAGGTACGTTAGGTAGGTGTGATGTATGAGTTATTTAAATTTCTTTTTAACGTTAATTTTATTTAGAAACTATACAGTACAGTATAACCATCCAAAAGCTTAACTAAATTTTGAAAAAGCAAATGACTTGATAAATAAACAGAAATATTTTTTTAAAGAATACATCCCAGTGGATAATTCATAAGTATAGTGGATTTCAAAAAATAAGTTAATAAAAATATAGAACAATTAGATCAATAGATCTCTACTCCATTTTCTTCGTAGGCGTCGGTGTGGTAAGTTTCGTCTTGACATTTGCTGTATTAGGGGATTGATGTGATCTGTTAATTTTCTGTTAAATTTGGAATATTTTATTTTAGCAGTTTCTGTTACAAAAGGGATTTTCAAATCGGAATGCAATGTTAAATTTGTTACGTAATATGGGGCGTTCGTTATCATCCGAAGTATTTTTGACTGATGAGTTTGAATTTTTTGAATGTGAGTTTTCTTTGCGGTCCCAAAAATTTCAATACCGTAATTCCATATCGGTCGTAAATAGGCTTTGTATGTTAATAATTTAAATTTTAATGATAGAGTTGATTTTCTGTTGATGAATTTTGAAAGTAATCTTGTACGGTTATTTAGTTGCAAAAGTTTTGCTTTGATATGATATCCCCAAGTCAGTCTACGGTCTAAATGGAGGCCCAGATATCGAACTTTATTTTCTTGCGGTATCTCATTGTTATCCAGGTAAACAGGTGGACAAGTTCT
Organism: Catonia carolina; assembly: GCA_035578175.1. NCBI lineage: Eukaryota > Metazoa > Arthropoda > Insecta > Hemiptera > Achilidae > Catonia > Catonia carolina. The sequence continues at coordinate 58,884,737 of JAQMRL010000008.1, read as the reverse complement.
TCTTCTTAAAGTAAAAGTCACTTGCACAGATTTCAGCGGGTTAACTTTCATTCTCCAGTTTTTGAGCCATGTAGATACCACATACAAGTGATTTTGGATGTTCATCGAAGTTTCTTCTGGAGATTCACTGCTGCATAACAGAACGGTATCATCTGCGTACGCTGCTACTGTCGTGAAGTCATTTTCCGGGAAGTCAGACGTAAATATGGAGTACAAAGCAGGAGATAATATGGACCCTTGAGGAACTCCTGCTTCGATATGCCAGATATTAGAATATTCCAAACCTTGGCGCACAACAAAATATCTATCCTCTAAAAATGATCTCAGAATTCCATAATATGTATCAGAAAAAATAGATTTTAATTTATACAAAAGCCCGGGATGCCAAACCTTATCGAACGCCGAACTAATATCCAGAAATACAGCCGATGTGTATAATTTTTGTTCTAACCCTACAGAAATTAAATCAACCACTCTGTGCAGCTGATGAGTTGTTGAATGCTGCCTTCTGAATCCAAACTGATAATTTGGAGTTGTAGCTTCAATTATCGGCGAAAGTCGATCTAACAAAACTCGTTCAAAAAGTTTAGACACGACTGAAAGAAGGCTAATGGGCCGGTAAGAGCTTACACAGTGAGATGGTTTTTCCGGCTTCTGAAATAAAACAATAGTTGACAATTTCCATTGTAAAGGAAAATGCGCAGTTCTGAGAATAGCATTAAATATGTTTCGTATAAAAATTATCCCTCTTTCTGGTAACTCCTTTAATATCTCTGCAGTTATTAAATCCAGACCGGGTGACTTGTGCAATTGAAGACGTTTAATAATATTCTTGACCTCGTTTAAACTCACAGGTTTAGGCGGCAACGATAGCGTAGTTGGGCACGTTACGAATTCCTGTACATCCCTGTCAAACTCAATGTCTCCTGTTTGCACATGAGGTTTAAATACGTTGCTGAGATGTTCTCCAAATAAATCAGCTTTTTCTTGGTCAGACTTGGCCCAGGTTTGGTTCTCACGCCGAAGAGGAGTCGAAACTGGAACTTGCTTTAGAAGTCGCTTTGTTGCTCTCCATAACGAGCCATCTTCTGTGTCCAGGGAATTCAAGCGGCTTTCAAAGCGGTCGAGTTTAACTGCCCAGATTTCCTTTTTAAGTCTGTTGGATAGCCGATTGACAGTAGATTTATTGTCCGGAAGTCTTGTACGATGCCATCGACGACGTGCTGCCCGTTTTTGAGTAATTAATTCCCGTATGGATCTGGGATAATGAGGTCCATTGCGTTCATTTTTTGAAACAGTTATTGCAGAATCCCATGCAGCAGATTGAATGATAGAGATAAAATCGTCTATGGCGCATTCTAAATCGTGAGCAGTTTCTAAAGGGACGTGAACATTTAAATTGTTATTTACAAGATTTTGAAATTTAACCCAATCCATCTTACCGGTTGGCGTTAGCGATGGTAGTTGCTGTTTATAAAGAGGAGTAGCACTTATAGTTAACAGAACCGGAGAATGGTCGGATCTAAAATCGTCTAAATTTTCAACCGCATGGTGAAGTCGACTTATACCTTGCGTTATAAATATATCTAGTATATCAGGTAGCTTTGTGACGGCAGAAGGCCAATATGTCGGCATCCTGGGCGTTATTACTTCAAATCGATTGTAGTCAACTACATTTAGCAGTTGCCTGCCTCGTGGTGTATTGACTCTACACCCCCACTGAGTGTTCTTCGCATTATAATCACCACCTGCAATAAATGCTGGTCCCAACTCATCGAAAAAATTTTGAAACTCCTCTTCAGTTACTCGAAATCGTGGCGGACAATAAACTGATGCTACATTAAATTTTAACTGGTTTAGGTATAAAGAAAGTACAGTTGCCTGAAGAAAATTTGTTGGAGGTTCAGTGAAAAGGAAGTCATGTTTTAAAGTCGCCTTGATGATAATTGCCGTGCCCCCTTGGCTCCGGTCGGCCGGGTGATCAGTCCGGTAAACGATGTAACCGGGAACGTAAAAACGAGAACGTGAAGTCAAGTGAGACTCCGAAATGAGGGCGATGTCTATTCTTTTCTCATGTAGCACATATTCTAGCTCATTGAAATGTTGTGAAATACCATTAGCATTCCACAACAAGACGACAAGGGAATTAGATGTCATATTATTTGGCATTATTTTTAGACATTAAGGCTTGTATAAGTTGAGTCATCAACGAAATCATTGGAAACAATAGAGTTTTCATTTCCGACAAAAAAGTATTAATTTGACTTGACGGCCCCAACGCAGCATTATATTCCGCAATTTGGGCAGATAAAAATATGGAAGGTGAATGTACTTGTAATAATGGAGTTTGTCCTGCTTGAATTTTATTTCCGGTGGATTTTGAAGGCAACGGTGGAAAAGATGAAGAATTAATGTCAGGTACTGGGTGCCTTTGATTTTTTGAATTTTCACTTGTTTTATGAAGGGGTGCCCGACGTTTCTGGATTTCCTTGTATATAGCACACCCTTTGTAGTTAGCCGGGTGAGACTGGGAACAGAGCGCACACGTGGCTGGCGTATCGCGTGGTTTGGTACAACTGGAAGACTCATGATCCCCTGCACAGCGCACGCATTTAGGAGCGTGATTACAATAACGTCTTGTATGTGAATATTGCTGGCACTTTAGACATTGAACTATATGGCGTTTCGGACGCGGCGGCTCAACTTTTATTTTAGAAAAAAATAAAGACGTTACATCAAATATTTGTTGATTATTTTCTGCCTTCTCTAGGTCTACAAACAACAGCGGCAAATACTGTTTTGTGCGATGGGACATAACATTCGATACACTGCGTACTGTATGACCTTTCTCCTTCAGTTCTGAAATTATCAGGCTATGATCCATCGACTGGTGCAACCCACGTATGACTACACTGAATGGTTTATCTTCAGAAAGCTGATAGCAGTGAAAGTCAGCATTATTTTCTCTCAAATATTTGACACACTTTCTGTAATCATCACCATTGGAAAGGTAAATAGTGATACCTTGAGTTGTCGAAGAACATTTGAAACTCTCTCCGACTAACTGTTTTAAAATGTTGCATAACGGAACGTAATTTACGTTTGACTTTAAGAAAATCGGCGGGGGCCGTTGAATGTTCAACTTAGTTTTATCGCTTTCTGAGTTATTGTTCGAAATACCAGAAAGTAAGGAATATTTATTACTGACAGGAGTTTTGTTTTCATATAAAATTGAATTTTTCGACCGTGGATCAATCGGATGTATTTTTTTAATAGCATTTTCGTCAATAGAAACGTCAGTAATTTTACGTTTGTTTATTACTTGCCTCCATTCCGTGTTATTGGAGCCGTAATTATCTGAATTACTATTTTTGGTTACGTTATCCAAACTCAAACTAGTTTGGATAGTTTGGACAGTCTCCATAGTAGGACACGGGCCGTAACCAACGTTGTTACTCGGTTGCATAGCAACCTAACCTTAAACGAACAAATTTATGGTGTTCGTTGTAATTTTCTTGGAACAGTTTTCAATATATAGTAAATTAATTCTGAAAAACACTTACAATGAAACTGAAGACCAGACGATATTATTTTTACGAAAATGTTCAATAATTCAGTACATTTAACATAAAAAATGACCAGCACAAAAACACAACAAACATCAGCTGTCAAAAATTGTTTGGTAAAAAGAAGTTATTAAAATAAAGTAGTAAAAGTGGTTACAGACAGTTTGGAGGAAGGAATGTATTGTTCTGCTGGTTTTTTAGATGCTGAACAGGCTTTTGACAAAATTTGGCATGTCGACTTATTATACAAAGTTAAAAGAACGTTAAGCCAACCTTTCTTTTTGATTTTACGATCTTATCTGGAAAATCGGTTTTTTCAAGTGAAATACCAGGACGAGCTGTCATCTTCTAGGTACATTACCTCTGGAGTACCTCAGGGTTCAGTTCTAGGCCCGTATTTGTATTCATTGTATGAGGCAGACTTGCCAACAACTGAAGGGGTAGTTCAAGCTACATTTGCTGACGATAAGGCCTTGCTTGCTAAAAGTGGAGATCCTATAGTTGCTTCAAACAAACTTCAGGAATGTTTAGACCAAATCCAACCATGGCTTCAAAAATGGAGAGTAAAGATCAATACTGCAAAATCGCAGCATGTTACATTTACAATGCGGAGGAATACTTGTCCACCAGTAAAACTTGGAGGTGTTGATTTACCACAAAGTGAAGTTGTAAAGTACCTGGGTATGCATCTTGACAGGCGGTTAACTTGGAAAACCCATGTGAGAATGAAGAGGAACGAATTAAATCTGAAATACAAAAGGATGTACTGGCTGATTGGTGGGAACTCTTCACTCTCTCTTGAGAATAAGTTGCTGCTTTACAAAATGTTACTAAAACCAGTCTGGTTGTACGGCGTTCAACTTTGGGGAACTACCAGCAGAAGTAACATAGAGATAATTCAAAGGTTCCAAAATAAGGTTCTTCGGGCTATAACAAGGGCACCATGGTTTGCAAGGAATGCAGAAATACAACATTATTGCAACCTTCCTGATGTAATGGACGAGGTCAGGCGTTTTAATAGAAAATATCAGGCAAGACTTGAAAGCCACGAAAACGAATTAGCCATAAATCTTCTAAATAATGCAGAAGAAGTTAGGCGCCTGAAACGTTACCATGTTTTGGACTTGTCTGAAAGAGTTTAAATGTATATAAAATTTTTGTGAAAAGTATTCTATATTGTAAAATGTAAATATCTTTGTACATAGTAATTTTCTCTTTGAACACATGAATAATTGATGTAATGAGAGGTACTCAGGGTAATGAGGCCTCAACTTGTGATTTGTACATTCAAAAGATTTGCTTATAGTTTATTTTTAAAAAACTGATTGCAAATAATGTTATTTTGAAAAAAAAAATTTAAATAAAGTCTTTTTTTGTCAGTTTTTCTATTAAATTGTCTGGAGTACTCTTTAATATAAATGATAACATCAGTTTGAGTCTAAATCATAAAATTTTTGTTCGGATCTCAATTTAAACTTATCTGGTGACAAAACTTTTCCTGGTTATCAGGTAAATAAAAATGAGTATTACAATATTTATAAAAAAAACATAAAATTGAAGCATAATATTTTGTAAAAAATGTACTACCGCACCTCCTGAAAATCTGGGATACTGGACTTTTATTAATCCATATAGAAGTTTTGGTCTGTTAGTCAATGTTTGTTGTTTTAGTTTGATGTGGCTCGCCCAGGTTAAGTGTTTGTCAAGTGTAACTTATAAATACTTTACTTGATTGTTAAGAACCACTTAATATAAACTGTATGCTTCAAATAATTAATTATAAATTTTATTCTTGATGTATCAATTACGTAATATTTTCATTACCATATTCAGATCAAAAGCAAAATAAATGCGATTAGTTAGTTAACTAAAAAGGGAAACTTCTCATGGGTGTTATCACTGTATTAAAATATTATTTTTTGTAATTATTCTTGAGATATAAATCATAATTACCTAAATGTTCTATTGAAGAATGAAATTAAGCAATTACAAAATAATTATAAATCATTTAATTTAACGTTAATATTGAATAATGTGAATGTTTTTTTTATATTGTAAGTTTATAATACTATTAATAAAACAACAAGATTAATATTGTAAAATTTAAACATTAAAAACCTATGGGTAGCTTACAGAATTTAAACCAAGGAATAATATATCATTAAACTCAAGAAGATTAATGTATAAGTTAGCCCTGAAATCGATTTCAATGTATTAAGACATAAATTAAGCACTCGGAGGTTAAGTTAAGCATTCTGTAAGTTGTTATTTCATGTACACACTAGACTATTTCACGCTGATTAACAGTACATTGAATAATATAATAACCATACTATAACTACTCCGACTACTGCAATAATGGTATTAAACTATAAACTGTTCTCTGCCGCCAACTATACCAACTGCAATACATTCCATTCTCTCCGGAAGAACAAAATTTATTTGGTGAGAAAGTTTGTCTAGTATTTATTGCACAGTTGTTCCACTATCTACTTGGTTATGTTTGTTACTAGAAGTTATAAAGTTTCAAACAAACGGTTATCATTCCATTCTAAATCCACCCTCGCTTATTAAACCAGTTTCATAAATTCTTTAGAGAACTGCAATTTTGTCTAAAGGTATATAAAACATTTATTTATACAAGAAGTTTTGTGAGAAATTTCAATGCAATCGTGGCACTATACTTTAGCAATCTCAGGCAAACATAAAAACACACGACGAGTTTAAACTGTTAAATAATAGAATATACTTATACAACAACCCCGGTAACCCAAAGAAATGAGGCCGGGACCTGTTCGGATTTCGTATTGTTCATAAATTATCTAAAACAAATGTACATAGTACAAACAATTTGCCGATGATAAAGTAGTGTTAGCCAGGACAAAAAACTAGAGGATATCTTAAATGGAATGCATGAGATCATGAGAAAGATTACTTCATGAAAATTAATAAAAACAAAACGAAGTGTTTTGGACCAGCAAGAATGGTTTAGAAGAGATGAGAAATTTATAAGTAGGCAACGAAAACATACAGGTAGTCGGGGAATTCTGCTATCTAGGAGTAAAATAAAAAATGACGGTAGAAGAACAAATGATATCAAAAGTAGAATTGCTCAAGCTAGAAAATCCTTTGAAATGAAAAGCAGCTTACTGATTACAAACATTGACTTACAGATTAGGAAAATTTCTTAAATCACTATGTTTGGAGTTAAGCATTATACGGGAGTAAAACGTTGGTAATAGGAGCTGTAGAAAGGAAGAGGATAGAAGCTTTTGAAATGTAGTGTTATAGGAAAATGTTAAAGATTAGGTGGGTGGACAAAATAAGTAATTTAGAGGTTCTTAGGCGAGTGAATGAAAAAATAAGTATATGGAAGGATCTTACCAGAAGAAGGGATAGGCTAGTGGGGCATATCTGAAGACATCCAGGTATTGGGCTATCAATGATGGAGGGTAATCCTGAGGGAGTGAATGTAAGGGAGGCAAAGGTTAAAATATTTAAAGCAAATTACAAAAGATGTAGGGTGTTACAGGTATGTAGATGTAGGTATGAAACGACTAGCGCAAGATAGAACAGCTTGGAGAACTGCATCAAACCAGTCGAGAGACTGATGACAAAAAAATACAAACAAATAACTCAAAAATATTTAATTTAATAATCTGCACGCATTATCGGAATAGTATGATATGTGAAAATTCAATGTAGATGTCACTTACCTACAATTTACTTGTAGATTTAAGACACTTTATCAAATTTAATTTTTAGTTTGTAATAAGTACTTCTAATTTTTAAGTTAAGCGTGTAAATTATTCGTATTACCCAGATCCCTAAACGGACCTTAGAGATAAGTGTCACACTACAATTGGTTGTGAGTAGTATATAGTTTACTTAAGTGCGAGATTAGCTAGTTACGTTCATTTGTTGTCATTAATTTATTATTATAATTAATTTAATAAAATATTATTATAAGTAGACCTATCTTATTTGTAGTGATTGTAATTAATTAACAGATTTAAGTAAGATTATAATTTGTAATTTGTGGTTTGTAATAAATACTTGTAATTTTAAAAGATAGTTTTTTAATTATTTATTTTACCCAGATCCCGAAACGGACCTTAGTGATAAGTGTCACAATATGATATATATTTTCGTTATATTTACATCGTCATTATCTGTCAAGAATTAGGCTTAATGGCTTGTTTCGGCATACATCTCTTTTTAGGTCTTACCAAGCCTCACTTCCCTCTAGGTTAGTATTCCATTCTCGCAGAAGAAGTCTGTGTGGTGTCATGCAAAATAAGTGGTTGGACCAGTTTCTCTTATATTCTTAACGTTTACCACAGTGACTGAACATTCAACTCGGCGCGTATAAAACTTCCTTACGTACTCTATCTAACCGGGTACAACCTTAGACTCCCCGCAAAAATCTCGTTTCAGTAGCGTGGATACGAGATTCATTTTTCTGTAATTAAACCCATGTTTCACTCCTATATTTTATGCGTGGTACAGTCATTGATATAAAATTTCTTTTGGGTGTCCTGTTTCGTTTTCTTTCCATTGTTCTGCGAATAGGCTTAATGGCTCTGTATACAGCGCTAAATTTTGCCAGTTTTTCACTCACGTCATCGTAGGAAAGCCTGCATCCTAAATATTTAAAATCTCAAAATTGTTTTATAGTTCGGTTGCCAAGTATAATTTTTTGAGCTAACCGGCCATCTTTCCTTGAATGCCACAATCTTTGATTTTCCGCCGATATTCTTATACCAAACTCTGCGCTAATGTTCCGCAATTTATAAATGACATTTTGGAGCCTGTCTTCGTTATATTTACATTATATAAAATATATTCGTTATCATCAAGATAATCGGCATTATAACAGCAAACAATATGTGATATTTTGCAGCCAGTCAAAAGGGAAATTTTTAGTATTTTGTAATTGCTAATGAACTAAAAGAAAATTTTAACATTAAACGATTTATATTGTAGGTTAGCTTACATTTTGTATTAAAAACTTGTTTATGTTCGTTTTCTATTATAAAGTATATTTAAATTATTTTTTTATGGTTTTAGAAGCCTATCAATTTTTTTTCATTATAATTCTTTTAACAAAAAAGAAACAATATAACCAAAGCCTTAACCAAGTTCTTAATACAAGATGTAGGCCTAGTTAAAAGATAAATCGTTTACTATCAAAACATTTCTTCTAATTCAGTTTAAGTTTTATGAGTTAAGGCCTATTAAAAATATTTTTCATTATAAAATTAGTTAATTTTTATTTTTAAACATGTCTTATTTGTAAAAACATTTTAAAAATTATGATCCACTTCAAATTATCCAAAATATCGGTTTAGTGGGGTTGTGTACAATTAATTTTGTATCGGTTTTATAATTATATACACCCGAGTTTAAACCCTTTCATCTCCATAAAAAAAATCGGATTTCAACATACTTTAAATCAAAATTTACTTAATTTTATTTTGAGTTGAACTAAAATAACCAAAGATTTTAATTTTGTTTAAAAATTGTCTTATTGGCGTTGGAAGGCAAAAAGACCCGGTTTTTTGCTACTGCAATGAATTTCATGCCTTTAGAGGTGTATAACTTAAGAAGTATTTGACCAAAAAGTTTGAAATTTTAACACAATATAGTGAATTATATTCTTACAGGGTGTGCGAAATTTCAAATTTGTACATTACTTAAATTTTGATTTATTACACAATATTTTGAACCCTTGCTATCTCGGTAATGGCTTAATCGTTCTTCACGAGCAAACTATCGTTTTATTCAGCGTGAAAAAATTAGCAGAAATTTGTTAATAACATGAAATATTGATTGGCCAATGTTGTGGTAGAAGTTTTTAAATTAAATTGAAGGGGTTTCCTTTCTTTTAACTTCTTTGAAATTTTACGTTTTACAAATGTCTGAGCCGGGCCCAGTATATCCGAATCCTGGTATCTCGAGGCCCGGTATAACTTCTTCTTCTTCTCTTCACGGGTTAGGCATTTCTACCTGTTCCGGCACCCATCTTTTCTTCGGCCTGCCAATATCTCTACTTCCCACTGGTTTGTATCGTTTTGCTACAGTAGGTAAACGGCTTTCTGGTATAGTTCTTAAATGATTGACCCATTAGGCACGATACAATTTTATTTTTCGTTGAGTGGAAAAATTCCAATTCTTGCCTTATATCTTCATTTCTCATCCTATCCAGTCTTGTGCAACCCTTGACAGACCTGAAGAATTTAATTTCGGGAGTTTAGTTGTTTCTTTCTTCCCTTTTACTCATCACCCATGCTTCACTGCCGTATGTCAAGGCTGGAACTGCCACCATCTTATAAAACTTGAACAATGTTTCGGGTCTTGTCTTTTGCCTTAGTGTTCTATGAATCGTCCCACATATATAATTAAATTTATGTAGTTTATTTTTTACATCATTTCCATGTGTTCCGGTACCCATCACTTTACTACACTCCACCAGGTTTTACTGTATTTCTAATTCCTGTAGCCTTTGGTTTTCTGTTTTCCTTAATGGCCATTATTTGTATCGATGAAGCAGGAAACTATTAGATTTATACTGAGTGATAATATTATTGAAATCTATTTCTTTACTAAATGTAAAACAAAGTTAGAGAAACGGGCGAAAGTAAAAAGATATCTAATGATAATTTTATTGCTGTATTTTTATCTAACGAACATAATATAATTCATATTGGTATTGTATTGACCCTGTAACTGTATTTGTGTATTCGTGTGTAACAGACGTTTAATATGTGATCGATGAATGTATCTTACATATGTGGTGGGGATAAATGAAGAAATCAACCTGTTGATTGTTTAAAAATTAATACGGTTCATAATTCATACAGCACAACTAACATTTATAAATTTATTTAACGAAACATACAGAATTTTTTATTAAAAAAAATAAACATCTTGTAATTAAATCTATAATCATTATTCATTTATGTTTTAAATAATTTATGTAAAAGGTATAATTTACGAGTTTCGGTTGCTAAATCAAAGGTTATGGCATTCAGGGGTAAGTATCCTACACGTTCGAAAATTGTTTTAGACAATGCAGTATGTCTCAGTAAAACTATCTGGGCTACGATGTGAGCTTTGATAGGGAGTTTGACATCGAAAATAAAATAAATAAATTTCAAGCTATTTGTGGTACCATTAACAGGGTACTGGGTAACAGAGCTAGAACAGAGGCAGTAGTGAAGTTCTATAAGGTAATGTCAGTCCTAGTCCTCTTTATGGAAGTGAGTCATGGGTTACCACGAAATGCCAAGAAAGTAGGATCCAAGCAGCTGAAATGATGTTTTTAAGAAGGGCGAAGGGCTGCTCGAGGCTGGATTTAATACTTAACGAGGAAATTAGATCCGATTTGTTTGTATTTAGCCTGAATGAAAAATTGAACGAGTACCGTAATCAATGGAGGCAACATTTGGAACGGATGCCAGAGGAGAGGAAACCCTTAAAATGACGGAATATGTTCCAGTTGGAAGAGGGAGGTGGGAAGACCTCGAAGAATATGACAGTAGTCGAGATGTACGAGTTGAAATATCTCGTGTTTGTGTTATCATGGTTTGTGAGTTCGGAAGAGGCTTATGCCTAATCCTTGATAGTAAGAAAAGAAGAAGAAGAAGAAGAAGAAGAAGAAGAAGAAAAAAAAGATCATTATTCATTTAGATACAAATACCAAGTAAACTTATGAAAATTACAAACAGCAACAAACTTTCTATTAACCCTAAATTTAAATTAATTAACTGGTAAATGCTTTTATATAAAACTTTACAATTAAAGTTTGAATTGATTTTAATATTAATATTTAAAAAAATAATCTTATACGATATAATGCTTGTATATTTATTTTCTCTACCCTATATGAATAGGGAAAAAAGTATTGTTTAGTGTCGATTTTTTGAAATCGAGTTTTTACCGAAATACAAGTTTTTAGGTTCCCTGAACTTAAAAAAACAATGTTTTTAGGCCTTCTTAATCCAAAAAACAATGTTTTTAGCGAATGGTTTGTGTGTATGTGTGTGTGTGAACAAAATATCTCAAGAGCGGCGTATCATACAAAGTTGAAACTTGGGAATCAAGATAGGTACGACAAGAGGACTCCATAAGAACATTTTCATCAAAATTGGTCAACCAAAAGTAATATTCTTTCGACTTTTTCCATTTTTTTCAAAAACGGCTTCTGCGAATTTTTAAAAAATCGTCTTATTTATTATATTTTTTATAGTCAAGATAGGGGGAGTTCCATACCTGCTGAAATTCTTGGGAGATTTGTTCTCGTGGTAAAAATAGGTTTTATTGAAGATTGTGACCTTAATGTATATTGTAGGGTGAAAGTGTACAATTAAAGTTGTAAAAAATTAAAAACCTTTCAAGTTTTATTTCAAGCGTTTTTTTCTATAACTTTAGTATACCGTCAGTCAGTGAGTGTTTTTCTGTATTTTTCTTCCCAAAATCGGTAAAAACGGGATTTTTGAAGATGGCGGACATAGTATTTATGACAAACGTTTATGTAATTAAAGTTATAAAAAATTTTGACATCTACAATTTATATTTCAGCAATGTTTTGTACTGAGGTTAGTTTACCGTCAATTAGTGATTTTACGTATTTTTAAGTTCTACACAGGTTTATTCTTTTTGTATCATTACCTCATGATTAAAATTAGGTTACGTTTTTAATTTTACATTATTTACTCAAGATTAAACATAGGTTATAGTTTTCATTATGTTTATTGGCAACATAAATTCATGTGAGTGTTTCACAAGAATTTATTTTATTTTCATTTACTGCATAAATTTTACGATCAGTTCACCTGAAACAATGAATAGATAACTTAACATAAAAAATCTGGTGTGAAACACTCACACAACTCTCTCTCTTGTCAATGCAAATAACGAACAATATAACCTAACATTAGTAATAAAACATTAGAAATAAACAAAAAAACTAACGTCAATAAACATAACCCAATTTTAATCATGAGTAAAAGACGCAAAATGAAAATCAACCTCAGTTTGGCTTAAACATACGGAAAATCACTCTTTCACGTTAAACTAGGCTCTGTAGAGAAAATGCTCATAATAAAAGTTGTAGGTCTTTTAATTTCCTATAAATTTGATTATACACTTTTGTCGTAAAAATGAATACTGAGGCTGAAATCTTTAAAAAATCGAATTTTTTTACAAAAATACATTGAAAATATTTTCACAAAAAATACTGTTGGTTTGAGGGCTCCAAAAATAGTTCTGTTTCTTATGAAATAGTCAGCCAATTATATAACTGAACTATTTATGAACAGAATCTTTTTTAGCGGTGCAAAAGACACTAGTCAGAGTTATCTCTTCTGAGAGTATTTCATCATAAAGCCAGACCTTGTTGTGAATGACGTGACGGTGAAATGTGCATGGTGGAAAGCACATGCTTTTCGAAGGGCCTGGCATACTGATAAGCATACTCTTTCAACTCAGTGAGGAAGGCAATAGTTAACCACCTCACTCCTCGTTTTAACTTAATAAAACGCCTAGAGGTTTAAACCAGCCTTTCGACTGTTGACCTAAACAAAATATTGCGGTGAATGAAACGAGAAAAATATATTAATTTTTAAATTAATGTCTCCAATAATGTTATTAATTGCTTAAGTATTTTCTTAAGAAATAGATATATAATTTTGAGACAATTCAGAATTAACGATACATTATAAAAGATCCTATTTAATAAATTCTGTATGAATGGATCAGCGGATATTTTTGTGAGCTTATAGGTTAGTAACAAATCCGTTAGACGAACAAAGTTTAAAAATAGTTTAAGAATAAATCCACTTACAGAAGAGATTTGATCAAAAATGTCGCAAACATTCAATCATAAGATGTAGGGTTTCACTGAATGCGAGGGTGGCTTTGTTAGAATAAAAGAATAAATAAAAAAAAACTGAAGGGAAAGGCAAACAAGCAAGACGTATAGCACGCGTGCGTTTCACTGATAGAAAGACGACAGAATCAGGGGTGTTTTATCAGATGCACCACAAAAACCGTGTAACGGTCAATTGTATTGTGTTGATAGTACACAAGCAGATGTTCGGTTTAAAAAAGTGAAAAGATCTTAGCACGCGCGCCGTTTCTAAAATCTTTTACCTAGTCATCGACCGCCGCTCCTTGGAAGACGTGGAGGCATACAAAGCTTTTTATTGACATTAGCCTGAGCTCTCTCCCTATTACCAAAATAATGCCCTTTAACAATCAAGTAATACTTATAGGTCTGTATAAATAATTTAAAACTTTTTAAAATTTCGCCTAGACTTACAACTCAGAAAATAGAGCACATGAAGCATAGAAAGCTCGAATATACCAAAATTCTATAAAAAACTACCAAATATGTTCCAGAAATAAGCGAACAATAATTGCTGTATATTTGTTTTAAAATCTTGGTGTAAAACCATAAAAATTTTCCAAAAATATGCGAGTGTATTGTGATATATTACCGGGTAGGTCTAGTGGTAAAGTAGTCACCAAAAGTCAGCTGATTGACAGCTACATGGAGATGAAGATTCCGTGGTTCAAATCCTAGTAAAAGATACTTTAATACGGATTTGATTACTAGATAGTGGTTACTTTGGTAGTTGGGTTTTGATTCACCATACTTCTCGGAAATAGTCGACCTGAGTCTGTAAATGACTATACCTCATTCGCATCTCATCCATATCATACTCAACTCATTGGTTCATACATATATTGATCAAATTTTAAAATAGTGCAACGTACACACATTAGGGTAAGGAAGTGTGAAATAAAAATCTAGTAATCTGGTAATAGCGGATATGAATGATCTTTACACATATTTTTGTCGTTTACTTGAAATTTTCGAAGGTATACTAAACAGGTATCCTACAGAAAAATGTATTATACACTACACATAGGCCATACTGAAAAATAACTCAAAATAAAACAAAACAGAAGTCTATATTATCTCGTGGTACAGTGTAATTATCTTCGGATTTGAGGTTATTCTATATATTATCTTTTTTGACTTTTAACTTTCTCTTGCCCTATTTGAATATATAGGGAAGGAAAGTATGGTTTTCATGTCGATTTTTTTAAATCAAGTTTTCAGACACCGTAGATAGTCTGTGTGTGTATGTGCGAACAAAATATATGAAGAACGGACATTGTACGAAGTTGAAACTTAAAACTTAAATTAGTTACCGTTGGAGGACCCCGACACAAACATTTTCATCAAAATCGGTCAACCAGAAGTGGTAATTTATGCTTGCAATATTTTACTTTTTTGATATTTTCTCAAAAATGGCACCTACGATTTTTTTTGAAATCATCTCTTTACTACATTTTTTATTCTCTACAAGGTAGGATAAGTGCCAAGTCTGCTAAAATTCTTGGAAAGGCTGTGCTCTCGTAGTAAAAAAAATGATAATTTTTTAAGATTACGCCCTTAATAAGCGTTTTAGGGCCGAAATGTATTCAATTAAAGTTGTAGAACATGTGAAAACCTACAACTTCTATTTCAAAAATTTTTAATTTATTTGAAGTCGCATCAACAGCTTGGTCATACGCGATGGTGTGGGTATTAGTATTGTAACAGTGGGTTTTAACGTGTTAAATTTTCCAGACCATAGCCGGCAATGGAACCTGGTACTTTTCACTTTGTAGTCTAGCGCGCTAGTCACTACGCCATGGAGTTGCTATTTATTTAATTATAACTGTTTATAAGTGAACATAAACATTCAGCGATAAAAACTAGAACTTAGTATAGATTACGTAAAGAAAACATAAAAAAGAATATAATCTTCTATATTTTATCTAAAATTTATGAATTCTCCCTCACAAAAATATGTATCCTATATAATTGTCTTTTACTTATTCTGTATCTTTTATGTTTTTCTGCCCAATATAGAGGGTTACGTTAATTAGCTATCCCATTTTCGGCGATGCATTTGATTAGTCGAAACGGCAAGTGAAATGGTCACAAGATCTCCTGACCTTACGCCATCAGATTTTTTCTGTGGGGTTGAATAATGTGAATTTTTTATTAAAAGCAGATTTACACCCGAGACAATCTAAAATATCGTATAACATGTAGAAACTAGAGAAAATTCTAATGGTATTCTACCGTCATTATTCGCACGCGAGAAGAATGAATTCCTCGAGCGAAGTCCATTAATTTGAAATCCATATAGGGGCTATTTCGAGCAACTTTGTTGTTAATAAGCAACAACTTTTTTCTTTTAAATTCATCGTTCATTGTCGTTCATTGTTTGAAGAATTGCATTATAATACAAAAATAATTAATAAGCTTCTACTGCCAATTCACGAAAAAATTGTTACATTCTGTTGATAAATGTTAATATTTTGTAACAATTTATTCTGGTTTTGTTATCTATTAAAGTAAAATTTTAAGATATTTTATTTATTTCCACTTAATTTACATCAATTTTCTATAAATAAAATTTTTTACGTTTTTAATATGCTTAGGCTTCGCTGATGATCTAGTCTTCCTTGCGAACACTGTAGAAGAAGCCAGACGCCAGATCGGAACTCTGAAAGATCTAGCAACAAAGATTGGATTGAACATCTCGTATGAGAAAACCAAGTTTATGATCATGGATCCACTCTTCATACGTGAAATAGACATACGAGGACACAGTGTAGGAATAGTTGAAAAATTTAAATACCTAGGTGAATACATTCATCACAGACTTAATGAAAAGATATGGTGGGATGACCGTCACGCTAAACTTAGAAATGGAAAAGTGTTAACACGAAATATATAAAATAAAAAATCACTATTAGTAAGTACAAAAACTAAACATCATAAAACGACTTTATGAACCAAAATCTTATAAGTAAGTGAAACTTTAGCAAGGATAGACGGGGAAGGAATCAAGAAAACCTGCAGAAAAGTAGAACGCAGGATATTCAGAACTTGCATAAACAAGAAGCACAAGGTAGACAATCACTACAGACTTTTGCCTAACAATCAAGTCTACAGTGTCATAGAACCAACAGCAGTGGCCATGCGCAAGAAACGTCATACTTTGGACATATACAAAGAACACCAATCACTAGACTTTTACGCAGAATAATTGACCATGCAATGAGACGAAAAACGGACGCTGGTAACGGATACATGTCGCACAAAGAAATCAAAAGGAATTTACAAGAACTTGAACTAACACACAAAGATCTAACGAAGAAATCACCCAAATACAAATAGGTCATCAAGGAACACAACTATCAGCTTACAACACAGAAAAGAGAGTATAAGAAGAGGGAATTTTCAGAGGCTGCCAAACAGAAGCTTGCTCAGAACATGAGATAATAAAAAGAGACTGAAAGCTTCCAAATTGACTAAAGTGGTCCATTGTAGCTAAACAATCACTAAAATAAAATGACTTAATTAAGCATTTTAAAAAGTTATTTTACATTGAACTTCAAAACTTGTATTTTCGACTCCTAAAATGTTAGTATTTAAAACTATGAGATGCACAGTTCTGGGACCGGTTTAATCAATTTTTCAGGTTAGAAATCATAAGAGTTTACCATCAAATTTTTTTTAATTAGTCTTAAAATTTTCAGTATGGCTTTATTTTACCTGAGTAACAGTTACGGTAGGTAAATTTAAAAACTAATTCAATACCGAACTTTAGAATTTGTACTTCATATAGACGTCACTGATAAAAAATATCTTGTCATACCGACATAAAAGGTCCCGGTATAAGAGATTAAGGTTCGTCAAGTGCTGCACTCTTCCGTAAAAAAATAACAGTTGCTATGTCACTCAACTGGTTTTAAAAAATCAGTCACTATGTTTTACGTTTTAAATCTACTATCAATTATTTATAATTTTCTTGGAAAACGAAGAATTGAAAGATAATTTACGTTAAGTTTTTTCATGTTTATTATTATATACAAGTACTTAGTTTTTTATGAAAGTATTAAATAATTATGATTGATTCATTGGTAATTTCATTTAGTAATTTTAGAGGTTTCCTTCTGGTTTTTGATAATATCGTATCGGATAATATCGGTAGGAAAAATTTAAATTTCACCTAAATGTTTTTCTTTTCCAGTGATGATGACAAAGACGATGCCAGTTTGTTTTTAACATGTCTGACCAATGGAAAAAATTTAAAGGCAGAGCAAAATGGGTACAGAGCTTACAGTGTAAGCAATCGGTCTACATTTATCTTACGTTGGAATCATAAATATTTGTTGTGTTTAATGGTGTATCAGATTTATTTAAATACTAATTACTAAATACTAATTTTATTTATATGTAAATTGTTTTTTCTTTATTAAAAGTCGGAGTTATTAGTATAACTTGTTTAAATTTCAAATAAAAATATTTTTTTACTAACAAGCCTACATGTGCTTTTTACTTTCTCTTGCCTATATGAATGTATAGAAAGGAAAGTATTGTTTTCATGTCGATTTTTTAAAATCTGTAAAAAAATCCATTTTTTAAGATTTCAGCCTCAGTATGCATTTTATGACATAAGTGTATATAATTGAATTTTTAGGAAATTTAAAGTTGTACTAATTTTATGTAGTTCATTTTTCTCTGCAGAGCCTAGTTTAGCGTGAAAGAGTGATTTTCCGTATTTTTAAGCCAAACTGAGGTTGATTTTCATTTTGCATCATTCAGTCATGATTAAAAAAGATTATGTTTTTTGTTTATTACTAATATTCTACTACTAATGTTAGGTTGTTTTGTTAATTATTTTCATTGGAAAAAGAAAGTCGTGTGAGTGTTTAACACCAGACTTTTTAGAATGTAACAAAAATTATCTTATACTTCATATAAACGTACTACTTGTGGGATGTACTTATACTGTTTGCATCGATTTGGAAAAAACATTGCTATAAATGGTAGGGTAAAAGTTCTATCATTGTAAAAAAAAATAAATATTAGTACATGTCAATATCGAAGCAAAGTAATCACGTGCTTAAGTACGTGTACGTTCTAATTATATATATAACTTGCGGTTAAATAAAAAATACAACAAAAATTTTAAAACTTGGCCCGCCTTCCACTACTATTCTTCATCCAAAAATCTCCGCGATCCTATTGGTAGAACACTCGTTTCATAAAATATAGTTCCCGGTTTGTTTCTTAATTATTCTGGTAAATAATAAATAACCGTTTCATATTCGACTGTGATAATTATAAACAGTAATTTAAGTAATTAACAGTATAATTAGAATAATATAAGACACCACAATTGCCTGTTCTGCTGTTTTGTACTACGATAGTTTCATAGCATCTAGCACTAAGGTGCTAGATTGTGAATAAGAAAATCCCCGGAATAATTTCCTGGCCAGAATCTGGCAGGAACCCAAAATGATTGTTTTGTGAAAATATTTCACAACCTCAGCAGTCCTTAAGATTTTAATTATACTAAGTGAAATAATTTACCAGTGACATCCATATTTTTTTTACCGGTAGTTAATTAAATATGACCTCAATATTGTGGTTATTAGTAATTAAAGTGAGTAAAGGATCAGTAACAGTGGTTTTACATGTTCAAAATTTCAGAATCTTACCGGAATACAACCAAGGACCTTTTGGTTTGCAATCCAGTATTCTAAAACTATACGACAGACGTAGAGTAAGATTTCAATTACTAAAGTATAGAACTATTTCCCGCCCAACTGAAGCTAATAGTTACATATGGTTTTAAGTGCTGGTAAATGAGCCCTAGAAATAAACAAAGGTTGAAGACTTTAGGGATGGTTACAAAGGTCTTTATATATGAGGAATAAAAATGTAAGGCTGAACACATACTGAAGGAGCGAGCAGAGGGACGAGGACAACGACTAGCACAGCGGCGCGTAAGCTAAGCGACGATGATAGATTTGCACATATATAGGCTACTGGAGAGTTCAGTCGAACAAAGCATGGATTTGAGACTACAAAAAATTCTCCCTTGAAAATATGGTATTTGTTAAAACAGTACAAGAAAACGAAAAAAAAACATAATATTGTTCACCGGATAAATAAGAGTCAATGTTTGTATTGTATGGCGAGTTCCATCATCTATATCAGGAGCTTCGCGAACATCCTAAGAAGTTTGAACGTTATTTTCGAATGTCAATTCCTACATTTGATTATATATTGGACAAAATTCAACAGAAATTGGAAAAGAATTGGAAAAATTGCAATACCAACCCAACCAAGAGAGGTTTTCTTGAAAAAACACTACTTATCAACTCATCGACGTCCATGTTTGTTTCGGGCGAGGTGTGCGTAAATAACGATGAAAGCAGAAAAAACAAACTTGCTTGAACGCTACGCTTTGCTCTACTATAGCAACGATGTTACGTCGTCGCTCTGCGCATCAGTATGCACAGTCAATTAGTCACACATGAGTTTGTTTTAGCTGTTATGTTCGTTGCTGTCATCGTCGCTCTACTCGCTGCTTCAGTATGTGTTCAGTCTAAGGCAACGGACCGTTTCTCAGGATACCCTAAAAGAATAAAGACCAGATTGTTGTTTTGGTTTCAGCATGTCCAGAACATTGCAGCGGATAGATGATCCCAAAAACTGTTCCTTTTCCATCTAAAAAATAGGTCACTACTGGAAAACATGGATACAGGGAGTTTAAAAAGCTATGGTAGCGATAAATCTTAAGAGTGACTGGAAAGATAAAAGTCCATTTTTTATAAGATGCGGGATGCGGAATGATCTGTAGAACCCCAGAAAAACAAGGATGTAGACTAAAAAATTTAATATCCAGTCCGGATGTTTGGGATTCGGTTAAACAAGAAATTACTGTATTAACGTACCAAGTATTTTTATATTAAGAGTTTCTCTTGAAGTTTAACCTTAGACGCGAGAATACACCTTGTGTATGTATGAATGAATACCTTTACAAGAAACTAGTTCTGTAACATACAACAAAATACTTCAAAAATTCATTAATATTGATATACAATATACGATATTTGACATGGTAGGAAACTGACTGAATTCATATATCTGAACTAGGCTATTATTGTTAAGTTGTCTTCTTGGTAAAGACAAATGATTCTAGAGTATTACATTAAACAGAAATATCTTTATTCCATTAATCATATCTTTAATAAACCTCCTTAATTGCATATCTTTATTGAAAAATAAAACAAGTTATGTCATTATTTCCAAGATTATAGGAGGTGTAATGAAGAAAAGTACTTAATCTACTCCTGACGTCTTTCATATTATATAATTTATCAATTAGTCTAGTTGCAATACTTTTTTATATACGATCAATCTATTATATTATTGCATATTTGAAGTCTTATCTATTATCACACAAAAGAAAGACTAATTTTTGTAATATAAAAAAATTTTGTAATGTTGTTTATGTAATGTAGTTCTAAGTTTTTAATGTAATAACGTTGTTGCTTTAGTACTACTTACGGATTAGTTATCAGTTAATCGTAGTCGATAAATAAGTTTAAATACCTAAGTTCGATTTACGGAAAATGTTTGGGCTGCAAAATTTATCACATTACTTAAAAAGATAGTCCTACTACATCTCGAAGCATCTATTTTTTATAAAACTAATTTTTTTATTATCAAAACAGTAAAATTACAATCTGTTCTTTTATACAAAAGCAACTACAATAAGTAATAATGTTCACATTAAATATACAACACACAACATTATTATCAATTTATAATAAATGTTACCAGGGCTAAAATAAATAGTTCTGTTTCTTATCACATGGTCAGTCAATTAAATGACTGAATCATTTAAGAACAGAAGAGGTAGAGGTGTAAAAGACACTAGTCAGAGTTATCTCCTCTGAAAGTAATGAATTTCACTATACAGCCAGACCCTGTGGTGAATGAAGTAAAGGTGTCATTTGCAGAGTGGAAAATATGTGCTTTTCAGAGGGCCCGGCATGCTGATAAGCGTACTTTTCCACTCAGTGAGGAAGGCAATTGTAAACCACCTCACTCCTCGTTTTACTTAGTAAAACCTCTACAGGTTCAAACCAGCTTTTTGGCTGATGACCTAAACAACAACAACAATAAATGTTACAGATAATTTTTAGTTATTTTTTAACTTTTTTGATTTAGAAAAAATCTTTACCTAAAAGAAATTAATTTTGAAATGATGGAAATTTTTTTTTTTTTTTAACTTTAATAACTTTATTTGCAACTATATACGAAGATACAACGAGCAAATTAGATGACAGTAAACAAAGGATGACAAGGGGGAAAAAAATAAATAAATGAAAAAGAACAGTGATACCCATTGGTATATGTTCTATGAAATAAAGTTCATGATACATGAATGATAAATAACAACATAAGAAAAAAAGAAGAAAGAAAAATAAAATAAATCACTTTATAGAAGATCTCTGGCCCATTGACGTTTCAACCTGCGCTGCGGATTTCCTGGTAGTGATGCATCCGATAGTTTGGTGATTAATTCGTTGGGGTGATCATGCAATTTTCTGTGAAAAACACTGTAGCTGGACTTAACTACTTCACTTATGAACGGAATATTAAGGTCGTCATGTAGAATTTTGTTGTTGACATAAAAAGGTGCGCAGGTGATTAAACGTAGGCATTTTGACTGAAAGGCTTGTAATTTTTGTAGATTGCTCGGTTTAGCTGTGCCATAAATTTGTAGTCCATAGGTCCATATTGGTTTGAGATATACTTTGTATAGTAATAGTTTAGATTTTAGAGTCAGTGAAGAGCGGCGTCCAAGTAGTCGAAATAGTTCTTTCAATTTGGAGTTCAAAGTCAGTCTTCTGGTTTTTATATGAGTCGCCCAGGTGAGTCTCTTGTCAAGGTGAAGTCCAAGGTATTTAACTTTTTGTCGTTGTGGTATCGGTTTATTGTCGAGGAATAGTTGAGGACATTCTCCTTTCCGGAGAGAAAAGGTGACATGCACTGATTTTGAAGCGTTGAATTGGATCCTCCAGATTTTTAACCAATAATTTAAAAAGTTAATATGACTTTGTAAATTATTACTTGCTGCTTCTGGCTTTACATCAGAAGAAAGGATGACTGTATCGTCAGCATAAGTCGCTAAGGTGGTGTTAGCAGATGCAGGTAGATCTGATGTATAGATGCTGTAAAGCAGTGGTGACAAGATTGATCCTTGTGGAACACCAGCGACGATTTGTTTGTAGTCAGACAGAGCCGTGTTATGTTTTACTTGAAAAAATCTGTCCGTTAAAAAGGAGCTGATGATTAAGAAATAGGCATCTGGCAAGAATTTTCTTAATTTATATCGCAGACCTTGATGCCAAACTTTATCAAACGCTGCGCAAACATCAAAGAAGACGGCACTTACATATTTTTTTTGGTTCAAAGCCAGAGGCAATTTGATCAACGATTCTGTGTAGTTAATGAATTGTGCTGTGCCGTCGACGGAACCCAAATTGATGATTAGGGATTATACCTTGGTCTTCTACAAATATAAGCAGTCTTGGGAGTAAAAATTTTTCGAATAATTTTGAAACTGTTGAAAGTAAACTGATGGGCCTGTAAGAAGATGGTTCGTGGAATGGTTTATTTTCTTTATGAAACATGATAACTTGTGAAAATTTCCACTGTATAGGAAAGTGGGTGGTCCGCAAAATAGCATTAAAAATTTGCGTAATTAGAGTTACTCCTGCTTGTGGCAGTTCACGCAGTACTTCAGCCGTTATCAAATCTTATCCAGGAGATTTTTTTAGTGGCAATTGAGTAATTGCAGTCTTTATTTCTTGGTCAGTAAAATTGAGTGGAGGTAGACACAACTGTAAAGGTGAAGATACTTTATCTTCTATTAATTTTGTAAAAGCGGGTACAGTATCACCATGAGGTTGGAACGTCTTTTCCAAGTGTTCAGCAAATAGGATGGCTTTTTCATTGTCAGATTTTGCCCATGTGTTGTCCAGTTTCCGAAGAGGAGGGCAGTGAGGAGTATAGCGTAGGAGTTTACCGGTTTCTTTCCATAGACTTCCATCTTTCGTATTCAGGTTCCTAACACGATTTTCTAGATTTTCATTTTTCACTGTACGTATGATAGATTTCAAGGTATTCGTAAGTTGATTGAGTCGGGTTTTGTCAGTAGGTAGTCTTGAGTTTTGCCATTGTCTTCTAGCTTGCCTCTTCTCAGCAATTAATTTTCGTATGTAATGTGGATAGCAATGTTTTCTCTCCACCGTATGTTGAAGGGGAGTCGAGGAGTTCCATGCTGCAACTTGTATCATCGTCGTTAAGTGCTCAACCGCAGATTCTACGTCAACTGATGGAAAATTGAAATAAAAAAAAAATATATACGAGTACATATTATGTTAGTATAAGTAACGTTAATGGTGTTCAAGTGTGCTACTTAATTATAACATATTTTATCTGTTAAGTATCGTATTGTGATAATATCTAAAAAGAAAATGGTTGTTCCAGAATTTTCTAGCAGGAATGAGATTTCAAAAGTTTTAATCGATAAGAAGTAATATTAGTAGGGCTATTTCCAATAAATGGTTAGAAATATAGTATATAAATGGTTAGGTATAGTATAGCTCTATTGTTGTGACGGCTACCTGTAAAGGTCGGTGTATCTATTTAGATAATTAGATCTTTTGTAATGGTGTGATATTATAATGTGTTTACTTACCTTTTTTAAAGACGCAAAGCCGACAGAAAACTTTGTATTTTTACTATTATACCGAAAATTTTTGTTCATCTTGAAATTTCCATAGCTTTGAATATAAACGCAGACCGATTTGGTTATTTCGTCTGTGAAAAGGTCCAGCGTACAGGCCTGCTGTAGTAGACATCGTAAAAACGTTTGTAAGTAGGACTTAGTTGAATTAAATGCGAGAAAATTTAGTTACTGGTTGAGTTCATTTAATTTATTATAATTATCAAATTTAATAGTAGTAATTGTAATTTATTTGTAGATTTAAGTAACATTATTAATTTTAATTTATAGTGTGTAATAAATACTTGTTATTTTAAACGATAGTTTGTTAATTATTTATTTCACCCAGATCCCGAAACGACCTTAGCAAAAAGTGTCACAGTATAGTTGTTTTTGGCCAGTAAGTTTATCGTGAAATGATTCTGATATCCATTCAGTCTTTGTTCATATGTTTTGCTAAATATTGTAATTTCTTGTGTTACTGAGTTAAGTAGCTACTATGTCGTTATAGTTAAGTTATATCTATTTCATCTGTACCATGGTATCCTAGGAGCTATTCGTAAATCTTGTGTCTGAAATGTTATATAATGTGAATACTAAAATTGTTTGTCGTCCACCAGAGTTGTACCCTGTATGTCTACACACGTACACTGGCTTTAAAATTGTCTTTTGAAACTTTAATTAATCACCAAAATAAAATCCTAAGTAACCGAATAAACGGAAGAATTTTAAAGTGTTTCTCAGTGAACCAAAAAGAAATTTTTAAATAGTGTTTACCTGGATCCCGTCTCATGTAGGGATTCCAGGCAACGAAAAAGCAGATCTTGCAGCCAAGTGTGCTGTCCACTTACAAAAACATTCCATCCGGTCTCTCATTTTGACCTAAAGGCACACTTCAACAGAAAATTATTTGATTTCTGGAACAATAGGTGGACCGAGATTCCACCTGCAAAACTTCATGTGGTACAAGAAACGTTAAAAGAATTTCTTCTACCCGAATTCAATAATCGCAGGGAACAGGTTGTGATCTGCCGATTACGGATTGAGCAATCTCTTATATCACACCAGTACCTGCTCACGAATACTACGCCGTCAGTGTGCCCTTTCTGCGACGAAAAAGCAACGGTTTCACATATCGTTTCAGAATGTCAACAACTTCAAAGCGCTCGTACTCTTATTGGTATTTGGTATTTCTGCAATATTTCAAGACAATGTTAGGTCTGAAGATAGTTGTGACAAAGTTTTAAAATCGTTATTTTGCTGTTGAAGACAAAATCTGATATGCCTACTTATTTTCTCTTTCTTATGTTTTAATTTATGAAATTGTTGTTACTGTTATTGTTATTTGTATAATTCCTATCGTGGTCGCTAATAACCATTAACAGAAGATTCAACCTTTATAAATTAAATAAAAAAAAGAAATGTAAATTTTAGAATTTTGTTTTTGTAATTAAGAGTAGGTATACTTTCTATTTAAAATTTTGATTGGTTATATTTTAAGTTTTTTTAAATTTTATTTATAAAATTTTATCTTATAATTATCTGTTTTTACTATTTTAAATTGTAAATTATTTTATAAAATATTTACAATAGCTTGTGAAAGTAAGCATTTAGTGAAGAAAATAAGTTTTTCTTGAAGAATCCAAAGTAAAAAATGCCTTGTAAGCTTCCTTCAAGCATTCTATGCGTAATTATAACATTTTCATTCTTTATACCGAAATTCGACATGTCGTATAAATAACACATCTTATTTTATGCGAGAATAGAAGTTTATTTATTTATTATAAAATTGCTGTGTCGTCCGTATTAGTAGAAATTGTAGTATTTGGAATCTGGGGAAAATATCCAGTGTAGATTTAGTTTAGGGATGGAGCCATTGACCTTTTTGTACTCAGGCTTTGAGTTCTACTAAATTAGAATATGAAGATCCCAGCTGCATAAAAAAATTTCTGCAATATTAGCAGTCATTATATTTTCTCCTTAAATGTATTTTTAAAAATAAATTTAAATAAATTCATAAAACATAAAATTGTGAGAAATAATGAAATATTCATCGTTTAGAATGTTTATAAAAAGAGATCATTTTTATGTAAGAAACAAAATTACATATGAATAATTAATTTAATTTTTCCATTTCTACGAACTGTAGTAGGGGATTTATCATTTTACAATTCACTACAAAATTTTGTAGAAATATGGTATGGTTATAAAAATGAATTGCAAATTTACTCCGTTGAATAAAGTAGAAATATATTAAAAATTTTTTGAATAATTGATTATAATCATTTGTTCCCGTACATTGTTTTATAATACAAAATGATGGTGATGTGGTACAAATCATGACCGCAGCAACATAAGAAAGCAGACTACCACAATCAATAGAACTTCCCATACTGTATTTATCGGTTTTTATATTTTAATTTTGCAATTAATTTAATTTAAAAATTGTAACTTGAAAGACAAAAATTCATTTACACCTAATAGAGCCGTATTTTAATCTACGGAAAATAGTTAAGTTAAAGAAAACAAATGACGTTTACTCTTAGACGACAAAACTGTCCTACATTTAAATTAATAATATTTTGCTACCTCACACTACTCTAACACGCTATTTAGGGTTACAAGACAAAAACCTTACATGGAACGCACATGTTACAAACACAGCCACAAACTCAAAACACGCTTCTATCAACTGAAGCGCTTACTCGACAGACGTTCTGTATTAAACGTGTCACGTAAATTAATAATTTACAAGATCATAAGGCCAATCTGGAGATACGGAGTTCAACTTTGGGGATCTGCTTAACCTTCACACATGAAACGTAAACAAGTGATTCAAAACAAGATTCTACGAGCGATAATGCAATGCACCTTTTATGTCACAAACTTAATGTGTCACAAATCCCACACGTAAATTTTTTTATCCCTAACGTGTATAGATTGCAATTTGTTCAATTCAGAACAATAAGCAACCCCATGACCCAATAAGATGAGGATGTTATGTATGACGTGAAAATGAGATGTAATCTTGTTCAGAGCCAGGCCGACCATTCCTGAGAGAGCATGGTTAATTGAACCCCAACCATTAAAGTTCACCGGTAACCACTGTCTAGCATTCAAATTCGCATAAAAGTAACTACCTTCACTAGGATTTGAACCAGGAACGTTCGTCTCCGAAAATCAGCTGTTAAACAGCTGACTCGAAGCGACGACTTTATCTTTATTCCAACCCGGTAAGTCCATACGTAAATTACGTCGGGAAACAACTATACAAGACGATGCACGGAAAATTTGAATTACGTGACAACCTTCTCATTTGAAATATGTACAATATGACGAAACCAGGTTCTCAGCACAAACCTTTAAAACGGCTCTGGTCACGGGATTTTCTAAGCCAAATGTAGGACTTTAGTGATAACAGCAAGCTTTAGAAATAAATTCAGTTTTGGAACTTTAGCGTCATATTTAGAAATTTTTACATTGTAATGACAAATACTAAATTTTTAATAAATATGTTTCAAAAAAAATTTTTTTGCAATAGTTTTTATAGTCAAATTATAATTATTTAAATTTTCAAGGGGCAACAATTCTCTATTCCGTGTTCTCACTAGCTTCTTGTAGAGCTATCGAGTAAACGACAGCTAATTATCGAAGCTAATCATGCTAATTAATTTGTTTTTATGTTTTGCCAATTTTCTGTTTCTGTGTTAATAATTTTTCTATTTTAACAATCGTTTTATTATTTGAATTATTGTTTTGATTGATACATAAAACGGCAGGATAATGGTCATGAAGATTTATTATTTTAAAGCCTGTGAATTTGTTCTTAATATTTCCAAAAAATTTTGTTCTGTTAGAAATAAATAACAGAGAAAGTGTATATATTTTTTACCTTTTCTTGATTAGTTGTATAGGAATAAAAAGTAAGTTTATTTAATCGTTTGTAATAAGTTATCTATCATAGGATAATTAATGTTGTTTCTTTAAATACTAAGTAAAGATGTTTACTTTTTTAGTTATAGTATTTTGGAAATTTCATATGATTGTATTATTTGTATTTTAAATTATTTATTATGATTTTTTTGTAAACAAGAAATAAATAAATGAAAATTATTATTATTATATTGATTTTTTGCGTCGATTTCGTAAAGAACTTGTAGGTAGTTGTAAATAGTTTCGTTTCATACGTACCAAGAATAGATCGTTTAGTTTTGGGTTGACAGGACTTTAATCGAGTTATATTACTCGGTTCAGCGGACCAACATTGTGGAAACCATATTTCCAGATAGGTTTCAGAAAGTCATTATGTAGCTTTACATTCTTTTATAAAATGAGAGAAGATCTTCCAGTTAGACTACGTAAACATTTTTTCTCGTATGTCAGTGTTTGTAGTTTTAGTAAAATTTGAGATTTCCATGTAACTTACTTGTCAAGAGTGATTCGTAAGTATCCGGCTGTCAGTTTATGGGATTGTAATACGAAAATATCTTAAACATTTCAAAATTTATGTTAATTAAATAAAGGAATTAAAAAAACAAATTCAACGTATTTTCAATTTCTGAGAAACCAAAAATAAGTATAAATAGTCAAATTAGCTAATAATAATAACTTCTCAATTCATAAATTTATGGCGTTGGTTAGTTTACATATTAACAGGTTCGAAATAAATATTATATTTTAGAATCAGTTTAAAACTACACAAAGTTCTTAAAAAACTTATTCAAAGTATAAAATTTCTTTTTATGTTTGATTTACAATTGTTTTTAGATTTAAACACAACCATAAATGTAAATTAATGTACGAACACCAGTATATCAAAAAATTTGATATTTTAGACAAAGCGGTTTTCGTTTCTTGATTAGGCCTAACACATGTTTCATGTTAACATTATACCATTTGAAATTTAGCCACAACGTAAAATTTACTATTTAAATAGGTAAACAAACTTGAAAAAGTCACACAAATATAAAATTATGTTTTATTAGTCAGTGAATCCTTTAAGTCATAATACCTTAGAGGTTATCGTTGACGCGACAAAGTTTTTTCTTTTTTAAAGGTTAAAGGTGAAAAAGAAACATGCGAGTGCGTGCATAAATGAATGTATTTATATGCGTTTATATAAATGTATGTAAGCCAACCTGTGAATCTATATAATAATTCAAGAATATTATAAAAAGATGAAATCCCAGACAGCTGGTCTCTCTTCCTCTGTGTATGGTATGGCTAAAACTAAAAGACTAACTTGCTCTACCTCCAAAAAATCAACAGGAGTTTCCAGTTTCATAAGTTGAAAAGTTATTATAGAAATTTTATTAGTTATTTATTGATATTCTTCTTCTTGCTTTTTTCTTCAAAAAAGATTTAATGTAAAATATTCAACATTTTATTATAATGTAGCATTAAAATAATTTATGCAAATATTCTTTAAAATAGTAGTAAAATGCATTTTATGAAAACATAATTACTTTTAAATATACACTAAACGTAACTTGATATAAGGAAATGAACATTTAAGTACTTAGCAGTATAACCACAATCAGTCAGCGTTTTATGCAGTCTCGAAGCTTCGCACACTTTTATATTAATGCGACTTCAGCGCTCGTAGCGAATACCAAGTTCACACATTTTCCCATGATAATTTCTCGATCATTTACAAGATAGAGGTTCATTGAGTACGACAGGAAATTACAAGATTTTTCGGAAGATATGAACAAAGATTGAACGGATATCCGAATGATTTAGCGATAAACTTACTGGACAACAAGACCAAACTTTTACAAAACTTAATATCTACGATGTGTTTGACTTAAGTAGCAGATTTTATAATGATTAAAACTTTGAACCTTATTAAACAATTTATTTAATTCAAATTTTTCTTCTAAATGTATTTTATTTTCATTTGATCTATAACATTTAATATTAACGGATGATAATGTTATATTTTGTGTCTTTCTGTGTTATCTCTGTTTTTTATACTTTTCTTGTTTTATTTTATTGTAAGAACAAATTGTAATTTTGCTGTCTAAATATTAAAATAAATAAAGTACAGGGTTTTAAAATTTGCTTATATTTTTGATACCAAATCATTAGTTTTTTATACGATTTTTTAATAATAAACTGGTAAAACAAATACTTTTTAAACCGGAAATGTACGAATTCTTAAAACTGAGCATGCTGGCTCCTTGGAGTACTGGTATGCCGTTTGCATGAGTTTCGCTACCTGTAAGCTTCGTGACTAAAAAAATATTAGACTCTAGTATAACCTAAATGTCCGTCATCGTTGAGACTGTGCGATAGACATTTTACCCAAATGATAATTGACAGGAGCTGATTATAACAGCATGTGTTATTTAGGTCACCAGCCGAAACGCTGGTTTGAAACTGCAGAGGTTTTACTAAGTAAAACAAGGAGTGAGATGGTTTACAATTACCTTCATCACTGAGTGGAAATTTACGCTTATCAGCATGCTGGGCTCTCTAAAAAGCACATATTTTCCACTCTGAAAATGACACCTTCAGTTCATTCACGACGGGGTCTGGCTGTATAATGAAATTCATTACTTTCAGAGGAGATAACTCTGATTAGTGTCTTTTATACCTCTACCTCTTCTGTTCGTAAATGATTCAGTAATTTAATTGGCTGTCAATGTGATAAGAAACAGAAGTATTTTTTTTAGCCTAACTACGAACAGATTGAGGGTAAATAATTTGACTCTCCACCTGTCTTTTATGGGCTGTTATAACATAATATGAAATAAATAAAAAAAACTATGTCGATTTCTTTACGTTTGTTTGACCCTTAGAAATACACGTGCAATATAAGCACTAAACAGGATAAGGAACAAACAAAACTGTAGTTTTGCTAGCCATGATTATTTTTGAAAAAGTTAAATATTGTGACAACAGGCTATATTTGGGGGTAATAGCAGCTTTTGTTAGATAATATTTGATAGGCATTTCTCGAAATAGTTGGCCGGACCTGGTTCGACTTGGTCCCTTGGACAGTAATAGTTTCTCCTACGTTTTTGAGCCTATTATTATTTTTCTCTATTCTTCTTCTGCTGTCTTTCAAGGATTAGGCATCTGCCTGTTCCGAACCTCTCAAATCTGCTCATCTCTTTCTCGGGCGTCCTCTTTCTCTCCTGCCCTCCGGCTTATAGCCCAGTGTCTGCTTAGGTATTTTATCCTCCCTCACTCTGTTTACATGCTTTAACCACTGCATTCTGTTCTGAGATACCTTGTCGTTTATAGAAAAGATGTTGAGTTCTTTTTTTATCTCGGTATTCCTGTAACGATCTTCTCTACTACACCCATACGTATGTCGAAGAAATTTCATTTCAGATGCTTGCAATCTACTGTCCTCTCGCTTTGATAGCACCCAAGTTTCATTGCCATAGAGATGGGTCGGCACTGCTATGTTTTATAAAATCTCACCCTCGTATTTTTGCTGGTGGTATTTTTTAAAGTGCGGTAGATAGTTCCGCATATTTGCTAAAATCGGTGCATCTTATTGTAAGCATCTTTATCCTGTTTGTATGTAATGTTGCAACCTAGATACTGAAAGTGGGATATCTGTTCCAAAATATTATTATCTATAACAATTTTGCTTCTGACTGAAGGCGACTGGCTCCTTCCCCCTATATGCCATTGTCTTTGTCTTCTTCGTCGAATCTGTCAACTTATATTCTTTGCAGAGTTTGTTCAGCATAAAAAGTGCTCTCTGCAGGTCATCATCATTCTCCTGTAGCACTATCAGGTCATCGGCAGTTTACAACTCTATCTATTATTATTTACTATTATCTGTTATATATTACTCTACTATTACCTATTATTCTAAGATCTTTAATTTATTTAAGTTCTTTCTTTTATTATTTAGATTGTTCTGGAAAAATGTATAAGTTACGATTTTCGGTTCTTTTGTTCTCTTAATCTATAAATTATTACGATTTTTATTATAAAAGATTCGTTGATTCAATCAGTTTTAAGTGTTAGGAACGTGCGATGTGAGATCACGTTCACGTGTCGATAACAGGTTTCACACATGAGTAGGAAACACAGTGGTATTGTTTAGTTTGTTATCTTGTGCACTGTGTAGGTAATGTTTCATTAATAAATTAGTTTGTTTGATAATGACCGTCTTTCACTTTAGTTAAGTTTAGTTGAAGGTTTAAGTTTGTAATACTATCTTGTAATCAATCTAGTCTATGTAAAGTAATTGTAATTTGTTAGTAGTCTTCGAGTAATAATTTATTTTCTTGTTAATAAAATGATTGTTATAAGTTCAAGGGAAGTTTGTTTATCATTTATTATAACTAGGTCCCGAAAGAACCCGGAATAAGTAATACAGTATTCATCGGCATTAACAGTTTCAGTTCAGAATGTTTTTTTTTCATTGGTGGAAATTTTTTAATTAATTGTCATCTATAATTTTCCTTTGTCCGTCAGTCACACCCAGACATCAGAAACTACAAGAGAAAGCAAGAGCAAAGATTTTCCGTATTCGTAATCTACACAAAAAGTTTGTGGGAGTAAATTAGGTTTGACGTTCCAGTTTTAACTGAAAGTGGCCCAAAACCGGATGTCAAGAAATCAAAGCCAGAAACTACAAAAGATAACAACAAACGGTTAACGGATTCATAATCTACACAAAAAGTTAGTGGCCTCAATTAGGTTTAAAGTTCCGGTTTTGACCGAAAGTGGCTTAAAACTGGAAGTCAAGAAATCAAAGTCGGAATTTGGAAACAAAAATAGTGTCCTTCGATTCGTCTTAAAAATTAAACCAGAAATCATTGTGTCCTTCGATTCCTCTTAAATAGTAAAACAGAAATCATTGGGTTTAAAGTTTTGGTTTTTACCGAAAGTGACCCAAAACCGGAAGTTGGAATTTGAAAACAAAAATAGTGTTATTCGATCCCAATTAAAGAGTAGATACAGAAAATGCTTACAAAAAATTGCTTACAGTTCTCTCTCTCTACATTTTTGAGGTGATTATGTATGTTAGGCAAAATAATTTTATGCAGGATTTCAATGTTCACAATCATAACACGAGTAACTGAAATGATTATTATGTGGCTAATCACTCCACAAAATTGTTTGAACAAAAACCTACTTATGCAGGGAGAAAATTCATGAATAAATTACCCCAATTTTTAAAATGTTGTCATAATTTGCATTCCTTTAAAAAAATTCTGAAAAATTACTTGATCGGTGAAACTTTTTATAGCGTACAAGAATTTCTTTCTTGATAGTAGTGATACATTGCGTGATTCTTATATGTATTTCAGGTGTTATAACTGACATGTCCTATCCTCCTGGAGTCTCCAGTACGCAAAAAAAAACAACATTAATGGTTTTTCCCATAAGTAAACGGTAAGGCTTTTTAAAAATTGCCACCAGCCATGAGACGCGTCACCTCATGAAAGGGATTTTTACTTTTAAGTAAGTAGATCATGCCTCCATTACTTTTAAATCTACTTCTCGTGTGTGTTCATTTTTCTTAGCAGATGTCCTAAGGAATTTAGATGGGACTTACGTCAGCCGTGGATTGATTTTAAATAAGTTTTTTAAAATATTTTTGTATAGAATACGTAAATCTGATGATATTTCTGTAAAAGAAAAATTGTTGATCCAAAAAATCTTTTTTATTTCAAAAACATCTTCATAAGTGAAAGACCACCTGTAAAATTCATTAAAGTAATAATCGTTACTCATTTACATAATTATAATTCTCACAAAAAATTAA
Organism: Catonia carolina; assembly: GCA_035578175.1. Taxonomy (NCBI): domain Eukaryota; kingdom Metazoa; phylum Arthropoda; class Insecta; order Hemiptera; family Achilidae; genus Catonia; species Catonia carolina. The sequence continues at coordinate 58,850,760 of JAQMRL010000008.1, read as the reverse complement.
ACTAAGACAACATCTTTGTAGTTTCTTTCATAAATTCATTCAAATGCCTTATGAAACAGCACTCTAATTTTAATCTTAAACGAGTTCTAGAACAGGGAATTAAAATCCGAAAATTTCATAAGCACTACTTTGGATTACAGGGTTCCTTTAATCGTGTTATTATTACATTACTATAATTAAGAACAAGTTGTATTTTTGTTCTGAGGTTTCATAATTACTGTACGCAATGTTAGAAAACTGATAATACTGTACTAGAAGAAAAAACGAAAGAAGGGTAAAACATGATGTTCGGATTTCAAATAAAAAAGAAAAGGGTGTAAAGGGTTAAACCTGATTAATGGGTAGCGGAATCTTACGATCATCAGCTGATGATCTAGGATCAAGATAGATGATAGAGTGGAGGAATAAGAGTGGTTATTGTAAGCCCGAGTGAACCTGTTCAACAGTTCAACCTGTTTAGAGAGGGGATATTATTGTTATACTAAATACTGCTTCACCTCTATAGATCCCAACGGTTGAAACGGGACGTCCCGTCAAAAAACACGTCCGATTTATTCCGGCGGATATTTTTGTTTAGTAAAACTTACCTTAGTACAGTCAAGGACCCCCTTTTTAACCCCTGATATTCCTCAACTAGTTTTATCTATAAGCCTTTAAATTTAATTTCGTTTTTATGTCATGGTTCAATAGGCGTCACCCTTTTTGCCATTTCTTATTCCCGTATGGGCTGATATATTTTCATTATTTTACAACATCCAGTTTGCAAGTACGTTGAGAAATCTTTTAGTACTATCTTCAAAACATAAAAAAGACGATATTTTTTACGACAAATTTTGTAATGATAATCAGTTTCATTTATCGGTCACGTCATAAAATGACAACGTAAAATGATAATATTGTATTTAACTGGAATATAAGAAACAACTTTTCTTTCTTCCCCCCAAAGAGATATTGAATAAGACGTACACTGAATTTCGTAACAAAATTTACTATTAAATTCCTCAACTGTCCTTCCAGGCAACGTTAACTGTTACTTTCTGTTTGGAAGTTTTATTGTACAGATTTTATTAATAAATATAAGATTTTTTTTCTCTTGCCTTGTATGATAGGTTATATACGTAAGGAAATAATGTGTTCATGTATATTTTTCGATATTAAGTTTTCACCGGAAGTATACGTTTTTAGGTCCGTTAAAAATTACCGGTTGATGTGTGTGTGTGTGTGTGTGTGTGAACAAAATAGGCTATCTCAAAAACGAAAATTCGCACGCTGTTGAAACTTGGATCTTAATTAAGGTATTACAAGCAAATACGACACCACCAATATTTTAATCAAAATCGGTCAACCGGAAAAAGTAATGTAGTGGTACAACTGTTTTGTACTAATGAAAGGTTTATTGATTTAAATTTTAATAAAGATTATTTAACCAAATTACATTTATAGTATTTTGAAATGCCATTACCGGCAGGTGGAGTGTTAAATTATTTGCACTCTATCTGCTAGTTCCAGGGCTACAAAAAATAGTTATATTTCTTATCACGTGGCCAGCCAATTATATGACTGAACTATTTAAGAACAGAAGCGGTAGAGGCGTAAAAGTCACTAGTCAGAGTTATTTCCTCTGAAAGTAATGATTTTCATTATACAGCCAGACCCTTTGTTGAATGAATTGAAGCGTAATCAGTGAGGAAGACAATGGTAAACAACCTCACTCTTCGTTTTACTTAGTAAAAACTCTAGAGGTTCAAACCAGCATTTCGGCTGTTGACTCAAACAACCACAGTATTTTAAATCATATTTTTCAGTTATTTTGATAAACTTGTTGAATTTTTTCGTTAATAATCGTTAATATTATATTGATTTATTATTTAAATGATCATTTTGTTAAAGTGTTAATTTTATTAAAAGAAAAACTGATTATGGTAACTTGAATCTTGAGCTCAAAGAGTGAATTTTATGTAACTGGTCTATGGCCTGATTTACAGTTAATCAGTAATATTATAATCAGTCAATATTATTTATTTTTTATTTTATTTTATTTATGAAATTCACAATCTGTTAGAAACAATCAGTGAATGTGATATCACAAAATTTGAGAAAAATTAACATGGTATACAAACGAGAGTGGAGACACAGTCCAGTGACAGAACTCCGACGTGAATAGACAAGCGCATTAAGTGCAGCATTTAGAACATTGTAATGGATAGTCAATTACAGTACTACGTTAGTAGATGAGGTCCCGGCTCCATCGACGTTTCAGACGTCTTATTGGATTGTTTGGGAGAGTCTGCGTAGCCAGATTTGAGATCAATGGGTTATGGTCGTTCACGAGTTTCTTCCTAAATTTTGTATATAGTTTTAAGAAAACGTCATTTATGTAGGGTACGTTTAGGTCTGAGTGTAGCGTTCTATTGGTTATATAATATGGGGCGTTAACTATCCTCCGTAAAAGCTTTGATTGGAAACGCTGAATCTTTGTCAATGCCGATGGTTTTGCACAGCAGTAAAGCTGACTGGCATAGCTCCATATTGGTCGAAGGTAGGAGTTGTAAATGGTTAATTTGGACGTAGTTGGTAACTTGGATTTGCGTGAAAGAAGTCTGTACAACTGTTTGAACCTGTCCTAGAGTGCCTTTCTCGTTTTATTTACGTGTACATTCCATGTGAGCCTCTTATCTAGATATAAACCTAGATAACGGACAGATTCAGAAGTGTGAAGTTGAGTGTCATAAAGAAACAAAGGAGGACAGACACGTTTACGCAGGGTAAATAAAATGTGAGACGTTTTTGTAGTGTTGACTTTGATCCGCCATTTAGTGAGCCATGATTCTAGGAGGGAAATATGCTGTTGAAGGACATACGATACTTGAGCGGGATTATCGGCAGAGTACAATATTACAGTATCGTCGGCGTACGAAGCAAGAAGTGTATGTGGATGGGATGGTATATCAGAAGTGTAAATAGAATATAAAAGTGGTGCCAAGATAGATCCCTGAGGTACTCCAGCTAGTAGTGGGCAGTAATGAGAATCAGCATTTTTTTCAGAGACATAGAAGAAACGTTCCATCAAAAAGGACTGAATTATTAAGTAATAATTTTACAAACAGTTTAAAACAAAAATGTTTGTAAATGTGATGAAAATGTTAGAATATTTCTTGAAGAAGACAGCATTCAGCAGCGTTGCTTCTGTGTAATCGTTTGGTTATAAGTAATAAACTGTTTCTTCTTGGGTCCTGACGATATAAAACTTTTCATTAATACGGAAAAAGACGTAGTTTTAGTTTTAAAATTGATGGCGAGATGAATAAAGGTGTGGAAAGTAGAGAATGAAGACGTGATACGTACAAAAAATGAAGGTGAAAAATTATTAAGTAAATAATTTACATTCAATAATTGGATTACAATAAACAAAGCTAAGTATTTTTACCTGACTTTATTTATTAGTTTAAGCAATATTTTCTATATGATTAGCTTAAATATATTAGGGCTACACATAACAAAAAATCACCTAAATTGGAACGTTACGTTTATTTGTGCGATATTTCACTTTTCTGCAATTTTTCTCAAAAACGGCTTTGACAATTGTGTTAAAATCGCCTCATTTACTACATTTTTGTCATCTACAAGATGTAATAAGCCGCACGTGTGGTGAAATTCGTGGAAAGGCTTTACTATAGTCGTAAAAATGTTTTATTAAATATTGAAGACATGCATTTCAGAACAAAAGCATAATATAATATTGTAACACTTACCTGTAAGGTCCATTTCGGGATCTGGGTAAATTAAAAATAATTAACACACAAAAGTTTAAAATTACAAGTATTTATTACAACTAAAAAAAAATTAAATACGTGACTAAATTCTACAAGTAAATTACAATTAAATTACTTACTAATACATAACAACTTATTATAATTAACTAATACAATAAATACCTTAACTAATTTACTTAATACTACTTACAGAAATGATAGAGAGTAAATAAACGTTAAAGAGAGTAATTCACAGTATCGCTGGCCTACTCCAAACGTAACCATTAATACTCACGCAAACACAGACAAATCGAGACTTTGACTGAATAACTCGTGTCGCATATATAAGTGGGCTAATGGAGAGTTCGAGAAAAAACAGAGTTTTTATTTGTAATAATAAAATACAAAATCCTTCTGACGGCTTCTGGATAAATCTTAACAACTGTAAACAAATTAGGATTGAATAGAAAGTGTTACAAAAAGGCGAATTATCTAAATAGGTACCCGGCTCTCACAATACATGTACACCAATAACTACCTTTACTATAAAAAACCATTTATTATTACACATAATATTTCTAACTATTTCTTGGAAAACACTATTTATTACTCTTTTTATTTAAGTTAACATTTTTAATCACTCTGTCTTCCTAGAAAGTTCTTAAACCCACATTCCCTTCAGATATTGTTACGTTTTAAGTAAATATTTTTAATTACATTGGTTGACGATGAGGACATATTTTAGAAATAAAATATTTTTCAAAATTTCTTTAAAAATTAAGATTTTAAATGAACAGCTAAAATTTAATCTACGAGAATTTTAACGACATTATATGTAACGTTTTGCGAGAATATTTATGTTGATTAACAAAATAGTATTTAAGATGTTTCTTTATTTTATTTTTATAAAAGATACGAACAAGAGCCACTGTTTTAGAGGAATGCCGGTTGGTAATTTTGGCGCGATTATGAGAAACCTGAAGGTGGGTAGAAAGATGCATAGTTGAGCAGGAGTGGGCCACCCAGCGGGTTAGATGATATCGGGACATTTTTACAGGTTGTTTCTTTACTTTTCCTGCCATTAATGGGATCCGCTACTCTAACGTATCCATCATAGAGATGAGGAGGAGGCTGTATAACTGCCGCTTGTGTGCCCAAAGCACTGCTCCTGAATCTTCTTGTATCTAGGTCATTTGTTCTAATCTGATATTATATTTTACTCCGCCTTCTTCGTATTCCTTCTTCCATTTAATATTATTATTCTTTATTTTCTTATTTCAAGTTCTTATAATATTATCTTTTATTTTTTTTCTTTATCTATTAATCTTAAAACCCTCCCCCTCATGTCTTCCATTCCTGTACTTAATTCGTTTATCCGTGTACAAGACACGAGTTTAATTTGATTGCGTGAATATTTGTACAATCAAAACGAATTCAGATGCATTAAAGTTCCTTGAACCAAGCATCATCAAAATTACAATAAATTTATTTATTAATTCCTTTGGAGATAATGTTTACTTTCTCTTGCCTATATAAATAAATATAAATCAAAAAAACAAAACAAAATATATGAATATATAGAAAGGAAATTATTATTTTCATGTCGATTTTTCAAGTTTCCACCGGATCTACACGTTTTCAGAGCCCCTGAACCCAAAACACATGTTTTTAGCGATTGGTCTGTGTGTGCGTGTGTATGCGCGCGCGCGCGCGCGTGTGAACAAAATATCTCAAGAACGGAACGTTTAACAAACTTGAAACTTAAAACTCAAGTTAGATACCACTAGAGGACTCAACACGAATATTTTCATAAAAATCGGCTAATCGGAAGTAATAGTTAATTCATGTAATTTTTAACTTTTTGTAATTTTTTCAAAAACGGTTGCTACGACTTTTTATAAAATCGCCTCATTTACTAAATTTCTTATGTTCTACACGATAGGGTAGGCGCCATATCCGCTGATATTCTTGGAAAGGCTGTTTCTCGTAAAAAAATTGTTTTTTATGATTGCGGCTTTAATATCCATTTTAGCGCAAAAATATTGGCTATTATAATAAAAAATGTAGAGAAAATTAAAATCCTACAAGGTTTATTTCAAACAATTTTTTCTATAACGCTTACTTTAGCGGTAATTAGTGATTTTCTGTTTTATTTTCATTAAAATCTGAAAAAATCCGATTTTTTAAGATTTCGGCCGTAGTATCCATTTTACGACAAAAGTGCATACAATAATTAAATCTATAGGAAATTAAAAGATTTACAATTTTTATTTTAAGCATTTTTCTCTACAGAGACTAGTTTAGCGTGAAAGAATAATTTTCCGTATTTTTAAGCCAAACTGAGGTTGATTTTCATTTTGCATCTTTCACTCATGATTTAAGTTAGGTTATGTTTATTGAGGTTAGTTTTTTTGTTTATTTCTAATGTTTTATTACTAATGTTAGGTTTCATTGATCATTATTTTCATTGGCAAGAGAAAGTCCTGTGAGTGTTTTACACCAGATTTTTAGAATCATTGAAGAAGTAAACAGTTGGAATTTCACGTTTTATGACTTAAACTTCTGGTACCAAAATACTATTTCGTAAATTAATTATCTCAATTATAGACAGGTAATCCAGATGCGGTAAACATACGCGAAATTTAAATGAAAACGAGATTTTTTTTTTTTTAAATACCTACTCAAATCGTTTTATTAACAGTCTGTAACAATACTCTTTATTAGCAGCTGTTTATAAAATTAAAACTTTTATGCTGAAGAAATAGATCGGTTCTAAATTCTTTAACTAACTACCTGACCTTTCAATTGTCTTTTTAGATTGTGGCTCCCTCCTTCGCTTCGCATGACAAAAGTACGTTGGCATAATATAAGAGCCTGTCTTCCTATGAAATGGCACTTGCATTCCATTCTATTCCTAAGGACAATGGCTTTTAGTGGCGCCCACAGCGCCCCCACACTGTTGATCAAATTGTTAATTATAATAGAATCCGGTATTGTTCATCGGTATTTAACGATATAGCGATGTGGTATAAAACGATAGTCAACGGTACAAAGCTTTTGTAACAGGATATATTAAGTATGGAGATAAAATAATTCTGTATGTGTTAGGCCCACTATTCTTAATATCTATGTTAATTTTATTTAGTTCTTCTATACATAATATTGTTCTTGAGGTCAGAATGACGAGTGAACAAATATTTGAAAAAAATTGCGCAAGTAAATGAATTATAAAACAATAATTGTTTAATAAATTAGAATAAATAAGTATATTCATATTGTTACCAATATTAGTAGTATTAAGCTATTAACTCTGAGTTATTAAAGAATTCAAAATTATACTATGATTAACAGGCTTATTGCAATACTACCGTTAAGGACAATAATATTTATCTATAAAATTTTGTAAGTTTTATTATGAAGAGTTAACACAAGAATTAAGCACACAACACGAAGAGAAACTAGACAAAGAACACCAGTTAATATAAGTAGTAAATAGCTTTAAATATTTGGGAGAACACATCCATCACAGACTTCTAGAAAAAATCTGCTGGAACGACAGGCTGAGCAAACTAAAAACTGTACAGAAACTCACCCAAAATATCTACAACAGAAAATCACTTTCGGTCAACACAAAAATCAAACACTACAAGACCACTTTAAGAACAAAAAATTCTGTACGGAAGTGAAACCATTGCCTGGATGGTTGGACAAGGGATCAAAGAATCCTGCAGAAAAATAGAAAGTAGAATTCTCAGAACATGCATTATTAAAAAACAATAAGTCAACAACCAATTCAGACTACTACTGAACGAACAAGTTTATAAAGATATAGAACCCATCACAGTAGCAATGAGAAAGAAACGGGTGTCCTACTTTGGTCACATCCTCAGAATGGCACCTGACAGACTTCTTTATAAATTAGTCAAACGCTTGTTGAAATCCAAATCCCAGACCCAATACGCATGGCAAAAAGAAGTACCGAATCACATGAAAAAATGAAAAAACTGAACTTAACAGAAAAAAACTTAATCAAAATCACCGAAATACAAACAAACAATCAAAGTCCACAACATCCGACTTACGACGCATGCACCTTAGGAAACAGTCAGGATTTGTTCAGAAGAAGTTTGCAAAAAGGGTTTGAAAAACCTCAAAGAATACCATTGAAAAGTGAAGGCTTCCCAGCTGACTAAAGTGGTCCATTGTGACTAAAAAAGTAAAAAAAGAGTTCGTAAAATCCTAAAACTTGAAAAGAGGATCCTTAGAACCTGGATCGGAAAGAAATACCAAGTAGATGGAGAATGGAGATTACTACCAAATGAACAGGTCTACTAGGAGACGGAATCTGTAGTAGAAACGATGAGGAAAAGAGAATATCCTTCTTTGGACATATAATTAGAACACCCAAAGATAGAACCTCAAACCAAATCAGAAAACTCTACCAGAAAAAGACAGAAGTATATGGTTAAGAGAAATCAAGAAAGAAATGTAAGAATTAGGCATCACTTTCGAAGATCTAGAAAATAAAACCGAACAGCTGAAACTATTAAAAAATAAAAATATTAGATTTCAAGCAAAAGTAGATAAAAGAGGAAGCAAGAAAGTGATCTTTTCAGAAGCAGAAAGGTAAAGAAGATGTGTCAGAATGAAAGATTACTGGAGGAAAATCAAAGAAAGAACCAGAAGAGAGTGCCCAGAAATTGACTCAAGTGATCCACTGCGGTCTCAAAAGATAAAAAAAGAGTTAATAAGATTCTAAATTTACCAGAAATTATTTATGGCCTTAGATGGGGGTATTAGAGAATTTGGTTTGTTTTTTCCTTGTTTCACTGTACACTTAATTTTTTCTAGTTGTCACTTATAGCATTCACTTGTGTTGTTTAGGTCATCAACCAAAAAGCTGGTTTGAACCTCTAGAGACTTTACTAAGTAAAACGAGGAGTGAGATGGTTTAACATGCCTTCCTCACTGAGTGGAAAATTATCCTTATCAGTATGCAAGGCTCTCTGAAAAGTATTTAAGGTATTCCTCTGAAAAGTTTCAGCTAAGGTGACCGCAAAAGTCCGAATGAATCTTTCATTTACATCGAACGTGGATCTTATTAGTTCGTAAAGAAATCCCTGACCGCAAATATCTGGAAAGTTTTTCTGACCGCATCTGTCTGTCCGTCATCTGGGACACCGCCTGGAAAACCAACAAACCAGTTTATTTAATACATTTCTCTGGTACAGCAATATGCTCGCAGCACCGACGAATTAGGTGTAGTTTGTATTTAAATTATAACTGTTTGTAGATGCATAGCCTAGGGAAGACAATGTGTAAAAAAGTATTGTAATTATAATATACCGGGACGTATTTTTGTCACGTACCAACAACGAAAGAGTAAGTCAAGCTCCGAGTTACTAATGAAAGTACGTTAAAGATGCAGAACTAAAAGAAAATTTTAATATAGGGGTTGAATTAAGGGTGTGAGAAGGTAAGTATTTTATTTAACAATGAGAAGATGAAGGGAAGGGAGGAATATATTTGATAATCTATCTACATTGGGGTGTCTTCGGGAGTATCAACCCCTATTTCTCACGAAGAACCCTATATCTAGACACGGGACGACTTCTTTTTTAATTTGAAATACTGCGTAACCTTCCCACGTAGAAAAATGTACGGTATAACCACCGTTGTGCAATATGAAATCAAGGCGAATATATATGAGGAGTTTCTTCATCTATAAACAAGATGGTTGGATGGAAAGTCGTAAGCGCATGAGGGACAACTAGATACTTATTATTTTTGTTCTGTAACTTGCTTACGCCGTACTGTCCGGTAACGAGATTATTATCACTAAAAAACCCCTCCATTATACAAACAAAAACTGGTCAACATCCGTTATTTGTAAGCAACTGTTAAAATTTCGTTTTTTCTACAAGCATGTTTCCAATAGTTTTTCCTTGCCAATAAAAATGAGTACTGCGTTCTAAAATTGATCAAGATTTTTGTTTGTTTAAAATTTAAAACTCAGATATAATTGATATTTTTTTGCAATTTGTAAATCAATGTGTATTATAATACTAATCATTCCATTGGATACATGGCTACCGTAATGAATACGGTATTATTATTCTGAAACATTTGTGTGGTTTACGTGCACTTCATACACAAAATGAATCTCTTAGATTTGATATTTTTAGTAAATTTTAAATATTAAGAATAAAAAATAAAAATATGTATATAAATATTGACTAACATTGTATTCATTGTTAAAAATGAATACAAACAACAAAAAATGTATAACAATAAAAACCAAAATCCGAACACAGTAATTAAACCAGAAGTAATTAAACGTTTATTGGTCAGAATGCTTGACAATAGCAAAAAAAGGGGAAATAGAAGCAATAGAAAAAAATAAAGGTAAGTTTAAAGAAAAATATTAGGATCTAATAAAAACGAAAAACATGGCTAGGCCCTATTGCTTGAAATTAAATAAACAGATATACGAAATTTAAATTATCCGTAAATCCTGGTCCATCATCCGAGGCATCATGAGGTTTGTCAGTAGTTAAGAAAATCCTCTGGCCGCGTTACGAGCGCTGCGCAGATTAAGCTCATCAGTGGGATTGCTACATCACTGCATATGAGCCAGCAGGACAGTTCCTTCGAGATGCCGCTCAAGGCTCTTCCGCCTCCTTCGCCGTTAGAAATGTCTTCCATATCCGCCTTTGGAGCCGTTGACCACGTTCACTGGTTTTTGTCAACCCTGAGTATTTTATTTCCTCAGCACTCTCCAACAGAGTTGACGAGTGTCCCCATCGCCAGGGGCGGCCCTGATAGCAGACCCAGCAACAGCCACAGGCCTTACTCTATGACAGTAAAACTTGGGTGCTATCAAAACGAGAGGAGAGTAGATTTTAAGCATCTGAAAGAAATTTCTTCGACATACGTTTGGGTGTAGTAGAGAAGATCTTTACAGGAATACCAAGATAAGGAAAGAACTCAACATCTTCTCTCTAAACGACAAGGTATCTTAGAACAGAATGCAGTGGTTAGAGCATGTAAACAAAATAAGGGAGGATAGGATACCTAAGCAGACACTGGGCTATAAGCCGGAAGGCAGGGGAGAACGAGGACTCCCGACAAAGTCAGGCAGAGATGCCTAATCCTTGAAAGGCAGAAGAAGAAGAATATATACGAAAATCAAGAAAGAATGAAGAAGAATTAAGTAATGCGGATGCACGGCGAAAGTTCGACGTGTGTTCTCTTAGGGATGCAATTATAGAGTACCGCCGGAAGTGGACCAACCATCTCGAAAGAATGTCTCCACACAGGATTTCTAGACTGGTCAGAAGTTACATGCCGATTGGACGGGGTGATTCGGGGCGACCGGTGAATACTTGGATGCCGGAACAGGTCTTGGGACCTAACCCTTGATTGGTGAAGAAGAAGGAGATGACGACACATGTGTACTCCAAAAGCTAACAATTATGGGAAAGTATGCCAAACAAATGTAACCACAATCAGTTAACCAAAGATAACTCGTCTTAAAAATTTACAAGGACTAAGTTTTTTAAAGAATTTATTACCGAAACATTTTGGTTGTTACTACTATAATAAAAAAATTCCAGTTGAATTTTTATTAAATTTTTAAGTCTAGACACAAAAAATACATAACTGAGTTACTTAAGTAATCCCCATAATTCTTACATTTTGTACAGATTTACGAAAATGAATATATAAATTGCGATAATGCAATCTATAAAAAAGTTTTATCTTTCAAACGTTATAAATCTCTGTGGCAACTTGTAACGAAATTTGTGCCAAGTATTGTCTCTAACATTGAAAAAGCAAAGTTATTTCTTGATCTATTGTAAAAGTCACTTAACATGATAATGTGTTTAGTAAAAACCAATATAGCTAGAATAGTTTCAAAAATAAAAAAAGAAGTTGCAAGCATTTATAAAAAAATATACTTCCTTAACTTCAGTAATTTTATTATTATTTCTAAAAGAAGTTAGGATGCCTATTTCTTCCGAGGTCGTCCAATACATATCATATTATCCGGTTGGCTGTTAGTAAACTGTTGTTTAAATGTACGATCATCTGATATCCTCAAAAAATAACTACATTTTTTTTTTATTTTCTGAATTAATATTACCTCATGAAATTCATCCCTAAAATCTTCATTTATTTTTTTGTTAGTATTCGATGTCCTGTTGAAGATCTTAACAATATTATCACTGAAGCCTCAATTCATGACACTTATTGAACAGTCAAGGTCTAACACTTCGCCAAACCAAGGTGTGATAATACCTTAAACGGTCTCATTCCACAATTTACCGACCAATGTTTTTCTGAAAGTGTATGTAAGCCTTTAATCTTAAATGAACATTAAATATTACGTTTAAATAACTAGTATTCACCACACATAATGGAATAGTATCAGGATAGTCAATTTAAATGCCCATAACAGGCAGATGGAGTGTTAAATTAATTGCACTCGATCTGTTAATTCTAGGGCAACAAAAAATAGTTCTGTTTCTTATCACATAGTCAGCCAATTTTATGACAACTATTTAAGAACAGAAGAGGTAGAGGTGTAAAAGACACTTGTCAGAGTTGTCTCCTCTGAGAGTAATGAATTTCACTATACAGCCAGACCCTGTAGTGAATGAAGTGAGGTGTAATTTGCAGGGTGGAAAGTGGGTGCATATCGGAGGGCCTGGCATGCTGACAAGCATACTCCTTCAACTCAGTAAGGAAAGCTATAGTAAAACACCTCTCTCCTCGTTTTTACTTAGTAAAACCTCTTAGTAGAACTTCTAGAGGTTCAAACCAGCCTTTCGGCTGTTGACCTAAACAACAAAAGTCAATTTAAATTTAAAAAATTCTTATCTATATGAAAAATATATTGCGAAAAACTTCATTAATTTATAACATAACACTGAATATCTTAATTAGCATAATAATACTTGTAATAAATGATTTGCAAATCATCAAAAGTTAACCATATTTGCATATAATCCAAGTAAATAAGTTAATTATGAAATATATCTTTTAAAAACTCACCAATACTACGAGTGAAGTTTAGTAATATAAAATTTTAAATGCGGTCCTGGGTTTGAATTCCACTCAGGCACGGCATAATTTCATACGTTACAAAAAATCATTTCATGCTCATTGCGTACAGTTACACCTCAACGTCGTCGTTAATGACCTTGCAGTTGATGCGACGTTAAAAAAAAATTAAAATTTTCCGTAGCAACCAACATTGTTCTGGAAAACTTCTTAAGTATGCAATTCAGCAGTATTTTTTAACTTTTAGTCTTTATTTAGAAACTATACATACAATATAGTATAACTATTCAAAGTTTAAAATAAATTTTTAAATTACAAAAGATGTGAAAAAATTACAGAACAAAATTCTGGTTTTCTTTCATACAGCAATATTAAAATAGTTTAATGACTGAAGCGATTTTAATGAAGTTTAAAGTAAACGATAAATTCAGCTAAACTAAATGTAATATAGAAAACTTTTAATGATTTTTTTCACTTTTGTTATTTCATTTTGACTTGAATACCACATCTTAAAACTGTAATTTTGAAAGAATATTTTTTTACTAATTTAAATTTTCTTACTTTCAGAATAGTTTATAATTTTTTCAAAATCCTTTCGTAGTGAGCATTTACAACCCAAATGAAACCTACCCACTAGTTGTCAGGTTTCTGGGTTTGGTAATTCTGACGAGAAGGGAGTCAATGAGGAAGTATTTATATATAAAGATAATCCCTACGAAGAAGTTATGATGAATCCTTTATATCGTTGAAATGCTACCAGAATTATCACCACAATATCATTTTAAGAGAAACAAATAATCAATTTAAAACTACTGTAATTTACAAACACTTTAAAATGTCAAGACAGTAATAAAATTGTCGTAATATAATTTAATTTTAAAAACAAAGAAAATGTAATTTATATCAATTTATGAACAATTTGTAATATATTTTTCATTTATTTATTTTTGAAACCGTTAGCTTATAGTGTTTTTTAACAGAACCAACCTTTATTTAATAAATTTGCTAAATTAAAAACAAATCGCTTGGGTATTTCTTCCGTTAAAGAAATGTGTACATGATTATATTCTTTTGTATTTTTACGACTACTAAAAAGGAAATAAAATAATATTTGGTATAATAAATAAAATAACCTTTAAAAGAAACAAAATAATTATCTCTTAAAAAGGAAAACATTTGTTTATTTATTTTATTTTTCGGTTTTGGTTAGATTGCGTGAAATGGAGAACCTAAAATACATATAGAAATTAAAATAAAATCACCATCTTAAAAAACATTCTAATAAAGTTTAAAATACAAGAAAATATACAATGGTTTATATAATTACAATACAATTTTCGTGAAACAAACTGAAACACAAATTTTTATTGTTGATTTAAAAAATGATCATTTACTATTCAGTTTGTTTTTGAATGTCTATAAGATACAAAAAAGAACTGAACAAAAATGCCGCATATATTTAAACCGGTCTGATAAATGCAGATGGTTTGATAATATTTTTTCTCCGAGTGTAGTACAATAGTATATTGGAATCTTCCCGGTTATACTGGTAGTATTTTATACAGAATTCAAAACAATTATTTATTTCGTTGAACTTCAGCCGAAAATCTTGTTATTTAATGCATGTATAAAAATGTATTTCGCGACTAACAGTTATGTAATAGTATATTTAATAAATAGAGAATAAACTGTTAAACTTTGTACTTTTTTCTCATAACAGTGTAATTCTTTTACAATAATTTTTTTAATGGAATTATAAATCTAAGTAAAGATGAGACAAATCTGACCAATAACGTTCTTTGAATAAAAATATAAACCATACTTAGTAGTGTGTTTCAAAAATAACTAAATTGTGATTTAAAAAATTAAACTAAACTTGATGCGTTGTAAATTAATATCTTGGAACATGAAGTTGTTGATGCTGAAGATGACGATGACTATGATGGAGGTGATTATGATGCTCATTATGAGATGAAGATTAATAGTAGAATTGAAAAGAAAAATTAAATAAATCGTAAAGGTAAGTACAATATTTTAAAACGTTTCAATCTGTGAGTATCTTTGCTGTAGTCGAGGAGGTTAATTGCTAACAAATTTTGATGCTCTTCTAATTTTTGTAAATATTTTTCGTTATATTATTTAATGTCTTCTTTTATGAAGGTTTAGATTAGTGCGTAATATTTCATTGGTTACGTACCATGGGGTTAAAGTGATTAGTCTCGGGCATTTTGATTGAATGCGCTGCAGTATTTGTATATTTGATGAACTAGCTGCATAGTTTTAAGTCAAAAATTGTTTAAGTATTACTTTGGATAAGAGAACTTTATTTTCAAGAAAGTGTTCAGACTTTGCTGCCTAAAAGCTAGAACAATTGACGTAACTTCAGCCCAAGTTGTTTTCGTTTCGTCGATATATGATTTCTTCACGTCTTCGATCTAAATGTAAAGTTTGTACTTAAAAAAATTTTTAATGTACATATAAGCGAAATATGATCGTTTGGCACAAAGCTCAATTGTCTTGCTTTTGGAGACAAACAACCTAACAATATTTTGTAGGAATTCAGAAGCAGCGACAGCAAAAAATCAACGTTTAACAAAAACAGAATAGGCAGGACGACTTCCTTTGAAAAAACTAAATACCTACAGAACATAAAAACAGCTGCAAGTCACTTGAAGACACAAAATAGAACAATTGGTAAAGTCGATTTCTTCAAAGACCTCAGCGAGATAATACAAACGAAGACCAGTGCAAAGAAAGTGAACAACAGCAGACGAGAAAATATGGCCACTGCATTCCAATAACTCATAACCTATTTTAGAAGTCAGCACTCTAAAGAAAAGCCAAGATCAGACCTTAAAATAATGTGGCAAAACCTGCGTGTCTGCCCGCAAGTGAATGCCTTAAAATGATCGGGAAGGTTCGTCTAAGACATGAAAAGAAATTTGAAAGATCCTCCGCAAGGTCATGGGCACGAATATAAGAGACGGACAGAACAGGTTGCAAGGACGAGAAGAACTGTACAAAGAAAACGAAAGAACAATTAGAAAACGTAGACTTAAATTCTACAGTAACATATACACAATAAATTAAAAACAGTTAACAAAACAAATTTTTAGCACACTTAAAATGCCGGATAAATTGTAAAATTAAGTAAAAAAAATATTGAGATTAAAACAACATAATGAATTGAACAAAATTCAGACACTGTTACTAGCTTCAAGGACTTCCACGAAGAGCAAAAGAAGACCGATGAATGGCCTGAACAAAAATCCACAGAGAACGAATGCTGTGAATATGGACTGCAAAACGGGCTTCCAGAAATATGTACACTTACTTTATGTGGTCTGAAGTCGGTCTTAAAAATATACATATGTGTATAAATTTAAACGAAATCCACTTTTTTACGAGAGGAAACCGAATTTACTGGCACCCAAGTAGGTCTTTACCTGGGGTATGCGGACTCTGCTGAAGGTAACTATCAGCCAAAACCTCCCAGTTTCTTTTTCTATCCCATCCCAACTTTAGGCATAAAGTTGGCTTTACAACAAGCCGGAGGTTCTTTATTAGCTGGATAACGTTATCTCAGCAGCTTCTCTTCGTATCACCCATTTTCCTCCTTTTTAATTGATTTTTTTTGAAACTAACGCAGCCGGGCTTCTCTGCTCTTCATTTTCTGGATGAACTCCTCAACGGCCTTCCAGCTTTCTTCTTTCTGCAATCATAAAAACACAGGTATTTTCTGGAGAAATCGGTGACCCAAGCTTGGTCCCTAGAACCTCCCTCTCTGGTATCCGTCTTACGCAGTCGAAACTCGCATGTACTACGTTTTCCTCCTCCACCTCACACATCCAGACAGCTTGCTTCATCTGATCGTCTGAACTGGTAGAGATACGCCCGAAAGCAACGACGCCCCGTCAATGGCTGCGTAATGTAATAACCAACCTCGCCGTACCCCTGTTCAGCCATTTCTTTAGATTCGGAATTAATCTGTGTCCATCAACTGGACACCTCTTCTTCCCATCTCTCCTGCCACCTCCTGAGAAGTCTGGCATCTCTCTTTATCTGAGCCATTGTAGCCTTTACAGCTTTCAGTCTCGCTGATATCTGACTTCTTTCCCAGGCTACTAAATCTATTGGGGGCATGCCTGCTACCACCATTACTGCAACCGCTGAAATCCACTTACTGACATATTTACTTATCACAAAGTCTCAAAAAAACAAGGCTTAGAAACCTCAAATTTGGTAATTTTTTGAATATTATAACTATTTATTCTAACATTAATAAGAGAAATACAAACTTATTTTTGTATGTACTCAAATGAATTTTAACCAATGTTCCTTGAGAAATTTTTAAACCAAATTCAATAGATTATAAAATGCCGTAAATAATAACACTAAAGTCAAAATGGTACGACTAAACATAGTAAGTTTATGAAGTAAAATCTTTAAATCACTGAATTACGTCAAAAAGAAAACACTCTTATTTTTATAAAACTTTTCATATTAACTTTTCGCCAAGTAAAACAATAAATTATTAGAGGCCGTTAATTTCTAAGCTTAAACTAAGACAAAGTCATGTTAAGATCAAACAATTCTTGTACTTGGTAAGAAGAGACGGTTAATAGTTCAGCCAGAAAAATGTATGATAATAAATAAACGCTACCGCAGAAAAAAAATAAAAAAGATGCAGTGTTTGGATTTATTCCAAAATTTATCGTTACTTCCACAATAATTCCTGGAGTAATCTTCAATTCTAATGTAGTATATCTTTTGTTGTTCATTAATATTACACTACATAAAAGAATTATAGACGAAAATATAGTCATATTAATTACATGAAACCAGTAGGTGGTGTTACGCAATTAATGTTCAGATATCATTAATTAATAAAATGGTGATATTTAATATCACCATAATAAAGGTTTTCCAATATCAAAACTTGTTTACTTTACGAATAATAAGCAACCCCATAACCCAATCAGATGAAGATAATGTGTGTTTGATGTGTAAATGAAGTCTAGGCTTGTTCAGATTCAGGCCGACCATTCCTGAGAGAGTATTGTTAATTGAATACCAACTATCAAAGTACATCGGTATCCACTATCTAGTGTTCAAATGTGTGTAAAATAACTAGCTACCTTTACTAGAATTACTATAGGTTTTAAACCAGGAACCTTTATCTCCGAAAATAAGCTGTTAATAGCTGATTCGTGGCGACGATTTTATTACTAGACCAAACCCAGTTGTTTTTGAAAGGAATATGAAAGGGTGTTCAAGAAAAAGGAAAAATGTGCTAGGGCTGCTCGAATTTTTAGCGGTTATAAAACAACTTCTACACGAGATTACTTTAAACACAAACAAACAAACAAACACACACACACACACACACACACACACACACACACACAAAAACGCGCGCGCATAGGGGGGCTGGAAACGTGTATTTCCGGTGAAAACTCGATTTAAAAAATTAACGTAAACAATACTTTTATTCCCTAAATATTCATATAGGGCAATAGAAAGTAAAAATTTATCAATTCAACCGGCCATATTCAGTTTTTATTCAATTTCTTGTTACCCTTTAAATAGGACTATGTTCTATTTAATCTGTTTAATTATGGCTCTTGTGATACTGATGACCAATCTTTTTCATTGTTTTAAGGGCCACCTTCAGGTTTTTTAATTTTCATATTTATGATTTAACCCAATAAGTCAGACGCTTTTTATCCATTCTATCCACATGATCTCTCAAAAACCCTTCGCCATGGTCTTTCAATATCCTCTATTACCATGTCCTCTCTGATATTATCAATAGTTTGCTGAGCTCTCAGGTGTAACTCCTTTAATACTTTCATAGGTTTTAGCTTATTGTCTAGAATTGTTTCTTAACCATTTTCTTAATCAAAATAACAAAACAGATTAGGAAATCCAAACAATCACCTCTCCACATATCCATTGATCCATTGATTTTCTCAATTTTCTCAAATTGAAACACGAAGACAGCTAGAAGGAAAATAATAAACAGATTTTTGAAACTTTGTCAAATTTTCATTCCTATTACTGTTAGGAATTTTATAAGCAATTATTATTATAGCGGCTGTTCTACATCAATATGCTATCTAAAGCAACCTACAACGCCATTCATTTTTAAAAAACAATATCATACATAAGATTCCTTTTATCCATAGCTTCCATAACACCATCCATCCAATCCTTATTGGATCGTCCTTCCTAGAACTTCCTCTATCTAGCTTGAACCCATAGTCTAGTCTTTTGTGGCAAGCTGTTCACCTCCAATCTTCGCAGACGACCGTACCAGTGTTGTATCTCTCAATTTTATCTATTAATAAAAGTTTTGTGTCCATTTTCTTTTGAATCTTTTTTAAAGTAACTTAAGTCGATCACCACAGTCAACTGACAACTTCTTCTTCAAGAACTCATTCACGTAGCTCTTACTCTGTTTTCAAATGTTGGTTGGAAAGGTTAAAACATTGAGCCATGAATGGAGGAGCTATCAACGAATGAACGGACGATTCTCTTTCTAATGCCACATGATAATGCCACAGTGATCCCTCCACAAATCGGGATATAACATACTGGTGATAGCCCTACCTCTACCAATTATTTTATTATCTAGACACCAAAATAACAATCTGTTCTGACATTCTATAAACATTACGTTCACCTTACGACGTCGAACTTGTCCACCTTTGATGCTGAATAACATTTATATCCCCCAGGTCAGAGTGGGTGAGATATCTGGGCTTATGGCTTGACAGGTGGTGAATTGGAAGCTTTATCTGCGTTCAAAACGTTTAGAACGTTCAGAAGCTACTCTTTTTCTTAATTTACCCTCGATCAAAATTGAACCTCCGTTCCAAAATTTTCGTATACAAAACCATTTTGAGACCAATCTGGACTTATGGTGCCAGTTCTTAGGAGTAACGTAGTTAAAGTCTATCCAGGCCTTTCACTAAAAATTCTTGACTTACTTCTGGCGCTCCTTTTTATGTAAGCAATAAAACCCTTCACGACGATTT
The DNA here is from genome assembly GCA_035578175.1 of Catonia carolina. Lineage (NCBI taxonomy): Eukaryota > Metazoa > Arthropoda > Insecta > Hemiptera > Achilidae > Catonia > Catonia carolina. The sequence goes on along the minus strand of JAQMRL010000008.1, from coordinate 58,830,902 downwards.
AAAAATTCTGACCGTAAAAGAACTAACCGCGTCCTTTTATGGTAAATTTCACGAACGACAAGATGACCATCCAAACCAACAAACCCGTGATGTTGCTACAAGGAACTTCCGAACTGTGCGACGTCTAAAACGAAAATGGAGTTGAGACCTCTTGGTCTGAATAACGGGCAGCACCTGTAGTTATAAACGGAGACTGTACCTCTGGGTACCTCTTCTTAAAGTAAAATTTCCCACCGCCCATTAAATATCATATACCGAAATTGTCCGGTTTAATTTACGGTACCGTAATAAAAATTAAAGACAATAAAAATAAATATGAACAATACGTAATAGAGATAACGCGGAAATGCACAAAATAAAACATTATCGTTTATTAATAATAAATCCATTAAACAGATAAATGAAAAATAGAAAGAAATTCAGATCAAATAAAATTTTATTACATTTTCTATTTATTTTTTAATTAACTTTTTTGTAAAAGTAAATAAAAGTTGTTAATTACTTACGTAATAAGGTCACATGTACCTTTTGTTCCAATAAATTAAATATTTACTCATTGCTCCAAATCTGAACAGAATATAAAATAATTTTTTCAGAGTAATAAAAAAGATTCACTAGTTAACAGTTATTTTCCATAACGGATTTATTTTCCTCGAGTAAATTCTTGATACATATGTTACAAGTCATTTAATTAATGAATGCACGATATTTGAACATTTTGGTTTAATAATTATTATAGTATGATCATTATCTCAAATAATTATTTAATTAAATAAAACAGAATAATTAATTAATTGTAAATAAAATTATAATAATTAAAATAGTCGTGAATTTAACTATGGTGTAAATAGAGGTATAAGAAAATATTTAACATAGTAAGAACTTCCCACACTTGTTAACATTAATGGAATAAGAATCGCGGAAGATCGCCTACTCTTTTAGAACAGGACAAGACAAGCTTGTAAGGTTGCTTGGCTTGAATCTTTAGACTCTTTAGCATGAACGAGATTAACGCCCTGACTCTTTATAATTACTTCGACCAGGAATATTAAATCCAAACAAAACAGACACTAAAGTCAAACAGAAGGAATATGTAGTCGGTGTAGTATAATAATTTTCCTAAGGACACGAAACAAATCACTCTTTCTTCTCTTTGTACGTATAATATCTTTTCTATTTATTTTACTTTTCTGTGAATACAGTAAATATACCAGTATAAATGTGTCGTTTAAATATTCATGTTTGTTTGTGTGTTATATGTTGCTTTCAAGATAAATGAGTCCGTGCTAACAGGAATTCTACTACTTTATACTTCTGTACGTATACTGGTATGTATAATACAAATCAAACGGTAAATCGGACTAAATTCTCTGTAAATTCCCAAAAACTACTTATTTTACTCATAATAATACTGTGACACATATCGCTAAGGTCCGTTTCGGGATCTGGGTAAATTAAATAATTTTTGTTTATTCCTAATTTGTGTACGTTGCAATCTGTTCAATTTAGAACAATGAGCAACCCTATGACCCAATGATATGGGGTTGCTCATTGTTCTAAATTGAACAGATTGCAACGTAAATCGTTGCAGTTATTATTATTAAATAATTAACACACTAAAGTTTAGAATTGTATTAGTTTGAAAGTGATATATAAACTTTATTATTAATGGGTAATAATTTTATTTGTTTGTGTGCAGTCTGTATCAACGTTTTTACTTATAATTCTTGTTTTTATATGAACAGATTGAAATTTTGGTGATTAGGTAAAAAAAACACACACACTGTTGAGAAGAAAAGGTAGAAAAAAGGCACAAAACCACCAGTAGCCAAACAAACAACCGGGTTTTTCAAAGGTTTGTATTGTGACACTTATCTCTAAAGTCCATTTCGAGATCTGGGTAAATTAAATAATTAACACACTAGAGTTTAGAATTACTATTTATTACAAATATGAATTACAATGAAATAATTGACTACAATCAACAAGTATATTGCAATGAAACTACTAAATAAATAACAAACTAATTAGGCTATATTAACTAATAAAATAAATAACTTAACTAATTTACTTAATACTACTTACAGAAATGACACTGAATAAATAAAATCTGGTGTGAAGCACTCACATAAAATTCTCTTGCCAATGCAAATAATTAACAATATAACCTAACATTAGTGATAAAACATTAGAAATTAACAAAAAAACTTACCTTAATAAACACAACCTAATTTTAATCATTAGTGAACGATGCAAAATGAAAATCAACCTCAGTTAGGCTTAAAAATACGGAAAGTTATTCTTTCACGCTAAACTAGGCTCTGTATAGAAAAATGCTGTAAATAAAAGTGTAGATCTTTTAATTTCCTATAAATTTGATTATATACACTTTTGTCGTAAAGTGCTAAGGCTAAAATCTAAACAAAAAATCGATTTTTGCATTTACGTGAGAAAAAAAACAGAAAATCGCTAATTACCGCTAAACTAAGCATCATAAAAAAATAAAATGGTTCAAATAAAAGTTGTAGGTTTTAAAATTCTCTACAACTTTTATAATATACATTTTTCGCTTAAATTCATATTAAAGCAGGAATCTTAAAAAAACAATTGTTTACGAGAAAACAGCCTCCCCAAGAATTTCAGCAGACATGGCGCCTACTCTATCTGGTAGAGATAAAAAAGTAGTAAATGACGCGATTTTAAAAAAAAATCGTACGGACCGTTTTGAGAAAATCGCAAAAAAGTGAAAAATGGCACGAATAAACCACTACTTCCGGTTGACCGATTTTGATGAAAATGTTAGTGTCAAATTCTCTAGTGATATTAAACTTAAGTTTGAAGTTTCAAGTTCGTACGATGTTCCGTTCTTGAGATATTTTGTTCACACACACACACACGCGCGCGCGCGCGCACACACACACACACACACCAATCGCTAAAAACATTTTTTTGGGTTCAGGGGTCTGAAAACGTGTAGATCCGGTGAAAACTCGATTTCGAAAAATCGACATGTAAACAATACGTTCTTTCCTATATAATTATATAGGCAAGAGAAAGTAAAAAGTTAAAATAGTTGCCAGTTATTCGCAGTATCGTTGACCTGTTCTAACGTACTGTAGTACTACCTGTATACACTATCTAATACACTCACTGAATCACAGACAAAATTTAAACTACCTCTGGACCATAAAAAACTCGGCGCTTTTATATGTGGTCTACTGGAGAGTTCGAGAAAAGACAGAGATTTTCGATATAATAATAAAATACAAAATCCTTCTGGCGGCTTCTGGATAAAACTTAACAACTGTAAACAAATTAGGAATGAAAGGTGTCACAAAAAGGCAATTATCTAAATAGGTAACCACCCGGCTCTTACAATAGTTATTCAACAATAGACCCTTACCTTACTTTACAAGATCCTTTATGACTATTTCTTTAAAACTCTATTATTAATCTGTTATTTACGTTACATTTTTAATCTTTTGGTCTTCCTCGAAAGTTCTCGAACCCACATTTCCTTTAGATATTGTCACAATACTATTCGCAAAAAACCATTCAACTAAACTAAGGTAACACGGAATTCCTTACTTTACCATGAATTTTGTTTTTTACTTATTTTATTTTGCAAACTGTATAAAAACAACCAGCAAAAATGTTTACAACAAAATTCAAAAAAAATTAACAAAAATTAACCACGTTAAATGCATTGAGGAAGACCTCACTCAGTGATAGCTCGCCAGATAACGAGAATTGTGTTCAATTTTGATTTCTATTTTTGTACACGCAATAAATGAGAGTTGCTTAAATTTAAAAATTGAATTAAATGAGAGTTGCTTAATACCATGTCTCTACTCCATCGGCGTTTCAGTCGTCTTTGTACGATTCCTGGTAGGTCAGCAGAATTCGTGTTGCGTATAAAGACATTGTTATGATTTCGAAGTTTGTCTCTGAAAATAATATAAAGTAAAAAAAGTAGGAATATTTTCTCAAAAAAAGGTTTTTACAGCGGTTGTTGTTGTGTTTTACTTTAGCTAAGTTTTTTGGAATGATTAAATTCAGAGAAAATAAGTTATTTATTAATGGTTCCAACATATGTTAAGTTTTGCCTGAAATACTTTACGAGATAAAACCATTTTTAGTAAAATTCAGGTTATCCGAAGTGATTTGAGTGGATCCATTTCGGATAAACGACGTTTCCGGACGACCCGGTTTTGACAAATATGGTTGTTACAAGGAATGATAACCTAGTTTTGTTTCTTATTACATGGTCAGCCGATTAAATGACTGAAACTTTTAAGAACAAAAGAGGTAGAGTTGTAATAGACACTAGTCAGAATTATCTCCTATGAGAGTAATGAACTTCATTGTACAGCCAGACTCTGTAGTGAATGAAGTGAAGGTGGCATTTGTAGTGTGGAAAGTAGATGCAGTTTAGAGGGCCTGGAATGCTGATAAGCATCCTTTTTACTCAGTGAAGAAGGCAATTGTAAAGCACATCACTCCTCGTTTTACTTGTAAAGTCTCTAGAGGTTCAAATCAGCCCTTCTGCTGATGACCTAAACAAAAATTGGGCACAAATTGGTTATAATATTATAAATTTAGATATTTTGGGTTTAATACAAATTTAACATAGTTAAACAAGAGATTGGTCAATAGATAAGAAAATAAATTAAAATGGAAGAGAAGTTGAATTTGTAAGAGTAGGTTAAAAAATTAAATTCTATTTAAATGGGTTAACTTCATTTAAATTTGGCAACGATTTTAAGTAATCTTAAAAACAAAATTTATGAAGGCGTAGCCAAGTTTGTTTCTCCACCCACAATATGTAAGAATAGAGTAGAAATTGAAATTGTGAGATTAGAGCAATGCAAGTTATTTCTCTGTATTAAATTAAATTATAAATTATAAAATAATATTATAATAATCACGCTTACGTTTTTAAGATGTGACTTTCTTTAGAGAAAAAATAATGCTACGGATAAAAATTTTAATTTCATTATGATATATTAGCAATTACATCTTAAGTAAATTAAATAAATTTTCTTTCCCTGGAAATATAGCTCTCCATACTTACTTACTTTTATTTATTTTGCATTCCAGTTTTTTTACCAAGTACTACATTAATAATTTTCATGCCGATTTTCAAAATTATATTTTTTGGAATGTACCGCAAAATATCTATTGTAAGGAGTTTACAATTTCCTCTTCAAAGCTAACCGTTACAATTTAAAACTACGAAATATACGAGCAAATCCAATTTTCTTAGTATTTCAAATCCAATTAATAATAAATTTAAAAAAAAATATACTTTTGAATGTAATTTATTTGATTTAAAATAATATTTGTCGTTACTCTAGCTTAAAATTAAAACAACCTAGAACCGTGTGTATGGTGTTTTTGTTTATATAACTTTTTAATTTGAACATATGTATTAATTTGTCGTTTATAGAGTGAAAATGTAAAAACGGGAGAGATTATAACAATGTAATAGTGATAAATGACGGGAATACGTTTTTTTAACGATGGAAAGATTCCATGGATTTTTACAAATATTGTTTATACTGAGCTTGAGTGAAAAAAAATTCAAGTTATTATCGGTTAACTTCTTAACTAATTTATTTATATTGAAAGATATTTAAATAATTAAGTGAAGACTGTAGGGTGGTATTGTAAAGAGTTACAGAAATGTTTCAAATCAATTGAGAAATTCCTATAATCACAATATTTAAAAAGGTTGTATAAAATTTTAAATAAAAGGTCCACTATATTTGTAATTTTTAAGCTTTAATGAAATCATTCATCTTTGATAAAAAGGTAAATTTCTATTACGACCCTTTGGATTTTTGTTTTCTAAATATAAATTACAACCTATTGAGGTAAATATAGTATTCTGAATTTACATCACGTAGTTGCATACGTTGTAGTAGATGTATATTATAACTCCTATATCGTTTCCTAGTAAACACGGTTTTTTATCCTTAAGGTGCAAATAACCGAACTACAAATTATTTAGTTTTTCTATTCATCACTTAAGTTGTGCTGGCCACTGTAACATTGCCTTGAACTTCCTCGTTGCGTTTCACATGAGTTTATGCAGCCGTGGATCATGATTAGTGCAGCTGTTTGTTGTAAAACCTTACGAAGTTTGCGAAAAGCCATTAAAAACAAAAAAGGGCGTGTGCTGATTTCTGGAATTCTTCTGATCCATGAAAACGTCCTTACAAGGCTGGTGAACCCAACGACTTATTAAGCAACTTCAATGGGACATTTTCTATCACACACCAGACAGTCCCGAACATACAACACCGAGTTAAATCCATTTTTTTCCCTGAACTTAAGAAGTGGTTAGAAGGACAGGTTGACTAAGGAAAAGCTTCAAGACAACGTCAAGCTCATTTAAATTCATTGTCGGCAACATTTTATAAAGGGCTTATTGGAAAGCTCGTTCACAGGTAAGACAAATCTTTCAATCGTCAACTTGATTATGTCAAAAATTAGTCATAAGGACAGGTCACCTTTAGTGATAAAACATTTTTCTATATTCATTTGTCTTTTATTTATGTTCTATTGGAGGTTGAAAAAAGACCCTCGTACAAAAAATCTATATGCAAGAATATAAAAGTCAATACATACGTTATAATAAAAATCATAATCATAATCATGTTACAGAAAAAACTGGAAACCGATTGAACCGAGAATATAATCTTTCAATTACAAAGACCGATTCAGTGATAATGATTTCACTTTTTATGGTATGTCAACGACACATTATCTAAAACTTTACCGAAGGTTCATTGACAAACTTCAAAATCATAACAATTCCAATTGGGCAATATGAATTCTGCAGACCTACCAGGAATCGCACAAAGACTACTGAAATGCTGTTGGAGTAGAGACATTGTACATTGAAGCAACTGTAAAATTTATTACGTACACAAAAATACAATTTAAAAATGAACACAATTATCGTCTTCTGGAGAGCTTTTGCTGGGTAGTGTCCTCCTCAAAGCCATTAACGGGGTCGGTTTTTTTTTAAATTTAGTTGTGAATAATTTTGCTGGTTGTTTTTATACAGTTGCAAAATAAATAACATAGTTCAAAAAAATATGGTTTGTATGTATCTCAAGAACAAATCTTTCTCTTGAATCTTATTTTAGTAACTTTTGTTATACTATTCATGTTATATAAAATGAGCTACTTGTAGAATAAAGAGGAAAATGAAAATTTAGAATTTTTTAGAAAAAATATCACTTAAAATTTTATAACAAATATTTTCTATTCATAACCAGAAGTTTTATTTTAAAATATCTATGACTTGCATATTAATGCAGATATTGTTAAATATTCCATAAAACATTTCGATGCTAATATTTGCTTATTTACTTATTTTTACTTTACATTAACAGCTTGATGATTAGCAACTACATACGTATTTACCTATCCGTTGCCGGACATCCCCTCGGCCAGCCACGCCCATTCCGAAGGAATTTAAGCAGAATAGTGGAGCCGGAGCGTTAGCCAGGAAACCCCAGCCCCTGAGAGGCCAACTCAAATGAGTGGGTGCGGTCACGTCCGCAGGGCGCCCCACTCCCCTCAGAACTCGTGTAAACGTTGGACGAGTCGCCGTCGAGCTCGTTATGCAGCTAACGCTTTGCACGTGGCTCTACCACACATGGATATTCTGTCGCACAACCATGTACTACGTACAAGTAGCACACGGAGGTGCTACAGCCAGCGCCCGTTACCTCGCTGCTGTGAGGATTGGGTAGCTGAACTGCAGTTATATGGGCACGCTCTGTGTGGTCTGGGGGCGTGCCCCCTTGATGATTAGCAACTACAGTGAGTGCAATACAAATTTAGAAAGGTTGGTTTTGACTGGTAACAGTTTTCAGACCCTACCCGCGAATCGAAGTTGGGATCTTCCGCTCAGTAGGTTAGCGCGATAACCAATACTCTATGGGTAGCCAACTGTTTATTGTTTTTGCGATATTTTACTGGCATTAACAACAATTGATTGAACCTGATCTTAGCCGGGAATACAACATGAAACTTTCGATATAATACCCTATGTCAAGAATACAGTGATAGAGACTTAAAGAAGGTTCTATCACTTAAAGCAGTAAATCCATTATACATTATTGGTATTGCACAAAAAAATAATCAAAGTGGATATTTCGGCAAATTGAAGTTCTACAACTCGGTAAGTTTCAGAATATTTTCTTTTAAAAAAGAAAATGATTTGTCTTAACACCATATTTAAAATAACAAGAAAACTCTGTTTTTTTAATATACAATAGTAATATAACAAATACTTTTCGTTTTAATAAAAGAATTTAATATCCGTGTGCGAAATTCTGTTAAGTAGTTTGTATAATTTTGCATGAGTGGTAGTAAAATGTGTTATTGCCGACAAGAGAAGAAGTCCGTGTAATTGAAATGAAGCATCTTGTTAGGAGAATCCTTTCCTGGGTTATTAATTGGGTAAAAGGAATTCTGATGCCCAGGTTTAATTCGCATTAGCGACAGAACGTTAAATCAAGAGTATGCGGGGGCGTTGCCCTAGCATCTCCCCTTCAGAGACAAGTTTAAAACCTCGTCCAGTACACATAACAACAGCCGACTGATTCTTTCACATAAGTGTTCTATTTCTTTTTAAACAATTCTAGTTTTCTACGAGTATCTATATCTTGTCCACTTAAATTAAATTGTTTTTTCTTAAACTAATAGGGGAAACTTTCAACAAATAAATTTTTAAAACTACTGACAATCTTTGTTTTAGATTTAACCTGTTAAACGAGTTGAATTTTAATATTATAATCAAAGAATAACGTACTGTAAATCAGTTTAAAAAACACCTGATCACCATTTAGTGCCCAGTTATTTACTTCATAAAATTTAATATAGGCCTAAGCTAAATTAAGTAATACATAACCTCAACATCTAAGCCTACATTTTTTGTTAAAATAAATAACTAGGCATGGCTCGGAAGACTTCTTTATCAAATGTGTGTGGCAGGAGATCCAGATTTTGAGGTTAACTTATCCCTTGACATCACTAGTGTTTGATTATTAACTTTTTCAATGATTAAATAATTATTTCAGTAAGTTTTTAAATTTTTATAAATATTTTTTCATGTTATTTTATAAAGTTAACAGGACTAAAAAATCGCTCTGTATCTTCATTTCTGATCCTTTCTAGTCTTGTACACCACTTGATGGACCTTAAAAAGTTAGTTATAGGCCTAACATGTAAAACAAAACGAAATTTCGGAGTAATGAAATAGTTATTAAAACTCTTTACAACTACAAAATATTACAATGTAGGGTACATGAAATTCAACTCAACAAAAAATTTTACACACACATAAATAATGTTGTTTACAAACATAAAAAAAGATGAAAAATTTGTGCGGGAGAAATAACTTTTCTGACTATATAATATATTTTATAAAATAATCAACGTTATTATAATTCTATTCATAGGAAAAAGTGTAAATGAAAAATGTTTTTCAATATAATGTTAGACTGAAGTTAATAAAACAGGGACTTGACATATTTTGATTAAATGTTTTAACGCCTAAGGTAACAAATTTATAACGGGTTGTATTTATAAAAAGGTGATTTTATGTATAACAAATTTTAAAAGTCAAATGTATCAATCATAGAAAGTGGTAAATATGAAAAGGTATAGAAATACTTTACATGTTAATTTCATGAATATCAAAATACCGGCATCTTTTCTTTATATTTAAGCAATTTTTTTGTTAGATTATGATACGCGTTGTATAATTTCTTTCACCTTATCATTTTCACCGGCATATTATAATAAAATATACGAACCTTATTCAAGCGCCTAAAGAAAAATTTCTGACAAATTTTAAATAAGCCAAACATACTAGTTTTAATTACAATATGAATGTAATTTATTTATGATAATTTATTATTTAACAAAAAATATTGTTAAATGTCACAATAAATAAATAAATAAAAATTGAAATGGATTATTAAAAGTTACTACTTTAATACCGATTTAAATACAAGTCAGTGGTTACCGGTGTACTTTGCACCCAAAATGTATAATTGCTCTTTTTGCACGTAAAAAACTTAAACAATAGGTTTTTCAAAAGTAGTGTTGATAATGGATAATTAATGCAGAAGAGGCAATATAAAAATGTTACTCCGTAGCGTTAAACGTTAAACAGTGTTAAAACTACTGGATCTGGAAATTTTCACAAGTTAAAACCCACCGTAGTCTCTAATAACCGAACTGTTGATGCGACTTTAAATAAAACTAAAAAAAATGTTATTATCAAAGTATTTTTTTGGCTTACTTATCACTTTCTCTTGCCTATATGAATATACAGCAAGGAAACTATTGTTTTTATGTTGATTTTTTGAATTCGAGTTTTCACCGGATCTACAAGTTTTCAGACCCCCTGAACCCAAAAAACGTTTTCAGCCATTGGTATATGTGTGTGTGAACAGAATATCTAAAAAATGGAAAATCGTACAAACTTGAAACTTGAAACTTAAGTTAGATACTACATGAGGACCCAAGACGAACATTTTTATCAAAATCGGTCAACTGGAAGTAGTAGTTTACTCGTGTTATTTTTCACGTTTTGCGAATTTCTCAAAAATGGTTCCTACGATATTTTTTTTTAAATCGTCTCATTTACTTCATTTTTTATGCTTTACTAGATAGGGTTGGCACCATGTCTGCTGAAAATTCTTAGAAAAGCTGTTTCTCGTAAAAAAATTGTTTTTTTACGTTTGCAGCTTTAATATGCATTTTAGCGCAAAAATGTATCAATACAAGTTGTAGAGAATTTAAAATCCAAAAACTTTTTCTACGAACATTTTTTTGTATAACGCTTAGTTTAGCGGTAATGAGCAATTTTCTGTTTTTTCTTACGAAAACGTGTAAAAAAAGGATTTCTTTTAAGATTTCAGCATTAGCATGCATTTTACGACAAAAATGTATAGACTAATCAAATTTATAGAAAATTAAAAGATCTACAACTTTAATTAGAGCATTCTACAGAGCCTAGTTTAGCGTGAAAGAGTGATTTTCCGTATTTTTAAATCAAACTGAAGTTGATTTTCAATTTGCGTCTTTCACTCATGACTAAAATTAGGTTAGACTTAGGTTAGACTTTTTTTTTAATTTCAAATTTTTTATTACTAATGTTAGGTTATATTATTAATTATTTTCATTGGCAAGAGAAAAATGCTTAGTTGTTTAAGTGTTTCACACAAATTTTTATGCAAAATTTTTATTACCTCGTGTAGAATAAGCTACCGAATTATTTTCGCTTCGTCGTCAAACACTTTGCAACAAGCGAAAATAATTGTGAGTTCGAAGAAATTTCAAGAAACACTGAACCAAAAACTCCAATCTCTGACAATAACTGTATTATGTTGTGTCATGTCGGAATGAAATACTTTGTGTGAACACAGTGGGAGTTAAGGGGACAGAGCTTCTTCGGTATTCTAGTAATTTATATACGTAGGTTTCCTGTATATTCTATAACAATCTAATAACATTTAGTTTGAAAACAAAGGACACTGTTTTAGAAAAGAGAAGATCTTTAAATGTTCAGTACCTTCTTAATAATAGAGAAGCCGTAATAAGCTTACAGAAAATATAACTTCGAAAGAAGATCTAAGAAAAAAACCTACACGTCTACAGAGCTGCATTATCAATCAACAGTGTGTGACTTGCATGGCTTTAATATAATTAAATTTAATTTCACAAAACTTTATACTAATTATTTTGATTTAGCTTATTTAAGGTCGCATCAAATGCTTTGTTCATTAGTGACTAGTAAGGGTTAAGGTGAAAATTCGGTGACTTTTAATGTGTAGCTGCAAATCGAACCCGAGACCTTCAGCTTAGCAGTTTACAGCGCAGTCTAGCTCTCTAACCACTGGGCTATGGGGTGACCAATTTTTAATTTAATTACAATTATGTGTATTGATACCGTATAATTTTTTTGAGAATTATTAAGATATTTTAAAAACTCTGGAGAAATTCCCAGACATTTTATCACAAACAAATCTAAATATCTGATAAGCTAGGTTAAAAGAAAAAGCACATTCTAAAATTGAGCAACTGATAACACTGGAAATGTTTCTGTTGCTTATTAAGTTTTCAGTTAAAATGCAAGAAAAATAAAATTTTGTGAAACTCTGAAAAATAAATACCCTACTTGTCAATATGCAAATACTAATGTCACGATAATGAAATAAAATACAGTGGAGCGTCAATTATCCGAACTAATTGGGACCAGAGTAGTTTTGACGATCAAATATTTTGGATAATCAAACACGCTTAATACTGTAATTTGATTCGCTGTACCGTAACAATGTAATATGTATAACCTGAACGGTAACAATGTAATATAACCTCATTGTTTAACGGGTTAATTAAGACTAAGGTATACTTAATTTAGAAAAAAACTAACTCATTTAATTTATTACAAATGAAGAGTACTTAAGTTTACAAAAGTAAAAGGAAACATACAAAATTTCAAAACTGAATAAATTAACGAAATAAACTAAAATAATAATTTCATAAAATCATTCATGAAATATTTATTAACGCACTGGTACATAGAATACAGTAACATTTAAAAAAAAATTGAATTTTATTTTGAACTAAGATTTTTTGCAGCAAAAACTCTCACTTTTGTAAGTAACAATGCTTCAGGAGCACCAAATTCAAGCTGTTGTTCGAACCATAGCATTGCAGTTTCTAGGACATAAAAAGCCTTTGCGTGAGTAAATTATGTAAATTTTTCCATCGATGGTGGTTCGGTTAATCGACGGTTTGGATGACTGACGGTCGGATAATCGGCGCTTCACTGTACTGTAATTTTTTTAAAAAGAGATAAGAAAAGATTTCCGCAAATATTATCATGAAAATATTTCATTCGAAGAAATGTTTTTTGAAGTCTGTTTGCAAATTCGTTTTAAATTTGGAAAACTTCATCTCCATAATAAGGTGAATCTTATAAAAAATTAGTCAGCTATCAAGGGTTGTAAAATCTCTTCTGAAATTCCTCGTAAAATTTAGTACATAATAAGAGCTTTTAATGAATTAAAATAAACTTAAATGAAGGATTACATTTAGAGATACGTATAAATATGTACGAGTATTATTTACTTACACGAGAACATGAGTAATGTGACATGAACTGTTTTTCTTATCGGTGGTTGTAAGTTTTCATTTTACCAAGTCGTCGGTTTGACGAATAGATATCAATTACTAAAAGTAAAACTTTGTCACGTAACTAAGGTTAGTAACGCTGTTAAAATATTTGTTAAAGTTTATTTCAAATCATATTAACAGCTTGATTATTATGGAATGCAATAGGTAACGAAACCGGAGCGGTGGTTTTAAACTTGTAATGAAATTTCCAAACACAACCCGAGAATCAAAGCCCAAACCTTATTGAATAATCAACGGTACTATTAATTTGTGAACATATTGTTTAGAGAGGAAAGTATATTCTGGAAAAGAAAGCTAAAAAACTAGAATTACTAACCCAATCAAACGTTCTGATCAGACTTGAATAAAGTAACGATTGCTTATAACAATGATTATTAATAATACAGAATATCATTAAAAATGTGTTAATTTAGATCATAAAATTTTTATTAACTACGTGGGATAAAATAATTTATGTATGGCATAAATAAAATGAATCTGAATAAAAAAAGGTGTAACTTATAATGATTTCCGTGTAGAAGGTGTTAAAAATAATGAAAACTATTAATATACAAAATTTAATAGTTCCGATACAATTTACATGTTAAAATTGACATGCTTTTAATGTACATGATAATAAATCATTTTGTATTTTAAATTTTAAAATTTGGTATCTGAATTTAAACCTTTAAGAAACAAGAAGTTTTTTGAAATAAAATTTTATATCTGGTTATTTTAAAACCATTATTATTTTTTAATTAACGCTATATCTCAGTCGGTACGCAATCTGAAGAGCTTGAGGTTCGATTCTAGAGTTAGATCTAAAAGTACTTTATTAAGTTATGAAAATGTTTTTTAATTCAAAAATTCACTATTTAACTGAGAGTTGATGATACGTTGTTTTTAAAAAAAGTGTTTTAGTGTTAAAAAATTATTATATTATTATTATTATATAATATATTATTATAATTATAGTGTTAAATTATAACTTTGGAATGGGTGGTTTCAAACAGAGAACGAAGCCAAGTCAGAGCTTGCGGAAATTTCTTAGAGCAGTGCAGGGCTGCACTCTTGAGGACAACATAAAACAAGAGTTGCAAATATTTAGCCTGGAGAAAAAGATCAATGAGTGCAGAATCAAACAGAGTAGTCATCTGGAACGCATGAAGGAAACCCGTTTTCCTAAATTGGCAATGGATTTTAAGCCGAATGGTCAAAGGGAGGTTGGTCGTCCGAGGGAAAGGTGGTTTCCGGAACATGCAGTATTGCCTAACCCATGAAGTAAAGAAGAGGATGTGTTAATTTTCTTTAAAGTTAAATAAATTTCTGAAAAGAGTCTTTAGGAGGTTCGCGAGAAAATTCGATTAGGTAGAACAAAACCAGATACAAACAACAATTAATATAGTAATGGTAGTCGACGGTAGCTCACATATCCTTCCCTACAAAAGTTTATGACATAGCCTAATGATATTTAAGGCATTAACTAGTAACAAGAAACATAAATTACCTTCTTGAAATTAATAAACATTATAAAAACTTTTACCAGGAATTCGAATTATCAAATATTATCAATCAAACACTCTAATGATCAGCGTCTTACCAAAACCATGCAAAACGATTAACAAAGTTCAAAAACATCTTAAAAAGTCAACCTACAACGATAAGATTTCATAGAAATTTTGGTTGAATTATTTAGATGCATTAAATTTATTTTCGGCCATTTTCTTGGCGAGATGATCGCAAAGTAAGCTACAAACAGATAGTACAGGGTTAGATTCCAGGTTAGATTTTGGGAATATTAAAACATTGAAACCTTTATTACTGCTAATTCCCTAATCTGTTAAATGAATTTAAATAAATTTAAAATGCCTTTTATACTATTTATTATTTGTTATACATTTGAACAACATTATGAAGTTTTAAGTTGGAAACTATCAATTTACCCAGCCACTGGGTGATTTCCTCAATCAAGTTAAAAACAGGGTATTAAACATAATAAATACTGCTGTTTGTATAAATATACTGTGACACTTATCTGTAAGGTCCACTTCGGGATCTGAGTAAATAAAATAATTAACATACAATAGCTCAAATTCAAATATTTTATTACATCTAAAAATTACAATTAAATCAAGTGTCTAAAATCTACAAATAAAATACAATTAAATTACTTATAATAAATGTTGTTTGGGTCATCAGCCGAAAGGCTAGTTTGAACCTGTAAAGGTTTTACTAAGTAAAACGAGGAGGGAGGTGGTTTACCAGTGCCTTCCTCACTGAGTGGAAAAGTACACTTATCAGCATGCCGGGCCCTGTTAAAAGCACATATTTTCCAGTCTGCAACTGACACCTTTACTTTATTCACCACAAGGTCTGGCTGTATAGTGAAATTCATTACTTTCAGAGGAGATAACTCTGATTAGTGTCTTTTACACCTCCACTTCTTCTGTTCTTAAATGTCATTTAATTCGCTGACCATGTGATAAGAAACAAGAACTATTATTTTAGCCCTGCAACGAACAGAGTGTAGACAATTTGACACTTCACCTGTCTGTTATGGTCAGTTCATAATAAATAACAAACTAATTATAAAATTAACTAATAACAGAAAATAAATTTAACCAATTTACAAAATATTACTTACAAAATGATATACTTAATAAACGATAAACAATATACAGTAACGCTGGCCTACTTCATACGTAACCGTTAAGCAATATACACTCGTCGAAGATATAGCAAATACTGATCCCAGGACCGAAAACTCACTCAGGACGACTCGGCGGTGGCCGCTTATATACATGATGCTGTGGAAGTCACTAGATGAAGAGAGATTTTCGATATAACATTAAAAATACAAAATCCTTCTGACGGCTTCTGGATAAATCTTAACAAACTGTAAACAAATTAGAATTGAATAAAAGGTGTTACAAAAAGGCCAATTATCTAAATAGGTACCCACCTGACTCTTTCACAATAGTTGTACAACAATAGGCAGGCCTACCTGTACTATAAACATTTATAAGAATTTCTTTGAAACCCTATTTATCACTCTTATTATTTACGTTAACGAAATAATGGTCCTCCTCAAAAATTCTCGAACTCACATTCTCTTTAGATATTGTAATAATACAGTTGTAGTTGTTGCTAAATAAAGACAGAAAAATCTAAAAAAGAATACAGTAATTTAATATCTACTTTGTTTTAGACACATAAAATATTGTTCCGTTAAAAATTGTGAACATAGAGAACAATGGTTTAGTTAAAAATTACAATTCAGTTTAGAGTTTGAACCAGTACAATTGAAAATTCATTGTAGATATTACATCTCTTTTAAGTTGAGGAAATAATTTATTACATTTCAATTATCTGATCATCAACACTAACCTGTGTGCTTGTATTGTATTTGTGCGTTGGTGTCACCTAATAACTATTTTCAAGGTGTTATGTTTGCATCACCGGCATAAATACAAATTGTCTGCACAAGGGATGTCGTTAACAGTGTCGGCTAAACTTTTTCTTGGATAATGGCGCAATTATTATGGGGGTCACCCTTCGTTTTTTTTTATTTTTATTATTCATAAGAGAGTAGTGTGCATAGGTCGCCGTGTGTGGTGCGACTGATATTAGCATACAATGCCACGTGGGGGACGACAAATTTATAAGATTTGGAAACCCGACTAACTTAAAGACGGATAGAGTATTATTTATAGGAATATGTAATAGTTTAATTGACAGATTTACACTTAAATGAGACATAGAGTCATTATAAGTTATACACCACTTCATTTACTGATTTATTAATCTTTTCTGATTTATTTTTTCACACTTATCTTTGTATGAATTTATTTTACGTCGTTTTTAAATATACATATTTATTTGTAAATACTTCTAATAAATGATATATAATTTAACAAACAAATTCAGTAAAATCTAGGTTAGCCGAGTCACGGTTAATAGAAACAGTTGTTATGCAGTTGTTATACCCATAGGTCCCCAATATTTACGGAAATTGGAAGAAAGGTTTATGAAATAAAAAACCTATAAACAAAAAAACAAATATATTATATAAATTGTTCATATACAATATCTTGAAAATGTTATAGTAGGTGAACAAAATGTCCACCATGATTCTCTATACACTTTATACAACGACATAAACTGATTCACAAATTTTAAACAGTAACATTTTATCGTCATTTACGTAGTGAAATGCAATTTCAATTGAACTTTTTAATTGGTGCAGGTTTTGTGACTTGGAAGAATACACTAGTTCCTTTACAATGCCCCATAGTGAACAATTACATGGTGTTAAGTCTGGCGAGCGCGCAGGCCATTAGATTTTACCACGACGACCAATCCATTTATCAACTTTGGAATTTGAAAACTCACGAACTTCGATACCGAAATGTGCTGGGGCGCCAAAAATTGTAATTTTTCACAATTTTCACTGATTTTACAGTAAGTTATTTTCTTCCACTAGTAGATGGTTGATCAAAATTGTCATATTTACTATCTTTACCTTTGGTAACGGAAAAAGTTCGAAATTTTCGTTTGATTAAATTTGTATTGTTTTTAATAACTTCTTGTTTCATTTATTTTAACGTTAAATAAAACTTTTGAAAGTCACTATGACTGTTCGCAAATTGTATTTGTTCATACAGATGTTGCGAAACTACAGAAGCTTAATTTTTTAATGTTAATTTCGTCGTCACTACCATTTTCAACATCTGTCTCTCCGTAATCTCTTTGTATCTGGGCTACGATTTTATCTTCATTCATGTATTCCGCTCCAAATTCATCTTCATTTATTGCAAACCATTGCCTTATTTCCTGGACGTACACAGTACTGAAAGCTCATCTGAAAGTTTCATCTTCTAGCCCCATACGATCAAATTCACATTGATTTTTGTACAGGAGTTCGTTTCAAAACCGCAGATTGATGACCCCATTGTATCTAGTTGACAGTCCGAACTACTGCAAATTCCGAATTAGTGAAGTTTTACTGTATCATGGAACCTCGGGAATCCGAACTAATTGGGGTTGTCATCTGTTTGGATTCCAAAAAATTCGAAAAAATTCCAAAAATTCGAATTGTTTTTGAAATTCAGTTAACCATTCCTTTAAACACAAAAGGAAAACTTACTTCAACTCGTTAAAATGATACCTGGGTGCAAAGAAACAGAAGAAAACTACTTTTAAGAATGGATTACAGGTGCCGTCTACGGTTATCAAGCTTTCAATGATGATTACATTGTTTTCTTGGCCACAAATCAAGATTAAGATAATCCCAAGAAAAGTGAGGTCTCAATAGATTTTCTCCTGACAGATCACTAGGAGAAGCTGTTAGTTTACTTGAACTGGTGCTATGCTATGTAGAACTTTTTGTTTTTATTTTTTATTGTGGTACCGTACAATGAGCTGAAAAATTTCCGTATATAATATTTTTAATTTAAAGGGTGATAGGGGTCTACCTTTAAGGAGAAGAGGTACCCAGTGGTACATTCTCTGTTAAGAAGTACGGGTGTTGTCCATTATTTAGATCAAGAGGTCTCTGCTCTATTTTCGCTTTAGATGTCGCATAGTTGAGAAGTTCCTTTTAGCTAGGTCACGGGCTTCTTGGTTAGGATGGTAATGTTAGATTTGAGACAAAAAACTGAGCTCCAGTTACGATGATCGTTCAATTTTAATGAAAAAAATCTGTGAATATAATTTTAAGAAATAAATACGTATATACTACTTAAAAACCGGGATATCCCAAAATTCAAAATCTTTTATACCTTATCACTTCTGATTATAATGTAATAAAACTTGGATTCAACTTTTATTAGCTTAATTAATTAAATAAATAATAAATCTTTAATTAAAAGTAATAAAATTCTGGTAATAAATAAATTACACGAAAAATATCGTCCTTTTAATAAAAAAAATTATTATAATAATATAGAACATACAAAATCAATTTATAGAAATCTAATTAACACAGAATTGACATTGACAAATTAATTAATTTCGCAATATTCTGGTGAACATTACAAATTAGAAATAAAAAACGACGGAATAAATTAAAAAAGATTATTTAGTGTATGCATTTTTAATTAATAACTGGAACATTCTACATGCGTATAAACGGGTTTTACAAAAGTAAATTACCTACGTCGTTTTTATACGACTCCATTATTTCTTCATTACTTAATGAAACTTCTTTAATTATTGCTAGTTTATATAGGTTTTGCATTACTGCTTCATTTTTTTATTTTTATTAAACAACATTAATGAAATAATGCAAATAATCCTTATCTTAATATCATATCGAGTTACTGCAAATATATTTTTAAAATTATTTGTTTATTTATTACCAAATGGAATTTATAATGGGCTTACAATTTAGTTTTTTTTGTAGACAAAATACCTTAATGGTTATTAACCGCTAAGATTCTCAGTAACTACATATAATTTAGGAAAGTTTTGAACTACATGCTGGATATACCCTACTTTTAACCTAAAGCAAAAGAGTACGCTTCTGACAGAATCAGCCAGGGATCATTAGTAGATAATTTTGATAACTAAAGAAATTAGTTAGGCTTTTGTAATAATTTATTCCTGAAAATTTACTCATTTACGTATGGTAACCATAGATCATTATGCAGGGTGGTTTAATAATCTAATATTTATTTTGTTGTTTTTTTACAGGGCTCCAACAGTCCCCTTCAGCCTGTCGTCTCCTCCCACAGAGCGGTGTGCAGTAAGAAACTCCGTCACCAAAGCAGAACGGCAAACAACCTTATTATACTTGCTATAGATAACTAGCTAAAGTACCCGTTCTTCAAACGGTTTCCTTGGTGCCGTGGACGGTCGGTTGGGATACCGAATTCGAACCCTGTCAGGTTTGATATTCTTTAACTATTCATTGTTATCTACCTCCTTTCAACGTCAGTATTATTATTTATAAAAAAATAAATAGTTGAAAGTAAAATAAAAGCAAGATCTTGGGGGTTTTAAATTAAGATATGCAGCGCGTTATTATTTTCATAATAAATGAAAATTAAATCACAATAGGAACACCACGATTTTGACCACTATTAAGACAACTGATTCATTTTTGATAATGTGTCTGAGAAAAGGTGTATAGGATACTAGTAGAATGGGTAGGTTGGTAACTGACTGAATGAATATGGGTTTTACCGGCGCGTAGGCCTATGTTTATTGTTCTGTTTATTTTGTTAATATTTCTCTAAAAAATATTAGTAATTTATTTTTAAATTGGTAATACCTCCGTTATTACGCATGAAAATGAAAAACTTTACATAATCAAACTTATTCATCTTTAAATATTTCGTAAGTTCGATTATATAAAATTTTTGATACATTGACTTTTAACGGAGATATTCGTAGGTTTTTGTTCACCCCTTCCTTTTCAACTCCCCCATCCCTTTGTGATATTAAAAAAAATTATAGCCTATTTTCATTTCGATTATGTCCAGAACCTAGGTACTAAAAATCATTGAGTTTGGTTCAGTGGTTCTCGTGTGATGCCGTAACATACAAACAGATAAACAAGACAAAACGACAAAAATTCAACTGAACTTATTTTCGGTGTTTACGTGGTAGGCCTAACATCTGGCGTAGAAACAAAATTTGGGGCATTTTGAATAATTGTACAGAAAAAAATCACAACTTTATTTATATAGATTGTATCCTTCTCTTTATATATTATATTTTACAATTTTTTTTTTATTACAATTTCCAAATTGCCAATCCATTATCTACATACTTTATACATGAAGAACATTTGAAGACACGTAGGACATGGACATATTCTTCTTGACATCACATCTTGACAATAATGATGATTTAAATTTTCCTAAATTTTATTTACGTTATCTATGTTTATTTTGTTAAATATGCTCCTGTATATTCTTTAGAATTGATTGATAGATTGTCATGAAAATCTGACAGAAGTTTCCATTTATTGACGTTTTATTATTAAAACTGAAGACTTGATAACCAAAAGGACCTATTGCGTTTTATAACCAGATGAGAGTCATGTATTTTGTAGTTGGTGGTTTTTTTATACTGTAGCAATCTATATTTTAATTTTATTATTTTTATATTTAATTAAATTTTATATTCTAATTAAAAAAAGACACACAAACTTTTAAAATTTTAAAGAACTATGGCTAACCAATAATAATAAAAATTAGAAATAAACAAAAAACGAACCGCAAAAAACATAACCTTGTTTTAATCATGAGTGAATGATGCAAAATGAAAATCAAACTCAGTTTAGCTTAAAAATACGGAAAATCACTCAAGTTAAACTAGGCTCTGTAGAGATAAATACTCTAAATAAAAGTCGTAAATCTTTTAATTTCCTATAAATTTAATTATTACACTTTTGTTGTAAAATGCACAGTAAGGCTGAAATCTTAAAAATAGATTTTTTTAAAAGATTTTCATGAAAAATAAACCAGAAAATCACTAATTACCGCTAAACTAAGCGTTATACAAAAAAATGTTTGCATTAAAAGTTGTAGGATTTTAAATTACGAGTATCGACAACTTTTTTCATTCATTTTTGCGCTAAAATCCATATTAAAGACGTAATATTAAAAAACAAATTTACGATAAAACAGCTTTTTCAAGAATTTCAGCAAACAAGGCGCCTCCCTATCTTGTAGAGCATAAAAAATTTAGTAAATGAGGCGATTAAAAAAAATAGGAGCCGTTTTGAGAAAATTGCAAAAAATTGAAAAATGATACAAATAAACTACTACTCCTGGTTGACCGATTTTGATGAAAATGTTCGTGTCTAATGTGATAGTAGTATGTAATTTAAGTGTAAAGTTTCAAGTTCGTACGATTTTCCGTTCCTGAGATATTCGCTCCACACCCACAGACTTCACACGCACGCACGCACACACACGCACGCGCGCGCGCGCACGCACACAAACATACCAATCAATAAAGATGTTTTTTGGGTTCAGGGGTGAAAACGTGTAGATCCGGTGAAAACTCTATTTCCAAAAATCTACA
This sequence comes from Catonia carolina, assembly GCA_035578175.1. Taxonomy (NCBI): domain Eukaryota; kingdom Metazoa; phylum Arthropoda; class Insecta; order Hemiptera; family Achilidae; genus Catonia; species Catonia carolina. Next base: position 58,808,654 of record JAQMRL010000008.1, on the reverse strand, counting down.
TGAAAACAATACTCTCCTTCCTATATATTCATATAGGCAAGAGAAAGTAAAAAGGAGTGCCTGAAATAAGTCTTAAAACTTTGACTGTAAGGATTGGATTTTAAGTTACTCTCTCCAATGAGCTGGATAACAGAAATCCAGTTTGGTCTCAAAATAGTTTTGTAAATTAAAATTTTGGAACAGAAGTTCAATTTTGATTGAGGATTAATAAGTTCTCTAAACTTTTGATAGTTTGTTTTAGTAAAGATACAGTGAATCAATCAAAAGTTAAAAGATCGTGGTTACCTTTTTAAAAAATATTAATTTTTGAGGCTACTTTAACTAAACGTTTCCCCAATATGTACAGACAGGTATTATTAAATTATATAAAATATCTATTTATAACACTGTTGGTCTTTAAATAGAAAACTACTGAATAGAAATAGAAAATCTATAACGGAATCTAATAAATTTTAAATAAACCATTGTTCTATTTCTGCATTAGATTAAATATATATTTCATTAGGATTAGTAGAATCAAAATCAATATAAATATTCCGAGTGATTTATACAAATGATTCAGAATAATAATTTGTTAATAAAAATTTCATATATATTATAAATATTTCTATTTATTTATGTATATTTTATATACATAACAGTTTCTCACTTTTATTTTTTATTTGAGTGAGCTGTACGTCAGATTATATAAAAATCTTTACAACACGTACTGTTTAGAGTTTATTTCTATTAAAAAAATACGTTATATGACATTTAAACTTGACTTTAATACTACTGGGTGAGTTAGTTATTTTTAAATAATTGTGCTATAAATACGCAGTACAGTTGTTTCTTATATTAAACTCGTATAGTACAACTATAAAATTTATTGCGTCTCCTATTATTTGTTTGCCTTCTTATTTTAATTCGTCTGTAATTGTATTTTAACACTGGGTTATCGTTGTTTGTTTTTTATGAGTAATAATTTTTTGTAATTTTTACTTTTTTATATTTTAGAAAAACTAAATTGTAAGTTAATCCACTATAATTTCCTTTAAAATCTACTATTAACATTTACAAAAAACCACTAGCAAGACATAAATACTAACCAATAATCTATTAGCTAAAGAAATTACCGGAAAATCCTCCACGAAGACTAAGAACGCTTTAAAAAGAGATTTTTGCTCCTTTGAAAATTCAGATGATTGAATTATTAATACAAGTTAGTTACTAATGCAAAGTATAAATGTAAACAAGACTGAAAACCCTATTGTTGGTGAGCCAGGAAATGATATTCAGCTAGGTACGGGTGTAATGAAAAGCTGTGAAAGTTTTAAAAATCTGGGAGTCATCTTTGATAGGAACAGAATAAGTGCAGCGGAAGTAAACAGTAAGATTTTACAAGGCCGAAGGGTTATAGGGCAGTTAAGTTATATTCTTTAGAATGATAGAATATAAAAGGAGAAAAAGATACATATTTATCATGCTATATTGGAGTGTGTGTATCTATGCTGCGGAAGTGTGGGTATTGATAAAGAGACAGAAGGATCGACTAAAAGCGGTGGAGATGGATTTCTGGAGTCAAAGCTGTGGTGTATCACGGATCGATCGAATCCCGAATTACGAAATTAGGAGAAGAATCGGCGTTTAAGGAAATATCATGGGTACCATATTCCGGAAGCTGTTAAAATGGTTTGGCCATTTACAGAGGGTGGAGGATAGTAGGTGGCCAAAGAGGGTATGGGAGTTGTCGCCAGCCGGAGGAAGAAGAATGGGTAGGCACGCAGTGACACGGTTGTATGGGGTGCAAGAAGCAATGTCTTTGCGGCGGCTCTCCGATGAGGACTGGCGAGACAGAGAGAAGTGGTGCTTAGAAAGCGAGATACGACTGGGGCCGTATATAGTAAATCCTCGCATGAATATGCTATTATACTATTGCAAAAGTAAATTAGAAAAAAACTCCATCGATCGATGGTCTGTTTCCTCGGGTCGTTTATGATATTACGTGTATCGGTGGTGTGAACTTTCCGACGGAAGCCTAAAACGGTGTACTTTCCCAAACTACGAGTTGGAAGAATTTGACCCATGTACTTTTGACGATTTAATACCCTCGTAATATTTCATCAAAAATACCCCGGTTGATTGCACAATTTGGTAACGTTTAAATAAATAAAAGCATCGACCGGATATGCTTTTAATTAGTTAAAGCTTTCAATATGTAGGTTACTCATCCTAATTATTCTTGGAACATTTTTTATTTTCACATTTAAAATACAACGTTACGTCTTGAAAATTTCTAGGTAAAGAAGATGCCGTTTTCAAAATGCAGAAAAAGGTTTTTAGGGTTTTTTAAGGAACTAGAAGACGTGATTCTTGTAAATTTTTTTTTAAAGAACTAAATGCACTGACGTGTCCATGCATTTACATTTGTAAGAGTGTATTATTCTGAAGGAAAATAGGCATTTATTTTTTTTAAATAAAAATACCCATTCGTACCCGACCAAGCTCAATTTTTTTTAGAATTTCCCAACGTAGAACTGCATACAAAAAAGTAACGTACTATACCTTTGTCAGAATTTATAACAACCTACCAAACCATTTGAAAGATCTTTCATTTTAAAGTTTAAAATTAAATTCAACCAGTTTCTGTTAGAAAACAATTTTATAAATTAATAAATTTTTAATATCTGCTGAAATCAATCAATGAAATCAGGGTACAATTGTCTTGTCCGAGTGTACATGTTCATGCTAAGTTTTTGAGAATTTTTAGTTCACATAATTTGTTTTAGAATTGCCCAACAAACAATTGCATACGAAAAAGCACCGTTCTATGGTTTTGTCAAAATTTATAACAACTTACCAAACCATTTGAAAGATCTTTCATTTTAAAGTTTGAAAATTAAATTTAATCAGTTTCTGTTAGAAAAACAATTTTATAAATTTATATATTTTTTAATATCTGCTGAAATCGATCAATGAAATCAGGGTTCAATTGTCTTGTACGAGTGTAACATGTTCATAATTAATTTTTTCGGAATTTTTAGTACCATAGAATTAGAGGTTTTTAGGGTCTATAATCAAATAACTAAATTTTGTATAATAAAATAATAATTTAACTAAGGGTTGGCAGTGTTGCCAGTTGAATAAACAAACACTGCAACTATTAATTATAACCGTCAAAAAGTACGGGTTAAATTTGAGCCACCCTACGAAAAAAACGATGTTATTCAATGTAAGCGATGTCAACGGTACGGGCATTCAAGAGCGTACTGCAACAGACCATTTCGTTGTGTGAAGTGCGGTGATAATCATGACACTACTATTTGTGGTAAACAGAAGGACGCCCCACCATTATGCGCTTTGTGTGGAGGAGACCATCCCTCTAACTACAAAGGTTGCGAAATATACAAACAGATTAAACAACGAAAATTTCCACCTTTACGCGAAAGAACAGTTACACCACCGGAAACTCAGACGGTCACCTCAAAATTTGTCACCCAAGTTGTTGCAAAAAACAGCGTCCAGGAAACATTACATCAGACACCTAACGGTAACAGTATTTTAGACTATGCGAGAGCCGTAAAGGGCAATTCTACGCAACCAATCCCAACCAATCCGTTGCAAACTGATTCGATTTCAAATCTACAACAATCATTTCTAGAACTACGAAACGTAATACAAAAACAAACAGAACAAATTGCGACACTATTAAATTTACTTACAATCGTTGTTTCGAAATTGAATTAAAATGGAGCAAGTATTATATAAAATTGCACTCTGGAACGCCAATGGCTTAAGTCAACATATTCAAGAACTAATCACATTTTTAAACATATACAACATCGATGTCATGCTTTTGTCAGAAACTCATTTCACTAACAGGAGTTATATCAGGTGCAACGGTTATTCTCTATACTTTACTAATCATCCTGATGGTACGGCGCATGGAGGCTCCGCTATATTAATAAAAAATAATATAAAACATTACGAGCTTCAAAAATTCGAAACACCTTATCTACAAGCAACAAACATTGTCATTGAGGACGTGCGCGGACAAGTAACAATTTCAGCGCTATACTCTCCCCCACGGCATCACATTACGGCCGCTCAATTTGAAACTTTTTTTGAAAGTTTAGGTAACAAATTTATTGTGGGAGGTGATTACAATGCGAAAAATCAGGCATGGGGTTCTCGTTTATGTAATCCAAGGGGTAGAACTCTGTTTAATGTTATACAAAAAGATAATTTAGGCTTGTTATCGACGGGTGAACCAATGTACTGGCCAACCGATCGACGCAGAATTCCGGATCTCCTCGACTTTTTTGTTACCAAAAATATAAGTCAAAATTCTATTCGAGTAAAATCGGTCCTGGATTTGTCCTCAGATCACACTCCTATAATCGCCAGCGTTGGTTGTAAACTACAAAAAAAGAAGAAACTCCCTATTCTGTGTAACAAAAACACAGATTGGGCCTCCTTTAAGCGTCTGGTTACCGAAAATATAATTCTAAATGTATCATTAAAATCGCAAGACGAGATTGAGGAAGCGGTTGAGCATTTTAATACGGTAGTGCAAAATGCCGCATGGAAATCAACTACAGACGCCAACAAAAACACTCATGGCAACAGTTGTCCTGCTACCATTCGAGAATTGATAAACTACAAACGAAGATTACGTCGAATTTGGCAGCATAGCAGACACCCAGATGACAAAACAAGATTCAATCGTGCAGCACAACATCTAAAGTACACGCTTCTAGAACTGCGTAATCATTATTTCCAAGACAGGTTGGTTCAATTATCTCCAACGGCAGCTACTGACTATTCATTATGGAAAGCTACAAGATACATAAAACGATCAAAGAAACAAATTCCACCTCTTCGTCTAACGGATGGAAATTGGGCTAGGACCACAAAAGAAAAAGTGGAAGCGTTTGCGGAATATCTGTCCACTGTCTTCCGTCCACACGACGATGATATCGATCGAAAATTAGAAGAAGACATTTTAGAACATCTTGAAGCCCCATTTCAGCTATCACCTCCTATCAAATCTTTCACTCCGGCTGAAGTGATAACTACAATCCAAACGCGCCTGAGTTCCAAAAAAGCCCCTGGCTATGACCTAATTACCGGTGAGGTGTTAAAGCAACTCCCAAGGAAGGGAATTTTACTCCTGACATTCATTTTCAACGCAATTCTAAGGACGGGTTGCTTTCCATCTCAATGGAAAGTTGCCCAAATAGTCATGATTCTCAAACCTGGCAAGGAACCTACCGAAATTACGTCATATAGACCGATCAGTCTTCTATCCGTGACATCAAAAGTTTTTGAAAAATTACTACTTGATCGTCTAAAACCTTTTTTGGAAGAAAGTGTTTACCCGGATCATCAATTCGGTTTTCGTGAAAAACATTCTACGATAGAACAGGTACATCGGATAGTTAACCAAATTCGATATACCTTAGAAAAAAAGGAATTTTGCTCAGCCGTCTTCTTAGACGTAGCTCAGGCCTTTGAAAAGGTATGGCATTTAGCTCTTCTACACAAAATTAAATTAAACCTGGATCATAATTATTTTCCTATTCTAAAATCATTCTTAACCGATCGTTTTTTCCAAGTGAAATTTGATGATGAGTTATCGACCTTGCACCTAATTCGTTCAGGTGTACCTCAAGGTAGCATTTTAAGTCCTTTTCTATATACGCTATTTACAGCAGATATTCCTGTAAATGAACATGTAACAACAGCAACTTTTGCCGATGACACTGCTATTATTGCATCTGATGCCTCCCCAGTCCACGCTTCTGAAAAACTACAGCAACATCTAAATGACATTCAAGACTGGTGCCAAAAATGGAGGATCAAAGTAAATGAACAGAAGTCTGCACACGTAACCTTTACGATGAAACGAGAATCATGTTCACCAGTAACGTTTCGCAACAACGTAATTCCACATTCAGATGATGTGAGATACTTGGGCATCTATCTAGACAGGCGATTGACGTGGAGAAAACATATATGGACCAAACGGAAACAACTTGGACTCAAATTACGACAACTATATTGGCTTGTTGGGAGGCGATCACAGTTGTCTTTGGAAAATAAATTGACACTGTACAAGGTGATGATAAAACCAGTTTGGAGTTATGGAATTGAACTCTGGGGCACAGCAAGTACATCTAATGTAGAAATATTACAAAGATTCCAATCGAAGTTTCTTCGACTTATATGCTGTGCACCTTGGTATGTGCCTAATGAAGTACTCCATCATGACCTGGGCATACCTACGGTGGGAGAAGAAATTAGCAGTCGGAGTGAAAAGTATTTAACCAAGTTGGACACTCATTCCAATCATTTGGCTATAAATCTTCTCGATGACAATATTGAACACCAAAGACTCAAGAAGGCGAGAATATTAGATCTTCCATTCCGTTTCACCTGATCAAAAATGTTTAACCATCCTTTTAAGATCAAAAACACAAAATTATACTGCGGTTGTCAACTCTTATTTATTAATAAACTAAATCTTGCTAACTCTCATTAATCTAAAATTAATCATCTAATCAATTTTCTATCATCAGTTACACAGATCATCAGTATCACGTTTTCATTCGCTCCTTTTCACACCTTCATTCACTTCATCCGTATAAAAAGAAAAAAAATTGTACGTCACCAAGACCAAGAAGAAACCCTTCATCAACTATAACCAAACGATGACATGGAAGCAACGCTGCTGAGTGCTGTCTTCTTCAAGTTTTATTCATCATCAACACATTTACTGAAAGTTTTTGTTAAACTGTTTGTAAATAATTCTTACTGTTAAAAAAAAAAAAAAAAAAAAAAATTTCTCTACCTGAGAATGGTCAGAAAGTACACTGTCGAAAAGTACACGCATCCCGTGTATCGTCTTCACCACCAGCATATTTCGTATTCCAGAATAATGTAGTCACAAATGTATAATAATATTTAAAAAAATCTGGTGTGAAACACTCATATAACTTTCTCTCGCCAATGCAAATAATGAACAATATAACCTAACTTTAGAAATATACAAAAAAAACTAACCTCAATAAACATAACGTAATTTTAATCATGAGTGAAAGACGCAAAATGAAAATCAATCTTAGTTTGGCCCAAAAATACGGAAAATCACTCTTTCACGCTAAACAAGGCTCTGTAGAGAAAAATGCTGTAATAAGAGTTGTAGATCTTTTAATTTTTTATAAATTTGATTATATACACTTTTGTCGTAAAATGCATAAGCTACTAGGCTGAAATCTGAAAAAAATCGATTGGTTTTTTTACGCGATTTCGTGAGAAAAAACATAAAATCGCTGATTACCGCTAAACTAAGCGTTATACAAAAAAATGTTTGAAATAAAAGTTGTTGAATTAAATTCTCTACAACTTTTATTACATACATTTTTGCGCTAAAATGCATATTAAAGTTGCAATCTTAAGAACACAATTTTTTACGAGAAAACAACCTCCCAAGAATTTTAGCAGACATGGCACCTATCTATCATGTAGAGCATAGAACATTTAGTAAATGAGGTGATTTAAAAAAATTCGTAACAGCCGTTTTTGAGACAATCGCAAAAAAGTGAAAAATTACACGAATAAACTACTATTTCCGGTTGACCGATTTTGATGAAAATGTTTATGTCCTCTAGTGATATCTAACTTAAGTTTCAAGTTTAAAAAAACTTTGAAAACATGAAGGGCTTTTCGAAATAGTTTCGTTACAGTTCTTCATTACATTACAAAATGCTTGTGTGTGCGTGTTGTTGCTTCGTAGACATTTAAAACAATTGTTTTGGTCCTTAGGACAGTATATTGTATTGGTAGTCTAATTTAGTTCAGGCTTTTTGTTGTTTAGGTCACCAGCTGAAAGGCTGGTTTGAACCTATAGAGGCTTTTCTAAGTGAAACGAGGAGTGAGCTGGTTTATGATTGCCTTTCTCACTAAACGGAAAAGTATGCTAATGAGCATGCCAGGCTCTCCAAAACCATCTACTTTTTACACTACGCATGACACCTTCACTTCCTTCACCACAGCGTCTGGCTGTATAATGAAACTCATTGCCCTCAGAGGAGATAACTCTACTAGTGTATTTTGCACCTCTACCCTTCTGTTCTTAAATGCTTCAGTCATATAACTGGCTAATCATATGACAAGAAATAGAACTATTTTTTGTAGCCCTGTAGTAATATATTGTTTGTCAATAATTTAACACTCTACCTGCCTGTTAGAGGTATGTTTAGGCTTAAGTATTTTAGTTGATTTCATTTATGCAATCTAATTGTATTTGTTAATACTAAAAGAGGTAATAAAATATTATGTTAACTATTTAATCGTTTTAAGATTATTAATTGACTTACTGGTTCAAAATTACATGTTTAAAAGATTATTTAACAACATATTTTTTAAGAGATGGTTAAAATTACATATGTTTAGATATAATATTTATTTATGAATTGTATTTTATTTCAATCTCCATTCCATATTTTAATGCACAATCTTTTATTGTTAGGTTCTCAGATAACAAAACTCGTTCCACCCACCATTACGAAAAATATATGATAGTGAAATCAGTACTGATGTACAGCAAATATTTACACATAATATTATGAAAAAAAAAATTCTGCTTTTATCTAAATCCTTTTTAAATGTTAAGTAATACAATAGGTTCTCTTATGTTACATTTTACCAGGAAATTATTCTTTTGATTTTTATTTTACTTAAAATTATCTTTACCTCCCAGGTTGATATTTGGATTTATATTTTAAATAAAAAATAAATTCCGATTTTTTTCCTTAGTTTACTTTATTTAAAGTCGCACGAGCAGGTTGATGAAATGCTAATTCTCTAGGTTATGGTGCAATGTTTTTTGAAGTTTTACCATTTTCAGAACCTACTCGTATATCGGCTGAAAGACTTTTCGCTTTGTATTATCCCTGCATTCATCTTTATTAGTTCAATCAACCTCTTTGACCCTTTTCTCTAACTTCCACAACTTTATCTAACACTTTCACATAATACACAGTTTCTATGAATCACGTACTCTGTGTTTTTGCATCTGTGAAATAATTTTCGTAAATATTTTTTGGTCCATTTCATAGGCCTAGACATTCCCGTAAAACTAAATTTTCTTATAAAGTCTGTTATCGTTTCTATTTTCCTGTTTCCATACATCTCTTAATAATTTCTTAACCGATATTCTCAATTTTTAGTTTTTATTAGAAAATAGACTACAGTTTTCTTAGGACTTTCCTCTCTTTCATAATACTTTTCTTCTTAACACTCAATTTCCCATGAAAATACATTCTTTCCATATAACTGTCTTCTAGTGTATTAGCCTACAAGGTTTGATAAAAAAGTAACGAAACTTTTTTAATTTCGCGGGTTTTGTTAATCCGATTTCAATTTTTTCTTTCTGTTGAAAGACCTGTTTCTAACGTATGTTCATATTTGGAGCCATTTTGAATGTACATTTTATTATTATTAGTTAAAAAGAGTACACGAGTATGCATTTTCTAAGCGATTTGTTACTTCCAAAAAAATGGATCAAGGAGTTTGCATTAAATTTTGTGTAAAAAAATTATATCAGTTTTAGTACCACATTCGAAATGTTGACAGTTGCTTTTGGTTAATTTACTACAAATAAAACTAGAGTTTACAAGTGGTACAAACGGTTCAAAAATGGCCGTGAAAACGTTGAAGATGACGACCACCCTGGACCCCCTAGCACATTAATAACAGACGACATCAATAAGCGTCGTAGAAGTGAGGAATGATTCTGAATGATCGCAGAATCTTTATCAGAGAGGTTGCTGATGAGGTCGGTATATCATTTGGATCATGCCAAGCAATTTTTTCAGATATTTTGGGCATGAAATGCGTGGCAGCAAAGTTCGTTTCGAAATTTCTGAATTTCGAACAAAAAGAACGTTGAGTGGATATCGCTCAAGAATTGGTTAATGAAGTCAACACTGATCCAGAATTTCTGCAAACGGTCATAACAGGTTACAAAATATGGGTATATGGGTATAACGTCGAAACCAAGGTTTGACGTTTCAAGAGAACCATGAAAGACGAAGTTTTGCCACCATTGATGGCATAAAAACAGAATCACTGAAGGAGCTGAAAGCTATACCAAAAAGTGAGTTCTAGAAGTGCTTCCAAAATTGGAAAAAGCGCTGGCACAAGTATATTATATCTGTGGATGAAAACGTTGAAGAGGAAAAAATTTATATACATAAATTAACAATTTTTTTAAGCAAAAATAAAATTCCCATAATTTTTTGATCAAATCTCGTACATTTGGACGATATTGATTATTTATTGTAAACATTTTTTGTCACTTTATAACAATAACAGTTTTATTCATAAATATTTAACCTAAAATGCTCTATACTATTGTTTGTACACAAAATAATCGATAATAATACAGTGATTTAGTATGTTATTGATATTTATGTATTTAAAATGTATTTGATTTCTTATGTTACATAAACTTATTTAGAAAGCATAATTTAAAAAAACTGTTTCATGTATTTTTAAAACAAATTTTAAAAAATCTGTTTTACAGCACTACTCACAATAGATTCTGGGAATCAAAAAGTGTGTGTGTGTGTGTGTGTGTGTCAATTTGCTTAAAAAAGAACAGAACCACTTTGTACCGGCCGTAAGAATTATCGTGTTTTACTAAACCAAAATTTAGTCATATTACCAAAATAGTGCATGGGATCGAGCCGTAAGTAAAAATAAATGAAATTTTTAAATCTTATACATTCAAAAAAGCAGGATACATAATTCAAGAAAGTTTTACGGTAAGTTAAACAAGGCAGTTACATAACGAGCAAAAAAATACCACCTCAATGGTTCTAAAAAGAATCAACAAGTAACAAGGTATCTGTAATAGAAAAAATAACATTGTTAAACAATAACATATTGATATGTTTACATAAACAAATACAGGTGTACGTTTCGTATTTTTATCTTATTACAAGAGATTTGACTACTTCAAATAAAAAAGAAAAAAAGAGAACTGTTGTTAGCTTTATTTAATTTTAGTGTCAGTTTAACTGTCGACAGGGGCACTTAAGAACAGATCTTATTGTGGATGAGTGGGCGTGAGTGTATCTTCTTAGAATAAATGAGTAGATATTAGTCTTGAAATCAACTGTTGTACTGTTCAACATTAGTTAAATCTATTTGTCTAGTGATTCGAGCTAATGTTTAAATCGATCTTCAAATTATTCTTTATTTCTTATATAGTAACTAATTGAATATACTGTAGTGGTTTTCGACTAATACGTGGTGTGTAAATAAATTTGTAAGATCACTTTTATTTATAAATGTTTAAACGTATTTTTTTTTTAATTTATGGTACTTTACACGAAAAATTAAATACTACAGTAATATTATTTGATTTATAAAAAGTCGAAACTCATAATGGTTAAAACCAATTAAAAACTGGTTTACTACTTTTTTCGGTTGTATCGAAATCTGATTTTCTTTAGGTTTCATTTCATAAATTTAAAACCCCAAATTTACAGAACTACAAATTGTTAAAAAGATACAGAAACGATATTTATTACCTAAGGATACTTAGCCCTTTCAAACCCCTTTGAAGCCCCCTTTGAGGGGCGGTTCGTTAACCGCCCCTCAAGAATATACATCCCATCCTTTGTACACAGTAATATTTCACTACATCCATTGAAACATACGTTGAAATATCACATCCTACCGATCTCTGACCAAGAACTTGAGAAATTTTTCCAAGTTTTAAAATAATTTAGTAGTATTAAAATTAATATTATTCTTTACATTTGTGTAAATTTAATTGTATTGATCGTTTATATTTAATGCTTTTTGTTAAAAAAGAAATTGTAAAACGTAATTCTTTTAATCTTTTTAGATGTTATAAAAGTACTTTTTATAGGAGAAGTATTTATGAAAACTTTAAAATACATTTTTTGTATACTCCTATGCGCGGACAGAACTCTTTGTGAAGAAGAGTTTTTGCTTTTAAGTATATTTAGTTAAAAATATTGTAGGTAATTTTGTATAGTAATGTATATATTTTCATTAAGTAAAATAAATGAATACACAAATTCAAATACTTTAACTATTTCTAGATATTACTTAAATAAATATCGATTTTTAAAAATGTAGCGTTGTGAGTTGTTTCAAAAACGCTACAAAAGAATAAGAACTTAAAACCCATGAAGAAAGAGTCAAGAAGGTTCAAAACAAGTATTTGGGAACTACCGAAGAAATCAAAGCTGTAATTGAGCCAGAAAAAAACAGTTTTCAATAAAATGAAAAATTACTGTACATTAGAGACAAAATATTAACTTCAGAATTCAACTTCCTCAACATGTTCTAAGGTTTATTTTTACGAGATAAACACCTAGCTCTTCACGAACAACATTATCAACAGTTTGGAGGCGTTCAAAATGTGTGACATGTATGGATCATGTTACAAGCGAGAGTGTTATCAAAATGATGGAGAAGGAGAATAAAAATGTACGAGCCACAAAAATACGCAAATTGCAAACTTAGTTCATGTACAGAGAGAGAGAGAGAGAGAGAGAGAGAGAGAGAGAGAGAGAGAGAGAGAGCGAGAGAGAGAGTGAGAAGGGGAGAAGTACATCTTACTCCATATAATAATTAATAATAACAATAATGTATTAATTTTTGCTCAATAATAAAATACAATGCATATTAAACATAATATTTCTTATAACTACACATTTACAACTAACATATTCGTTTAAAATAATTGAAATAAGTCTTATATACAGTATAATTATATGTTGTTGTTTAGGTCATCAGCCGAAAAGCTGGTTTGAACCTGTAGAGGTTTTACTAAGTAAAACGAGGAGTAAGGTGGTTTACCATTGCCTTCCTCACTGAATGGAAAAGTATGCTTATCAGCATGCCGGGCCCTCTAAAAAGCACATATTTTCCACTCTGCAAATGACACCTTCACTTCATTCACCACAGGGTCTGGCTGTATAATGAAATTCATTACTTTCAGAGGAGACAACTCTGATTAGTGTCTTTTACACCTCTACCTCTTCTGCTCTTAAATGATTCAGTCATTTAATTGGCTGACCATGTGATAAGAAACAGAACTATTTATTTTAGCCCTGCAACGAACAGATTGAGAGTAAATAATTTGACTCTCCGCCTGTTTGTTATGGGCGTAGTATAATTATATATGTGAATAAAAAAATTAAAAATATACAAATCTGATGATTGCAAACAAAAATACTACCTGACCTACAAAGAAAATCATAACTGTAGACAGGAAGATTGAAATTTAAACATTATTTTTTCACTGTCTTTAAAATGATTTATAGAACACCAAAGAAAATACATTAATATTTTAATTAAGTCCTTTGAACGTTTGTTAGACTTAGTTTTTAGTTCATTTTTCCTTAAATTGTTGTTGCTATTAGAGAGTAGATTTATAAGAGAGTAGATTAGGTTGCGTCAAAAGTGTTATACATAAAAATGTTATTTTCCAAGTTTTGTTATCTTCACACAAAACAACTGGAGTGTATAAAAAATTGTTCTTTTACACTTTTCTCGACTTGTTATTCTATCGATCTCCGTAAAATGTTATTGCACTTTAATAAACAATATATTGAAAACTTTTTAAAATAAATTAGAGTTACTCACTTTGTCAGCACTTGAAACTCCGTTTAGAGAATCAGCCTATATTATTTAGGTCTTGGATCACCTATTCATGTGATGGAAACATCTGCCACTTTTGATATGATCCTGTGACCTTTACCTATTTTTCCCTTTATTGGAATAGCGTATAGGACAAACAAGAAATTTGTGAAGCGGAAGAGACGAGAGGGTATTTTATTATTAATGTGAATGACTACCCCTCAAATAGGGTCATGGTTCAAGATAGCATTCAACAGTTATCTAGGAGTTCAATTTTGAAGGGCTTGTCTTTCCTTGAAGCACTATATGTACCTATGTAATGTTCTACAATGTCTAATACACCTTTAAATTTTTTTAATATAACGTTTACTTTGGTGTATGTAGGTTTTATTTGAGTCGTAAGTTCTGGTTAAGAAACAACTTCAATAAAATCTAATTTTGATGAAAAGAATTGGAAAATTTTAAAAGTCAATTCCTTCCAAAATTATCATTTAGGGCACCCGGAACGGAAAAAATTGAAATTTTCACATATCCGGTTTTTTACAATAAAATAAATTCATAGATTCTTTTTATTTTGCACGATATTTTTTGTTTTAAAACTTTAAGTTCGCATTAGACCAGCTGCCAATGTACCACACTGAATTCTGTGTATAATAAAAATGTAAATATTCGTCGTGTTTATAACCTTACATAACCTAATTATTTTGCAATACTTAGAATGATGTGTTCTCTTTGAGTTTTTTTAAATTTATTTATTTAACGTCGTATCAACTGCAACGGTCATTATCGACGACGATGGGATGTAACTTTGTACAATGGAGGATGAAATGATTTTTTGAAACGTATGAAAATATGCCATGTCGTAAAGAGCAATTTTTGACACATAAGAGCACTTTTTCAATCAACTTTGAATGGATTTTTAATGAATTTTTTTGCACAGCCTAATATCAATGTACTGATTTAATATTACAGTAAAATAATGTGTTTGAATATTTTATTTTCCACTTAAATAAACATAAGATTATGATTTTCAAAAGAGGAAATTTCAATTATTTTTATCTTCCTAACAATATATAAAAATGAAACTAACTCAGTGGGTGTAGAATAGCTTGAAACGTAAACACAAAATTTGGACAGGATATCTCCAATAGTTTTTGAGAAAATGTTCCTTCATTAACATTATGGAGATAGGTATTTTGGGTACCCTTACTGGTATATTTTAGTCTAAAAACGACACATAACAAAATTCAAAAGACTGCCTTCGTGACATCTTGGTTAGCGTGCAAGTCTACAAAGCGGAAGGTTTATTTTATATGTACACTATAACTTCTATATCTCATGTTTTGTCATCAAACGCTTACTTTTGATTTTTTGAAAAACCGGCATTAAAATGGTTTTTTAAATGATTAGTTGAAGAGATAGCATAGTCGTGTTAAAAATTATCTTTTCAGAATTACTACTTAATCCGAATCCTCTAAATCAAGAACTTCATCGCTTTCACCTTTCTGAGAATCCAGGCCGGCGCTTAAAAAGAAGATGGAATACAGATGTTCTCTGAGTTATAACAAAAAAAGAAATACTAGAACAAATAAAAAATAATTAGTCGTATATATGTGTACTATTGAAAATATGAAATAAAAGATAAATTTTTTTTTAAATTATAGCTTACCCTTAAAATTTTTATGTACTACACATAGCATAGCTGATTTTATTTTACATTTTTTTCAAAAATGGGGCCATATATTTGAATCGTCTAGTTACAAAAGCAGATACATCCAAAAATGTAAATTTTTCAGAAGACCTGAAAAACGATTCTCTCAAAAACATGAAATGATACAACTTTGTGACTTACTCGAGAAATAGCATTAGGGTAGAGGATTTTACATACTGACTTTTAATTTTCTAATGACCGTAGTTAAAGAGAAATTTCACATACGCTATGTGGATGTATCTGGTTTTGAAACGGAATTCGGATCTATCTGGTTTTTAAATAAACTTTTAAACCAAAATATATCAAACGCATAATCATTTTAATTTGTTTCATAAGTAGTCACAAATTTTGGTGTTTTAGGAATACCATTTACGAAAATTAGGTACGATAATATAAAAAATTACGAAGAATGCTTTTAAAAAAATTTCTTATGATTTTTCCGTGATTTATTTGTATTAATTTCTTCAGGATAACACTCCATTTCATAATATTATTAAAATAAATCACTAACTTTAATATTTGTCTAAGAAAAACGACAACACTATGCAAATAAAGAAAAACGTCCACTAAAATACAGCTTGCAACTACTTGCTCATATTACAACATAAACCTGAAACTAATGTTCGAGCCGTGTGACATAAACATTTATGTTTTTTGAGGTCAGTACTAGAGAATGGATGTATCTAGTTTTGAAACTAACCAGATACTTTATGCTCGTTTTTTTAAGAATATAGATGGTTTTGAAACACATGCACTTTCTAGTGCATGTAAAAGGTTGTAAGCTGTTAAAAAATGCAAAAATATAAAATATGAAAGTTTTGGATGTCTCTGGTATTGTAACCAGACGATTAATTTAACAAATAATAGAAAGGTTTTTCAATATTGGCGACATAAAAATTTTTTAACGAATAAAGTTATGACAAGATTTGAAGGTACATTTAATTAACGATATTATAAAAATATACTAAAGAGAAAAATAGTGTAGGCCTATTTTACACACAATTTATATTTAAGTTTGTAGAGAAAATTTTTAGTTGCCTGCTGAGTATTGAAATAGTCCGTAACAAACTAACAAAGTTAGCTTCTCAAAAATATTACAATATACAAAATTGTAAGTTCAATAAATAAAATAAAAACATTTATGAGTACAAAGCGAAGCCATTGGGGTTTTCTTGTATTCATACAAAAGAAAGAATGTTTACTAGTTCTAATTCATTCGTACTGATAGAATAGTAAAATGTAGGGAAATTACAGCTTGCAAGAAATACAGTGATTCATACAAACGATAGCATACATTGGCTCGTGTTCAAATTAGTAGTTATCTGTTTACTTGGTAGAGGTTTTGTAAAGCTAATACACCAACTGATTTTAATATTTTCCTTCCGGATATAACACTACATACTAATAAGAAAAGTAAATTGAAATAATCTCCGATCATGTTCCTGTCACAGAAGGCGTAATATTTATTTCTCATTTTTAGTAACTTTGTAGATTTAACTTCTAAAACAACTTTACATTCATGCATTTATTTTTCTTCATTTTTCCTTTTCTAGCCTTTCCCATCCGATGTTGAATATGATCTTTTTTAATTTCATCAATGATTTATTGTTCTAAGTTGTTATCATCCACCTATTCCCAGCCTGCTGTCTTTGTGACATCATCCATCTATCTTATCTGAGGTCTTCCAGCACCTTTCCTGGTTTACAATGCCTTTATTGAATTAATCAGTGTCCATATGTTACTGTACTTTACCATTTATTTAAATAGCTTATAATTCAGTTACAAATATTAGCCTTTCCTTTAAAGCTCATCTACGGGTACGAAAAAATCTTATGATTTTGGTTTTTAACATTTTTGTAAAGGTTTAAACTCAATAAGAAACTGTCAATATTAAAATCAGGCTATGTGATATTGTAATATTTGATATTAATCTGTGATATGTTTATTGAGAATTTCTGTGTTTTATTTGAGAAGCCTTGCAGGGGGAGTATCTTGTACTCGTGATTTTTCCAAACGTTTCTTTCACAATTTAATTCTTGACTGCCCAATCACAAAGGTGGTAACGTTTTTAATGCGATCGATCTGATTGTTTACCAAGCATATAAGATCTTTCAAACAAATGCGCCGCTATTCTGGAACGTAGTAGAAGGAACCAAAATAAAAGCAAACGTTTTGTAGAACTCCTATTCAAAACATCCCATTAATCGCAATTCACTACCTTGTTCGTGTTGAACAAGTGTTATGTGTTACAACACTTCATAGTATACACGATTCTTACAATAAACAATTTATTCCGTAATAATTTTACAATAGTATCAGTTGCTAAGTATTCGACACTATTAAATTAGAAATTAACGTTTTTTAGACCATAATATAATAACGTTGGACGGGCTCGGACATTTGGTCGGCTGGAAGGAGAGATTCTAAGAGTAAGAACTTAACGATGAGGTTTTTGAGTGCTATGAAAGGTCCTTAGGAAGATAAAGTAAAAAGATCGTTTTACTGAATTTAAAGTAACAAGATCAAATAATTTTCGCACATTAAGCGAATGGCGAGCAGTCGTCTCCTACGAAGAGTATGAACGTGTAGGACGAAGTCGATTCAGATGACTTATTGGGCCTTTCGAAATAGTTTCGTTACAGTTCTTCATTACATTACATAATTCGTGTGCGTGCTTGTGGTTGCTTTGTAGACATTCAAAACAATTTTTTTGACTGAAATGCCAATGAAGTAGAGAGACACATGATTCATTAATGCAACTCTAACATTAATTACGTGTGTAAAAATATAAATTAAATTAAACCCAATTATCGTTATCTGGAGAGCTATTACTGGGAGTTGTCCTCCTCAAAGCCATTAACGCGGTTAGTTTTTTATTATAATATTTCTTTTAATTTAGTTGTAAAAAATTTTTCTGGTTGTTTTAATACAGTTGCGAAATAAATTAGGTAGAGAAAAATTTACTATCCAATATATTTTTCTGTAGCCTTTATAAATTAAATTTAAGGAAATGACATTTTATGAACAAGTATCAAACAGTTAGTGTTGGTTGCATCATCATGCAAGATTGGCTGAATTGATTTTATTTTAGTATGACTGAAAATTTAAGCAACTTACAATACGAATGAAGTTACAAAATGAAAATATTTAATTTTTTAAGAGGATTACTTATAGGAAAGTTTTTCTAAAAGAGACCGTGTAAATATTGTCAATTTATTGTGACAAAAATGCAATCGGCCTTTTCATTGATTTAGTTACTTTTTTGTTTTTTAAAAGGCGGGAAGCCAAAAATATTCTGTGCACAATAAAATTCCTGTAGCATTAGTCAGTTAAAATAGTCGCAAATAGACATAGTGAAGCAAATTTTTTTGCGTTCCAGAAGATCTTCTCTGGCAAGGATTGAACGTGAGGGTGACAAGAAGAGAATGTATCGTCTCGGTGCCAATCTAAATTTTCTTTCTTTGTTACTCTATCTTTATAAAATCTTTCTCACTCATGTAGGTGATCTCTGATCGAAAATAAACACAATGGAGTGAGTATCCTAAATAGGATACATAAATAGCCGCATTAATCAGCTCTATGCATTCAACCGGGAACAGTGTAGACTGGATTACCTCCCCCTCTTTTGGGAGGTGTACTCTAGACTACAATTAGAACCGACAATTCTTTCTACCACTTAAACAGAATTAAAGGTCAGCTATAAATTAAATTAACAACTAAACGAAATAATTTATTTTAGATATTTTGGGGACAAAACAGATAATTTGCTTAAACAATTTAAGTACCAAACCAAAACTTCAAGATAATTCTAACAGTGAAACATTCAGGTCATATGCAATAGTGATCTATATTACACAAGTTATCTATTAAATAAAAAGAAATTTATCACTATATACATTAGTAATCTAGTGAAATGTTTAGTTCACCCTTAAACTAATTTCCTGAATGAAAATTATGTATACTTAAAATGTGTTTGTAAATGTCCTACGCCAAAGAGCAAGGTGTGAATATTTATAAGTGATTTTCACGTAGTTAAAATCAATGTTTCATGCTCTCCGGAGACGATCAACGTCCAGCATCAGCAGTAGATTTTAGTTTGTGATAAATGGTTTTTGGAAATAATATTCTTATAACTTAAAACATAACATAATATAACTTAAATATAAGATTCTTATTCTAATATAACTTAAAAAACTTAACATTCTTCAGTAGTTATTAAGCTTGTCTGGACGTATGGATTACAGTTACGTTATACTAAAATGAAAAAAGAGAATAGGTTAAGAAGTCTTCTTAACCTAATTTTTTTCATTTTTACTTTCTCTTTCTTGCCTATATGAATATATAGGAAGGAAAGTACTGTTTTCATGTCGATTTTTCGAAATAGAGTTTTCACCGGATCTACAAGTTTTCAGACCCAATGAACCCAAAAAACATGTTTTTAACGTTTGGTGTGTGTGTGTGTGTGTGTGTGTGTGTGTGTGAACACAATATCTCAAGAACGGAACATCGTTCGAACTTGAAACTTTCGAACTCTCGAACCCGACACGAAAATTTTTATAAAAATCGGTCAACCGGAAGTAGTAGTTTATTTGTGTCATTTTTCACTTTTGTGCGATTTTCTCAAAAACGGCTCCTACGATTTTTTTAAAAAATCGCCTCATTTACTAAACTTTTTATGCTCTTCAAGATAGGGTAGACGCCATGTCTGCTGAAATTCTTATGAAGGTTGTTTTTACGTAAAAATATTGTTTTTTTAGATTGCAATTTTCATTGCATTTTAGCGTAAAAATGTAACTATATAATAAAAGTTGTAGAGAATTTACAATCCTACAACTCTTATTTCAATCATTTTTTGTATAACGTTTAGTTTAGCGGTAATCGGCGATTTTCTGTTTTTTTCTCACGAAAACATGTAAAATATCGATTTTTAAAACATTTTAGCCTTAGTATGAATTTTACGACAAAAATTTATGATCGAATTTATAGGAAATTAAAAGATCTACAACTTTTATTTAGAATATTTTTCTCTACCGAGCCTAGTTTAGCTAAACAGTGATTTTCCGTATTTTTAAGCCAAACTGAGGTTGATTTTCATTTTGCGTTTTTGACTCCTGATTAAAATAAGGTTAGGTTTTTGTTTATTTCTAATGTTCATTACTTAGGTTTTATTGTTCACTATTTGAATTGGCAAGAGAAAGTAGTGTGAGTGTTTCAGACCAGATTTTTTTTCATTTTTCTTTAGATATATATCTTCCTTAGGTCTTTTCCCACTCTGATGGATGGAGGTATATTTTGTAATGAAACTACATATAAATATATATTCATTTATTTATTATATAGATATATTTCGATATTTATTAAGTCAAATAGATATATATTATGGTGCAATGCTTCAAAGCTTATATATGTATTGTAATGTATTAATATACTGTTTAACGACACGAATTTCGTATTGAAAATAATTTTTGTCGAATTATGTCAAAAGGTTGTTATATTCTCCATTTTTTCTCTTTTAATTTTTATTTCTTCAACTGGTTGGTGGATTTGAATACTAGACTATGGTTGATGGTTGGAGTTCAATTAAACATCTTCTTCTTCTTAGGGTGCCTGTCCGTTCCGAACGTTGGCGATCATTCTGGCTATTATTACTTTGTTGGTTGCGCTCCTGAACAATTGGGTGGAGGTCTTTCCGAACCACGCTCTAAGGTTAGCCAACCAGAAAATTCTTCTTCGTCCTGGGGCTCTCCTGCCTTCTATTTTCCCTTGTAATATGCTCTGCAATAGCTCATACCTGCCTTGATTGCGCATTATGTGACCTAAATATTCCAGCTTTCGACATTTGATGAGGTTGACTAGTTCTGGGGCTGTATTCATCCTCCTTAGTACCTCTTGGTTGGTAACCCTATCGGTCCATGGTATCCTCAGGATCCTTCTGTACAGCCATAACTCAAATGCATGGAGCCTCGATATTGTGTCCTCCTTTAGGGTCCATGATTCTACACCATACAGAAGCACTGAATATACATAACATTTGAGGAGTCTTAGCTTTGTATGTAGGGTGAGGTCACGGCTCTTAAACACTGAACCCATTGTTAAGAAAGCACTTTTGGCTTTTCCAATACGGCATCGGATCTCCTGGGAATTGTCCCATGACTCATTGATCACCGTTCCCAAGTAGGTGTATTGTGGGACTCTTTCAATTCTTGTCTGATTGATGTACAGTTCTGCCCCTCCAATGTTTTCTTTGCTAATGACCATAAGCTTTGTTTTGTTAATATTTATATCAAGTCCATATACTTTACTTGTTTCTGTGATCCTATCCATCAAACCCTGCAGGCCCTCTATTGAATCAGAAAACACTATGGTATCATCGGCATAACGTAAATTGTTGAGCTTGACTCCATTTATTGAGATACCAACATCCATGTCTCCAAGCGCCTCCCTAAAGATGTGTTCTGAGTATAGATTGAAAATAATTGGAGATATAATGCAACCCTGTCTCACTCCACGCAGGATCTGCACCTGATCTGTATGATCTCCATCTACTCTGAGGACCGCAGTCTGATTCCAGTACAAGTTAGCTATTATTCTTAGGTCTTTTCCATCAATTCCAGTTCTCCTCAGTACATCCATCATTTTCTCATGTCGAACACGGTCAAATGCTTTTTTATAATCAATCAGACATGCGAAAACATTACAACCCACATCTCTGCATCTCTGAAACAAAACCTGCAAACCAAACAAAGCCTCCCTTGTGCCCACAGCCTTCACAAAACCAAATTGATTTGGTGCGATCTGCTCCTCACATGTGTGATAGATTCTTTTTTGGATGATTTTTAAAAACAATTTCAACATGTGGCTCATTAAACTGATAGTTCGGTAATCCTCACAGACTTTTGCACCTGCCTTTTTTGGAATCGCAATGAATTCTGATTTCAGCCATTGTGTTGGGATTTCCCCAGTTGAGTATATAAAGTTGAAGATTTCTGTTATTGTCTTCATATTTTCCTCATCAAGCAACTTCAATAATTCTGTTGGCACTTCATCTGGGCCTGTTGCTTTTCCATCCCTCATCTGTTTGACAGCTGCAGTCACCTCTTCCAAGAGAATTTTGGGTCCAGTGCTGTCTTCCATGACAGGTTGTTGTGCTCTGACGTCATGGAATAAATCCTTCAAATATTGTTCCCAAACAGTCTTCTTCTCCTCCCTGTCAATGACCAAATTACCATCCCCATCAGCTATTCGACCAATATTACCCTTCCGAAACCTCCCTGCCACTTCCCTCACCTTACGATGGACATTGAAACTATCATATCGTCTTTGATGGAACTCTATCTCCTGACACTGCTCAATTTTTTCCCTCTCCTTGGCCTCTTTTATCTTATTTCTAATGATAATCTGTATTTTCCTGTATTCAGTGAGATTGCCCTTGTGACACTTCCTCTGTTCCATAAGTTCCAATATTTCATCAGTCATCCATGATTTCCGTTTCCTTGAGTCCTTCCTCAGATATTGATCCTTCACACCTCTCACTACTTCCTGTATTGCAGCAAGTCCTCCCTTTGTACTTCCCACATTTGTTCCCTCCTTCAAACCTTCATTCAAGGCACTCTTCACCATCTGCTGCATGACGGGATCTTTTAGTTTTCTAAGATCGTAGCTTTTCACTTTCCGGGATGTAACTCGTTTCAATCTAACTTTAAACTTCCCAACCAAAGGGGTGTGGTCAGATTGTATATCTGCACCTGGATATGTTTTAACAGATATAGAACTGTTCCGAAATCTTCTGTTAACCAGTAAAAAATCTATCTGGTTTCTTACAATCCTCCCTGGTCTATCCATTGGAGATTTCCATGTGTACAACTTTCTTGGGTGAAGCTTAAACCAAGTGTTCATCACCACTAACTCATGTGACTCAGCAAAAGTCTCCAAACTATCTCCACGAGCATTTCGATTTCCCAGTCCAAAAGGCTCCACAGAACTTGACGTTCTGCTTGCTCCAAATTTCGCATTGAAATCTCTTATGACAATTGTCAAATCCTGTTTCTTGAGTTTTCTCATTATTTGGTTGATACTATTGTAGAACTCTTCAACCTCTTCATCTGTTCCATCAGTTGTTGGTGCATACACTTGAATGATATTTATGTTCACAGGTCTTGCCTTGAGTTGCACCAGCATCACTCTTGATGAAACCGGAATGACATTGTCTACACATTTTGCTACTCCCTTTGTCATTATAAACCCCACTCCAAGTTCATGCCTGCCATCATCTGTTCCAGAGTAGTAAACTTGGTGGTCTTGTATGTTGATGGAACCTGAGCCTGGCCATCGCATTTCACATACTCCCATGATACTCAATCTCATCCGTGTCATCTCCTGTATTGCATTGTGGACCTTACCACCCTGACTCATCGTCTTCACGTTCCACGTACCAATCCTGATCTCTTATTGACACTCTAATCTTTCTGTCAAACTTGTAACTGCTCCTCCCGGAGATCCGAGTGAGGAGCTATTTAAACCTCCGGAATTTAATTTCGTTGCAAGCATAGCTATAAGATTTTACTAGGACTTAAGTCCAAGTCTTTGGACATATGTCCAAAGAAATTCAATCGCCGTTTTCTTTATGTTACTTTCATATTTTAAATTCTATTGTATATATTCCTTCATTTGATGGCAGTATGCAATCCTCCTGTGTTCATCTCAGACCATAAAAATACTTATTAAAATTCTTCTATCAATCTTGAGTAAATTTTCGATTTCAGTTATACTCGCAGTTTCCATGTCGTACAAGATGACTGCTTTTACCACTATGGAATAATGTGGTAAAATCATACATTGACGTGAATATTTTATCTTTGCATTTACTGAAAGGTACTTTTTATTGTAAATATTCCTTCTGTAGAAGTTCAGTTGTTCCAATTTTAATTTTTTGGTTTCAATTAACAGTTTATCTGTTCCATTTCTACTAATTATTTCTCCAAGATATTTTTAAAGTGGTCTATGATTTTAATTTTTCCATTTTTTGTTTTTATTGTCTTTTAGAAGTATTTATTGTCACTTGTCATCATTTATATTTTAGAAAATCGGTATTTCTGTTTCTGCAAAGGAAATGTGTAAACTAGCTTTTTCAGCCACCTCTATCAACTCATCGATCTGGTTAAGAGCTTCTTGCTTGATTCTGCAAATAATGCCAGGTCGTCAGTAAAATCTAGACATTTAACCCTTAACAAAGAGCCACTGTTTTATTATTTAAAACTTATTTTTATTCATAATATAAACAAGTGTTGAAATGACAGTAATATAATGGAACCCATTTATAACAGCTTTAATAATTGTTACAAAATATGTTTATAATAAGAAAACAATAGCATAAATCATCATTTAAGATGACAAAAAGTGCATTAAAGCAAAGTTAAAACAATTACAAGACCAATGAAACGAAACGAGTGTCTGCAAAATATCCTTGTTGAAAGAAAAATAACCATCGTTAATTTTAGTGGGTGAGTAGCATAAGATAGAATTGTGCATTCAGCCCGCCCTCGTAAATGCACAGCTGCATGCCATGAACAAAGGTAGTTGAGACAGGCTTTTATGTTACTTGTTTATTGTTTGAATTTTGGCTTACTTACAACAGCGGTTGTTCTACAAATAAGCTGAGCTGTAACAATATTTATGAATCGAAATAAGTAAAATTCTTCTTAAAGGTATTTTAGATCGATTTATTGAGAAGTAATTTTAATACAACTTTCATCAGGAATCTGAAAAAAAAAAACAGATCTGAATCTTCTTTTATGTTAAAATATCACCTGTAAATTAAATTTAACTAATTAAATTGAATTAAATTTTTATGTATAAACAGAGTTTGACTTTAAAACTTCAAGGAAATTATACGATAATTCAAAGGAAATTATCTCTTCCTTTGAATTATCCACAAGGAAGAGTTTATTAGAATTAAATTAACATTTCCCAAATGCATTGGGTTGAACATTTTAACGAAACCTCCTGTATCAGTGGAAGAAGTCGAAAGAAGACAGTGCTAACCCACATCAACATAATTTTACGTAATGTCATTTTAAAAGTTTACTGAAATCTACAAAATCATGTTTTTAAAATTTTTGTTAAACTTTTTTTTTGTGTTAATCTGGGTTTTTCAAGTATCTTTCACACTCCGTCATGGTGATTGCCCACCAGTATACGTAGACAATGAACCTCTCACAAAAACAGATTCGGTCAAGTATCTCGGTCTGACTTTTGATAAACGACTAACTTGGAGCACGCATATCAAACGGAAACGTTTATTACTGAATTCCCGACTTAAACTTCTGTATTCCCTACTTTACAAACGATCAAAATTACCAATGGCACAAAAATTACGCATATATTGTTCTCTTTTGAAACCTATGTGGACCTACGGGTCCCAAATTTACGGTTCAACCAAACCCTCTAACTTGCAACGAATTCAAGCATTCCAGTCAAAAACATTACGCCTTATAGCAAATACACCTCTTTACGTTAGTAACAAAACCTTACATACAGATTTGAAAACACTGTTGTACAAAATTCCATTAAATACCTATACAATTGCTTTCACGACAAGTCACACGAACACGAGAACACCCTGGTGCATTCACTTTCCACCGTCCATTTACCTGATAATCCCCCTAGACGCCTTAAAAGACGCTGGAGTAGAGACCTGCTAATTTGATATACAAATTTCATTCTTGGGGAGGCACCAATGGGGGCCCTACACCTCTCATGCCTATCATGTCATTTACATTATTATCATAATCATCACATTTGCTTGTTGTAAAATTTTACAGTTGTAAATAAAGAATTAAAGAGAAAAAAAATCTAGGTTTTTAAGATCGTAAATATAGCATCCTGTTTAAAATGTGCAGAATATTTAAGAAAAATCATGCTGGTAATTTTATGGGTTAGCACTATCATATGCCGACACCTTCTGGTTCCGAAATTGCGGGGCGCGCCACCCAAGGGAGGCGTGGAAGCAAGTCAAAGGGGCGGAACCTCAAGATAGCTTTGCCGTCCGCACGCCCACAGATGTTGCGATTCACGAGTTGGACAATGTTGCGATCGATGGATGGATAACAAGGAACCAGAGGACTACAAGAAATCCAGAACAATTTCGTAATTATAATTATTATTTAATTAACTGAGCTCATAAATATCATTTAACAATCTTGAATATTTTAATATCGCAAATTGCAATAGGGTATATTTATAACATTAAATTCATTAAAATAATAATTAGTTTTACATAATTAAAGTGTCATCAATAAATTTATTAAAACTATTTTCAATATTTATATGTACAATTTAAATATTTGTTAATTTTTCAATTAACTTTTTTATTCATTAAATATTTTCATTTTTAATTCTTTCATTTTTGGCGCATTGTTACATCATTAATTTTATTACAAACTTTACCCTGGACAATCAGTCTGAGAAACTTATACTTATCACCTCTGTATAAATGACCAAGGTACGCAGTCTTTCTTTTTTTATTATGCCCATCAACTCACTTCCACATCCATACATCGACATTGGTAACAAAATCGGTCCCCAAAATCCAAAGAATTCTTCTAAACACCTATTTCTCAAAAAAATCTAAACGACGAGTGGACTTAAAACATAAAACTCATGTTTCTAACGTTATAGCGGGACAGAGTAGATATTATCTTTACAAACTTCTATCTTACAGGAAGTAAAATAATATTTTTAACAAGGTTCTTGTTCAGAAATGCCAAGCTTAGTCATCTCAATACGAGCTCTCACTCCTACTGCTCGCTCCAGATCTGTTGTAATCCAACCAACTAAAATTTATTAATTAGTTCAATACGTTGATGTCGAACATACGATTTTCAACGATAGATTTATATACTGAAAAAAATATTTATGAGATGGTTATTTTATTAATTTTACTATTCTAAAAATTCATTTTACTTGTTATTTAAGAGAATGAGTTTATTTACATGGAAATAATACATATTCATAAACGTGTTGTGAGAAGAATAAAGCGTTCCCATTTTTAATGCAGCAAGTCTCATCAAGTTTCTACAAATTTAAGATGTAAAGTGAAGCAATGATATTGTTCTAACGTAGTTAAAGATTCATCATCAATATTAATAGGTTTGAACGTAGGAAGATAAAAATCAAATCAACGTATTGGCTCTTTTGTATTTTATCCATTGATATTACAGACAGACGACCAGACGAGGGTGTGTTGAAGTCGCAGACGGTTGAGTCTTGACTACAAGATCTAGACTCTTGCTTGTTTATCAGCTTACTTGTATTTGTGTACCGTATAAAACTAATTACATTCCTTGCACTGAAGTTGCACTGAGTGCATCTGCTTCAACAAGTATCTCAAGTTGAGCTTCTTTTTCTTCTTCGTCTTCTTTTCTTCTTATTCTTACTTTACTTGTTATTGTTGATGTTGCACTTTTAACCAAATAAAGTTCACACTCCTTCTATTAACTTTTTTAATTCAGATAATCTATAAACGATTAGGTAACTTCCTGGAAGTAATACCTTCTCTATAAACTAAGACGGTTTTGTACTTGGTTCGATTGAAATATTTGCGTTTAACTTTCATTGTGTGTGTTTCTAATTGTTTATTTTCACTATAAATTAAAATCCTAGATCTACCTAACCTTTAACATAACAAATTCATAAGAATAAATCAATTTGATGTTTTTTAAATTTTTAACTACAGAAAAAATTGTTTTTGATTTTCTTTGTCTTTTATGACCGCAATGGGTCAATTTAGTCAAATTTAGAAAGCTTTTTCGTTTTCATATTCTTTAGCTTGATGTTTTGCCAGTATGCTCTCATTCAGGCTGATCTAGCTTGCCGAACTTCCTCTGAAACGACCGATTTCTTCCTGTTTGGGTTTTTCTTTCGTCTGATTTTGTTTCAAATCTAGTTTCCTTATTTCTTAAAATTTTTAATTTTTCTGTTTTGTTTTCTAAATCATCAAAAGTTTATTCGAGTTCGATCATGTCTTCTTTGACATTTCGCATCCATGCTCCTGACGTTACCATTAGAAAAATTTTTCTAATCATCTTGTTTAAAATTCTGTTTTTAGGTGTTCCGATAAGATGTCCAAGAAAAGAAAACCTTTTTTTCCTTATTGTATTTGTTACGGGTTCATTTTCAGACATTTTAAGACTTCTTCGTTTGATAGAATTTTCCATTGCCCATCTATTTTGTTTTTCTTTCTTATGCAGGTTGTTAGGTCTTTCGAGTTTTAGAACATTGTCTATTTCTTTTCTTACTTTCTCTTACCTATATGAATATATAGGAAGGAAGGTATTGTTTTCATGTTGATTTTTCGAAATCGAGTTTTACCGGATCTACACGTTTTCAGACTTCCTGAACACCCAAAAACATGTTTTTAGCGATTGGTGTGTGTGTGTGTGTGTGTGTGTGTGTGTGTGTGTGTGTGTGTGTGTGTGTGTGTGTGTGTGTGTGTGTGTGTGTGTGTGTGAACAGGAAGGAACATCGTACGAAATTGAAACTTGAAACTTAAGTTAGATACTACTACCGGATCCGATTCGAACAATTTCATCAAAATCGGTCAACAGGAAGTAGTACTTTATTCGAGTCATTTTTAACTTTTTTCCGATTTTCTCAAAAACTGCTCCTACGATTTTTTTTTAAATCACTTCATTTACTAAATTTTTTATTCTGTATAAGATAGGGCAGGCGCCATGTCTACTGAAATTTTTGAAGAGGTTGTTTTCACATAAAAAAATTTTCTTTTGAGATTGCGGCTTTAATATGCATTTTAGCGCAAAAAATATATGTATAATAAATATAGTAGAAAATTTTAAATCCTAAAACTTTTATTTCAAACATTTCTTTGTATAACGCTTAGTTTAGCGGTAATTACAGATTTTCTGTTTTTTCTCACAAAAACGTGTAACGATATGTTTAAGATTTCAGCCTTAGTATGCATTTTAAGACAAAAGTTTATATAATAAAATGTATAGGAAATTAAAAGATCTACAACTTTTATTTGTAGCATTTTTCTCTACAAAGCCTAGTTTAGCGTGAAAGAGTGATTTTCCGTATTTTTAAGCCAAACAGGCTGATTGTCATTTTGAGTCTTTCACTCATGATTAAAAGAACGTTATGTTTTTTGAGGTTTGGTTTTTCATTGACAAGAGAAAGTCGTGTGAGTGTTTCACACCAGATTTTTAATTTTTTGCAGAACTTTGATATTGGTCTTCCACGATATTCGCATCATTCTCCGATATAACCACATCTCAAAAGCTTCTAGTACATTATTGATAACTTGATTTAATGTTTACACCTCCACATTATTGAACAGGATGGAGACGTATAACATGTAAGCATAAGAATTTTTGTGTTAAGATACAGAACATGGCTTTTGAATATACTTATTACTCATGCTGGTAAAGCCAGCATTTCAAATCAATTAAATAAGTAAATTAAAAAACTATTTCACGGATTAAAATATCTATAAATAAAGTGTATGGTTTCTTGGTCTTTCCTTTTCTCTTTGCAATCAAAAATATTGACAATGGTTCCATTGTGCCTTGTAATAATCCTGCTACATTTAATACAGCTTTTTTGTTTAGATTTATGAACTAGATTTAGTAGTTTGCACTTAATATTTCTATACGTGTACAATGTTATCTGGTACATTACGTGATTTTACTGCTAAACCTGATTGCCATTTTTCTTTTTCAACATTGTTCTGAAATGTTCTCTAAAACCATATTTTTTGAGTTCAAGGGGGCTGAAAACGTGTAGATCCGGTGAAAACTCGATTTCGAAAAATCGACATGAAAACAATACTTTTCTTTTTATATATTCATATAGGCAAGAGAAAGTAATTATAATTTTCGGAATACTGCAAGTATTGGATAAAATTATATCGAATTATTGACAGACTACTGTACAATACTTTTTCTGTTAAAGGAAAGAATTTTTCAAATTTATTTAACTCAATACGAGGGATAATTTTACATAAAATCGTGGACCCGTAGGCGTAGTGGTTAACGCAACTGGCTTCTACGCCGGGGTCCCTAGTTCGATTCCCGGTCAGGTTTGGTCTTTTATCGTCACTCATTTTTATATATCATCATTATGCACCGTCTGCATTAGCAGAAATTGCAAAACAGTCAGACGTAAAACAAGAAAAAAAATAAGTGTGTGTACGTTATACATCAAAAGTAATTATTTATGTTGTAAAGCCTCGTATTCACAAAAGAACAGAGACGACTTTAACTGCAGCTAAGTATTCTTTTGAGTTGGTGGGTACAAAAATAAAGCATTTAAACCACCACGGTAAATTGCAATTTTAACAGCCCGAAAAATTTTATAGCGGTAATAACAATTATTAAATCGTTAAAATTGTACAATATCTTTTATTTGATGTTTATTTAATTATGATTATTATATTTGAAATAAAATATTTAAAAATAAATGTACTAATTTCTATTAGTGAAGTAATATTATTTACAAAGAAAGTAATAAAATTCTAAATTAATATTTACACAAAATTTTTATTATAATTTGAAATGATTACAAGATATTTTGTTGTTTCTGAGATAGATATGCAATAAATTTAATTGACGAATATCTTTTATTTTACAGATGTTTGACTTCGTACGGTAGAACGATTGTGAAATGGCGCGCGGAAAGCAGAGAAGCGTTTTATTTGGCCTAAGAGAACAAAGCTGTATACTTGTAGGTGGTTTATCCAAATCGGTTGGATACTGAACTGTACAGTAATAATAATAATAATAATAATAATAATAAAAATACAAACATCGACTGAGCATAATCAAGGTGGCTGTGACAATGACGCTTCTACAATGTGCCAAGGTGTAGTTGTTTCGTACAAAGCCTCCTCTTTCTGTTGAGACGCCCCCAAAAATTGTGATTTACACAATAGAGATGACATTTTATTCTGCACCTGACGTCTATGATCATCTATCTCACTTTTTCTATTATTCTATTTTCGTCTGACTTATTAATCATTTCTTTTAAATAAAATACCCTATTTTTCTTACTACTTTATTTTAAATTTTTGAACAATTTGATATAAGGGTGTTGGAAACTTCTCAAAAAAGTGTTAAAATATGCAGAAAATTCTATTTCGGGGCAAAAATTGGTTGGATTTGATTTTGAACCTGTAAAAATGTTCTTATCAATTTTTTATTGTTAAAACCACATAGGACTACTTTTTTTAACACTTCAGAATTATTTGCAAACAGTTTAACAAAAAGCTTCAGTAAATATTTTAAAGATTTTCGAATATATCTTGAAGAAGACAGCACTCAGCAGCGTTGCTTCCGTATGATCGTTTGGTTATAAGTGATGAAGGGTTTCTTCTTAGGTATTTGCAGTGTACAACTTTTCATTATACGGAGAAAGACGTAGTCGTCGTTTTAAAATTAATGGACAAGGTGAATGAAGGAGTGAAAAGTAGAGAATGAAGACGTGGTGGTCTGTTTAACTGATGATTGAATATTATTTGATAATTGAGTTTTTAGATTAATGAGTGTTAAGATTAACTTTATTGAGAAATAAGAGTTGGTTATTCGTATATAATTTTGTGTTTTTAATCTTGAAAGATGCCCAAAACGGGCAGGTGGAGTGTTATTTTAATTGCACTCTATCTGTTTGGTCCCGGGCTAAAAAAAATAGTTCTGTTTCTTATCACATAGTCAGCCACTTATATGACTGAACTATTTAAGAACAGAAGAGGTAGAGGTGTAAAAGACACTAGTCAGAGTCATCTCCTCTGAGAGTAATGAATTTTACTATGCAGCCAGACCCTGTGGTGAATGAAGTGAAGGTAACATTTGCAGGGTAGAAAGTGAGTGCTTTTCGGAGGGCCTGGCATGCTGATAAGCATACTCTTTCAACTCAGTGAGGAAGGCAATGGTAAACCACCTTACTCCTCGTTTTTACTCAGTAAAACCTCTAGAGGTTCAAACCAGCCTTTCGGCTGTTGACCTAAACAACAACAACAACAATCTTGAAAGGAAGGCTAAACACTTTTGATCAGGTAAAAGGGAATGGTAGATCTAATATTCTCGTCTTTTTGAGTCTTTGATTTTCAATATTATCGTTGAGAAGATTTATAGCCAAATGATTAGAATGAATATAGAACTTGTTTAAATACTTTTTACTCCGACTGGTAATTTCTTCTCTCACTGTAGGTATGCCCAGGTCATGGTGGAGTACTGCATTAGGCACATACCAAAGTGCGTAGCATATTAGTCGAAGAAACTTCGATTGGATTTCTGTAATATTTCTACATTAGACGTACTTGCTGTGCCCCAGAGTTCAATTCTATAACTCCAAATTGGTTTTATAATCACCTAGTACAGTGTAACTTTATTTTCCGAAGACAACTTTGACCGCCTCCCAACAAACCAATACATTTGTCGAACTTTAAGGTGAAGTAGTTTCCGTTTGGTTCATATTTGTTTTCTTCACGTCAATCCTCTATCTAAATAGATGCCTAAGTATTTCACGTCATCTGAATGTGCAATTATATTGTTGCGAAAGTTACTGGTGAACATGTTTCTCGTTTCAGCGTAAAGGTTACGTGTGCAAACTTCTGGTCATTTACGTTGATCCTCCATTTTTGGCATCAGTTTTGAATGTTATTAAGATGTTGCTGTAGTCTTTCAGATGCGTGGATTGAGGAGGCATCAAACGCAATAATAGCAGTATCATCCGCAAAAATTATTGTTGCTACAAGTTCATTTACATGAATATCTGCTGTAATAGTGTGTTTAGAAAAGGACTTAAAATGCTTCCTTGAGGTACACATGAACTAATTAGATGCAAGGTCGATAACTCATCATCAAATTTACATAAGTTCATTAAAGAAGAAAATCTTATTTCAATTTTTGTTTTGTTTGAGTATTATTTTTGGTAATAAGTGCAAGACATGTAATTGGCATTTTTTCTATAGTTACTTTTGATTAGTTATCCGCTATTGCTTTACGGTGAAAGATTGTCGTAATTTGTATTAATTCTTATTTTATCTTTTTTGTATTTTGATATATTGCATATTTGTTGCTATATCTTTGACATTGTATTTTCATGAATGGTATCCTCCATCACAGCTTTTGCTACAGGAGATACCTAGTTCCACATTTTATTAAAAAACCAGTTTTTTTTAAATTTAATTTCTTTTTATTGTTATACTTATTTGTGTATTTTGACTTTATGTAAGGCTATTAAAATTTATAAAATATAGATTATCATTGAGTGATTTTGTTTTAATTGTGATTTTGTTTGTTGAGTGATTTTGTATAAGCATTAGTATATTGAAAGTTCCTCGTTTATGAATTATTTCTTTTTAAAATAAATACTGAAAATAAAAAGTTAGTTATTTGAACGAAAGATTAATGATGCGTTAAGTCTTAATTTTAAAATAAAAATAGAAAAAGAAACATTAAACAGCGTACCTAACTTACCTAAATAATTATAAAAAGGAAACCTGCTAATTGGAACAGATGTAATCAGAATTTACGCAATCTTATCTATCATAATAATAAGAAAACTTTTAAAAATTTAATAAACATACAGAATATAATAAAATTTTTTGTTAGTTACAGCCATAAAAAAGTTACACCTCTAGTCTGCTAATAAAATAGATAACATAATTTTGTATTTGGTTGTCCTTCTTCATGTATCAGTATTGTTATTTTAAATAAAATAACATAAAATATTTTAAAAACGATGTTTGACACAGTCATAAAACTTTTATTGCTAAATTTCTCTAATATTTAAAATGACAGTTTGATAACTTATTTAAATATATTCATAAAAGATGCCTGCCATAAACTAAAATAGGATGTTTACCAAAATGTTGATATGTGCTAGATAATAGGTTTTAGGTAGGTCTACAGAAGTTTTGAAAAGGTCAAAAAAGTTTTCTTATTTTTTATTCTAAAGTTGTTTCAGTATTTCATATTTTTTTTAATAGTTTTGTAAAGTGTGAGGGATTTCTGATTTAATATTAACAGATTGAAACAACCACAGTGTCTCAAAAATTTTAGAATGTTGAATATCCACGTTACGAATATTTTAGGCAGTATCCTATAAGCTTACTTAACTTTTATATATTTTATTCTGCATAACAAAACAATTCTTCAAATTTTTGAAGTTCCGTTTGAATCATACTATAAAATACCATGTTTTCTCAGTTACTCTAAATTTATCCTCTAGTAGTTACAAAAAATCATTTTTCAACCTCCATTGCATAAAATTACACCCAACGTCGTCGCTAATGACCGTTGCAGTTGATGCAACGTTTAATAAATAAATAAAAAAAATCCAATAGTGGCCATATTTTGTTAGTACTTTAGGAAAGTATTTTGTCAAAAATATGCGGAAATGCCTGAATTATAAAAAAACTGATTCTGAATAGGTAATTAGAATGTCTTGGTAATATTTCTTCATTGACTTTTAGTTCCATCGGTTTTGTCTAGGGGTATAGTCGACGCCGCCAGTCAGCTGTTTAACCGCTGATCTTCGGAGACGAAGGTTCCTGGTTCAAATCCTAGTAACTTAGTTACTTTTATACGGATTTGAATATTATACAGAGGTTACCGGTTTACTTTGATGGTTGGGGTTCAATTAACCATTCTTTCTCAGGAATAGTTGGCCTCGATCTGTACACGCCTACACCTCATAGGTACACGTCATACACATCATCCTCATTTAATTGGGTCATGTGGTTGCTTATTGTTCTTCAGAACAATCTGTTCACTGAACAGATTGCATTGTACACAATTTAGGAATAAAATAATAAAATAAACTTTTGCACAAAATTATAAAAAAGGTTCACTCCAAATATTTGACATGTTTTGTCGTCTTTTAATAGCTCTTCTAATTAAGTATCTAAATTCTCACTCTGTATTTCGAAAGTGAAGATGGAGGAAGAGGATGAGGCGGAAAGGCAAAAGTACGAGAAGAAGAAAAAGAATACAAAATCAAAATCTTTTTAGAAAAACATTGCACTATACAGAAAACTATTTGGACTTTCGAAGAATTCTTGTAGTACTTTTACAACTATAATTCTATTTTGAAACATAATCTATATAATCAAATCGAATCGTTAGCGCTTAAAAAATCACATAGCAAAAAAATGGACTTTTAAATGCATTAGAACCTAGAATAAACAAATTATTTTGTAATAACAAAGATTAAATCTAAATTTACTCTCCGATCACAATTTTTTTTCTTAAACACAAATTATTTTCTTTTTTCTCATTTTTCAATATATTTCTTACTAAAAGTTACATTAATAATTATTTAAAAAATTATTACACAGAGTAAACTATATACATATAAAAGAAAAGAAACAAATAAGAGCAAAATAAACAAAAAAAATGTATAATAAAAATCTCACTACCTCTTCTTCCTTTCTTTATATTCTTCCCTTCTTCGTTCTTTACGGTAACAAAAATTACCGAAATTATAAAGGGTTAACCACCTGTGCAAATACATAGGTAATTAAAAGGTCTACAACTTTTATTTCGAGCATTTTTCTCTACAGAGCTTAGTTTAGCGTGGAGGAGTGATTTTCCGTATTATTAAGCCAAACTAAGGTTGGGTTTAATTTTGCATCATTCACTCACGATTAATATTAGTAATGTTTTATTACTAATATTAGTTTATATATTGATCATTTTTTGTATTGACAAGAGAAAGTCGTGTGATCGTGTGTGGTGTTTCACACCAGATTTTTTTAGTTTCTTTTAATTCTCAGATAAATTTGCTAATATCTCTACAATGTCATAAATTCTAGAATTCATATAAAATTATGTGTCTAGAGCTGGACAGTTAATTGTTAAAATTATTGTTATAAATTAATCAATAAAATAATACACAAATTATTTATTAGTAATACATTAA
The DNA here is from genome assembly GCA_035578175.1 of Catonia carolina. Classification (NCBI taxonomy): domain Eukaryota; kingdom Metazoa; phylum Arthropoda; class Insecta; order Hemiptera; family Achilidae; genus Catonia; species Catonia carolina. Next base: position 58,772,338 of record JAQMRL010000008.1, on the reverse strand, counting down.
TAAACTGAACCGCGTATAGCATTTCAATATTGGGTCTTTAGTACAATGACAAGTGTTGGCCTTGTATTTCTAAACCTAAACATTATGTCTCAACAATTTATTCAAATGAGATGAAGGGGAAATAATATACGCTTATAAAGGAAGAAAGTTAACGGCGACCAATTGTAAAGAAAGAGGGGCGATAAGTTATACTGAATATGATAAAACAGATTTAGGAAGGGGAGAATTATGAAATGTAAAAATTATGCAACTGTAATTACCTTCAGAATATTAACAATCCCTTTAAGATATGATTTCCAGTACAATAAAATTGATTACGTGACTGCCACCTTGTCGCAGTGCAGTAGTAGAACGGTATATTACTTTTAAATGTAAAAGGGAAGGTCCCGGGTTCAAACCCTGGCTTCTGGAACAATGATAATGTTCCTTAATCAACTGTAGTCGCTAATGACCAATCCATTGACTCCACTTTAACGAAATTGTATATTGTATGTTTGTGTTAAATTGCGTGTACTTCGAACCAGGGAGACTTTGCTATGCTAAAAATATTTAATTAAGTTCCTATAGATAATAAAAAAGGACTGTTAAATTTCAGTCAGTTTTCAGGATTCCATTTCTACTTTACCTTGCCCTAAATGAATATATAGGAAAGGAAAATATTGTTTTCTTGGCGATTTTTCGAAATTGATTGTTAACCGGAAATACACGTTTTCAGGCCCCCTGAATAAAAACAACATGTTTTAATGCTATTAGTCTGTGTGTGAACAAAATATCGCAAAAACGGACGACGTACGAAGTCGAAACTTGGAACTTAAGTTAGATACTACCGAGGAACTCGACACGAACGTTTTGTTTGGTCATCAAACCGATTTTTTTTTTGTTCTCTACAAGATAGGATAAGTGCTATGTGCTGAAATAGTTGGGGAGGCTGTAAATTTTCTTGGTAAATTTTTTTAAGATTGTGGCCTTAATATGCAATTTAAGGCAAAGTATATGTGTATGAATGTTATAGAAAATTGAAAAATTTACAACTTTTATTACAAGAATTTTTTACAACGCTTAGTTTAACGTAAATTAGATGATTTTTTGTATGTTTTCATCAAAATCGATAAAAAATTAGATTTTTTTCAAAGATTATGGCCTTACTATGCATTTTACGACAAAAATAATAAAGTCAATATTGTATACATTAATAAAAACAATTTAAACTTTTATTTCAAACATTTTTTTAGATTTGTTTTTCTTTTGGTTTTACGTCTGACTTTTTTGAAATTTCTGCTATGCTCTGGTGGATAAAGATGATAATGAAAATGAGTGATGAATAAACCTGACCGGGAGAATGTTTTTTGATGAATTTTTAATTCGAACCGTGGTTGATTTTCATTTTGGTCACTCTTTATGATTAGGTTATATTTTCGTGTTACATTATTTACTCATGATTAAACACAGGTTACATTCCTCATTATTTGTATTGGCAAGAAAAAGTTGTGTCAGTATATCACACCAAATTTTTTTGTATTATATTTTTAAAATACTGTAATATAATATCTTCTTAGAGTCATAAATAAATATGTACAGAAAGTCTCATTTCAAAGTTAAGTTTTAAACAACTGGAATTTTCCAGACATTGACTTTATAATAATTATAACTAAATTTTTTTTTTTAAGTTATTACGTCGATGGAGATGGATGTGTCTTCTTTGGGTTCAAATGTAAAAAACGATCAGCTGGACTGATAAAAGACATTTTAATGAAGTATGAAAATACGAAAAATTAAGTCGCGGAATTTGAATTCTCTAATTTTTGTTTTATTTTCGCTTGGTTTGATTTTGATGTGAGTAAACAGCGATAATTACTCGATCACGAGTTTCCGGTAAAAAAACCATTCACTAAGTTTCCGATTTCTATTATCAATGAAAAAAGTGTAACGCATTTTTCATTTCTTTCAGGGCCCTGCACTTTTCTCGAAACGGTTGGTGAATTCGCAAGTTAAACTTAATTTCATAAAACGTTTTGGATTATGAAAATATGTTGTTTAGGTCAACATCCAAAAGGCTGATTTGAACCTCTAGATATTTTACTAAGTAAAACGAGGAGTCAGTTGATTTACCATTGCCTTCCTAACTGAGTAAAAAGTGCCTATGCTTATCAGCATGCCAGGCCCTCCGAAAAGCATCTACTTTGCACCCTGCAAATGATACCTTTACTTCATTCACCACAGGGTCTGGCTGTATAATGAAATTCACTACTCTCAGAGGAGATACCACTACTAGTGTCTTTTACACCTCTACCTCTTCTGTTCTTAAATAGTTCAGTCATATAATTGGCTGACCAAGTGATAGAAAACAGAACTATTTTTTCTAGCCCGGGAACTGTAGGGTGATTCAAAAAGAGCGCCGGTTTTGATATATCAAATTAAGAGATTTATTTTATTGAAAAACTGAAAATAAATACATTAACAAGTTCATCTTTCCTTCCGATTTTATGTATGAAAAATGATGTCATGCATGTGTCCTCCTCTACTGCGCTGGCACGCATCAACTCTGTCCATGAAATTGGATATTACTGCACGACAAGTTTCGACTTCCATTTGCCCGATAACCCGTCGAATTTCCCCCTTCAAGTCATTGATGTTTCGGGGTTTATTGGCATACACCAATGACTTCAGATGACCCCAAAGATGAAAGTTACAAGGCGTCAAGTCACACGACCTTGATGGCCATTGATGGTCGGAATTACGAGAAATGATGCGATCCTGGAACCGTTCACGGAGCAACAACATTGTTTCTCGTGCAGCGTGACAGGTGGCACCATCCTGATGAAACCACAACTCGTCAATGTCCATTCCATCCAAATGACGCCACAAAAACTCCCTAATCATCGTACGGTATCGGTCTCCATTTACTGTCACGGCTTGTCCTTCTTGATTTTCAAAAAAGTAAGGGCCGATGACACCGCCCGACCAAAAGCCGCACCAAACTGTCACTCACTGTGCATACAAGAGAAACTACAACTGAATCGTCAATCGGAATGTTCTCCAAAATAGGAATGAGGTCAAACAATGTTGCCAACCGATAAACAAAAATTTACCAGCCGTTTAAAAACCGGCGCTCTTTTTGAATCACCCTTTAGAGTATGAAAATATAGAAAGCGGATACAAAATCTGAATACTGGTTACAGTAAATCATTAAACGGGTACGTTTGTACGAATTTGTTTAAATAACCATAAGAAGAGATAACAAGTAAATGGGTAAAGTAAAACTTTTATCCACCGGGTTTGTCTAGTGGTAAAGTCATTGCCGAAAATCAGCTGATTTCGGAGATAAAAGTTCTGTGGTTAAACCCTAGTAAAGGTAGTCACTTTTACACGGATTTCAATACAATACATTGGTTGACGGTTGAGGTTCAATTAAAAATACTCTTACAGGAATTGTCGGCCTGAGTCTGTATAAGATTAAACATCATTTATACCATCCTCATCGTATTAGATCATGGGTTGCTTATTGTTCTAAGCTGAACAGATTGAAAAGTAAACATTAAAAATTAAAAAATTTACACTAGGCCTACGATAGTAAAAATAATTTTCGAATATAAATGTTTTTTATATTAATAAGTGTTTCGAAAAATATATAATTTTTCTACTTATGTTCTTTATTGACAAGTAAATAACTATCTTTGAGAGTTATAACTGATTTTACTTTTAAAGAGAAACAGTGTTAGTAAATACATTCTATTTGGAGAGCGTAAACAATTTTTTTAAAATTGTACCGTATTATCTGATTAAACGGAACATCAACAGTTAGTTACATTTTGTTAAAAGTACAATGCTTGAAATTAAGAAAAATAACCGTAAAACATCGTGAATAAAAATGGAATATGCCTTCTAAAAGATATTTTTATGTTTCCACATTTCAAGAAATTAACAGTTGATTAGTATCATTCTGTAGTCGTCTGATTTCACACTATATAAATGGACTGATTATACCAGTTGTCTTGCATATTCGGATATGGAAGAATAGTATTCTGGAATCCTGTAGGCAATCAACAATGAATGAATGAATGAAGCAAACAAACCAACAAACAAATGTTTTATACAATGCATTGTGTAAGTAAGGTCTGTAATGTTGCACCGCTATACTTGTGTACGTATATATATGTATATTGCGAAGTACAATCACTGCAAACAAATCGGTTATTTAACAAGGTTCGCTTGAAAGAATGCAATTATTTAAATAGTTAAAACAAGATTTTGTTTCTTTATACATTTTACTTCGATGGAAAAGAAAATAGAGCAAATAAAATCAGAATAAATTTTATTTATTTTTTTAACAATGTCTAAAATTCTTAATGCTCTGGTTTCTTTTTAATAAATAAGTAATGATAATTTGTAATATACATCTGTTACATAAATTCTTATATCCATTTTTAAATGTTAATTATTTAACATTTAGCCGATTTTTTTCTTTTTGAATCTAACTTAAAAGCTATTTACTAAAAGGAAAAGATAAGGGATTATCCTTTAAAATTGTGAATGTTTTGGTTATATCATTACTTTAGTGGAAAATTCTTAGCTACTTTTTGTTAATTTTCTCTTCATTTTCATTTTCTCGTTTCCCTTCTCCTATTTTTCCTCCTCATCTTCCTTCTATTTTCATATCCTTCGTAAATTGAAAGCGTATGTACTCCTAGCGTTTCATAGGTCTTTCCAAGCATCATCTTCTAACAGGCCTGCATTCAAAAATTGTTTTGGAATTCTATCTCCCATCATTTCTTGAAGATTCTCCATCAATTATTAGCATAATTGTTTCTCTCGTTTATACAGTACAATTTACGAAAGAAAACACCTGCCTTTCAACAGCAATATCTTTTCAACCGTTGTATGTAAAACCAAAAACGATACTTCAAATTAATGCCTCTTTTATTTTTTTTTATAGGATTACATTAACATTTTCGGAAATTAATAGAGTATTAAATATAATGAATTACGCAGAAAAAACATCCTGTTTTTAACCACTTTTTCAGTGTACACAACTTCTAGGTACTATTGCTTTGTTTAGCGTACTTTAAAATGTATAGAACTACAAAGTATTATATGCTAATATAATCCTGTAACCAAAAATAAAACAAGCTTTAATTTGAAGAATAGTAATTGTTCCTAGATTCCACGGTTCAAAAGATATTGCTGTTTAAAACAGGTGTTTTCTTTCCTGAATTGGACCATAGACTTTTGCCCCCAACTATTTCCCAATTACACAATTTCGAGTTCTATCTTCCCTCGGAGTACAACCTTTAACTCTAAGTAGAAAATGCATTTTCACAGGTTCTAATTTGTTCCTTCTTTCTGTAAGAGCCTGAGTTTCACTACCGTACAAAAGAGTTGGAACTCATATTACACTTATATCTTATCTTATTAACGTATGTCGGTGAGCTGTGTTCCTCAGTGAAGTTGCCATCGTTTCGCATGTTCTCTTAATGTGATGTTAGCAAATGGTTCTTCAAAACCAATTCACCAACACAAATAATTAAAGCTTATCACCAATGAGCAGAGTTTTTTTTATTACTTTATTTATTTTGCAACTTTAACAAGAAGAACAACTAGCAAAATCGTTCACAACTAAATTACCAAAAAAAAAGTTTTAAAAAATCCAACTGCGTTAATGACTTTGAGGAGGACACCACCCAGCGTTAGCTCTCCAGATAATGATGAATGTGTTCGTTCAAATTATATTTTTGTGTACGTAATAATGTTACAGTTGCGTTAATGTATCATGTCTCTACTCCATCGGCGTTTCAGTCGTCTTTGTGCTGGTAGGTCCGCAGAATTTATATTGTATATTAAGGGATTGTTATGATTTTGAAGTTTGTCTCGGAACCTGCGGTACAGTTTTAGATATGTGTCGTTGACGTAAGGAACGCGTAAGTCATCGTGTAGTGTTCTATTGGATACTCAACTCGGGAAATTAGTAATCAGTCGTAAGAATTTACTTTGAAAAAATGTGCAGAGTAAATTTTAAATTAACAGAGGGTAAAAATCAACTAAAATTGTCATTTTATGCAAAAGATGTTAGGGGAATCTATAATAGAGTTTTGTTTCGTATAATTATTTGTTATACTTGTGGTACTATTATGGAAGTGAGCTGTCGGAAATTTCGTTGTGGCAACGAAATATGATGCAAAGAGCGGAAATAGATTTCGGAGAGTGGTGAAGGGTTGTACCTGATATGATAATAAATCCTAACCAATAGAATAGGCTCAAAAATTTCTGAGGACATCTTCTTCTTCTTTAAGTACCATGCCCGACTATCGGACGTTGGCAATCATATTGGCTACCATCACTTTATTCACTGCAACTCGGAATAGCTCAGTGGATGTTTTGTGGTACCACTCTCGGAGGTTTCGTAGCCAAGACGTCCTTCTTCGTCCCGGTCCTCTCCCTCCGGCAATTTTACCCTGTATCACTAATAGGCAGAAGGTTATATTTTCCTATTATGGTTCTTCAAAACCAATACCTGTACCGAATCAGGTTATATTTTAAATGTACCTATACATTGTAATTATTTGGGCAGAAGGTTATAGGCAGAAGGTTAGCAGAAGGTTATATTTTCCTGGGTGTCTCATCACGTGGCCAAAATATTCAAGCTTACGTGTTTTTATTGTTTTGATTATTTCTGTGCTCTTTTTCATTCTCTGTAGGACCTCTTCATTTCTTACTCGGTCCACCCAACTTATTCGGAGAATTCTTCTGTAGACCCACATTTCAAAAGCCTCCAGCCTCCTCATTGAAGTAGTCGTCAGCGTCCAGCTCTCCGCACCATATAACAAAGCGGAGAATATGTAACAGCGTGTTAATCTGATTTTTAGTTTTAAGGTGATTCCTCTGTCACACAGAATTCTCTTCAATTTAAAGAAGGCGGTCCTGGCTTTTTCAATACGGATCTTTATTTCCTTACTCATGTCCCATTTGTCGTTGACACTGGCGCCCAGATAAGTGATGTTTTCAACTCTTTTTAGCCTTATATATCGTATGCGTTGATTTGTACAGGTTGTATTGTTGCCTTGCTAACTACCATAAGTTTGGTTTTTGAAGTGTTGAGCTTTAGACCATATTTGTCACAAGCTGAGGTTACCCTGTTTACGAGTGTTTGTAATTCCTCTTGGCTTGCCGCAATTAAGACCGTGTCATCCGCGTATCTTAAATTGTATCTTAAATAAGTGAGGAGATAGACATTATTAACATCGATGAGAGAATGAGATTTCGTAAACGGTGCAACCATTTGAAATGGACAAGAGGAACCACCCACTGGTAGGAGGGAGGAATTTTGGATACCCGAAAAAAGGATGGTTTCCGGAACAAGCCGAGTTGTCTAAACCACGAAGTGAAGAAGAAGAATAAGAAGAAGAAGAAGAAGAAGAAGAAGAAGAAGAAGAAGAAAAAGAAGAAGAAGAAGAAGAAGAAGAAAAAGAAGAAGAAAAAGAAGAAGAGGAAGAAGAAGAAGAAGAAGAAGGAGGAGGAGGAGGAGGAGAAGAAGGAGGAGGAGAAGTAGAAGAAGAAGACGCAGGAGAAGAAGAAGAAGAAGAAAAAGAAGGAGGAGGAGAAGGAGGAGGAGGAGGAGGAGAAGAAGGAGAAGAAGGAGAAGAAGAAGAAACAGGAGAAGAAGAAGGAGAAGGAGAAGAAGAAGGAGAAGAAGAAGAAGGAGGAGGAGGAGGACAAAGAGGAGGAGCAGGATCAGGTTAAAAAGAAGATAATTATTAGTCTATTTTTAAACAAATAAATCATCTATCAGTACATAACTATTATTGAATTGATTAAATCATTATTCATACAGTAGGAAAAAATACCTCCTTGACTTATGAACACCTCTTTGATGTCTGGAAAGGACTTAGGAAGAACATGATGTTTGATACACTCACTCATTATTGACCAAACTCTGGATAACCCAGGGAGCTTAATTTAACCTTAGGGATTGAGAAAGAAAATTAAAAGTATTATATTTATTTTATAAAATTAATACTTTTAATAAATAATAATAATAACAGTTTTCTCAAGTAACAACAAAATGAAAGTAAATATAGAATAACTAAGTACAGTGTAATAACCTAATGGATTTTAATTCCTTTAAGCCTTAAGCAAAGTATACAATACATGTACACTTAATACTTAAAATAACATAAAATAAAAATATAAATGTACCTATACATTGCCGTGTATAAATATCTACACATGTGTATTTTATACGACTTGTTATTATAAACTAGTACATTATTTCTGTCGACTTCGAAAAGAATTATACTCAATAAATATAATAAAAGCCTTAAGAAAATATAATGGTTACTTTTTAAAATGAATGAAGTCGAGTGAAAGTAATGTAATATACATTGAAAATTATATAGTAGTGAATTAAAAAACACTTGACTGACTCTGTATATGGGTATATCATTTACAAATTATTATTATTATTTTGTATTTGATATACTTGACTAGGAGCTTGGTAATAAAATAATTAGCAACAAAATAATTCTTATAAGTAAATGTAAATAAAAACAAGTTTTAAATTTATTTAGACCATAATTTTTAAATATGCATAATTAAATGTATTTATCAGTATTAAATAAGATCGGTAATATGTATCATATTGCTGAAATATGCGTACTATGTTATTAAATGATATTTAAATAAATATAACCAACGATTAAACAAAGTAAAACCGGGCATATCGATAGCTGTGATGGGGAAAGAACGAGATAGGTTTACTAAGAACATTGACGGACCAAATTATTTATTTTATATAAAACATTTTCTTTTAATCAAAAGATATTTACAATTATTATTAATAAAAAGAAATATTTCAAAATTGTAATATATTTTTATTTTTGAAATATATTATTTCAATATTTATTTGGAATAAAAAAAATCCGGATTTACGAAGCAAAAATCAATAGGCATATTATTTAACTTCTCTTTATACGAGGTCTGTTCAGAAAATACCTGAATTTTTAAATTTCGCAAGTTTGGAGAGTCCGACTGTCAAGATTTTTTTTATTACGTTGGTATACATACCCCTAAAGTATGATTAAATTTTCAGCTGTATTCATTGTTTACTTTGTCTGTGGCTGCCGCTAAGGTTAGACGTGTTTTTATTAGCTCGGCGATTCTCGTTTGTTTGGCTTTAAGGTTCTCTTTATTTTTGGAAATTGGAAAAAATCACACATCGTTACAATATTGTTTTTGGCCAAAAATTTACGAACAACCAATAAAGTGTGAGCAGGTGCATTATCGTGGTGCAAAAGCCACGAATTTGTTTTGCCACAAATCCGGTCGTTTTTTTTCGAATTGCTTCACGCAAACGGTGTTGAACTTCTAGGTAGTACTCCTTATTGACCGTTTGACCTCGTGGCAAGAGTTCATGATTCACTATGCTATTTAAATCTAAGAGCACACTAAGCATAACCTTCACGTTCGACCGCACTTGTCAAGCTTTTTTCGGTCTTGGCGATCCAGAATGCCTCCACTGGGACGATTAAGCTTTAGTTTCGACGTCATATCCGTAAATCTATGTTTTGTCATCTGTTATAACACGTTTCAGTTATTCTGCATCGTCGTTGACTTCATTTAGTGACTCCTGAGCAACTTCCATTCACCGTTGTTTCTGTTCAAAATTCAACAATTTTGGAACGAATTTTGCTGCCACACATTTCATACCGAAAACATTCAAAAACATTTTATAGTATGAGCCAGTCGATATGCCATCATCATTACTAACTTCTCTGATTGTGATTCGGCAATCGTTCATAACCATTTCTTTCACTTTGTTCACGTTTTCATCGGTTGTTTATGTGCTGGGGCGTTCGTCATCTTCAACGTCTTCACGGCCATCTTGGAAACGCTTATACCACTCGTAAACCCTTATACACATAGCTTTTATTACACATAGCTTTTATTACCCTTATACACATAGCTTCATACCTTTTACACATAGCTTCTATTTCAATATGCTTGTATATCAAGCATATTTTTCTACAGAGCTTATTTTAGCATCAATTAGTAACTTTCAATTTCTTGATCATTTAAATCAAACTCAAACTGAGGTTGACTTTCATTTAGCGTTATCCACTCATGATTAATATTATGTTACGTTTTTCATTATTTACATTGGTAAGGGAAAGTTGTGTGAATGTTTTACTCCAGATTGTTTTCTTATTGGAAGATTTAATCAAGAATTAACAGGGTAGTAAAATTGATTGATTCAGTCAATATTTAAATTAATGTAATAATTTAAATCAATATTAACAACGATTTTTCAATACCATTGTATAACAGAGAATTCGTTCTTCTGTATCAAAATAAACGAACTTTTTACATTATAGTTTTATTTGCACTGAATTCAAAGCAACATTTTATTAATTTGTTTTTTAGATAATTTTTACTTATATTTATTATTTTTCAAATATTTATTTGAACCTACTATCTTAAAATTTTATGAATTAGATTTGAAAAGATGTAGAATGTAATGATAATTTTTAAATCAAGTTTTATTTTAAATTTTAATTAATATTTATACTGGTTACTTCTATCGTTTGGAAATGCCTTTTCTTGATTTTTGCAGACATGAACAGTTGCTTTTGTTTCCGTTAATTAGCATTCTTACTCATTCCTCACTCAATTCTTTACTTGTAACATAAAAACTGTATTTTATTTACATGACAAATAAAGATTTATTCATTCATTTATTTCTGCTCAATAAATTTCGTAATGCAAAAGAAGACGAGAGTATTAAAACGGAACAGAAACTTAAATGTGTTAACAAAAATAATTTCTGTGTATTATTTATTAAATTTAATTTCTGAAAGCTTTGTTATTGTTTTTGTAGTTGACAACCGTCTGAATTATTTGCCAACTATAACATCATATGCATTATTATTTTAAATAAATTTAAATATGTTAATATAGAAATGTGATGAAATGAAACATGATTTATCAATCGAGTTAATACAGCAATACTGTTGTACTTAAATTCGATGAAGACATAAACTGATAATGTACTACAAACAGCACTAAACAATTTACAACAATCTCTAAAGTACAGTTCATACTAACTTAAATTACAATCGAAGTCGAGGGCGGTTAACTGATTTATGTTTTAGTTTACACCCACACGTACAACAGTGCAACAATATCAAGAACGCCCCCATACGCCACATATCTATCTGACACCCTTCCCTTCGCCCATTCACTTACTTATAAACCACCATGTATATGACCTATTAGAAAAAAATTATGTAATATAACAGGGTAATAAAAATTCTAATTGTGAAAAATTATCTGTTTTGTCGTCATCATTACTTTAATAGGTTTCATGATATTATCTTTTCCATACTTTTTTATCTAGCTTCAGTATAACCTATACGTTTATAAGAAGCTAATAACTTGTCACAAACCACTAATAAATCTTTCTAGGTAGGTAGGCCTATAATAGTAAAACTTTACACGATTTCTTTTGAATTTCCATTGTAAATATTATGAGCTGGTAATAACCTTAAAGGATTCTGTTATTAAAAATACATAAACAACTTTATAAATATTTTGGTTACAGATTCAAATAGAAAAATCTGATTTGAAACAAACGACTTTCTCTGGTCACTATAAATAATGTACAATATAACCTATGTTTAATCATTAGTAAACAATGTAAAATGAAAGACATAACCTAATTTAAATCATGAGTGAATAACGCAAAATGAAAGATCAACCTCTGTGGAACTTAAAAATACGGAAAATCACCAAGTTGGTTCTGTAGAATAAACTAAAATAAAAGGTAATTGTCTATAACTTGTATTATAAGCGTTGTCGTAAATATTTAAACTAAGGTCATTATCTAAAATAAATTCTATTTTTACCGATTTTTATGAGCTAAGTAGGGTACAGAAAATCACTAGTTGACGCTAAGCGTTGTAAAAAAAGTTTTTAATAAGATGTGTAGGGATTTTACATTCCTACAACTTTACGTATATTCACTTTTGCCCTAAAGTGAATATTATGCCCGCAATCTTTAAAAGTCCATTTTGTACTACGAGACAACAGCACAAAAAAATGTAATATAAATAAGTAGATTTTTCCTAAATTTTTAAATTTTTGGGATTTTTTTCAAAAACGGCTTCTTCGTTCTAGAAAAAAATCTACTCATTTAGTACATTTTTTTTGTTCTACAAGATATGGTTAAGCGACATGGTTGCTAAAATTCTTGGAGAGGTTGTGCTCTCGTGGTGAAAAACGGGTCTTTTAAGATTGAGGCCTTAATGTGGATTCTGGAGCAAAATTGTATATAATACGTAAATGTTATTGATTTAGTTGTACCTACAACTTTTATTTTAAAAAAATTTTCTACTACGATATTTTTAAAGTAAATTTGTGATTTTTTTACATTTTACCCATCAAAACCGGTAAAAATAGGATTTTTTAAGATAGTAACCTTATTGTGCATGTTACAACAAAAGTGTAGCATTATAAATAAAAGTTATTGGAAATAACAAAACATAACGTTTATTTCAAGCATTTTTTTCTGTGGGACCTAATTTACCGTCAGCTAGTGACTTTTCGTATGTTTAAGTCCTACAGAGGTTGAATTTTATTTCGCGTCATTCACTCATTCTAACAAATTAGGTTATATTTTCATTTGAAATTCTTTCCTAATGGTTAAACTTGTTGGTTATGTCATCAGCCAAAAGGCTGGTTAGAACCTGTAGAGAGGTTTTACTTAGTAAAACGAAGAGTGAGGTGGTTTACCAATGCCTTCCTCACTGAGTGGAAAAGTACGCTTATCAGCATGCCGCGCCTTCTAAGAAGCACGTATTTTCAACTCTGCAAACGACAACTACACTTCGTTCACTACAGTGTCTGGCTGTATAATGAAATTCATTACTTTCAGAGGAGATAACAGATCTGATTAATGCCTTTTACACCTCTACATCTTCTGTTCTTAAATGATTCAGTAATTTAATTGGCTGACCATATGATAAGAAAAAGAACGATTTATTTTTGCCTTGCTATGAACAGATTGAGTGTAATAATTTGACGCTCCACCTGTCTGTTATGGGCAGGATAAAAATAAGCTACATTTTTCATTAGTTATGTTGGCAAAAGAAAGTCGTGTGAGTAAGCCTGCGCACAATCTAAGAGTTATGTAGGTATCATCACTAAATAAAAAAACTGTAAAGAATCTACAGCAAGGATCAATTTTTTTTCAACTGTTGACATGGTCAGGGGGCACGCCCCATAATGGTCAGGGGGCACAAAGCGTGCCCATAAAACTGCGGTTTAGCTACCCTATCCTCGTCTGCTTTTGAGGTAATGGGTGCTGGCCGTAGCACCTCCATGTGCTATTCGTAGTACATGGTTGTGCTTAGTACTTCCATATGGGGTAAAGCCACGTGCAAAGCATTTTAGCGGCGTAACGAGCTCGACGGCTACTCGTCAAAGTTTTAGACGAGTACTGAGGGGAGTGGGGCGCCCTGCGGACGTGACCACACCCACACATTTGGGTTGGCCTCTGTGGGGTTGTGGGTTCACTGGGTAGCATTCTGCGGCCACTAAGCTAATTAAAGTCGAATAGGACTGGATGTAGTCGACGAAGGAGTGAACAGATAAATACGCGTGTTGACACGGTCATTTTTGAATTCTGTGAAAAAATAAAGAATTAAAAATCCAATATAAAAAATTTCTTATACTTAGCTTAATATAATTCAGAAAAAAATTGAAAATTATTTAAGGTACGTTTTTAAAATTTTCACAATTAAAATTAACAGTCATAAAATTATGTGCGGCAAATAAATTGGCAGTAGAAATTTATGATCTAACCATATATGGAAGATAGACAACAAAATACCTGACAATATTTTCAAAAAGAAATACGATTTTGTGAATCTATAAAGAAGTACGTTATTAAGGTGAAAAATTTCAGTTTCAGTAGTTATTTTTAGTAGTAAATAAAATCTCATATGATTTTTTACGGTCTACACAAATCCAATTACCGAACAAAGGACGTAAACAAGAAACGAGGGTGGTAGTTGAAGTGATGTAAATTACAGGTCCTATTAACATGTAGGCGAGCCCACACGCGCGCACGAGAACACACATACACAAACACTCATATTTGTGTGCATATATAATACCTACAAAAGTTAATGCGGTACATAAATGAAGTAGCCATCGGTAAACAACGGTATAAGGCAGACATTATCTACTTGTAAGGTTGTTTATTTAATATTTTTCTTCGTTTTAGTCATTTAAGAAATTATAGTCAGGTATCTTGATATTTACTTTAGTGGTTAGGTAACTTAATCTCAACAGAATTATCAGTCGTTTTAAAGCTGTTTTCAAAAAAATAAAACAACACTCGGAAAAATTGTTTAGTGTCAATTATCATAAAATTGAAATTTGTCGCCTAATAGCGTGAGCCACAACCTGGTTAATATCCCTACAAAGTTACCGCACGAAAGTTCATATTAACGGCTTTTACCTGAGATCTACGCATCTATCCACAGCACATTTAAATTCACTTTATACAAATTATTAAACACAGTAAAAATGTAAAATTATTTTTTTAGTTTATGTAAGTCGCATCAACAGCTTGGTCATTAGCGACTACAGTGGGTTGTGACTTGTTATAATTTCCAGACCCTAGCCGGGAATCGAACCCGGGACCTCCGCGTGCTAGACCAGCGCGCTACCACTACGCTACGGATGAGTTCTAAGTAATGTTTTTTTTTTTAGATTTTAAAAGAAATAAAAATAGAATATGAGTGTTTTGATCTATTATTTACGGTGGTAGTGCAGTTTTAACGAATATAAACATTATACCATTGTATAAAGACCCTCTTGTATAAAATATTGGGGCTGAAACCTGGAAAGAACATACTTCGTGCAATGGAACGATTGGATTCAGGACGAATAGGAAGCACTGAAAGAAAACTTTCTGAATTTGAAAAAAAATACGAGAGAAAAGGAGTTTAAAAAGACAACAACTTGAAGACGAAGATCCGGACCATCTTACCATCTTACAGCGCTGGACTTTATTAAAAAAGTATAAATTACAATTTAAAGTCAATTTGCGGCAAAACATAATTTTTGAAAGTTGGTACAAGTTTTCTAAGGAATTGTTAAAGATACCAATATGACATTTCCAGGATACATTTTACTTGTAATGAGCTAATTCGGCACACAGGATCATTTAAGAATTGTTCATAATAAAAATATTTTACAATTTTTTCATTATTTATTTTTTCGAAATTATTTTTACTTTTTATAAAAATTAATATCAATTTTAATACTTTATTCAAAAATAAGGTTCCGTGCGGAACTAAATAAAAGCCTGAAGTTCAATTTGAAAAAAAAAACAATTAAGGTTCTATTTTTTACAGTGTTTGAGAAAAATCGTAAAAACTTAACATGTAGTTATATAAGCAGATACGGTCTCCTTCATTATTTTTATTATATATTTATTATCATTTTTCGAGTTGTACAGCTAAATAATAAAATCCATTATTTTACTAAGTAAGGACGATTCCAAGTTCAAGTGTTCTTCTAGAGGAGGGTTAATACTGGAGCGTTGATTTTAAGCTGCAGCAAATAAAAACATTTTCTGTAAATATAACACAATTCTAATTATTAAAAATCTGGTGTGAAATACTCACATGACTTTCTTTCTAACCATGGGTGAAAAACACAAAATGAAAATCAACCTCTGTAGGACTTTAATGTACGGGAAATCACTAATTGACGCTAAAATAGGCTCTGCAGAAGAAGATTCTTGAAATAAAAGTTGTAGATTTTTTGATTTCCTAGACTTCAATCGATATATTTTTGTCGTAAAATATAGTACATACTAAGGCCGTATCATAAAAATCCCAATTTTTTTACCGATTTGATGAAAAAAATCCAGAAAATCAATAATTGACGCTAAGCGTTGTAAAAAAAATTTGTAGGTTTTTAAATGTTCTACAACTTAAATATTTAACAGTTGTTCTGTAAAATGCATATTAGCCTAAGGGCGCAAACTTAAAAAACAAGTTTTTACTACAAGAACACAGCCTCCTAAGAATTTCAGCAGATATGCCGCTTACCCTATCTTGTAGAGCATAAAAATTGATATGAAAATAATGATTTGTTTTTATTCAAAAAGAGAAAAGATAAGGTAAAGATTCATAAAATATCCTAAATAATCGATGGAATGTTGCGAAGAACATTTTTAGATGTATTTGAATGTCATAGGGATGAATACTCTTTTAACTTCATGAAAAACTGATTAAATACTCTGTCATTTATCTAAAAATAAATTATTTATTCTTAAAAATATTTTTTAGAAACCTGTTCTTCTAATTTGTCTAAATTTTGATTTGGACCTCCAAGAAAAAAAATTATTGGCATTTTGTTAAAAAATGTTGGTACTTCCTTTTTTAAATGTTTAAATACCTCAGAAAATTAAAAATGCGTTATTACATAATTAACTCGATCGTTTTAAAATACCAAAAATGAATAAAATTACATTCAAATTATCATCTGGTTATCTGACGTTTAAACAATTCTATTGATACTTTTTTTATTTAACTTATTTATTTACAATCAGCCTTTAAAATGTGGCTTTAAGCAAATCATTATAACAGAACTTAATTGACATGAGTGAAGTAGATAGCCTTTGCTCTCACTTCAACTAAATACAATTATAAATTAAAGTTACTAACAAACAAAGAAAAGTTGCAAAGTTACAAAGTTTACAATAACAGTGTAAAAGAAGTAAACAAAAAATGAAGTAAACAATGTAAAAGAAGTTAACAATAGAGAAGTTAAAGAAAATTAAATTTTGAAATTCACTGTAGATTAAAAAGTAGTAATGAAGATGAATGGTGAATTTAATTTCGTGTATGGATTAAAAACGTTGGTCTAAATCGAGGATGTGATGTCTTTTGAGGCATTTCGTTTCCTCACTGCTGTCCAGCAATTTTAATGTTAGGTGGTTCTGGTGATCGTTTAATCTTAGCTGATACCGGAGGCTCAGCTCTCTTATCTCTTCTGTTATGATACGGATACGAAGATGTTCATATATTCCCGAGTTTCTTATAAACCACCCAGCGTTACTCGTCGATCATAATACTTTATTTTGGAAACTTTGTTTTATTTCTAAATTGGATCTGCTGGATGCACCCCAAAGCTGAGCACCATACTTCCAAACAGGCTAACGATCCTTGAAGATTGAAAAGAAGATTGAGTATTACAAGACAAGATATGACAATACTCGACATAGTTCCTCTATTATTTGAGACTCTTCACTCAAGATAAATGAAATAAACCCTAGTATTGTGCCCTAGAAAAAATAAATTTTAGATTTTGCTACAATTAAAAGAACTGTAAGTCTTTTACAAAGTTAATTACTACAACTAAACCCCTGGATTTCCAATTTATTCCTCTTGGAGCTCATTCTCCTAATAGAGTTGGGCTATCATAATGGAATTTTGGTCTTGGGTACCATTAATCTGAATAAATTATTAAGATAGGCAGCTATACCATTCTCCTATCTTCTTTATATATCAAGCTAATCGTTTTCCCGAATTTATTTTCTCGATATTTTACTCCGTGTAATCAATTAGAGGAAACTCCATCTATCTCCTCGCATAATATGATCTTGATATAGTAGTTTTGTTATTTTTATAGTCTTAATAAATTCTCTTTCCTTATTAATGAGACGCAGGACTTCTTCATTTGTTTTCTTCTCTGTCTATGCTACTCTCAATATCCGATGGTACGCCCAAAGTTCAAAAGCCTGGATTCTGTCAACATCTAATTTTTCGAGCTCCCATACCTTTATTTTATTAGAAATAATTGTGCTGATATTGCATACCGCCAGTCTGATTCGAATTTCCAAATATAATTTAAAATTCTTGTTGGCAACTAGATTCCTCAGATTCATGTAAGTAGATCTAATCGTATCTATCCGTGTTGTTATTTTTGTCGTTATTCTCATTTATTATGGTTTCCAATTATTCACGCGAACTGATATTGGTCTAGATGATATTTTTGTTAAAGGATTGGAATTGACTTCTTCTTCTTCTTCTCAAAATCAAGGATTAAGGTCACATTGTACCGACTCACAAAAAAGATAAAACTCTATTGAATCATTACCATCTCTAGCGTGGCCTCCCAACATCTTTCCTCCACCTCGGCCTGTATTTTAAAACGTTGATGGGGATCCTTTCCTCAGGCATTCTTTGGTACTTCCTCTAGCAATTTTGATGTTCTACAAACTTTCTATTCAAGTTATCTTCTTTTTTTCTTCTGAACAAGGATTATGTGCAGCCTGTTCGGAACTCACACACTATATCATCTATCTTCATTTTTCTAGGTCTACCGACATCTCTTTTACCTTCTGAAGCATAACAGTGCGCCTGCTTAAGCATCCTGTGATCTTACATCCTTTCCATGTGCTGCCCCTAACGTTGGCGATAATACTTTATCTTTTCGTTCAAGTTGTAAATACCCAATTCTGACCTTATTTTCTCATTCCCGTGCTCTATCCAAACGTGTACACCCCTTAGCCCTTCGCAGAAATCTCTTCTCTGCCGTTTAGTTTCTCCGTTCTTGGGGTTTTGTTGTTGTTCATGCCTCACTTCCATACAGAATAACTGGAGCTGCAATAACTTCATAGAACTTAAGTTTTGTGACCATTCTCGTTCTATTTCCTAAAGTTTTGCTTATATCCCGCATATATCCGGAAATAGAAGTCTTTAGACTTAGTTTAGAATTAATGTATACTAATTTGAAGTTTTATATGTCAAATAAGAAAATATATTGTATAAATAAATAAATAAATAAATTTCCTCTGGAATTTGCCTAATTTTTGCCCTATATCCAAATCAGATCAAATCTCACGTCACTCCCTGAATAACGAAAGTGAGGTACTCCATTCAAGTTGTAAACATATAAATCCGTTCTTATATCCTCGATTCTCAGTTGTTCCCTACGATTGTATCGCATTTCTGCCCCCTGCATTCTACTGTCTTGTAGTTTTGTACTACCTACTGAAACGTATTGGAAAATATTGCGTTTAAAATTACCATGAATTTAGTTTACTTGGCATTGATTTTCAAGTCATACTCTTGACTTTTGTGTTCAAACTTTTTACCATTCTAGCGTCATCAGTATATTATATCTTATATTGTTTATGGGTTTCCCATAATTGTTATACCCTCGGTTTTGCCCTTTAATATTTGTTCTAATTTATTTTATACTTTTAAAATACTTTTTAAGATCAAAAAATAAGAAAATCCGGTACGTTGGTATCCAGGATGAAATAACTTTTTAATAATAATTATTCCAGAAATTATTGCCCTTTCAATTTCAGTTAGAAATAATTACATAATAAATATAAATATTATAAAAGAAGAATTAAATATGATGGAAAAAAGAATCAAGCACAAACACCTCACCCTGGGAGGTAGAAATCGGGAGAGTGGTAGAACTAGCAGTCTCATGTCCAATGTCGACAAGACTGCAGCACGCTATCATGACGAATAGCTAACCGGACAAATAAAATTTACATGTAAAACTGAGTGTATATTATTCATATACAAATACTTAAAAGCACACACACGGTTCACTTTTAACAAAATGAAAACTATGAATAAATATTTCACGCAGATACATACTGCATAAAAGGACGAGCCAGTACCAATTTATGGTAGTGAATATTGATCAAGTGCAAGTGATTAGTGGTAGTGATTTGCAGTCTGTTGCAACCAATAAACAATCACTATGATATACAGTATCCGTCACAGGTTATACTTCTTATATCATAAAATACTATAACTACTAAATGTGCGCTTATGTCTCTCCTACTTCGCCATGTTGTTCATAATTTACTGGCTTACAAAGAGAAAATAATGAATTAATACATAGCTTAATTATAAAACAAGATATGATTTACTAAGCCGTAATTTTATCCTCTCTTTGCGCTCTTTATTTATTATGAGAATTTTCTTCAAATAATATTTACAACTTAAGCTATAAACTACTACTTATTTGTGTGCAAAATATTATACAGCAATAAGTCATCACACAAAATTTAAGGAAGTTGTTACTAAAACAACTTAATTACCTTACTGTAATTATTACAGGCGATTAATCATTTTTCACATAAACGTTAATTTTATTTTTTAATTATTTATAAATTTAATTACTTAGCTAACAGTAATCACTAGAAAAACTTTAGCTACGATATGAATTACCGTTATTATTAGGAGATGTTTTGGAACCTCTTAACTTCTTTTAATTTAAAGCAAATTATTTAAAAAAGCTTCTTTTATAAAGAAAATTATTTAACATCAAGATATCAATTCAGAAATCGGAAGTGACGGCGTTTGGCGGAAAGTGGACAATAAGGATTAAAATCATTATCTGTATAAATAAAATTGTGATTTTGTCTGTACAATTTTTCAAAATGCCCCAAATTTTATTTTTACGCCAGATGTACCACGTAAACACCGAAAGTAAGTTCAGCTGAATTTTTGTCTGTCTGTTTATCTGTTGTCTGTTCGTATGTTACGGCATCACGTAAGAACCTCTGAACCAAATTCAATGAATTTCGGTATCTAGGTCCTGGACATAATCGAAATGAAAATAAGCTATAATTTTTTTAATATCACAAAGAGATGGAGGAATTCAGAGGGAGGGGTAAACAAAAAACTTCGAATATCTCCGATAAAAGTCAATGTTTAAAAAAATGTAATATAATCTAAATTACGAAACGTTTAAAGACGAATAAGTTTGACTAAGTAAAGTTTTTAATTTTTATGCACAATCACGGAGATATTAACAATTAAAAAAAAATTAAACCAATATTTTTAGTAGAATATTAACATAAAAAATAAACAGAACAAGAAACATAGGACTTCGCTTCGGTAAAACCCGTATTCATTCAGTCAGTTACCTACCTATCCATTCCACCAATATCCTATACACTTTTTCTCGGTCACATTGTCAAAAATTAATCAGTCGTCTTAATAGTGGTCACCATCGTGGTGTTCCTATTGTGGTTTACCTTTCATTTATTATAAAAATACTAAAGCGCTGCATATCTTAATTTACAAACACCAAGATCTTGCTTTTATTTTACGTTCGACTATTTTTACCATAAATAATAATGCTAGCGTTGAAAGGAGGTAGATAACAATGAATAGTTAAAAAAACAGACCTGACAGTGATGGAACTCAGTACCTCAACCGACCGTACAAGGCACCAAGGAAACCGTTCGAAGAACGGGTACTTTAGCTTGTAAGTAATAAAATATTGGAATAGGTAGAAAATTTCAATTATTTGGGATGTTACATATAAAGTTTACTTAACTTCTTTTTTTTAAACACAAGATGGACAATGACTATGTTACCTCTGCTAAATTACCTCCATTCTTTAAATATTAATAACATAACGTTGCTCAATGACCAATGACATAACATTCGGCTCCTTCAAAATACGTTCACCCAAAACGTCAGATAAAAAAGGGAGCTTTGCAAGGTAGCTTGTAAAACCGGACAAGTTTAGCTGTGTTTAAGTCATCAGCTGAAAGGCTGTTTTGAACTTGTAGAGGTTTTATTAAGTAAAACGAAAGTGAGGTGGTTTACTATTGCCTTCGTCACTGAGTGAAAAAGTACGCTTATCAGCGTGCCGGGCCCCCTGAAAAGTACATATTTTTCACTCTGGAAATGACACCTTACTTCGTACTACAGGGTCTGGCTGTATAATGAAATTCATTACTTTCAGAAGAGATAACTCTGATCAGTGTCTTTTACAACTGAAACATTTGACAGAATCATTTAAAAACAGAAGAGGTAGCTCTTCTGTTCTTAAAATAATGATTCAGTCATTTAATTGGCTGAACATGTGATAAGAAACAGAACTATTTATTTTATCAACGAACAGATTGCGTGTAAATAATTTTACACTCCACCTGTCTGTTATGGGCACAAGTTCAGCTATAAAGAGATTTACCAGTGAACCTGTGTTCGTTGATTTGATTATGTTCGTTGTTTGTTATATTCGCTAACCGTAACAGAGTTATATTTGTAAACATAAATTAAATTATTATTTATGGAATTATTGATGCCAATATTGGACATGTAGTGTACAGTGTTCCATTTGTTAATTCCAGAGGGCACAGGCTCTTGCACTATGATGTGAAAACAGGGATTTCTCCCCTGGCGAGATGCGTTTTCATTATGAATGTTGTTCACGGTTACAGGGTTGATATATTTAACAGGAATATATCAACGTTCAAAAAGAATAATTTGTTATGTTGGATAGGTTGATCGAGTTGGGACAGCCGTATGACAAGTTGGTAGGTGAACTGAGTAGCCTGCCAGCGTTATTGAGTCATATTGGACTCCCGTTTGATTAAAGTGTTAATTTACTTGCCTGTTAGGCTGCTGGTTTTTCTTGTTGTCAGTGGTTTTTCCTTTCTCCTTTGAGTTTCCATAAGTTATCTTTCCAAGCTGTAGGTGTGGTATCATTTTAATCCCTGTGCAAGTTTACATGTATATATATGTAGTTATTTATGTGTTTTTCTTTTGACGTCCCTTATGTTACGCCCCAATAGGTAAGTGCAGCGTTTTCAAGGATTTGTATCTGTTGCTGCACTTCTTCAACTCAAGTAGGTTTTCGGCACTGCCCTGTTAGTTTCTTTCATGGAGGCTATGATAGTGGTAAGGGGTGAGTGGAGGCCATAAAAAAAATTATAATGGCTGACTCGTTGTTGTAGGGATCTCCGCAAGTGTCTACAATATCAGGAGTCCCGGGTTCTACTTCCGGTTAGTTCTGGCATTATTCCATCACTTGATTTCATCTGACACCATTAAAATTCTGCATTAGTCTTAATATGTGTATAGTAACATTGCCCATAACAGGCAGGTGGAGTGTTAAATGTATTGCACTCGATCCATTGGTTCCAGGGCTACAAAAAATAGTTCTGTTTCTTATTATATAGTCAGCCAATTATGATTGAAGTATTTAAGATCAGAGGGGTAGAGGTTTAAAAGACACTAGTCAGAGTTATCTCCTCTGAGAGTGATAAATTGCACTATACATCCAGCCCTGTGGTGAATGAAGTGAAGGTAACATTTGCAGGGTGGAAAGTGTGTGCTTTTCGGAGGGCCTGGCATGCTGATAAGCGTATTCTTTCAACTTGGTGAGCAAGGCAATAGTAAACCACCTTACTCCTCGTTTTACTTAGTAAAACCTCCACAGGTTCAAACCAGCCTTTCGGCTGTTGACATAAACAACGTATAATAACAGTCCAGGGTGAAATAAACAAAAAATAATAACAATAAAAAAACGATAAGGAAGTATAAATTACAAACAGTAATGTAATTAAATGTCATAAAAATTAGAAAAATTTCATTTTTTATTGTAGAAAAATTTGTATAGTTTAGTATTTATATTGTTTATTTATAGCAATTTGTAAAAATTGATTTTTTTTTAGAAAATAATGAGCGTTTCGTTATTATAGAACAAGGAAATGATGGTGTTGGAACTTTGATTAAACTTCTCGTAAACAGGAAAACTAATTTCGGTTTAGCAGCCATATGCGATATTGAATAGTTAACGAATGATTTTCACGTTGATACGAACATTGGATTTAAATTAGTAATTTTACTGGATGTTGTATAATAATTAACCCGATTAACTGTCACAAAAAACTAAAACCCGCAGAATCCTGACGTTAGAACGAAGAATCCTTAGAACCTGTATTGGTAAGAGAATATACAAAGATAATAGTTGGAGACTGCTATCAAATAATGAAGTCTATAAAATTTCGGAGCCAATACTAGACACAATTAGGAAAAAACGAATCTCCTTTTTGGGCCATATCTTTAGAACACCGGAGAACAGAGTACTTAGACGACTTATTGAAAGTGTCTGGGATTTTAAAATCGGTTTGAACTGGACGAAGGAGGTCAAGGAGGACTTGGAAAGGTTTGCGTTGACGCTGGAGGATGTGAGGTTCAAGTCTGAAAGTTATAGAAAGTTGAAGGATCTGGCTTTGGAACCGGAAACCAAAACTAGAAGAGTGCAGAGGGTGACAGAAGAACTCCGGGCTCAGAGATCACAAAGAATGAGGGAATACTGGGTAAAGATCAAGGCTCAGAGATCGAAGTAGAGTCTTTCATGTTGTGGCTGAAGTGGTCCATTGTGGCCTCACAAGTAAAAAAAAAAAAAAAAAAAAAAAAAAAATTAACCCGATTTAAACCTATTGATTCTAAATTAAAAAGTAGAAAATAATAAATAAATATAGAATTTATAAGAGAAAATATATTTACGATTCTTATCTATAATAATACATAATATGACATTTCAATCCATTACGAGATGCATTCACACCTTGTTGGCATTTTATTTAGCTTTTCACACATTTGAACACGAATTAAATAATAATATAAAATACGTACATACAAGAATAAAGAAAGTAATGGGGTGTGGCTACAGTGAGGGTAGACAATACGATACTGCCCCACGCAGTCAGGGGTACAACGTACAACGACACTCCCACATTACGATTGTAAGGTGGCGTGTCCAAAAACGCATAATTCAGCCCACAGCATACCTACGTGTAGACAGCTTTATTGTACATTTAGGTTTTAAACGTAGGAACCAAGTACATTAAACTGGTGTCACATTTTCAATTAATCATTGTAATTAATTGATTAATTTAACGGATGATTTAGGTTACAATTCTTTAAGGTGCTAGGTGAATATTTATTGAATTTCTATTGTCAAATTTTTAAAATATGGTCGTAATTTGAAAAAAATATGTTGTGTCAAGATGCATATGTAAATTTTGATCTATTTTCTATCAGTATATATATTTTATCGATAACAAAAGTTAAATAAATTTAAAAAGATTCTATATTGGATGAATATACAACACTTCTGAGTATCAGAACTTCTGAGATGTAGGAAAAGAGAAAGTTAAATGATCAAATTATATTATTTTTTTCATCAAACAACGCTGTTACTGAATGGTTCCCACATTTGAACTACAGTATAAGCTCTACATTTTCAGTCATAATAATTTCATAATTTTTAATATAACCTTTACTAACTTTAAGTAAAGATTCTCATAGCCTACATATGTTTGGGGTGAGTTGTGCAAAAATTTCCTTTTTATAGTTTATTTATACTAGATAGTCAAATTAACAGCTTGGTTATTAGGGACTAGTATGGGTTTCGGTACTATAATAGTGGGTAAAAATTTCCAAACTCTATCCAGAAATCGAACCTGGAACCTACCGCTTTGTAAGTTAGCGAGTTAGTCACTACGCTATGGAGAGGGTCAAATTTCCTTTTTTGCATTGCCTTAAGACGCTTAAGAATATTTGAACAAAATTTTACATATTTACCTTTCCATTATAATTTTTATTTTTGTGTTTTTTTAACAATTAAGTTCTTTATCGTTTCCTCATATGATTATTCAAAATTGCAGTCCTTCCCGAAACAGGTTAATCTTGGTGAGGGGGCTGCTCTCTTACTTTTTTAGGACAATTTTTTCATTTCTCATATCTGGGCTACGATGTCACATACAAAGATGATGAAGAAATTTTGAAAAGGGTAAATAAATTTCAGACGGTTTGCGGTTTCATTAACAAAATGTTTAGAAATAAAACAAGAACACGTATGTATGACGTGATGGAAATTCCCCTGCTGCTTACGAGTCATGGGTGCTAAAAACAGCCCAATTAAGGAACGTAGAAGCTGCTGAAATAAGATTCATAAGATCGGTGAAGGGATGCTCTCTGCGAAATCAGATTCGTAGTAGTGACTTCAGAAGAGAACTGGGTAGAGACGAGACCGTCCTAGAGAAAATGAGCAGATACAAACTCGATGGAAGAATCATGTCACAAGAATGATAAGTAAAAGAATTGCGGTCCAAGCATTGCGATATTGCCCATTGGAAGAAGCACCTTGGGTAGACCAAGAAAAGTTGATTTGAGGCTGGTACAGGTGAAACGCCTAATCCGTAAGTAGAAGAACAAGGTTCTTTATCAACCTGAGTTTATCAAGAAGTTTTCTTTGTAATACCAAGTGTAAAAGAAATGCATATTGCTGGTTAAGAGTATTAACCTAAATCCATTTTTAAGCCAAAAATTTATTTTAAATCATTGGAACACGAAATTAAGCTGTCTATCTACTAGAAAAACTACTGTCTCCAATGAGTATTAAAAGACCGATTTTGTTTTGACAATCTTTTCTGCCATTTCCATTGGAACTAAACAAGTTTTCTGTTTTTAAGCATTCCTGTAAAGTTTCAGTAAGTGGAGTTGGCAGGTTAACACTCTTAACTGATAATGTGTCTTTTTACATACAATAATATAGGCCTACCAAAAATTTAGTAAATTTACTATTTTACACAGTCTAAAGTACTTGAAAGTTCTTTTTCATACGGGAAAAGAGCTTGTCATTGTTTATTCGATTATCCGTCATACCTTCAAAAGCTCTTAAATTTTACCGGTTGAAAATTAGAGACTGTTCTGTAATTCTCTGACTGTTCTCTGAGACTGTTCTCTGTAGCCTAGAAAACGCTCTCAAATAAAATAATTCCTTTTAAACAATCCCACATCAATTAATTTTAAAGCAACCAAATCAATCAGTCGATCGGAAAAACTGTCATTTTTTAGTAGACAAAATACATAATATATGGATTCAAATATGATTATATTTTTGTTAACTATCTAACATCCTTAACCTAATAGAAGAACATGTTAAAAAAATTATATCACGTATTGCTTATTTGGTTTTTTATGATGAACTATAAAATCTTACCGATACAAAAACAAGGATGTGAGCATTAATAAACGTTGGATCGCTTACTAATTACCCGATATAAATTATAAATAAACTTCTATTCAGCTTAATACAGACTTTATTAATAAAAGATTAATTAAGTTATAGAAAAAAACTTATGCTGTATATTTTTCTTCTTTATTAAAAAACAAAATCTTTCTTTGATTAATCCTGAAACCGCATAAATAATCGATATTAAAAGTGGAATACAAACTCTGTTCGTAAAACTCATAAATTTATAACAGGCCTTTTATTTATCCATTTGCCTTGATTCTTTAATTTATTTAAATTCATTAATACAATTTTCACGCTTCATTTTTATTTAGTTCATTTATTTTAATTATTTAAAAAATATTAACGTTATTATATAATTTATTAGTGTTATTCCCGTTATTTATTCCCTAATCAAATTAACGTAGTAAATAACTTACTATATTATTACAACTGATTTATTTGCTAACAATAACTTTATTTCGATGCTTTTAGAATATTAAATTTAAATCTGATTTTAATTAACTTATAGTTACTAATAATATATTTGTTTCAAATACTAAACCAGGTTTTTTTAATCTCAATCTCGGATAAATTAGTGAGGTCAGGAATAATTATCAAAAATGCTATAGATTTTTAGAATATTTATCAGAAAAAAATTAATAAAATACTTTCTTCAGAAAGTATTTTATTTATTATAAATCCAAATTATATTATTGATTCATTGATAACATGTTTGTACCAGTCAACTAAGGAGGAAATGGATTAAATAAAATGATAAAACCTGAAATTTAAACTTTTTACAAGGAATTATTTCTTGATCCCAAGCCGACTATTCACACAATTTAAAAAAAAATGTTTCTAAATTTTTATTCTTCCATAATTTTTCGATCTGACTTCCAATAAAATACTGACTTTGGAGCACATTTTATCGTAAACAAAAAAAATTAATACTAAATTCTAGATTTAAAGTTCATATTTCCTACTTCATAAACAATCAGAATTAGCAGTACCTCAAATGCGAATGTATTGTTCTTCTTTGAAATATGTATGAGCTAATGGCTTCTGAATTTAAGATTTAACTATCATTTTAATTTACAATGCATTCAGGAATTCCAGTCAAATGTATTACGCTGTATAAAAATACAATCACTCTTTATATTAGCGACAAAACCTTACATACAAATTTCAGAATATCTTTCGTCCAAGATTCCATCAAACACTTATGCAATTACTTTCACAAGTCACAAAAACACGATAACCCTCTTATATATTCACTTTACTTCTTACATCTACCTGTAAATCCTGCAAGATGCCTAAAAATCACTGGGTAATTTGATGATTTAATGAAATAAAAATTATTCAAAATTCAGAATACTTTTTAATCACAATTCTTGCAGAGGCACCATTGGCAGCCCATCCCTTTTATTCTATCGTGTAATCAACACAATCATCATCATCATACTGGTTGTAACATTTTTACAATTGTACATTAAGTTATTAAATAAGAGAAAAAAAATGTGATTTGTGATTAGGCATATTATTTAACACATTCAATGCTGAGCAATTATGAGATATCTCTCACGTCGGGCTGATTACTCGTGCAGCGTGTTCTCCGCTTGCTTTATGTAGGGCCTAAAAATTATGTTACTAACGTTTGTATAGATTTATTTCCGACCTATAAATGGATTTATGTTTGCTAACAACAACTTAAGTAAACAATTCAATGTTCTTTTTAGGTTTATTTTCGCCCGTTTTAATAATAGACTAATATACTTCTTGTTTGAATTTTTCCATTTGCCGTTACAATTTACGCGTAATTTCTTATATAATTTTAAACTACAAATAATATATTTTTAAAGTAAATCTAAATGTGTAAGCGATTTTGAATCGATACCTGCAAAGATACTAAATTCACGGTTTCAACTGTACCCTGAAAACCTGTTAAAAATATACTGAACGATTATACTACAGGGGGGGGGGGGTAGAAGATAGTACGACGAAAATTAAAAAACGAACTGCACAGTTACAAAGAAAAAACCTTTCTGAGGGCTATATAATGGCAACAAATTGATATCCGACAGGCGGTGTCCCTCCGGAATTACTTAAAATGATAACAAAACAGAACCCGCTAAGTGAGTCGGCAGCCTGGCGGTAACACCTACCAATGACCCGCTCGGCGAGTCTCTAGCACTGAATGTGTTAAATAGTTGATCAGCTGCATTGACTTTTAAATCTTAAATCAGCTGAATTGACAATTGACCATCATTTTAAAATTAAGGGTAACTGGTTTTTGTATAGTTTGGTAAATATTAGAACAAAAGAAAACATAGGATATAAATCTTTTTTAAAACATACAAAGTCACTGGTTCAAAAAAAAATATCTAGGGGCACAAACTTGACGTAAAAAGAATAATTTTTATTAATTCAAAATTTGCTTATAACAGACAGGTGGAGTGTTAAATTATTTGCATTCGATCTGCAAGTTCCAGGAATAAAAACATAGTTTTGTTTCTTATCAAAAGGTCAGCCAATTGTATGATTAAAGCATTAAAGAACAGAAGAGGTAGAGGTGTAAAAGACACTAGTCAGAGTATCTCCTCTGAGAGTAATGAATTTAATTTTAGAGCCAGACCCTATGGTGGCTGAAATGAAGGTGTATTTTACAGAGTGAAAAGTAAATGCTTTTTGAGGGCCTGGCATGCTGATGAGCATACTTTTCCACTCAGTGAGGAAGGCAAAAACCATCTTACTTCTCGTTTTACAAAGTAAAGCGCCTATAGGTTTAAATCAGCCTTTCGGGTGATGACCTAAATCACAATTTAAAATTATTTTTAGTTTGTTCATTTTCATTGCTATTATTTAAAGTGTTTCATACCTATCATTATGATAAAGATTTTTCATTCAAAGTTATTTAAAAAAAAAATATTTTAAAAGTATTTGGGCTTTTTTTAAGCTTGTTGTTGTTGTTTTGGTCAACAGCCGAAAGGCTGGTTTGAACCTTTAGAGGTTTTACCAAGTAAAACGAAGAGTGAGGTGTTTTACTATTACCTTTCTCACTGAGTGAAAAAATGCTTGTCAGCATTCCAGGCCCTAAGAAATAAACCTACCTTTCATCCTACAAATGACACCTTCACTTCATTCACCACGGGGTCTGGCTGTATAATGAAATTCATTACTCTCAGAGGAGATAACTCTGTTTAGTGTCGTGTACACCTCTACCTTATCTGTTCTTAAACAGTTCAGTCATATAACTGGCTGACTATGTGGTAAGAAACAAAACTATTTTCTGTAGCCTTGTAACCAGCAGATCGAGTGCAATTAATTTAACACTCCACCTACCCTTTATAGGCGTATTTTAAGTTAATGAGCATCCAAATATTTTTTTAAATTAGCTTTCAAATTCAAACCTTCTTCTGCTAATTCCTATACTTATTCTTATTATTGTCTGTTGAAAATCGTTTTTGTTAATACACTATGGTCAGACATCAATGGATAGCTATCATCAGGCTGTTGAACATTTCTTAATAGAGTTACTCATTGTTCTCAAATTCAACTGATTGTAATGTTACTGTCAGGTTAAAAAAGTAACTCAAAATAATAAAAAATAAAAAACAATAATATAAAAAAGTTTTATAATATATATAAATAATTTTAAAGATAAAGAACTGTATTTTAAGGTTTATCTAGTGGTTTTTTTTGTAGTTTTATTAGTTTTTTTATTATTCCTACTTAAATTTTAATTGTAATATGTCTTTCTTATGCTAGTTAGTAATAAGGAGAAATTAACTATCTTTTTAAAGAAACAATAAATAATAATACAATCTATTGTGGTTTTACTGAAGTGGTTACGATTGTAGTTGAGAAATTTTAAAAGTCATTACGGGCCTAATAAAAAAAGACCATCAAAAATATCAGAAGAAAAATAATTTAGTATTTAACCGCTATCCCACGTGAATTCAATAGCGTGGGTGAAAATATTACTTCCTTATAAATTACTTTAAAGAAAACATATTTATTATTAGGACGTATATCTGTGTTTGTAGGCCGGGATGAGTGCAAGTTTATTTATACCAATGTTGTTGTTTCTTTTTAATTTAGTTTATTTATTTCTCCTTACGTAAGGTCGCTAAGTTAAGAAACTCATAAGGATATTATATTTATTTACATCAAACATTCATTTATATACAGCGAGATTCAAGAGGAAGAAACAATACTTTGACAAATGATTCTAGAGCTAAAAATAAAAAAAAACTTTATATAAACAGACAAGGAAACGCGTTATTTTCGAGTAATGGCGAGTGGAAGATTTCTCCCTAATTTCTTCTATAATGGTAACGTTATGAAATAAGGAAATTCCAGAAATCCAAATTAATGGGTAAATTTGATGGTTTATATGATTTTTTAACTAAGCAATTAAAAAAATGGGTACCAGAACTGTAATTTAAGAATTTTTCGGGGAAATTGGTTATTGAATTTATGTAAATCACTTTTTTAAAAATCGTTATGTTTAAGTCAACAGCCGAAAGGCTGGTTTGAATCTCTAGAGGTTTTAGTCAGTAAAACGAGAAAAGAAGTGGTTTAAAATTGCCTTCCTCAATGAGTACAAAAGTAGCCTATGCTTATCTGCATGGCAGGCCCTCCGAAAAGCATCTACTCTGCACCCTGCAAATGACACGTTCACTTTATTCACCACAAGGTCTGGCTGTATAATGAAATTTACACTTTCAGAGGAGATAACTCTGACTAGTATCTTTTACACCACTACCTCTTCTGTTCTTAAATAGTTCAGTCATATAATTGGATTTTGAGTCATTAAGTTGGTGATAAGAAACAGAACTATTTTTGTAGCCCTGGAACTAGCAGATCTAGTCCAAATATTTAACACTCCATCTGCCTGTTATGGGCGAATTTCAAAATTAAACTCTCTAAATATATTGCCTCAAACTTTTATTTATTTATTGACAATTTTATTCAGGAAAGTAAATTTACGCTAAAAAATGAGTTTTTTGCCTCAAAATTTTGTGTTTTATGCATTTTATGAGCTTCATGAATTTGAGTTTTGTTTATCATACACTATTATATTTTGTTAACATTTTTAATTTCTACGGTACTTTCTTGTTCTTTGTATTCTATATATTTTTTATTCAATTTTTCTTATGTTTGTTTTCCAATTTTATCAATTCTTTTTTTATTGTTTCAGTGTTTTAAGTTATTCTCCGGTATGTAATCTTTTAACCAATTTTTCTTTTTTTCACGTTATTTGTTTCTTAAAAATAATAACAATAATTTTTGGATCGTTGTACCATACAGTATAGTTTCTGAATAAATAATATAAGTAAAAAAAAACTATTGATACTGCCAACCTAATAAGTTCTAATTAGATCACTAATTAGGTCACTATTTTTCGTATTCTGTTTACATATTCCATAAGGTAAATTTCTTTTTAAATTTGTACATGCAATTTTATTCCAATATATCCATTTTTTTATTGTTATTGTTCGTTTCTAACATTTTAAAATTATTTTCGATACTACTTAATGTAGGTAGGTAAGTTTTAAATAAATTAATTTTTCGGTAAAATGGAAAAATTTACAAAGCAATTTCGTTTTGTTAAACTTTTTTTTTAAATCACTATAATTTGTATATTAATAAATAATTTTAAAATTACAAATTAAAACAAATTAGATGTATAATTAATATTAAGTTTATACAGTAGAAAACTCTTGTAGTGGGTACATATTCTGCAAATCAAAATATTTTTTATAGAAAATTTTATTCCAAATTACTTCAAAATAGTGACACTATTTCAATTTTCACAATATTACAATCAATAGGAGGCCAAGGAAATCAACTCATGCACAATAAAAAATTATAAAAGATTTTGTAGTATCAATGTTAATCAAATCAATACATAAAAATGTTTAAATAAGTAAACAAGCTAAGCTTGTATCTGCCATCATTAAACAGGAAAGAAGAAAAAATTAGCCTTATTGTTTTTTTTAAACCATTAATTAATTTATAAATTCACTGGACTAAGTTGTTTGTAATAATAGCTCAATTATTACCTTATTTAAAAAATTATTAAAACAATTTTTTAACTTAATTATTAATTAAGTTTTTTAACTAAGTTAATTATTTTAATAATGTTCTTTAAAATATATGTTATTAGTATTAGAGAGTACGAATTTTAGAAATGTATTTGTTTGTGAAGGTATAAAAATAATATTCATTATTGAACAGTAATTTCCCCCCTTCTTACCCTTCAGGTACAAGAATAATTGAATAGACTTATTTATCTTAGGTATTTCACGAATACAACGTTTTCAAAGTAAGTTCTTACGACTACTTGCCTGAGTTACGCATCCAATGAACACTGCACGATGACTTACGCGTTCCTTACATCAACGACTATCTAAAATTATGCCGCAGGTTCAGAGACAAACTTAAAAAACATAACAATATCTTAATATGCAACATGAATTCTGCAGAACTACCTGGAATTGCACAGAGACGACTGAAACGCCGATGGAATAGAGACATGGTACATTAAAGCAACATTTTTTACTATACAAAAATATAAATTAAAAATGAACACAATAATCGTTGTTTGGAGAGCTTTCACTGGGGGGTGTCCTCCTGAAAGCCATTAACGCGTTTGGTTTTTTAATTTTTTTGTAAATTTGTTCTAAACATTTTTGCTGGTTGGTTTTGTACAGTTGCAAGATAAATTAAATAAAAAAAAACATTTATCATAGATGGGATTTGTAAATGTAATACGTATTTACAGATATGTTGCACTTCGAAAAAGTAGAGACAATAGCGTATGATTCGCTTTAGGGATGTTAAGTTTTTAACTTTGGTATAATTGGGTACATGTAGATAATTTAGTTTTATTTAACTCCTAAAGGATAAAATTGCTAAATGTCAGTTTCCAAGTTGATCGGGATATACAAATTTAATTAAACACTATTAAATAAATAAATAAATTTAATTTAATAATTAATTATATTATTAATATTATAAAATAAAGTTTATATTAATTACAATCATCAAAGTATTTATTGAATTAAAATGTATTAAACACAGTACTTTGGCTTCCTGCTTGGTTATGTATCTACGATTTCAAAGTTGGTCTTCGGCATCGGCCATGCATGATGCCTATTCTAATGTTACGGTTAAGTGCAGTGTTAGCTTTGAAAATGAATTTCTGTTTTGGAAAAATCACGTCCAGTTTAAGGCTCGCATTTGTAGACCAGATCATCCTACCAAAGAAAATTCTAGCCGAGTCTATATTATAGAACGCAGCGTTGTGCTATTAACCATTAAATTCTACATTTATATAATTGTATTACAGGTTCAAACAGTTGTACAGACCTCTTTCACGCAAATCCAAGTTACCAACTTCATCTAAATTAACCATTTACAGCTCCTACCTTCGACCAATATGAAGCTACGCCAGTCAAATTTACTGCTGTGCAAAACCATCGGTATTAGCTAAAATTCAGCATTTTCAATTAAAGCTTTTACGGAGGATGGTTATTATGTCACCCCCTATTATGTCACCAATGAAACGCTACACTCAGACCTGAACGTACATACGTTCATAAATGACGTTATCTTTAAACTTTAAAAAAAAATTTAGCAAAATCTCGCGTACCACCGTAACCCATTGTTCTCAAATCTGGCTGCGCAGACTTTCCCAAACAATCCACTAAGATGACTAAAACGTTGATGGAGCCGTGATCTCATCAATTAACATAGTACTATAATTGACTATCCGTTACAGTGATCTAAATGCTGCACATATATTATTATATTCACGTTTTTTTATCATGCTAATTTTTTCTTTTATCACATTCACTGATTGTATGTAGATTGTAAATTTCTTGAATAAATAAAGAAAAAAATAGTTATACTACACCTTGACAAACGACTGAATTGGAAAACACACATACAAAACAAAAGGAAACTGCTGAACCCAAAATTTAAACAGTTTTATTGGATACTCGGTAATCGTTCGAAACTCTATCTTAAAAACAAATCTACAATTTACAAAGAAATTCTTAAACCAATTTGGACGTATGGAATCCAATTATGGGGCTTGGAAAGCAATTCCAACATTAAAATCCTGTAAAGGTTCCAATCAAAACTACTTCGAACATCCACCTTGGTATAACGAACAACACGTTACACATAATTTACACACTCTGACAAATCAACACATACAGTACTAAATACCAAAGACTTGAATCATACTCAAATCACCTCGCCATTTTACTCTTAGACAATTCAAACGACATTCGCCAACTGAAATGAAGTCATCTTACAGTTTTATTTTAAAGTGACAAGACAACACATGACTTACATCCACGAAGTTCTTCCATTAGGGGGGTTTCTTCGATCATGACGTATGAAAGAAAAATAATCAATATACTATTTCACTAAAGAATAGATTGTAAATTTTCTTGTATTTTTTTAAACAGTTATATTTTAAGTATGATATATTTATTGCCCATCTCAGATTACCTAGATCCCCTTGGTTTTCGGAAACTGACGTTTACGAATGGAAACGTCCTACTGACTAACTGGTTCACCTATTCATTACTAAATTTTTATATCCCGATCAACTTGGAAACTGACATTTAGCAAATTTATCCTTTAGGAGTTAAACAGAACTAAATTATCTACATGTAGGCTACCTAATTATACCAAAGTTAAAAACTTAACATCCCTAAAGCGAATCATACGCTATTTTCTCTACTTTTCCGAAGTGCTACATTTCTATAAATAAGTATTACATTTACTAATTCCACCTAAAATAAATGTTTTTTTTTTATTTAATTTATCTTGCAACTGTACAAAACCAACCAGCAAAAATGTTTAGAACAAATTTACAAAAAAATTAAAAAACCAATCGCGTTAATGGCTTTCAGGAGGACAACCCCAGTGAAAGCTCTCCAAATAACGATAATTGTGTTCATTTTTAATTTATATTTTTGTATAGTAAAAAATGTTGCTTTAATGTACCATGTCTCTATTCCATCGGCGTTTCAGTCGTCTCTGTGCAATTCCAGGTAGTTCTGCAGAATTCATGTTGCATATTAAGATATTGTTATGTTTTTTAAGTTTGTCTCTGAACCTGCGGCATAATTTTAGATAGTCGTTGATGTAAGGAACGCGTAAGTCATCGTGCAGTGTTCATTGAATGCGTAACTCAGGCAATTAGTCGTAAGAACTTACTTTGAAAACGGTGTATTCGTGAAACACTTAAGATAAATAAGTCAATTCAATTATTCTTGTACCTTAAGGGTATGAAGGGGGAAATTACTGTTCAGTAATGAATATTATTTTTATACCTTCACAAACAAATACATTTCTAAAACTCGTACTCTCAATACTTAATAACATATTTTTTATTCACCAATAATCTTTGCACGCACAATATTTCTAAGGCTACCACTTTTAACCGTGCTTTGATTGTGTAAAAAAAGAAACCATTATATTTTTATAGTTCTGGAACTAAATATCCAATGTAATTAACACTCCATCTCCGTACCATGTCCAATTATAAAATTTAATGTCAATTAAAAATATTTTTCACGGACTATTTAATCCTGTGTAACTTACAGTAAAATGAAAATCTATATGGAATTTTTATTCTTTGGCTATTTATTACAGTAGTATACTGTTTTTGTAAATGTAAGAAATTTCTACTCCGGTTTTTCAATTCTATTTACCAATTACTAAATTTCCTTTTTAAGTCAATATAATCTTGTTGAAACACATTACAAAACATATCTATACCATTTACGGAAATAAAACAAATTCTAATAATAATGGACTTATATAGTATTTAACAACGAGGGGTTGGAAACCTGGAAATCTCACTTAATGTAGCTTAAGTAAATTGGCTGCAAATAAATGGAATAAAACATAAAATATACCCGATTAGGATATCGTTAAATAAGTTTAAATGGATACATTCATAAATCAACTTCAGAAAATATGAATAAAAAATCTTGTTGAATTGATTATTCTACAAAACGTTTCAAAAAGTAACATTTCAATTATTATATATAATATTAAATAAAAAGTTGGTTGTATTACTGTTTGAATTAATGTCGCTTACAGTAGACAATACTATATTAATAAAATACTATCTTGTAATAAAGATCCTTACTTTTAAACAAATCTGATTCTTGGGAAACTGGTTGGAATGAAAAATTCTTCATACCTTTTAAAACGCAATATGACAGAAGAGTGAATAATTGGTGTATTAAAATAATTATTTTCACTTTTTTGATAATATGAGAGAGAAATATAACTAATAACAGTTTAGTTTTAAAATATTTCTTGAAGTAAACATGCGAAATATTTAGTATTAAACACAACGAACTTGAGTAGGAATGCCATTTAAAACACTCACACTTTTCTTTGTTTATGAAATCATCGTATCGTAGAATTTTATATAATGTGACTTGAATGTCTAATTATTCCAATTGCTTTAATGTCAAGAACTGAATATGTCATGTTATGAGAAAAATTGTTTGATTTTTTGAAAGTTCATTTAATACATTTGTATTGATTAGTCATTAGCGAATATCTCGACACATTATGTTGGCTTCAATGGGATTTTACAAGTTTAAATTCCTAGACTTGGAATAATCCGGGATCATCTACTACGCTGTGTAGGAAAGTACTGCACGAAAAATCAACTTATAAATTCTGAGAAATTCTGTGCCTCATAACGAAAATTTTTTTCATCAAAATACAAAAATGGCAGTGAAACTTGGGTGCTGTCAAAGCGAGAGGAGAATAGATTGCAAGCATCTGAAATTATATTTTTTCGGCAGACGTATCGATGTAGTAAGATCGTTACAGGAATACCGAGATAAGGAAAGAACTCAACATCTTCTCTATAAATGACAAGGTATTTCAGAACAGATTACAGTGGTTAGATGATGTGAACAGAATGAGGGAGGATAGGATACCTAAACAGACACTGGGCTATAAGCCGGTGGGCAGGAGAGAACAAGGACGCCCGAGAAAGAGATGGGCAGATTTGAGAGGTTTGGAACAGGCAGAGATGGCTAATGCTGAAAGGCAGAAGAAGAAAAAATACGAACATAGTATTTATCGTACAAGTTTTTCTTCTAACATTTATATAATTTTTTAGGTGATGATCCAAAATTGTTTATCCTTTAATATCCCCGTTAGTGTTTAAAGCCAATAAGGTTGCTATACTTAATTATGAGTGTTAGACTCCAGTGAATTGATTGAGAGGACAAAGCTCATTAGTAAAGTTTGCGTACTATGGCAAGTCATATCAGATGGTATTAACACATTTCGCAGACTTAAACTAAATGAAAAGACGAAGTGAGGAGAGATCTATTGCTCCTTCGGGATCAGGAATGGAATGAAATGATAGTGGTAGATGAACGCAATTAAAAATGAGGCAACGAATTGAATATGAATGGTTCAGATGGCCGCAGAAGTAATTATCCATCATCATCATCATCATCTGTCAAGGATCAATGGCTCAATGGCCTGTTCCGGGATCCATCTCTTTTTAGGTCTTCCCAAGCCTCGCTTCCATATAGGTTTATATTTCTATGCTCGCAGTTTCACTTCCATATGTTACGAGTGGTACAGCCATTGCTCTATAAAATTTCATTTGGGTTTCCTTTCTCGTTTTCTTTCCTATTGTCCTGCGAATAGAACCACATACAGCGCTAAATTTTGCAGCTTTTGACTTACGTCATCATCTTTGTAATAGGAAATCTTGCATTCTAAATATTTAACATCTCGAACTTGTTCTATAATTCGGTTGC
Organism: Catonia carolina; assembly: GCA_035578175.1. Lineage (NCBI taxonomy): Eukaryota > Metazoa > Arthropoda > Insecta > Hemiptera > Achilidae > Catonia > Catonia carolina. The sequence continues at coordinate 58,733,639 of JAQMRL010000008.1, read as the reverse complement.
CAAGAATCATTTTTGAGCGAACCACCGATCTTCCATTGAATGCCATATTCATTAATTTTTGCGCCAATTTTCTCGTGCCAAACTCTGCGCTAATGTTGTGCAAGTTATAAATGGCATATTGGAGCCTGTCTTCTGTGTCAAAAATAATAACAGTTTCATCTACATACAGCAATGAATTTAAAAATATATTATTCAAAAGCTGAATACCTAAGTCAACTAACTGATTCCAAATTGTTAAAATCTTGTGTTGTGGTTTAGGTCAACAGCCGAAAGGCTGGTTTGAACCTCTAGAGGTTTTACCAAGTAAAACGAGGAGTGAGGTGGTTTACCATTGCCTTCCTCACTGAGTGGAAGAGTACGCTTATCAGCATGCCGGGCCCTCTGAAAAGCACATATTTTCCACTCTGCAAATGATACTTTCACTTCATTCACCACAGGGTCTGGCTGTATAATGAAATCCATTACTTTCAGAGGAGTTAACTCTGATTAGTGTCTTTTACACCTCTACCTCTTCTGTTCTTAAATGATTCAGTCATTTAATTGGCTGACCATTTGATAAGAAACAGAACTATTTATTTTAGCCCTGCAACGAACAGACTGAGTGTAAACAATTTGACACTCCACCTGTCTATTATGGGCAGGTTAAAATCTTATCAACGTAAATATTAAATAGCGCCGGAGACATTGGACAGCCTTGTCATACGCCTTGATTTTTTTTTTATTTTCTCTGTTTTCTTGTCATTGCCAAAAAATACGTAAATAAAAAAGTAGAAGTAGAAGTAGTTGCTATCATTTTAATTTGAGTATTTAGAACTGAAACTTGGGAAAATTCCTTGACGATAAGACATACAAATTTTAAGTTTAAATAAATTATCTACTTTTACTAATTCTGTGTAGCAAATATTCACCTAAGACTAATCTTACAAAGTTAGCTAACTAACAACTATAAACGCACTTGCGATCACCTTAACGTGTGCGGCGGCTCCGGGACTCAAACGAAGACTCACCGTATACGCGTAGGAAGATAATTTTTTCCGCGGGACGTCGTAGCTATCACCGCTTTGATCATGATCGCAGCAGCCAAGTGCTGTCCTCAGCCCTAGCCTGCTGCACCGGCAGAACACTGCACAAATGATCTTTTATAGGGTTTCCAATTTAATAGTGTTTCTAAAAGAAACTAATTTTTGCTATCCAAATGTAAGTGTTGACAAATACGCAGTTTATTTCCTGTTTCTCGCTTGTTTTAGTTTGAATTTGAGCAGGGACAACAAGTTCATGCTCAACCGGTGTTACACATCTCCTTTAATAATTTTTAATCAGATGGCCAACTGGAGTGGCTGTGATTTTTAGAAGATAATACAATGTTTTAGGAGAATTTTGAGTAGGTATTTATGAGTTTTTATTATACTTTTAAAATCCTGATGGCCTTTAAATATTTAAATTCTACATACCTATTTATAAATTAGTTAATAATAATTAAAGAACTATAAAAATTTCCTTCTTGTCAAACATAACCTGAGGCGTGGGTGTACATAACCACCTAAAACTATGATTGATAAAGGACAAAACACATAACCTCTTTTGATTCATTATTGAAGCCTAAATCGTCATTCTTTCAAAATCGTATACATAAACTAGAACAGGCGTCTAATTGATTATTGAAATCTTATTTCATTAAATTATTCCTCGAGGTTATATTAACGCAACCGCTTCCCTCAATCCATTACCTTCTTAATAGTAATATCGAATATACCAGTTTACTTTATATCACATCTCTTAAGAGAACTGATACATTCAAACCTGCATCAAGATCACTAACCCCACCACAAAAATAATATTGTTGAATTTAATAATATTATTAATAATTATTTTGGATTAAAATTTAATTTAATTGAGTTCAATTTTTAAATATATAATAATCATATCGAATGTAATATTTAATAACTATTATTAACCGAATTCAAAAAATTACTTTTTTGTTTTGATATAATTTCATTTAAATACACCGTAAAAATGGCAGTTAATTATAGATTTTGAAGTTTAGTTACTTAATAGCATTTTGATTTACATAATATTTATTTAAATTAGGTAATTTAATTAATTAATTTTAAGGAAATTGTTTCAAACTTCATTTAAATGGAAAATGGTGACATATTTTTTTTAAGAACTTCTGTAACTTTATAATATAGTTGTTGTTGTTGTTGTTTAGGTCATTAGCTGGAAGGCTGGTTTGAACTTGTAGAGATTTTACTAAATAAAACGTAAAGTGAGGTGGTTTACCATGGCCTTCGTCAATGAGTGAAGAAGTACGCTTATCAACGTGCCGGGCCCTCTGAAAAGTACATATTTTCCACTCTGAAAATGTCATCTTAATTCATTCGCCACAGGGTCTGGCTGTATAATAAAAATAATTACTTTCAGAGGAGATAACTCTGATCAGTGTCTTTTACACCTCTGCCTCTTCTGTTCTTAAATATTTCAGTCATTTAATTAGCTGACCATGTGATAAGAAACAGAGCTATTTATTTTAGCCCTGCAACTTACAGATCGAGTGTAAACAATTCGACACTCTACCTGTCTATTTGGGCAGGATATAATACAGTACAACTCGATTAATTCGAACTTGAAGTGCAATGAAAAAAGGTCGAATTATCCAAAATTAAAAATAACTAACATCTTATGGAACAGTATCGTAAAGTTAAAAAGTTACGAAATTATAACTCTTGTTATACTATGTGCTAATAACAGAAATAAAGTAGAACGTCAGTTTCACAGAAAACCTTGATTTTTTTTTATTAATAAACTAGTAGAGTATAATCCTACATATTAGGTATGTAGGACTACATACATTTATTTTTTCAAAAATTTAGCTAACCTGAACTTAGCTCTTTATATTATAATGATTGTTAATTATCATCTTTATTTGAGTGATGATATCTGGACAAGCTTTAAACTTTGCGTAGATAATGGTATGAGGTGATATACAGATGTTAAAATCCGGGCCTAATTTAGGAGTCGACCCCGAGACCCTAGCATAGAAGCCAATTGTGTTGACTATTCCTTTAGGGGCCGGCCGTTTCATGCCGATTTTTCTTTTTTAACAAATCTATTTATTGTAATTTAAAAATCAGATTTTAGATTCATTTTATAAAAAATATAATACTACCTTTATAATTCAGAACTATAATAGGAAATAGAAAAAAGGTAAAAGAAATAAAATAAGAAAAAGGAACCTAGAGGACTACAAACAGTGTATTTTAATTCATTCTTAAAATTTAATCGTGTTTTTCCCATATTTCTTTTAAAGTTGCATTGAATGTAGAGAAATATCATTTTAAGGCATATTAAAAAGAAACGGTTGATTTTTTTACAGCTGAAGTGATAAATAAATACGAGAAACTTATCAGAAAGCCAGTTATGATCAGGTATGATAATTGAGTGAGGGAAAATGAGCAACAAAAATTATGTTTGTTGTGTTGGAGTTAAAAAAGAAACAAAAACCGCTGAGGGGTAAACTGGCCCCGACACGATAGGACATGCTACAGTTCAAATCGGTTCGGTTTTGTTGTGCAAACTCTTTTCTCAGCACGCTACTTTACGTTTTTTTAAAGAATTTTACGTCTACTTCTGGTTTAGCATCATCCTAAGGCGAATAGTAAGAAAGAACCAATCTTAAAACATTGGCACACCTTCAATATTTAACTGACCAGAAGCCATTTACTTTGGGCTATAAATCCTGTTTTCACAAATTATGTTGAAACAACTTGTTGTAAAATATATTTCTTCCTTGCACAACATAGAATATATAAGCACAGTACTAGTGTATTTTTTGGTAGGGAAGAACACAGTTGTACAAAAACCATTAACTTCCTTCCGTTTCAAATTACATTTAAAAAGCAATGACTAAATAAGAATCGTGATGCAGGTAGGAGTTAGACTACTTTGTAGAGGTTCCACTGACATCATCTTAACTTTCACGGGATCGTGAGCAAAATTTCGATCCTCAGCGCAGAGATCGATATACATACAACTAGGCAAGGGCTAAAGTAGAATATTGAACGGAAAATAAAAAATGATCAATTAATAAGCGTTGTTGTTTTGGTCATCAGCCGAAAGGCTGGTTTTGGACCTTTAGAGGCCTGATTAAGTAAAACGAGGAGTGAGGTGGTTTACCATTTCCTTCCTCACTGAGTGGAAAAGTATCCTTATCAGCATGCCAGGCTCTCTGAAAAGCATCTACTCTCCACCCTGCAAATGACATCTTCACTTCATTCACCACAGAGTCTGGCTGCAAAATGAAATTCATTACTCTCAGGGGTGATAACTCTGACTAGTGTCTTTTACACCCCTACCTCTTTTGTTCCTAAATGCTTTAGCCATTTAATTGGCTGACCATGTGATAAGAAACAGAAATATTTTTTGTAGCCCTGCAACTAGCAGATCAAATGCAAATAATTGAACACTCCGTCTGCCTGTTACGGGCAAAAATAATAAGCAAGACGAATAAACTGATAACCTAATATCAAGCCGGCTTCAGGAAAGGAATATCCATTAAAGTTCTGGAACTTAAAACGAAATCTGGATAGTTATATTTCAAGAAATCTAGTATTTTTTGTTGATTTAGAGAAAACGTATGATTCAGTAGATTTAGATACGCTACTGATTACTTTGGACACTAATTTGGACGAATTTAAGGTATAATGGTAACTGTTGTTAAATGCTTCTTTCATCAACACTCCATCTGCCTGTTATGGGCATTCAAAAAATTAATAATACAAATATTGTAGCCTATCATTCCCAGATAAACCAAAAATATAAATATTTAGTTTGTACTTGAAAAAACAAAATTAATTAGTACTATAAACAAAAAAGCCAAAAGTATGTACGTTTGTAAAATTGAAAAGTTTCACTGACAGCCAAACGAAGTTGTTAATAAATAATCAGAGAAGCAGTTTTCAAAATTACATAAAATTATTTCGAAAATTATGTAGCGACATTAACCTTCATTTTTTAATTATTCTAATTAATTCATAATTTTATTTATAATTTGAGCATTTAAATTAAAACTCATATGAGTCTAGGAAATATTTCAATGAAAGCCTCATCCCGCATCATGTCAAACAAAAGCAATGAAATCTAGTAAATGTGCAATGGTACAGTGTTATGATTAAAGGTAAAAATTTGTACTGATTTCCAAGAGAAAAACAAATAAACACGAGTAGTTCTTTGTTTCTTTGGAAAATGAAAATTTCTTAGAAGTATACTGTCAGATAGGATATATAGTTTTTAAGTTAATAATGGTAGCTCAAATAAAAAAATCACCTTTGATAATAAAATATTAAAAAGGAAAAAGTTACGATAAAAAAAGAAGAATTAAAGCACAATTTGCTTGGTATGCAATATGTGACATGATTATACACACTATGGATAGATGATACCAAACTAGTATCTTCAAAAGGGAAAACATTCACTCATTGGCTGATTTCTCTTAAACACTCCTACCAGTAGACAAATAAACAAACAACAGACTGTTAAACTTAAACTCTTTTGAGAATACGACATTCTTTATGTAACTCCAGGTTTGCAATAAATAACTTTGCGTACGGCAAACATAACAGCAAAGTTAATTCATTACACAAGCAAGAAAGAACTTTCTATGAAAAAAATTCAATAAATTTAAACTATTTATAAATACACTTTATTCGTAGGGAAAAATAAAACCATACTAATTTAAAAAACATACGTTACAATTTAAAAATATTTTCCTGTATTGCCAAGCAATATTATGAGAAAATATCTGGTGTGAAACACTCACAAGACTTTCTCTTGCTAGTGAAATTAATGAACAATATAACCTAATATAAGCAATAAAACATAAGAAATTAACAAAAGCTTACCTCAAAAACATAACCTAATTTTAATCATAAGTGAAAGACGCAAAATGAAAATAAATCTCAGTTTGGCTAATGGAAAATCACTCTGACGCTAAACTAAGCTCTGTAGAGAAAAATGCTCTAAATAAAAGTTGTAGATCTTTTAATTTTCTCTAAATATATACATTTTTGTCGTAAATAGCATACAAAGTAAGGCTCAAATCTTTAAAAAATCGATTTTTTACACATTTTCGTGAAGAAAAACAGAAAATCACAAATTACCACTAACCTGAGCGTTATACAAAATATATTTGAAATAGAAGTAGTAGATTTAAAATTCTTTACAACTTTTATTATATACACGTTTGCTGTAAAGTGCATCTTTAGGCCACAATTTAAAAAAAGAAACATTTTTTTTCTACGAGAGAACAGCCTCCCCACGAATTTAGCAGACATGGCACCTGCCCTGTCTTGTAGAGCATAAAAAAATGTAGTAAATGCGGCTTTTTGTAGACAAAAAAAATTATAAGCCGTTTTTTGAGAAAATCGTAAAAATGTGAAAAATGACACGAATAAACTACTACTTCCGATTGACCGATTTTGATGAAAAAGTTCGTGTCAGGTCCTCTAGTAATATCTAAATTAAGTTATAAGTTTCAACTTTGTACGATGTTCCGTTCTTGAGATATTTTGTACACACACACACACACGCGCGCGCACACACACACATACACACACACAAATAAGCATAGACCAATCGCTGAAACATACTTTTTGGGTTCAGGGGGTCTGAAAACGTGTAGATCCGGTGGAAACTCGATGTTTTCAAATCTACATGAAAACAATACTTTCCTTCCTAAATAATCATATAGGCAAGAGAAAATAATATCTGATATCTTTGACGAATATCAATCTGGTGTGAAACACTCACATGACTTAATCTTGTCAATTTAAATGTTAAAACATATAACTTGTGTTTAATCAAGAGTAAAACATGTAAAACGAAATATATTTTTGTCAAGTACGTACACACTTTGAAGTTCATAAATACATTTTTTGAACGATAAAACTGAAATAAATTATAATTTTTAATGAGTTAAGTGAAAAAAATTCTGGGTATGTAGGATTCGAATCCCAATTCCAACGCCGAGAAACGTTAGATGAACCCTGCGTCTTTACTTCTAGGACCACATTTCCTGACGTCACTTAATAGCTGACTACTTCATTTAACTTAACAGATCACTGCGTCGCTAACAAATCATATAATACGGTGCATTGACGCAACTCTTTAATGTTATTGAACTGCTTTTATAAACATGTTTATTCAATTAATCGTAATTAATTAAATGCAAAATGGTCTTTATTGATAAATGAATGTACGTAATTGTTCTTGAACTAACATAGTACTATTTCTTATAGTTGTTACTATCGTACTGTACTCCTTCATACAATTTTATGAAAAATTGTTCTTGCGTTAAATTGAAGATTTATTCTTACCTTTTACTCACGAAATGAAATTTTGCGTGAAAATACTGCTCTTATAGATCAAGATAACTGAAAAACGTTCACGTTTCGCAAAGAAAATAGATTTGACTAAATCTAACCACGCACCAACATGAAAATTTCAAGTTCAAAAGCTACCGTCAAGAAAATTCACAATCTGGGAAAACTACACAATAGAACAATAATTAATTAGTATAGCAATTTTTCTAGAAATATATTTTTGTTTATATAAAACAGTTACCCTACTCTTTAAAATAATAATGTATCATACAAATATTTAAATGAATCATTTCCTGTTGGTGATTAATTAGGAAATACATTGATTTAATTATCTTTTAATTGTACAATTGTGTACTGTGTTACAAATTATGTGTAAGTTACTGTATCTAAAATAACATTATTTTTGGTAAACAGAAACTATCAACTTTCCCAATTTTTCCGTATTTTGTCTTCAAGTGATGCGGGGCTGTTTTGATGTTAGTTATGTATTTAGTTTTCTCGAAAGAAATCTATAGTCGTGCTTTTTCTGCTTGTTCTTTTAACGCGTAGATTGGTTCTATTCTGATTTCGTGTTCCTTGAAACGATTTCTTGGTCATCTGAAAACCAAGACAGTTTATCTTTATCCTCCCTGCCGTTCCTCCATTGTATACTTGGTTTAATAATCCTTTATTGCCAAGTTCCAATTCCCATTTTTCTGAAACCTTTTTCAGTCCCACAGTAAAAACGAACCGGTGGCAGTCCATCACTTCATCTAACGCCTGTTTTAATGACACAAACTCTTCGGAGATTTCTCCTAAAACGGTACAATTTTTATTTTAAGCAATTTTTTTCTACAGTCCTTCCTTTAACGTCAATTAGTAATTTTAAGCACTTAGTTCATCAAAATACGATGACGAAAAATCTATGAATTTTGAATAATACGAAGTATTATTTAAAATACATTCACTCATATTAAAAATCAAATTATGATATTTTTTACATCGTTTACTCACGATTAAACATAGGTTATATTTTTCATTATATACGTTGGAAAAATTTGACAGATGTTGGCTGTCTTTTAAATGTTTTACATAGAAATTTTTGTATTATGTTAACAATAAATCTTAATACTTATATAGAATAATAAATCGTTATTTAAATAAACTACAATGAAATTTTTGTTCAAATAGTGGGTAAGGCAATCAAAATTTGAATGTTTTTTGTTAAGCGAATTATTAAGATAATCAATTTTGAAGTTTAATTCTGAAGAAACAAATTATAATATGAAATATTTAAGTAATAAGAATTGATACAAAATGTAAAGGTACTCGTACATTAATAAATTATTTTGTTTTATTGGTCCAATAAAATACATTACTAAAAATCTAATGCGGTAGGTAAGATCACAGGGCCATTTAATGAGATATTATTATAAGTTAAGAAGTAATATTCAACTGTCAACAATACTATTTCTTCCCGGTGAAAATATTTTGGAAGACTCCCAAACGTGAAGCAACTTTAGTTCATTCCTTCGCTATATACTTCTACGAGTATAATACTCAGATGTTAACTCTTTAAGTAATAATTTAGACTTGCTAATGAGGTAATTTCTTGTAACTGCATTCATAATTATATACAGGTATATGCTATCTATTTAGTTTTCATTGGCTTATCCTTAAGCATTTGAAATATAAAAGTAATAATTTAAATCTATACGTCTCGTCCATGAAAAAAAAATTTATCAAGACATGCGTTTTTGTTATTGACATATCAATAATGTTTAAAATTACAAGAGCTTTTAGATGTCATGCATATTTTTTTATTAGGTTAAAAATATGTTTTATAAAGTTTTGGGATTTCGTTTAGATGATTTAACCATTTACAGCTCCTACCTTCGACCAATATGGAGCTATGCCAGTCAGCTTTACTGTTGTGCAAAACCATCGGTATTAGCAAAAATTCAGCGTTTCCAATCAAAGCTTTTACGGAGGATATTAACGCCCTTGTTATGTAACCAAAAAAACGCTACACTCAGACCTAAACGTACCCTACATAAATGACGTTTTCTTAAAACTCTATACAAAATTTAGAAGAAACTCGTAAACCACCATAACCCATTGATCTCAAATCTGGCTATGCAGACACTCCGAAACAATCCAATAAGATATCTTAAACGTCGATGGAGCCGGGACCTCATCTATTAACGTCGGTTTTCTGTCACTGGACTGTGTCTCCACTCACGTTTATTTTTTCGTGGTATTTTTTCCAAATTTTGTGTTATCACATTCACTGATTGTTTCCAACAGATTGTGAATTTCCTAAAGATGATTTAAAGGTCACAAAATATCAAATACTGTGTGGAAATGTAATTGGCAGTTTAGAAACCACCTAAATCGTTCAATAATTTAGCCGAGCCGTTTTTGTAGTGGTTAGTGCAACTATCTTCTATGTCCACAGCCCTAGTTTCGATTCCCAGTCAGGTCTGACACTTTTTTATCTATAAACTTTCACCATCTTCACATCCACCATCTGCCTTAATGTGCGTTACAGTTTGATGTAAAGTCAAAAAATAGTGACACACGATTCTCTTACCAATATAAAAAAGGCAAATTTTGATAAGGAGTATATGAACAATTCAAAAATGAAATTACTAACTGCTACGAAACTAAGTAAAACAAATAACGATTGAAAAGTGGTTGTAGATTTTAATTTTTGAAAACTTTTATTATCTGTTTCTCTATCAAATTCATAACACTGTAAATATAGAACGAAATATTTCTCGACCTAGTTTTATATAAAATATTGTTAGATATTTTACAAAAAAATTACAATTTTAAGAACGTTTTTTACCGATTTTAATAAGAAAATACGGAAAACTACTTACTGACGCTCTACAGAAATAAATACGCTTGAAATAAAAATTTGCAAGTTTTTAAATTTTCTATGAAATATCAATTATCTTTGCTTTTCTCCTAAAATTAATATTAAGGCTACATTAAAAAAACACTGTTTACTACAAAAGCAATAGCCCCTGACTAATTTCGCGGATGTGACATGACGCTTACTCCATTTCTTAGAGCATTAAAATGTACTAAATGAGGTGACAGATCAAAATCGTAGGAGTCTTTTTTTTGAGAAATTTGTAGATATATTAAAAATCTACCGAATAAGCTGCTACTTTTGAATGACCGATTTAAATGAAATGGTTGTATCGGATTTTCCCCCGTGGTATCATACTTAAGTTCCAAGTCCTCGTATAATTTTCCGTTCTGGAGATATTTTGTTCATTCACAGACAGACCAATAGCTAAGAACATTTTTTTGGTTTCAGGAGGCATGAAAACGTGTATTTCCGGTGAAAACTTGATTTCGATTTTCAGTAACCCTGTACAAACACACGCACACACAGACACCACTCACACTAATAAGTACAAACAGGTTTTTTTGGGCTCAGGGGACTTAGCAATGAGTACATCCGGTGAAATGTGGATTGTTTAAAATATGTCATGAAAACATAATTTTCAGGGTAACATATCATTTAAATTATTGAAATCAGGAATGAACATATTTTACATTTTATATAATTAATTTATGTAAGATTAAGGTTTGCCCATAACAGACAGGTGGAATGTCAAATTATTTACACTCAATCTGTTATTTGAGGGCTAAAGTAAATAATTATGTTTCTTATCACATGGTCAGCTAATTAAATGACTGAATCATTTAAGAACAGAAGAGGCAGAGATGTAAAAGACACTAATCAGAGTTATTTCCTTTGAAAGTAATGAATACAGCCAGACCCTGTGTTGAATGAAGTGAAAGTGTCATTTGCAGAGTGGAAAATACAGGCTTTTTACAGGACCCGGCATGCTGATAAGTGTACTTTTCCAATCAGTGATGAAGGTAATGATAAACCACCTCACTCCTCGTTTTACTTAGTAAAACCTCTACAGGTTCAATCCAGCCTTTTGGCTTATGACCTTAACAACAAGATTAAGGTGGTTTTTGAAATAATAAGTTATTAAATTTATCTCCTACGTAATATTTAATATTTTGTCACCTTCTTCGAATCACCTACACAATAGCACAAATCTTTATAAAACTAATTTTAATGAACCCTATTAAAAAATACATTGTATACAAAAACTCTAGCAAATTTTATACATCATTGAAATGTTAATAACAAAAAACGCATGTCTTTGATGAACAATTTTTCTTATATAAAAACAAGTTATTGAAAAGATTGGGTTGCAGTTTTCACGGACAAAGGACTAATACTCTCATACTAATTGATTACACAATCAAGGTATTGTTAGATACACTACATAACACGTGGTTATTGTGTCATGTTTATATTATCATTATTTTTTTATAACAGGTACCCATATTAAAAAGAACACCCCCACCATTTTTCTTAACTTCTTTTAAAAATAATTTGCATTATTTATACACAAAACCTAAATTCATTAAATTTTTCTTCCCGTTTATAATCTCTTGTGAAAATTTTAAGTGTTGAAAAAAGTGAAAATGATTGTGTACAAAAAATGAAACATATTGAATGCAATAAACATATTTAGTTTGCATAATATGACGAGCCATGAAATTCGCGACCCTAGTACTAGGAAGACGTAAACTTAAACGGAGGGAAATGAAGGTTCCTGCCTGTTTGTTACTACTATGCTTAATTTACAAGTACTATTGTGCTTAAAAAACATTGAATAAAACTTTTTCATAATTTTTAACAAGCCTAGTACTATACGAGGTGGGATCAAAAACTACGGTGCACAATTTTATTACGAACAAAGTAATAAGCTTACATCAATTTTGAATTAACCTCCTTCAAAGTCTTCTCCTTGGCTAGCAATGCACTTATCTGAATTTTGATTCAATGATCGGAAGAATTTCTGGTACGTTTCTTTCGGAAAGGCCTTTAGCCGCTCTGTCGAGGCTTACTCAATTTCGGGAATGGTGTAAAAATGTTTTCCTTTCAGCACAGTTTTTATTTTGGGAAGAGCCAGAAGTTGCATGATGCTAAATCTGGAGAGTAAGTAGGATGTGGATAGACAGGGATATTATTTTAGCCGAAAACTCTGGATCAAAAAGGGAGGTGTAGCAAGGGCTTCAGAAGTCGGAGAACGAATTTCGCACTCGCTAGTCTCATTTGCAAATTATCGATTAAAATGCTTTGTTCGGACTCGTACGAGATGTTCAGTTCTTCAGTAAGCTCTTGAATAGTCAATCGAATATTGGAACGAATCAGTTTTATCACTTTTGTAATGTTTTCGTCTGTTTTTGAGATCGAAGAAAATCCCGACAATTCCTCGTCTTCAATAGACTTATTTCTGCTTTTCAATCGCTCATACCACTTGTCACCAGTCTTCGGAGTTATCATATTATCGCCATACACTAACTTTAACATTTCATGAGGTTCTATGGCACATTTTTGGAACTTGAAATTAATGTTACCGCGATGTTCGAAATCCATAATGCGTGACAGACGCGGTAAACATGACCTCACATGCTCTTCCGGCTCTCAAAGCCGATTGACAAGTTGCAACTTGTTAAAACTTGATACTGATTATCTCAACGATCAGGCTATTAAACGTTTTACTTTAAATGGACGTAGTATCTGTATACAGTTCATTCGTAGTAAAATCATTCAACGTATTTTTTGATCACACCTCGTACACTACATTAATAACTACAGCTATAAATAACAAATAAAGACAATTTATTTACAACACAGTGGAATTTATTCTTATAGAGAATAATAAGAAAACTCATTCGCTTTTTATATGTTATAGCCAAAGAAAACTTCCCAGTGGAGGAACGTAAATTTACTTTGTGTGTTGTAATGTTATTTTAAAATAAGTCTGCAGGGTAGGGTATCTTCGTTTCAGTCGGCGATTGTCGGTTAAATTAACTTATCTAAATATGAGACGGAAAAAGGATTTGACTGAAACTGTTGTAAGATTCTATGTTGGAGTGGCCAAATTAGTTTTAAAATTGTTTTGTATAACAGTGTTCAACTATTATGTAATAACTGTGTTCAACATAAGTGTCGATCGTTTTCTTAGAATCCAATAAAATTGTTAAAATTTTTTGACTAGCTGTTTTTTTTAAAAAAAACAGTAGACTGAAACATGTAATATGAACAGATAAATAATAGGAATATATAAACTTTTAAAAATCTAGAAGATTTGTAGGAACCAAAAGACACAACTTTGTAAAGAGAGTAATGTTTTTTACAAATTACAATTGCGTACGATGTTTACTGACTGGAAACCGATACCAAACCGGGTACTGTCTAACCTACCCCCCCCACAACGCTTTGAACTACAACTTCGCATCAAGAAAGCAGAGTATATACTTGTCACCAAACAAGATATACTTCTAAATATTTTTATATGAAAAAATAAAAATGTAGATATTCATTATATTAAAACTTTCACGTATTTTCATTATATTTTTGTAGAAAAATTAGTTGATTTACCGATTTTTTTAAGTTACCGATAATAAACGATACTGTATAAAAACATTATGAAACAGGGTTTTACAATATTACAACTAATAACAAAAAATTAATAAAAATAGAAGAAAAGAAGGGTTAGATTTCAGGACCTATTCCGGCGTCAGCCTAGCCAATGGTTACCTTAGGTCACACCTTTAAAGTGTCTGAAACTTTTGGATAGTCTAAAAGTTCTAAGTAAAACCATTGTTTGAAAATACTCCTTCTGTTTCCGGTAGCACTCGACAACTGTCTCCTTAAGAGAAACAACATCTAATAATAGCCGAATAACCTCATTTCTAAACCAGATTATTTAAACACAGAACTTTACACCTTTTCAAAAAGCGCATCTTTTCAGGCTGATGGAATGTTCATACTTGTCCTTTCACACCCAGGCCTCATGTCATATCCCAATGTTGGGAAAACCACTATCGAATAAAATTTCATCAATTTATCAGTTCGGGCCTTACTTTTTTAATGACAGAAACACGATTATTTTTTTTTACTTTTTGTAGACAAATAGAAATGTCTTTGCTGCTTGAGAATTGCTTCATCAGCTATTATTTCGTCCTGACTAAATATTTCCCTTTAAAGGGCATCACTTTTGTAATTTTACTAGAAAGTTTGCCCGAGAAATTATTCTCATTATGCTGAATAATATCTATATTATCAGAACAAGTCACTGAATTTGAAAAAGTAAACAAAATAATATAAGTGTTAATTACATGGCAAAATTATGCAACATTCTATTTGGGGTCTGTATTTTTAACTTCGCATATTATAGAATTACAGTTAATACAATTTAAAAAGTGTTTTTGTTTGATCGATAAATATTAATATAGTTTTAATAAAATTTTAAATTGTAATATGCGGATTATGTAATAATTTTTTATCAAGTACGATTATATCTTGCAACAGTATCTTATTTGGGTATATTAGTGAAAGAATGATTTAATTATTCTCCATTGTTCTATGTTGTTTAAGCACAAGGTGTGTAAAAAGTTTCGATTTTTTAAATATAACAAAAAGTCGTAGATTTAAATAAAGTAACTTATTATAATGTAAGAATTTTAAATTTTAATTTGTTAAGTCGTGAAAATTCGTCATAATAATTTGATTTATATCGAGGAAATTCGCAAAACTGAAGAAATACCGAATTAAATTTTTTTGGGATATTTTAATCCAGGTTTTGTCTTAGATCTAGTTCATAACTAAAATTATAACACTAAACGTAATCAGAATAAAAACCGACAAATTCCGTGGGCTAGAAAGTGCAACACGGTTGATGTACAATTTATGTCTTTCAACTTAATTCGACACTTCTTATTTTTCTAATTATACATCAGACAGTATTGCACATTAATACCTTTATTTGTTTTTTGTTTTATGTTTGACTGTTTTGTAATTACTACTAATGCAGACGATGAGAAGAATATAGATGTAGTTAAGTAATGAAAAATCCCAAACCTGACCGGGAATCGAACCTGGCGTATGTTTTAATACACATTAAAATTATATAAAGGGTGAAAAATAAAAATGAGCTATGGAAAATTTCCAGGCTTACCCGGAGATTGAACCTGGGACCGTTGATAGTTGATTAATTTGATTTTAATTATTAGTTTTTCTGTTATAATTTTCTGGGCAATGCTTGTAATACTCTCTTTTGATTTTTTTCTAGAATGAGAATAATTTGTCTAGTTCTACAAGGAACAAAGTTAAATAGTTAACGAGACATATTATAAAGGCGAAAATTAGGGTACAATATCAAAAGTTGCGTTTGTTTTGCATGACAATGCGTGGTCTCACAAAGCTTAGACAACGCGAAAAACGCTTGAAAAATTGAGTTAGGAGATGTTTCCATATTCTCCTTACAGTTCATACCTAATCTTGGCCGATTTTCATTATTTCGGTCTACTCAAAGATGTTTTGCACGGCAAGAAGTTTGGCGATAGCGAAGCGATCAAAAAAGCGGTAGAGTAATAAATTGTTCAAACAGGTTGGTAAAAACGTTTACACTGCGGGAATCAGACAGTTTATAGAACAGTGGGACAACCGTCTAAATGTTGCTGGATACTAAGTTGAAAAGTTTCAATGATCATGGCAGGGAAAACATGCATGGCATGTCTCGGTACGTAGACGGGAAAAGAATAGAGCGTGTTTCGTAGTATTCATACCTGGGCACCATAATTAATGAGGCATGGGACAAGTCGCGAGAGATACGGTGTTGTATTTGAAAGGCCATAGATTCAGTGTTTCGGGGCCATGTCCTGACATTGGGCACCAAATTAAAGCTTCTCAGCTGCTATGTGTTTTCTGGTCTTATGTATGGTGTAGACGCTTGGACCTTGAACAGGTCGACTGCACGCCGGCTTGAGGCTTTTGAACTGTGGTTGTATAGGAGAATTTTGGTAATTTCGTGGATGCAGAAATTTACTAATGTTGAAGTTTTTTTGAGAATGAACAAGGGTCTGGAATTGGTCAAAATTGTTTAGTGTCGTAAGCTGCAATGTTGAATACCTCGGTCATATTATGAGAAATCAAAAAATATGTGATCTGCTGCGGCGCATTCTGCAGGGAAAGATAGAGGGAAAAAGGAATCCTGATAAAAGAAGAATTTCCTAGCTCGCCCATTTGAGGAACTGGTTTGGCAAGAGCTAAGCGAAATTGTTCTGGATTGCGACTAATAAGGTCAGAATAACCATGATGATCGCTAACATTTGAACGAGATTGGCACAACGTCATTAAATAAAACGTTTCTACTATACACCAACTTTTCTCGTTAATTATTGAACGTCCCTAACAAATTTTTTTACTCACCTTGTTCAGCTAACGACGTAAAAACAGACACAACTCATGACTTGCAAAGGTGTGTTGTTATACTAAGGTGTATATTGTACAATTAATGTGAACGTTATTTCGTTAAATATTTATGATTTAAGGTTAGGGTCAATCAGAGACAGCATTGATGTTATAATGAACTTTGTTTATCATAACTTTTTAGATATTTTCTTATGCAAATGCATTATAATCACAGATTTATACAAAATTGATTAAGTACTTAAATGATATACGTTATTAGTTTCTTTTCTAAAATAAGACAAAGAAATTAGGCAATAACTTTAAATAACCAAGTGTGTAGTGTAATGTAATGGTGATTTACAGTTAGTACTTTGTATTTAAATTCAAACGATTAATTCAGAAGTTGCTTTGTTAGCAGTTTTAATTGAAATGTATTATAGTACGAAATGCTATTATTCATTAAATTGTGATGACCAACATGGTGATTAGCATCGATAAAAGTCGTAAGCTTCACTTCCTCAGGCATATCATGAGGGATCAAAAACAATATTAAATCCTACAACGCTTCCTGCAAGGTTAAATAGAAGAAAAAAAGAGCTTGGCAGAAGAAAAATGTTTTGGCTCACCAATTTAGGAACCCGTTTTGATAAAAGCTCAGCGAATTATTTTTGAGAGCCAACTAACTGGGTCAGAACAATCATGATGATCTCAACATTCGAAACGGATAAGCTAAGAAGAAGAAATTAACTTTAATTTGTTATGTTGTTTAGTTCAACAGCCGCAAGTTTGGTATACCATGCCTTCTTCACTGACTAGAAGATTATACTTTTCAGCTTGCCAGGCCTTCCGAAAAGCATCTACTTTCCACCCTGCAAATGACACCTTCACTTCATTCACCACAGTTCTGAATGATGAAATGCATTACACTCACAGAAGATACTCTTGACTAGTATCTTTTACACCTCTACTTCTTCTGCTCTGAAATACTTCAGTCATTGGCTCACCATGTGATAAGAAACTAAACTAATTTTTGTAGCCCTGAAACTAGCAAGTCGAGTGCAACGAATTTAACACTCCACCTGCCTGTTACGGGCAAATATGTTATATTACAGTTAAAATATTAAAATTTAGATTTTTTTAAAGGATTTTAAAGGACTTCGAATTTTGTTTCTTTAGGTAATACGGTTGCCTACAACAGGCAGTTGGAGTGTTAGATTATTTGCACTCGATCTGGTAGTTCCAGGGCTACAGAAAATTGTTCTGTTTCTTATTATATGGTCAGCCAATTATACAACTGAAGTATTTCAGAATAGACGAGGTAGAGGTGTAAAAGATATTAGTCAGAGCTATCTTCTCAGAGAGTAATGAATTTCATTATACAGCCAGACCCTGTGGTGAATGAAATGAAAATGTCATTTACAGAGTGGAAAGTAGATGCTTTTCAGAGGGCCTGGTATGGTGATAACTCATTTGTGCCCATTGTCGACTTGGCACTAATGTTTTAGTTTTTTTATTAATGAGTGATGCAATTCGAGGCAAAATCGTATTGTATTAAAGGTTAGTATCTACAACGTTGTAATCTTACTCCGTTGTTCTTTTTCGCGCCATACCGTATTGGTGAACTAGACTGCAAAAACCACCTGCATTTTTCACCATGATATACCGCTCTAGGTAAGTACATATCGATCCTATTTAACATAAGTAACGTAATTTTTGTTGTTCACGTATCTTAAAATACCACGTTTTAGTGTTATGAAGTCATTTTCTTCAGTTGGGTTATAATTCGTTACTTACGACCAGTCCAATTTTAACGTCTACATTTGTCGACAGTGGGTTTGACGGATTATTGGTAAGAATCTAAAACGCTTTTCTTATTCTTTGTTTTAGATTGACCGTGGAGAAGATGAACCAGTATTGAACATAAAACACCTTTCCGGAAACCAACTACGTGCCGGCGCAGAATTAGTATGCAAGAAAATATCAAACGAGGGTCTGGTAAATATCAGATGAGAAGTTGAAGATGAAAGAAGTTCTGTACCGAGCGTATAGATATAGATATAGCTATATTGCTATTTTGTTTCTTTTGGGCTACAGTATTTTGCCACGTAGATGTAACGGGAGTGTTCGTCAGCTGTACATAATCCTGCAGTATCAAGAGCAATGTCCCGGAATCGGTTTAATGAAATTATGAGGTACATGCACTTCTGTGATAATTCAATGTTACCAATAATGATCGATTTGGAAAAATACGAAATATGAGGACAATGCTGGAGAGCGATGGCTGAAATATTTTCCTGGAGATGCTCACCTTGCTATCGGTGAATCGATGGTGCCTTATTTTCGTAGGCATGGCGCCAAACAGCACATTCATGGGAAACCTATTCGTTTTGGCTTCAAAGTATGGGCAATTTGTACTAGATTGGGTAGAGTGACGTGTTTTATGTGTTAGTTTGTAAAGGTTCAGTAGAAGCTTACGTTTTTAGTGCGTATTAATTATATTAAGAGTTTATTTATATTTATTGTGAATGTTGCTTTTAGGTTTATTTTTGTTTATATTTTATTTCATGTTTTCTTTTGTTTATGTTTTATTTATGGAATATATCTGGTAATTACTCATGTGCCACATTTACAAAAATACAATATTTTGATACTGATAATACTAATAAATGTTATTACTTTGTTGTATTTCAGCACACGACTGTATTTATCAATTTAAATATAATTAGAGAAAATCTGTAAATAATTGTGGTGTAATTAATTATGTAGGCATAAATTCAATTTATAACATTTATTTATAACTTTCATCGTCATAATTGTCATGTAGGCCTAATATTTGGTCGCTAATTACGTATTTTGAAATAAAGAAACTTTTAATAAATAAAGAGTTGATAACATAAACAAGTATTTTTACACACGGACAAATTAGTGAAAATTGGAAAGTAACGTAAAAAAATCATCAAAAATGTGACATATCACTTAAAATACAAATAACAAACAAAGTTATCAAGAAAAATAACCCAAAAAAATTTGGGCTCAAATGAATTTTAAGGTGATAAAAATACTTTTTCACCCATTGAGGAAGCAGTGGTAAATAACCTCATTCCTCGTTTTACCTAGTAAAGCCTTTAGAGGTATAAACCAGCCTTTCGGCTGATGACGTAAACAATAACACAACAGGTAATATGGAATTAGAAAAAAGTTAGCCCGACTAAATTAACAAGGCCGTCTGAAAAGATATTTGATCAATTTTTATGTATTACTCTGTACCATAGGGTTTTTGATCAATCAAAATATTTTCTACATTACTATTTTTGCTAGGTTTTAGCAATGCGGACGTAATTCTCTTGTTTATAGAATGTATCTACGAAAGAATAATTTGAATATTTTAATTCATTTAAATTATTTAATAATTTTGAAATACTATATCTTTCTAAGAAAATTTCTAAATTAGTTACCACGCTAATTCTAAAAACAAACTTGTATTTCAATAATATAATTGTTTAAAAATCAAGAAGTAATTAAATTGCAAATAATAAAATCCAGCTATAAAATAAGTAACATTTCGCATTTGACTGTAAAATATACTATTTAATTAACTTACCAAGAAGATGACTTAAAATTTTTAACAAAACTGCATTAATAAAAAAATTTATACATATATTTTAATTATACTTAAAAAAGTATCGTTTTAATAGAAAATCATACTATTAAAGTATCGGTAGGTCGGGTTGATTGTAAAAACTCAACAGCAGTGGTCGTAAAATTTGTTATAAATGAAACACCATTCCTACTTCATCTTAGCATTTTTTATGATAAATACACTGTATTATTAATATTCAAGCAAGTTTTAATTAGAGTACTGTCATAAATATATTTTTATTACTTTACAATTAAAATAATTTAATTTCTTACTAGCAATATCATTAATAATAACAGTTGTTTAATAATATAAAGAAGTTTAACTCTGTGGTAAAACTTAAACAGAAAACTTGTTATATTAAGTTCATTTATTTCAATCATAAAAAGAAAAGTAAAAAAATACTTAACTCCTGTGTAAAATTTTAATTATCCGCCGTTTTTCCCTAATATGAAATTTTTTACAACAAATTAATGAATTTAAGTTTCTTTTAAGAGTACCTACACGTTTAATTTATTTATTTATTTTATATTTGTAATAAACATTTTTTTTACGTTTCAAATTGATTATTATTTTTGATTTAAATTTTATATATTAGTATATTAATGTTAGGATTTACATCTCCAGCCTAATCTCACTTCCTAAGCACCACCACCTCTTTTTGTCTTGCCACTCTCCACCGGAAAGCCATTGCCTTCTGCACACCATCCAACCAAGACACCTCTGGCCTACCTCTCCTTCGTATACCGGCTGGCGTTCACTTCCATACCCTCTTTGGCCACGTACCATTTTCCATCCTCGGCAAATGGCCAAACCATTTTAATTGCTTCCGGGATATGGTATCCATAATATCGTTTCCGTTTAATAATCCGAGTTCCCTGTTTGTTCCGAAACTTAGACTTAGGACTTTTTGCATTGCTGTAGTTTTTATGAGTGACAGGGAGCCTGTCCCCTCAACACCTAACCTGGAGGAATAGGGGATTTTCTTATAGTTTTTAGACTTAGTTATAGTTTTCTTAGAGTTCCCTTCTTCTAAGCATGTTGCTTCTCTAAAGCTTTCAGTGTCCTGCCTACCCTGACTTTACATGGGGTGTGCTCCCCTAGGCTCTTCCGCCCTCTCTGCCGATGAGAATTTATTCCTCTCCGCCGTCTTGGATGTTGGCCACTTCCTCTTCATCTCAGTTGATTTTCGGATGCTTATTTCGTTATGCCATCTCTGAAAAAGCCTTATTCACACCCATCCTGCATATCAGCAATTGGGACGCGCCGTGTAGGGGTTGATCCCGCCCTCTCATTGTCTTACCCAAGGTTTACTTTGATCCCAATTCACAGCCAAACCTATGCGGAAGCTGAAAGAGCACGGTAAGCTATAAATTTGAATTAAAAATTTTTGTTTTTATACTTTAATTCTTGTCATTAAAGTCTGTGTTTACTATTTATACAAAGTCCTTTCGGTAAATATTTTGTTTGTTTCAGATAAGTATAGTAACAGATTTAGAAAATAACATATTAAAATACCTCTAGACCGCCTCCGTGGCGTAGTAATTAGCGCACTAGCCTACAATGTAAATGGGCCTGGGTTCGATTCCCGGCTAGGATCTCGAAATTTTAACACATTAAAACCCACCGTTACAGTACAAAACAGACAGAAGTCACTAATGACCAAGCTGCACAGCACAAAATACATTTTTTATTATAACTTTACACTAATTCAAAAGATTTACTTTCTATTGAACCGGTGCATTATATCTGAATAAACGAGAAGTTGTACTATAGCTTCGATTTTCACATTCTGATGGAGTCTTGCTTCATGTTTCTAAGCTAATCTCATTAATTAATTGGCGGCTAATTCTACCCTCAGATCTTTATAGAGATCTGCGTTTCTTACTTTCCCAGTACAGTTGTAAAATTAAATAGTACTATGTTTAAAAAAAATACGGAAAATTGCTGAATCAATTCATTATAAAAACCAAGTAGGAGCAGAAGTGATATCAAAAGTAGAATTTCTCAAGCTAATAAAGCCTTTGAAATGAAAAACAGCTTACTAACTACAAACATTGATTTACAGATTAGGAAAAATTTCTTAAAACAGTACGTTTGAGTGTAGCATTATACGGGAGTGAAACGTGGGTGATAGGGACTATAGAAAGGAAGAGGATAGAAGCTTTCGAAATGTGGTGTTATCGGAAAATGTTAAAGATTAGGTGGGTGGAAAAAATAAGTAATTTAGAAGTTCTTAGGCGAGTGAATGAAAAAAGAAGTACATGGAAGCATCTTACCAGAAGAAGGGATAGACTAATGGGGCATATCTTAAGACATCTAGGTATTGGTCTATCATTGAGGGAGTGAATTGTAGGGGGAGGCAAAAGTTAGAATATATGAAGCAAATTACAAAAGATGTAGGGTGTTATAGGTATGTAGATATGAAACGACTTGCGCAAGATAAAAAAGCTTGGAGAACTGTATCAAACCAGTCGAGAGACTGATGACAAAAAAACCAACCAAAATCATATTTTAGAAACAGGCTTAGAAACTTTTCGCATTTTTCTCTGAAAATCAGTTATTCTTCTCGGGTTGTTATTAATAATTGAAGATGGTATTTACGCATCAACATGAATTATCTTTTTTATTGACTTTGTCTAATTCAGAGAAAAGGACGTAAAGGTTTTTTTTTGTTTTTCTTGATAACGGTTTAGGAATAAATAAAATATTGTGTTGTGCATGTGGACCATAAATATTAACGAAAGTTGAATTATTAATTTGTTTCCTTATTGTTATTGAAATTATTACAAACTGACTAAAGCCGCTCCATTATTATTACAAAATTAGACAAAGAAATAATTAGACAAAAACGGACGTAAAATTATTTTACGTCGGAAGAAAAGAAATAAGACAAAACTAAAAACAAAACAATAAGTTTTTGTAAGAGAAATTACATTGTTAAGGTAAAAAGAGGCTATTAAAAATAACCCATAAAATTGTTTGTCACTGCAGACTGCTTGACTCGTTCAGATAGCTGCTTAGTCGCTTCTTAGGTCTAGTCCCCACCACAACCACCGAACTATTACAAACATCTGACAAACTTTGTCACAACCGTGACTCTTAAGCTACCATAAGATATTCATTGTTCTTGGTTACGTACTTCAATCTTCTTTGTGGAAACATTTTATTTTCTTTTGGTACTTAATTTGATTGCAACCGATTTTCTTCACGGACAGATAATAGGTATATTAATTTTTTTTAGTAAACTCGTTTTAATATGCAGTGTGACGGTCAATATAAATACAGTAAGTAGATTAACTTGGCTACTATTATTTCTGGTAAAACTTAAAAAAATTTACGTTAAAAAAATTTGAAGTACCAAAATGTTCTCGGGGCTGTTTTCGAAATTAAGTGCTTGTAGAAACTGTCATTTATTCATTTAGTTCCACTACAGCTCCTTTACAGCTCTTATTCATTTCTGATAACAGTAAAATCTCTCTATTGCGGAAATCTCTCTTTAGCGGCAATATTTGCCGACCCCGAACCCTTCGTATTGTACGGTAATGTATTTAATTCTAGTGTGGTTAGTCCTGGGGTAAGAATAAGCACTGAAGATTACCTCAATGCATTGCTATTTGCGGATGACATGAGGATCATACAGGAGAGTGAAGATGAGCTTCAAGGAACAGTTAATGTTTTAAATTATTTCTGTAAAAAGTTTAATTTACGAGTTTCGGTTGCTAAATCAAAGGTCATGACATTCAGAGAGAAGTATTCCACTCGTTCAAAGATTGTTTTAGACAATGTAGTATTAGATCAAGAGTGAGTTGATAGGGACTTCAGTGTCGAAAATAAAATAAATAAATTTCAAGCTATTTGTGGTACCATTAACAGGATACCGTGTTGATGTCTGTCGTGTTACAAATGGTGCACACATTGAACATCTGTAAATATTTTCAATAAAAACTTAATAAATTTTTCTATATAATCATGTAAGTAATTACCTACTTTCAAAAATAAATTTTCTATAAGCTATCGAAACTGTCTATTTCATTTATAATCACCCTGTATATACTATATGTTAATTTATTCTTAAACAATTTTACAGTGACTATAATTAAGTTATTAGAAATGTAAACAATTATATTTTGCACAATTTTCAGCAGAACTGAAAGAGGTATCAGCCATGCTAAACAGTCCCTTAACTAAACAGTCCCTTATGATAAGTTTGATCCTTGTCAATTTATTAAGTTTCAGATGAAATTGTTGGTGGGTTTAAAATTTTTTAAAGAATTAGGTAGGAGGATTGAAAAAATAAAATAAATGTGTGTCATGAAATAAATACGCAGTATGGCTTTACCTTTCCAATAATTTATATAACTGTACAAAATAGAGATATAAAATTCACTGATTGTTATGTACTATGATACATTATAACTTAGGAATATCGTAAAGTTAATGACGGTAATTTAAAACACAAAATACTACATAACAAACAATTTGTTAAGTTGTTTCTTACTTTTATGTGTTGGTGAAAATACTAATAATAAATCTTATTAACGATTTGAATATTACGCTTTTAAAGTCACTGATGTCTGCACTTACCAGGAAAATGAGGTATTATTATCTTATTCCGAATATCATAGAATTGTGGATATATTTATTCTTCAAATCTAGGTTCAAATAATTTTAATATTTTAATATGTTATGCACTAGACCCATCTCGTCAACTACTTGTACATTAGTGACAACGATGAGTATTGTACAGTAACTCAAGACGTTGATCGTTGTGAGAAATTTTCAAACCTTTGCCGGTAGTCTGATATTTTGCATTAAAGTTTACAATTGCAAATGAAAGAAGTAATATTTTCTTGTGTTGTTAAGGAACTTCCTAACTAACTCAATGTTAATTTTTGTCACATGTCTTAGGACTATAAAAGATACCGGGTGTCCCAAAAGTCCGAGCACGGCAAAATATTTTGCAAACTAGTAATTTTATTCTTCAAAACACAATATAATCTTATGAATGTGAATAAAAACTACTGAAAATCATGTTCGTACATTTGTTCCGCCATCTTGGATCCACCATCATGATGCAACTTTTTTTTTAAATACGAAGATGGTCATGTGGCACATCATTTCCATGTAGAATTTTCCGAAAAATCCACTGGTGAAACCCGTTTTCAAATATCTCTAACCGTTTTGAAGTTACAGCCCGTCAAACTCGGGAGCACAGTGAAAATGGCTTGTCTTAGATGTTAGTATTATCTTCCTTAACCGTCACTAAAAGTTAATTCATTGATCAATTTGAGTTTAATTTTTACAAATCAGTGTAAATCTTTAATAACTCTTTCTTTTTAATGCTTGTACAATACAAACTTTAAATAAGGTAAAAAACTCAACAAGACATTTCTTATTGTTGACTATGTTAAGCTGACTTTAAGTAATTTTTGATGAATGAATTTTTTGGTTTATATTTTAAGTTTTAATTAGCCTACTAAGTGTTTGTCAGTACTGCTCTTCGTAAAGCTGTAGAAAAATTTGTCCATTGACATGGCTCTAATGAAAAGGAAAGAATAACAATACATTATGATGCAGGGTTACGGTAATATGATCAGCTCATACAACCAGATTGTGCACTTACCACTAACCAGATTGCTGAATTTTTTACTTTAGATATTTAAATTTTCCATTGTACAAGCATTAAAAAGAAAGAGTTATTAAAGATTTTCACTGATTTGTTAAAATTAAATTCAAATTAAGTCAAATTGATCAGTGAATTAACTCTTAGTGACGATTAAGGAAGATAATACTAACATCCAAGACAAGTCATTTTCACTGTGTTCCCGAGTTTGACGGGCTGTAACTTCAAAACGGTAAGAGCTATCTGAAAACGGTT
This sequence comes from Catonia carolina, assembly GCA_035578175.1. Classification (NCBI taxonomy): domain Eukaryota; kingdom Metazoa; phylum Arthropoda; class Insecta; order Hemiptera; family Achilidae; genus Catonia; species Catonia carolina. The sequence goes on along the minus strand of JAQMRL010000008.1, from coordinate 58,707,459 downwards.
TACGCCAGTGGATTTTTTTGCAAAATATTCTACATGGAAATGATGTGCCTGTGTCATGACCACCTTCGTATTTAAAACAAAGTTGCATTCAAAATGGCGGAACAAACGTATGAACATGATTTTCAGTAGTTTTTATTCACATTCATAAGATTTTTTGTGTTTTGAAGAATAACATATCTAGTTCGCAAAATATTTCACCGTTTTCGGCTTTTTGGGACACCCGGTATAAATTTCAATAGTAATTTTGTTTTATATATCTATCTTATTTTACCCTTAAATTTGGTGACAAGAGTGAAACAAGATTTAAAATTAAATTTTTAATGTGTCTCAATAACCCAATGGAATGTGTGTAACCCAATGGAAAAAAATCACAAAATCCTTTCATTTATCAGAATTTAAACATGTAAGGTTCCTTCATAAGGAACTTGCATTTCACGTAATGAACAAACCTTGAAAATTTGGGAACAATATGATTCATCAATTGTAATTTGAAATCTGGGTAAAAAAATAGACAAGGAATGTTCAGAAAACGAGCAAATTATTTTAATGAACTGTTTACAAAAAAGAATTTCATGACACCATTTTTTTAAATTAAAGAAAAATATTTCCAATATAATTACACAGGCCAACAAAATTAAGGAAACTGAAAATTGTTTGTAATCTGATAACTGATTTCAAATATAGTCACAGTTTTTTCCTATCACGTAAGGATTTTTCACATCACTGAAAAAAGAAAATGGAGATTGTCGTTGTAGGCTATATATAAAGGCCTATTCATATTTCTCATGGAAAACTTTTAGTTATAAAACATACTGCGATTTAAAGAAAGGATTGTGGTATATTTTCTTAACTATACGAAGATTTGTACTGCCTTTTTCTTCTCCTTTCAACACTTCTCAGGGCACATTTTCAGTTGTAATTAGCTTGCGGATTGTCTCTATGGATGCACCACCAGTAGTTTGCAATCATATTGCAAACGTTGGCACGTTCTATTTCCTTTATATCTTGATGAAATCTGCCACCCACTTACCTTTTTCACTCGCATCTCAAAGATTTTCAGGGAAGTAATCAATATGAGAATTCAGAAAATCCTCCTTCAAGCTCATTGAACAACTCAAGCCTTGGAATTTCTTTAGCATGTTTCCACTGCGCACTTAATTTGTGTCTTTATTGTTTCCAAGAAATTTCTTTATGACTTCTTCAAATGATTTCCATGCTTCTTGATTTCAATTTCTTCCATTTTTGTTTGAAAGGCTTCATCTTTCAAAAGTTTGCGAATGTCTGGACTAGTGAAAACGCCTTCTTTTACTTTGACCTCTGACAGGTGTGGAATTTTTTGGCTTAACAATATACTTTGTTTGATAAAGCTTTTACGAATTTTTTCATGAATCAGAGTTTACTGTTAAGTGGAGGTAGGAGTACTTTCAGTGGATCAACCAAATTTTACCGTATTACATTTTTGGTCCCAAGTTCTAATAATACCCTGCGTGGTCATAACAAAAGTATGAAGTAAAGACTGTGTTCTTATAACCAAACTAATAAACTAACTAATGATAAAATATCAACAATTAACTAATTAATTAATTAATTAATGCCACATTTTTATTCTATGATTTAGAAATAAAATATATTTATTTATCAATTTTGACAATATTAAAACAAACTAATATTGTGAACAAATCGTACGTGATGGATTTTTTTGCCTTTTTCTCCTGAAACCAGCACACATAAATCTATAAGTATCAGTTATTAGTTTTCAAACAACGTTTCATTGTTGACCTGTGTTGCTAGTGTTTTTTAACGAGGATTAATTCTTTTTCATTCAGTAATTACTTTAAAGTAAAAATTTTAAGCAAAGCCGATCAAAGTCTGAATAATAACTTTATTTGAATCAAAAAATAAAACACACTCAGTAAAGTATTTCACGAAACTTAACTTTGAGTAAAGGACAAAACTAAACTGCATTAACACATTAAAGCATGTAGTAGTTGTAGCTGAAGATGACGATGACGATGATTGAGATGCTAATGATGCCTTTTATGAGATGACCATGATTAGTAGTGGAAGTAGAAAAGTTATATGATTAACAAAATTGTAAAGTCCAATTTTTTTAAAACGTTTCAGTCCGTGAGTATCTTCTCTGTTATCGAGGATACTGATGGTCTTCTAACTCTTTAAAGGTAGACAAGTGTTAAAATTTGAATATTAATTATTTTTCCCAATTCAGACTTAAATAAAATAGTAGAAGCTGCGTAAGAGCTAAGTAGCTCTTACAGATTTTATAGGTGGATGATCGTAATGTTTGACTGACTAACTATTTTTATTTGGTCAACTATCTTATCATTTCTTAGTTTGTTTAGAATAATTAGAAACTTCTATGAATAATGGTTTTATTAATTATATGTTTGTTCATAGCTGATTTTTTGTAGATTGATGTAGAAATATTTTAATATTCACCTGACTATTGATATTATAAATACTAGCTTATTGAAATTATACCGAATTGGCACTTGTACAGGGTAATTCGAGACATTTTTCCAGCGCTTTCTGAACTCACTCTACAGGCCAAAAGAACAGGTCGGAAATGGAACAATGAGTTTAAACCTGTAATAAAATTCAGACGCTAGCCGGGAATGAAGTCGGCGTTTTTGTCGTTCAAAATGCCAATAATTAAAAAAATATATTAATTATAAGTTTGTTTAATCAATTTAACTATATTTTTTAAATGATTGTAATTTCATTTAAAAATTCAAATGGTGTGGTATCTTGGTTTGTGGCTTGACAGACGACTAACTTGGAAGCATCATCTGCGTACTACACGTTTAGAACTTAACTGCCGCCAGAAGCTACTCTACTGTTTAATTAACCCTCAATCGAAATTGAACCTCCGCTCCAACATTTTATTATACAAACTCCTTTTGAGACCAATCTGGACTTATGGTGTCCAGCTATTTGGAGTAGCGGCAGAGAGTAATTTAAAGTCGATCCAGGCCTTTCAATCAAAATTCTTAAGACTTGCTTCTGGCGCTCCTTTTTATGTAAGCAATAAAACCCTCCACGACGATTTCAAAATTCCGACAGTGAAGGAGCTAACCGCGTCCTTGTATAGTAAATTTCACGAATGACTAGATGTCCATCCAAACCAACTAGCCCGTGATCTAGCTACAAGGAACTTTCCACCTGTGTGACGTCTAAGGCGAAAATGGAGTAGAGACCTCTTGGTCTAAATAACGGATAATACCCATAGTTACAAATGGAGAATGTGCCACTGGGTACCTCTTCTCCTTAATGCGAAACTCCCCACCACCATTTAAATATCATTTACGGAAAATGTGCAGCTCAATGTACAGTACCGTAATAAAAATTCAAGACAAAAAAAATTCAAATAAGTTATTAAATTTATTTTTAAAAGGTCAACCGCATCCTATAAAATGAATAGTTAGTCGTAATATCAAAAAGGAATTTTTAAACTTTTCAGGCATTTTTTAACGTGAATATTATAAAACAATGTTAAAAGTATTTTTATTAACGAATTAAAATAATAAGTACATGGTTCTTACACTTAGAATAAATATCAAAAAGCTATTTAATTCTTTGATTATAATTGATCAAAACGATAATGTTACACTATAAAGATATATCCATTCTCTAAAGATCAGGTAATATATAAAAAACTTTATAACAAAATAAATTAAATTATACAATTAGTTTCAAAAAAAATATTACAACTTATTTCGAGAAAGAAAAACCATTAAAATGAATTGCTTTGAATAGAGGAAGCTAAAGTATCATTGGATAACGGAAATTTGAAAATCAATTTTCAAATAATAAGCATTTCAGTTTATAATTGATAGACTTTCTATTGTGGATAGATATAGAGGCCTATTATTGGATAGCACGCTGCTGTGGTTAGGCAATTGGCACAGTGTTTAATTTGCCCTAGGCATTCCAATAGTTATAATTCTAAGCATCGAACTATTATACCATTACATTAGAGGTCTCTGTGTAATAAGATGCAAACCTATTGCTTACGGACGTTGATTTTCTTTATCAAGTTAATTTAGTTTTATATTTATTCAAGTTTCTGTTTATATGTTTTATTATGAGGAATGTTTGTCTTTACACCTGCAGTTATTTACTTGAAAAAAAAAACTTCTGGTCATTAATTAAATACTAAATTTTATAACATATAGACTTTGAAATCAAATAAAAATCACAAGTTCATTTTTCACATTGCTGATAATTTAGATTTTTCCCCGAAAGACTAAAATTAACAATTAAATCGCGCTGCAACTGAGATTATTTCGTCTCAGTGGAATGCATTTAAAAACCGGTTTAATGTCTTTGCACATTTCCTTCATTTCGGTTCATGTTTTTAGATTTTCTTAGCGTCAATTTTAAATATAAATTCCGTTTTTCAAAATCAATTTAGCTCTTTCGAGAAGTACAGAGTTGAAGGGCTGTGGTGGATAAACGTTGTATGTAACAATTTTCAAAAACTAAGTTTTTGTTACTGATAAAGACGCTATGTGTACATTTAGTTTTAAAGACGACACAGAATATATTATTTCTTTCTAATTAATGTTTGCCAGCGTTGTCAGATTGTACGAATGTTTCAGCGTGACAAACATTACGCGCGTATGCGTATAAGAGCCGCAGTAGTTCACTCGTGTCTTGGATTTCGTTCATCGATTATAGAGCGCGTTAACATGCAACACTTTATAATATAATCAGTTGATTGTATATTCATAGGCTATAATTGTTATTGAAAGAATAAATAAAATGGCTGACAAAATATAGTATAACAGAGCTACGAGAGCAAGTGTTGGCAACGTTGCTGGCAAGTCATTGGCTAGCTATGAAGTGGGTAGGGGGCAATGCGTACGTTCAGAGCTCATCAGCCCTGAAAAATAGTATAGTAAAATTATGTCCTGTGTACTGCTTAATTTATACTTTTTAGTGAATGAAAATGTTATGATTACTTGGCATTTTTCTTCCTTCATTATGCAAGACACTTTCGTTTTAGAATAAAACCATTAACTGTGGCTACAGTATTTAACCAGATAATTTATCTTTATCAGTAAAAATTTGAAGTAATGTTATTCTTAACACCCTTATAAGAAACTTTTTTTGTGTTATTTATAGTAAATAATGTTCATCCTATCTCAGACGAGATAGTGAGTAATCAAATTTTTAATGGATGAAGGCATTACAATCATAAGAAAATTATAAAAAAAATTTAAGAAGTAAAGTTGAAGATTTTAAATTCAATAATATAAATTTCCTTGAAGAGGCAATAATACACACGAGTCAAAATGAAAGTCAGACAATTCACAAAATGACGGGACCTTAGAATTTTGATCGCATTTTTCTCTCAAAACTATATTTTTGATGCATAGCACGGTTATCCACTAAGCCCTTCAATTATGTACTGCTTTAGGGTAACTAACCCTCTTTTTATACTATAGAAGCATAGACCTATGGTCAAAATGCTTTACTTTTCCTTCTTATCGATTAGAGAATATGCCTGCCTAGTTTTAGAGCTGAAGCTCTTTGAGAAGATGTATTACTTTAGTGTCTTTATTCGATGTTTACCCATTAAATTTCAGTAATCGAAATTCAAATGCTTTAGTTTTGTAGTTCTGTCCAACATCTAAAGAAGGAACGAGCAGAATTTCAACTTTCTATATAATCGGGAAGTTAGAATTACAGTTGAATGTTTAACATTAGTTTTAGGCCTAATATGTCCGAAAACAGTGGATGAGAAATGCAGGTTACAAAGAAAATAAGAACTATCCAGGAACCAAAAGGTTAATAGAGGCAATCAGTAAACGGTAATCGTACTGGTAACTGCATTAAGTAGGTGGCAAACTGCTGATTATTTTAGGTCACTTCGTAACTAGCCAATCGACCTAGAACAAATAAGAATAAATAAGAGGACAGAACGTATCTATTAAATATTGGAATAAACTAAGTCAAACCAAGCACATATTACAAACTTTAAGGACTTTAGCGAATAGCGAAAGCAGAACATAATATGGATGGGAACAAAGAAAAGTAGTCTACAGAGAAGAATTTTGAAAATATAGACTGCAAAACGAGCTTCCATAAAAATTTTTTAATGTCTAAAATTACCTACTTACTCTAAAATTCTCCTAAACGGTAAAACAATTTATTGTTTAATTTCAGTTATTTGACTCATTTTAAAACACGGAACTACATTTTTTCGTTTGTGTAAAATTCATTTCCGAGCATTTTGATACAATAATCAATGTGAAATTCCCAAGGATATTACTTTAAAGAGCATTTTTAAAAGGAAAAATAAGGTTTAATTTTCCTAAGTGGTAACGAAGGTCACAACATGTTAAGACATTAATTCCAGGTACTTTCGGAATCTTGTTGTTCTTTTAAATTTACAAACTATTTACTTATATTATTATTAACAGTTATAACTACAAGATAATTTTACAATAACTAATTAACTCAATATTAGACTCATCGATTCCAAAATAATTTAAAAATATAAGACTTGAACTGAACTTAACTAAAACAAAAGTATAGCCATTTACAGTCAAATAATAATTAATTCCTTATTTATAGTAGTACACAATTATCAAAAATAGTACACTATATGCTTGTGACGAAGAATCTATTTCCGCATACTACAAACCTGTTAAAAAATTTTATTCTTCACTTCATTTAACACAGACCAACTTCACAATGGTTCACACATTACTGACTACTGGCAAGATTGATACTGTTTGTACTATAAAATGCATAAATGAATTTCTAGAGGATAATGAATGTAACAGAAAAATAGATTAACAATGAGTAAAATAGAATAATGCAGACAAATAAAAATAATAGTAGAAAAAACATAGCTTAATTGTGCAATACAACTTCTTACTCTATTGTAGAATAAATGTCACGTGACTATAAAACTAGCCGCTAGTTATGGAGGAAGTGAATTATACCTGTCAAATTTAATCAAAAGCACCATAGTCGGAAACCTCATTTTCCGTTCAGCCGATGTGTTACAATATATCTATAATATAATATATTATATATATTATATAATATAAATTGGTTATTCCTTTGACTGAAAATACATAAATACGCCTTGCAATGTGCCTTGAACACCATATTTAATCATGAAACATTGAATCAGTCTAATATTGAAATAATTTAGTTCAAATATCAGAATAAGTACTGAAATTTTATTTCTATTTATACAGAAAAATTAAATGATACACAATTAAATTAAATTACATGATTACTCAATTTGAAATTTCTTTTCACATATTTCAAACTTGTTTGTAACTTAACAAATACTTAATGTTATTTTTATTCTTACTTTCATAAAAACAGTAATACAATTTCTTAAATATCCTACAATTTCAAATAACTTAATGCTAGAAGCTACTAAATTATTAGAACATGAATAAATTTCAAAGAAATTAAAATAATTTATAATGTACATAAATATTTCGTTAAGTAGGTTTTGATTTGTTTTTGAATAAAGTGATAATTTGTTTAGAAGGAAGTTGGTTGGTTTGATGATCGGTTATCTCTAATACGAATAATCCTCAGGGTACTTAGATAGTAATTTTATGAGTGGGAGGATACAAACATTCGAATAATCCTTAGGGATTTATCCAGTGGGTGTGATTATCTATCATTCTCACTGTAAAAACAACGCGTTCATAACTTATTTTTTCTTTATTTTTATCTTAAAATTTCAAGTACACGGTTTCTATCTATTTATCTATCAATAGGTATGTTTCCCCTGGCAATAAAATAATTTTGACGCACATCAACATACGAAATTGATCTAATTTTCTATCGCTTTGATTATCTATAAAATAATACGTAAGTTGTATATTTACTTAGATTAGATTACGTATATTTATAATAATTTGTTACTATTATATATTCAGGAAATGTTAACTACATAATTTTACGGTTTGTAAAAATAACTTGTTAATTTTTTAACATGACTTATTTGTAAGAAAATGTAAAAATATTTCGTTATGTATTTTTAATCTACAGTTATGCTTAGTATACTCTACTAACTTCTATCTTGTTTAGTTTTCAAGATTGCTGGAAGATACTTGGTAACAAGTATCACAAAATTTGGGACCATAATTGTGGGGATGTCAGATTTATCAATTTACCTAATTATTACATTCTCTTGCCTATACGAATATATAGGAAGGAAAGTATTGTTTACTTGTCGATATTTTGAAATCGAGTTTTCACCGGATCTACATGTTTTCAGACGCCCTGAAACAAAAAAAAAACATGGTTTTAGCGATCGGTCTGTGTGTGTGTGTGTGTGTGTGTATGTGTGTGTGTGTAAACGGAATATCTCAAGAACGGAACATCGTACGAACTTCAAACTTAAAACTTAAGTTAGATACCTTTAGAGGACCCGATACGAATATTTTCATAAAAATCGGTCAATCGAAAGTACTAGTAGTTTATTAGTGTAATTTTTCACTTTTTTACGATTTTCTCAAAAACGGCTCCTACGATTTTTTTAAAATCGCCTCATTTACTAACTTTTTTAAACTCTACAAGATAGGTTAGGCGCCATGTCTGCTGAAATTCTTGGGGAGGTTGTTTTCGAGTAAAACAATTGTTTTTTTTAAGATTGGAACTTATATATGCATTTTAGCGCAAAAATGAATGTAACAAAAGTTGTAGAGAATTTAAATCCTACAAATTTTATTTCCAAAATTGTTTTTATGACGATTATTTTAACAGTATTTAGCGATTTTCTGTGTTTTTTACTTGGTACCAAGTCACTAAATTTGAAACCATAAATGCGGGGATGTCAGATTTATCAATTTACTCGAATTATTACATTTATTTCATTATTACCTTATTCTGCCCATTAACAGACAGGTGGAGTGCTAAATTATTTCCACTCGATTTGTTAGTTCCAGGGCTACAAAAAATAGTTCTGTTTCTTATCACATGTTCAGCTAATTAAATTACTAAATCATTTAACAACAGAAAAGGTAAAGATGTAAAAGAGATTAGTGTCTTTTACACTTCTTAGGTTTTTGTTTGGCGTTATTCACTCATAATTAAAGTAAATATTTTCTCTAGTGACAACTTATTTACTTTTTTTACAAAGTGTAGTTCTTTCTGTGTAATTTCATGACTTTTATTATACCAGAAAGGACTCCGTTTACCCATCCTTATACATAATTAACGTTTCGTGTCAAAGGTCTTTCGGGACAGTATGTTAAATATAAAACTTCAATGTATGCCTCGACACCTAAAACCTAAAAATAAATTAGCTTTTACATTAGTAATCCATTATCGATTTTCTCCTCTAGGTCCAGGTCTGTAGAACCTATAACTGTACGGTCCCTATTTACTCATTTGTTGGCTTATTTAACGTCACATCAATTGTATTGTTACTAGAGACCAGACCCCTGCTGTGAGTTGAACACAGAAACTTGAGTTTTTCAAACTAAGATACCTTTCAATACAGAAGATTTGATTTAGTGTATTCACTGACCTGTAATCAGTAACAAGGTGAAACTTTTTATGTTAACCAGAAACTTATAATAAAGTTTTAAGCCAAAAGTAGACCTAAGGTATTGAATAAGCGGTTTAAAGGAATTAGAATGATATTGACAAAATAAAAAAAGAAACTGTAAAAACATCATGGATCGAACCAAGTTCAGAATAGAAACTTCAACAGCTTCCATGAATAACAAAAACAAAACACTAGATGGACGGTAGAAAAGAGAAAAACAACAGTGAAGGAATTCCAAGAGGTGTGAGCTGCAAGAAGTGCTTCGAAAAATGCCCTAGACTGAAAGTATTATGAAATGGTTTTAAACGAGATAAAATTGTGCTTTAGAAGTTATTCAACTGAAATACTTGACTTCCATGTTAATGACACCATTTTAAGATTCTAAACAGAAGAGATTGAAATAGAAATATTCTAGAAGAACATTACCTTTTCTAGACTTTGATTCTAAGTAAATTTATTACTATTGGTTTTGCTTGATCATTAGGTAAATTACTTTATCTTTTAATTTTTATAGTTCTATAAAAGTTCTTATCTAAACCAATGTGGATGCCAGATCTATGCCTCAGCTAAACCCTAGATTTCAACGTTAACAGCGTTAACAGTGCTGTTAACGCACCTTCATACGCTTCCAATAAATGTACCCTTCACACAAATCTAATCTGTTAAAATTATAAAACTATAACAATACACTAATCCTTGTTCTGAAAATTAACCCCAATTCGCAGACGGAGCAGATATTTGGGATAGATTTACTGATTAATTTTTTCACAGTTATAAAGCTAATAAATTGATCTCTTGTGATATTTTTAACAGTCGTTATATACTAATATAAAATCTATATGGTTTTATAAATTTAAAATATCCCTATAGGCAGGAGGAGAATTAAGAGTTAAATTACTGGCACTTGATCTGCTAGTTGCAGGGCTACAAAAAATATTTCTGTTTCTTATAACATGGTCAGCCAATTATATGACTAAAGCATTTAAGAACAGAAGAGGTATAAGTTTAAAAGACAAGAGTCAATGGTATCTCTTCTGGGTGTAATGAATTTCATTATACAGCGTTTGGTGAATGAAGTGAAGGTGTCATTTGCAGGGTGGAAAATAGATGCTTTTCAGATGGCCGGGCATTCCGACAAGCATACTTTTCTACTCAGTGAGGAAGGCATTCGTAAACCACCTCACTTCTCGTTTTACTTAGTAAAGTTTCTAGATATTTAAACCAGCTTTTCGACTAATGATCTACACCACATCAAATTAAAAATCTAAACTCACCGGTTGGTCAACTGGTAAAGTCCTCGCTTTAAGTCAGCTGTTTAAAAATTGTATTTCGGATACAATTTTCACTTTTATACTGATTTGAATAGTAGATCGTGGTTACTGGTGTACTTTGATGATTGGGGTTGAATTAACCGTACACGTTCCGGAAGAGTCGGCCTGAGTCTTAACATGACTACACCTCATTTGCATTGCATATCATCTTAAATTATCAAGCAGATCCTTGGTTTTCAGGAAACAATCAGTAAGATATTTAAACATGACGGTGCTGATTATTAGTGGTTTTCTCCTCAAAAACTATAAAACAATATAATAAATGGTAAACATTATATACTGGTTGTGCAGAGCTGCATTGTTGTAAATTTAAACAGATAAAAGTTTTAAAAAAATATTAAAATTCCTTTTTATAATAAAGTCAGAATAAAATAACAATAAAATGTCAGTACATTGGCAATGAAAAAGAAGCCAGGGGAGAAAGAACCAAAAAAATTACTAGATCCCAACAATTAACAAAAGAACTAATAACAAAAAATGCTTGTCAATCCACACTAAAATCAAATATTATAAAACATTTGTACAACCAGAAATTACGTATGGATGCGAAACGAAATTTAAGCTGAAGCAGAAAAATAGAACAGATAAAATTCAAAAACTGGGAAGAAGAATCATTAAAACCTATATAGGCAAAAAACACCACGTAGAGGGTAAATGGAGACTGTTACCCAACAGTCAAATCTACCGAGAAAATGAGCTAATAATAGACTCAATAAAAAGAAGAGAATATTGTTCTTTGGCCACTTAAGGGTTACCGGAACGGAGAAAATTGAAAAATTTTCACGTAAGTATATGGTTTTTTGCACATTATTGAAATTCAGAGTTTTTGCATACAATGATGTATGATTTTTTGGGAGTTTTTACAGTTGTTATAAAAAAATATGTTGAACCCTTGGGTTATTTTCTAAACGTTACTATTTTGCATAAACAAATATATTTTTTTGAATGACAAACGATAAATTCATAATTTTGTTTTAAAACTTTAACCTGGTATTTTAGAACAGTTGTGAATGTAACAGTTGAGGAATTTCCAGATTATGATCCTGGAATGGATCATTTTGCAGTACTTTTAATGCGTTCTATTTTAGCTTTTCCTGTTTCCCGTAAATAGCAATTTTTGACACATAGGAACATTTTCTCAGCCAATTGTGAACGGATTTTAATGAATTTTTTGCACAGCCTTTTTTACCAAATTGCAGTGTACTGAGTTAATATAAAAAATAATGTAAAAATAATGTGTTTAAATATTTATTTTTTACTTAAATAGGCAAAACATTATGCTTTTCAAAAGTAGTAATTCCAAAAAATATTTTCCTGTCTTCCTTACAATATACAAAGATGCTACTAATTCTGTGGGTGTAGAATAACCTGAAAAGTAACCACAAAAAATTGGACAGAATAACTGTAATACAGTAGTTTTTGAGAAAATTTTCCTTATATTAACATTACGGAGATAGGCATTCCAGGTATCCTTAATTAGAATGCCGGAAGAAAGAATAACCAACATTATAAGAATAAATCTTTATGGGAAAAAGCGGCACCAATTTGGATCAATGAAATTAAAGATGATACTAAGAATCGGGAATAACATTGGAAGATTTAGAAAATAAGATAGAAAAATTAAAAGTATTAAAAGATAAATACTTCAGATTCAAATCAAGGATAGTCAATAGAGGAGCGAGTAGAACAATTGTTTCGGATGAAGAATGACTAGCACGATCAGTCAGAATGTCAGATACTGAGAAAAAAGTCAAAGACGAGAGCTGGAGAAGAACTACCAATAAACTGACTTAAGTGATCCATTGCTATCTCTAAAGACAAAAAAATATTCAGAAATAAATATGATAAAATATATGTTAAAAGCTACATAATATATCCTATAGAGTAAAAGAAATTGCTTGTTATAAACAAATGAACATAAAAATATTAATTAATAATACGTTTGAAAATATAATATAAGACTGTTAAATATAAATTCAGGAAATAATGAAACTATCATAATTTAAAAACTTTAAAATGGTACAATTAAACACTGCATAATAAAATTTGTATAATAAGATACATCGAATAAATTTTAAGATATAAGAAACAGTCACTGAATACAAAATTTAGATTACTATCTTTCATTATAAACGTATATTATGAACAAATGGATATCGTTCGATTCGCCACACCTTTCTAAAATACTCTTCCTCTTTCTTCCCGTCGTAATCTGTAAGAAATCAGTCAAAGTTTTTGAATTTCGGTTTAGTATAGACTATTTATGTATTCTTTGTCTGGAAGTACAGTCAGCTTTACTTCTCTGATACGAATAGTCCCGTTTTATCGGTCAGAACTAGTTCTATTCTTGATGATTTCTGGGGTTCACTAACTCAGTTTAAGGCGTGAACTGTAGTAAATTTTATCACAGCCTTTTATTAACGGCCATTAAACTGGTTTTATTGAATTCCTTCAATATAACCCAGGTTATACTAATATGTAATATGCACACTCAATTGCTCCTATCTCAGGAAATGACTTTAATTTCACCTTTCTGTCAAGTAATTAACCCTCCTTATTTTTCTTCCTTTCTTTTTATCGTTTATTTTTTTATTTTGTTGGTCAAAACATGAAATAATTTTTTCATGATCATGAATATTGTAATTATTTTCACTTGCAAAATGATATGTAGGTTATGTAATAAGTATATACATGAATATTGTGATTCATGGCACATAAAAAATGTAATTTTTAAGAAAATATATGATGTGCATTCTAATTATAATTTATTTTCTGCAAAAGCAAACCCGGTTTTTAAGTATTGATTCCGTATAAAGTATATGTACATAGGATGCAACGCTTAAATTATTCTCAAAAATTATTTAGTCCATGTATACCTAAAGAATTAAATATGATATTCATTATGAATACTGAACATGTATAAATTATACAGTACATGAAATACAGTCGCAAATATACTAGTTAATTACATAATTTAAATCAACGTTTAAAAAATATTTGAATGCTTCTACTTTTGACCTACGAACAGGCCATTTTATGAAGTTTAAGAGGTGGCAAAAGGTAGGAAGGATTAAATAAGATAATTTGATTCGTATCCTTATTTTTTTCTTTTACGTTTGGCTGTTGTACATAGTAAGACTAATGAAGATAATTGAGATTGACAGGTGAAAATTATAGATGGAAAATACCATATCAGAAGAAAAATATAATCCCTAGCATAGAAACCAGTTGTTTTGACCACCACACTAACTGTTTAACTAAAAAAGTGATGACAAAATATCTGACTAGAAAATTAAATCCGGAACCACTGGCATTAAAACTACTCGTAGTTGCACTTACCACTACACTAATTTGCTGCCCAAAAAATGTGCTTCTGGTCTATAGATTAATATAAGAGAAACGAATAAACAAATTGTCTTGCATAAATTATGAGATGAAACTATTTTATTATTTCTTTTTTTTTTTAGTTCATCAGCCAAAAGATTGGTTTGAACCTTTAGAGACTTTACTAAGTAAAACAAGCGGTGAGATGGTTTACTTTCCTCACTGAGTGGAAAAGTATGTTTATCAGCATGACAAACCCTGTGAAAAGCATCTACTTTCCACCCTGCAAATGACACCTTCACTTCACTCACCACATGGTCTGGCTCTATAATGAATTTATTACACAAAGAGGAAATATCTCTGAATACTGTTTTTACACCTCTACCACTTCTGTTCTTAAATGCTTCAGTAATTTAATTGGTTGGCCATGTGATAAAAAAGAACAATTTTTTGTAGATATCCAATATTGTTAATAATATTATTATGATTGACCAATAATGAGCTCGTATACGAGCAAGTTTGTTTAATCGTCTTTCATAATGAAGTTCATTGTAAATCATTTACATCATACATGTTCATGTACATTTACATCATTTATATCTTCATCAATATATAAAAAATGGAATGTTGATATTAGGGCAGGTAGAAAGTGAACATGATTGCAGACTACTGTTGGTGCATCCATAGAGACGATCCGTAAGCTGGCTACAACAGAAAATGTGGCCTGAGAAGCGTTGAAAGGAAAAGAAAAAGTTATACAAGTCTTCTTAGAAGTAACAAATGCACAACGATCCTTTTTTAAATTTGATTTTTTTTACATTTGAGACCTCATAGGATCACTCTAGTTCACGTTTAGGTCTGTTCCAGTGTTGGGTTTCCTTGAAAAGCGCGCTCTCCTAAGCGTGGCTTCCTTTCGTTTGGCCCATATTATCTTAAAACGTTCTGATCTCTGTTTTCGGTCTTCGTCGGTAAACACCCTGTTATACACTCTTCTGGTTTTTGGTTTGAATTTCACCATATTAGCTTTGACTAGTTGGTTGTACTTAGCTGATTTTGTTAACAGGTCTTATTGAGTGATTCCAAGTTCCTCCATATCCCGCTGTAAGTACATGCTTCAGCCACCTAGGTCTCGACACGTTATTCCAAAAATGGCTGATCAGCCGGTTCACAAGTCTGGACTTTTTGGCTCTGAGTGTGAGTCCTAGGAATGATATTCTTTTCTTTCTAAAGTTATTTGTTAGTGGAGGGATTAGTTTGTAGATCTCTTTGTTGCGGATTAACTGCCAATGTCCTTCCATCATGTACCTTTTGTGCATGCACTTCCTAAGTATTTTTCTTTCTATTTTCTCAATTTTATCGGTGTCTCCTAAGCGATATAGTCCGAATAACGTTTCGCTGGAATAGTGAATTCCTGGGAAAACCACTGTTTGTTAGTGTCTTAGTTTAGTTTTGGTTGACAGACATTTCTTGTAGTAGATGTTTTGAGTGGTTAGCAGGGATTTATTGAGTGAGTGTATCAATTTTTTCTTGCCATATGGGTCTTTCATTGAGACAATTGGTTACGTTAATGAATACTTTTTATAAAAAGTTACCCGTGAAAAATATATATTGACCTATATGTATACCATGGAATTTTCCGTTTTGTTTTTCCAGTGTTGTGAAAAACCTTACGTGATGGGGAAAAACGGTGGCCATATTTGAAATAAGCGCACAAAATAACGTAAAAATCAGTTGTCATATTTCAAACAACTTTCAATTTCCTTAATTTTGTTGACCTGTGTTTGTCAACTAAATAGTTGAACCTGAAACCGGCACACAAGAATCCATAAGAAACAGTCATTAGTTTTTAAACAACTTATCCATTTATTGACCTGTGGAATCATACTAATTCATTTTCCGGCTGGTGTAAAAATTAAGCAACTTTCCTTCGGATGCCCTGTAGTCAATTCGCCATATAAAAACTATTTATCTTAACGCAGTATCTAATATTATTTTTTAAATATCTGTTTCTACGCAATTTAAATTGAAAAAAAATTACTTAAGACATTAGTAGTGCAGATTTTTACTTGTTAGGTTGTGGAATTAGCTTAAGGGCCGCAAATAACACAAAAAATTTAAAACTGATCTGAAATGTTGTAAACACGATAAAATTTACAGTATATCAAATAAAATTATTATAAATTTTTCACGAATATGTAGATAGCTGTAAAAGAGTTATTTCAGCAGGAATATGAGCAAAGAAGTAATAATAAAATAGCGTTGAAGAAAAATAGGCCGAGGTATTAAATTTCACGATAGCTGATATGTATTCTTGACTTATAATTACTTCACTACGGTATTTTCATTTTCTCTATTCAGATCGGTGCGTGCAATTTTGTAATTTTTATATTATATCGATATTTTTCTATTTCTGAAATGGTATGGTATTAACGAAATTCTTTTATACATTGACAAAGAAAACCTATTATATTTTTAATCCAACTTATTAGTCTCTACCATCGGTAAAAATGAAACTGACCTTTGGTATTTTACAACATTTCATTTTTATTTTAACCTCAGATTACAAGCGTTAAAAGTGTATGGAACGATTTTATGAATCTGATCTGTGTATTCGGTTCCACAAATAATCAATCTGAATTTCAGAATTCCAAGGTAATGTACTATTTCTGGTTATTTTTATCATTACTTCAACAGACTTTTATTAAGGTTAAAAATATTCTAACTATGTTGAATTGAGAAGCAGTCCGTTGTTAACATAACGCATTGACATTACTGCTATTAATATGATTAAATTCAGTAAATTAATGATAATAAAGTAAGGGAATGCCAATAACAGGCAGATGGAGTGTTAAATTAATTTCACTCGATCTGTTGGTTCCAGGGCTACAAACAATAGTTCTTTTTCTTATCACTTAGTCAGCCAATTATATGATAACTAGTTAAGAACAGAAGAGGTAGAGGTGTAAAAGACACCAGTCAGAGTTGTCTCCTCTGAGAGTAATGAATTTCACTATACAGCCAAACCTTGTGGTGAATGAAGTGATAGTTATACACTTTCAGGGAGAAAAGTGGGTGCTTTTCGGAGGGCTTGGCTAGCTGATAAGCATACTCTTTTAACTCAGTGAGGAAGGCTCTAGTAAACTTCCTCACTCCTCATTTTTACTTAGTGAAACCTCTAGAGGTTCAAATCAGCCTTTCGGCTGTTGACCTAAAATAAAAAAATAAGGGAATTGAGAACTTCTCGTAGGTATAGCCGTTCAGATTTTCTTATAAAATCCGTACACTTAAAAAAATTAAATATGAAACTATTCTTTTTTCTACCGAGCGGCGCATGTTGTCACTTTCCCCAAGGAGTGGGAGAACTTTCCATAATTTAACAGCAGTCTAACCCATCGGGTTGGTCCAGAGGTAAAGTCGTCGCCACGAGTCTTAAAAAGAAAAAAATTATCAGCTTAGTTTTTTTTTAATTTAAGATTTTAAATCTTTCAGCTACGTACAGAAATGTTGTCGGCTCTACTATATTTATAACAAAATATTCTATTACTAGTAAAACAGGTCTGGTTTTGATAGTTGCTTTATTTGATGAATTCAATGTACTACAGAAACTCCAAGGATTTTTCAAAGAAAAAATACCATGTTCACAATAAATAATGATTCACGACGTTCTATAGCGACATCTTTGATATTTTAGCAACATCTGAATTAAGTTAGGCTTACTTGTTAAATTATAAAGGTAAACTGATGGACCATTATCTGGTTATACGTAAAAGTAAAGACACCACTAACTTATAATCTTGTCAAAAGGTTAAATCGATATAAAACTAGCCTATTTCATCAATAAATTCCTTAACTGTTGTTTTTTAAAACCTAAATTTATACAAAAGCTTATGATAATGTGTTATTTGTTACTGACCGTTAGGTAATAGGCCGAATCTATTTGAATATTTGTCGCACTTCGGCCTTCGTTAGTGTCAATTAACTCCCATTGGATGACAATATTATTCTGAAGGCCGAAACGTGTCTTTTTAAATATTTTTTTATGATGTATAATTTTTAATGAAAATTTTGTGTTATTAGCTACTGTTCTTTTATACTTTATATCAAAGATAGACATAAGAGCAGTATCTTTACTTAATAATATATAATATATGTATATGGATCCTTTAAATCAATGGTTCTCAACCTTTTAGAAACTGCAACCCCTTTTTAGGTCGAGTATTTAACCAACCCCCTCTTAATTAAAATGTAAAAAAATCTACAGTAGATGTAATTTTTACTTAAGGATATGAGTTATGAGTAACTTAATTAAAAATAGGACATATTTTTTGAGATTTAAAACATGTGCTTTCCACAAAAGATCATCCTAAACTAGAAGTCTCACATATTTAACCTTATTTGATTGTTGTATTACCCCACACTTACACATATTAGATTTACTATAGAACAGATTATGTGAATTTGTAAATAGCAGTCATTATTATTTCTTCTTCTTCTTCTTCTGCCTTTTAAGGATTAGGCATCTCTGCCTTTTTCAAACCTCTCAAATCTCCCCATCTCTTTCTCGGGCGTCCTCGTTCTCTCCTGCCCTCCGGTTTATAGCCTAGTGTTTGCTTAGCTATCATATCCTCTCTCATTCTGCCCATATGCTCCAACCACTGCATTCTGTTCTGAGATACCCTGTCGTTTATAGAGAAGATGTTGAGTTCCTTCCTTATCTCGGTATTCCTGTAACGATCTTCTCTACTACACCCATATGTATTTCGAAGAAATTTCATTTTAGATGCCTGCAATCTACTCTCCTTTCGCTTTGATAGCACTCAAGTTTCACTGCCATAGAGTACGGTCGGCACGGCTATTGTTTTATAGAATCTCACCGTCGTGTTTTTGCTGGTGGTATTTTTTAAGGTGTGGTGAATAGTTCCGTATATTTGCTGAAATCGGTGCATCTTATCGTGAGCAACTTTATCCTGTAGGTATTTAATGTTGCAACCTAGATACTGAAAGTGGGCTATCTGTTCTAAAATATTATTATCTATAACAATTTCGCTTCTGACTGGTTCCTTCCCCTTGAATGCTAATTTTGTCTTCTTCGTCGAAACTGTCAACTTATATTCTTTGCATGATTTGTTCAGCATGAAGAGTGCTTTCTGCAAGTCATCCTCATTCTCCTGTAGCACTATCAGGTCATTGGCAAATAATAGGCAGTTTACAACCCTATCTTCTCATGTAAGAATACCAGTGTGTATTTGAGACTCCCATCTCCTGATCACGTCATCCAAATAAATATTAAACAAAGTGGGTGATAGACCACACTCTTGTCTTACTCCTCTATTAATAATATTACTTCTTCAGAATTGGAGTTCTCTATTACTATTATCCCTCTGGTATCTTTGTACAGGCTTTGGACTGCTTTTATAGGATGGGAAGGATATCCAGTATCTCGCAATATTTACCATAATTAGTTCGTTCATCCTGGTTAAAGGCCCTGCAAAATTCTTTGTTTAATAGCGGTGGAATGAGTAAATAATTTTAATTCATTAATATTTAATTTTTGTTTTTATTTCATGGAGAAGTACTCGAGTACCTTCTCTTAACGCCAGCTTATTAGTGACTCATTTATAGCTACTACTATTGGAAGATTGTAAATGAAATAAAATATTTAATTAATCTTAAAAATACCCAACGCAAACTCATTCATTAGTAAAATATTTTTATGTTTTTACGATTTAAAATTATTTGTCCACTTGCTGAATGAATAGATCAAAACTATAATAGGCTTTTTTAATTGCATAACTATTTTTATAACATGTAGTATTATATTAGTAATAGTAATAAGAGGAAACTGTTGATGTAGCACTTCTTAGCATAGTCATCATAGCTGGTACAGTTTGTAAAATAATGCGCGTTTAAACGTAATTAGCTACTGTCTATAATAAAAGGAGTAAATGGCCTCATACACGCTGAGATATACACAAAAAGAAAACAAATATCTTATATTTTAACCTGTAACTAATAATATCGCTGTGAGAAAATTAACATTTCAGTGTTAAGTCGCAAGGGTAGCGTACTATGTTAATGCTGGCTGGTGCTATATCTGTCTAATATGGATACACGTGTTACACCTAACAACAGACTCGAATGTTTCCTGTGAATTAATAGCATCCGGCAAAACAATAACTACGTAAATAATATTGTCCATTCAACACAAATGTACTAATGTAGAAAATTTTCTGCATGTTATTAATTAACTTATAACCTGAGTGACACATGAGGGTGTGCTTTGGCATAATTATTTTACAAAATATTCTTTCGAATTCCTTAAATTTAAAATTGTTAAAAATGTTTGATGTCTTGACTACAGGATTGTGGGTTGAAGTAATACTTTGTATTGTTATTTGAGCCCCCCTTCATTAGTAGTTCAGAACATATTTTAAAAGTTATAAACAGAAAACTATCTCTGCCTGATAAATTTCAGGTTTTGTCAGGGTGATCTTGAAAAACCTACTGCATAAAAGTAAATCGAATGTACGAAATAGAATCCATAAGTACGGCACAAGAAACAAACCCCTCCTTCCAGAAATATTAAAAACCGCGCTCTATGAGTGATATTTCTCACTTCGCTACCAAATTTTATAACCTGCTAGCCTGCTATAAAATATTGTAAAGAACAGAATGAAATATAGGAAATTCTGAAGGGACATCATGAAAGTACTGGTAAGTAAAATACAAAGTTAACTGAGCTCATTTACCATTTTTTTTGAGGTAAATAATTTGAAGACTAGTGAACTATTTTATTAACTTATCGTGGTACATTGTTTTTTAACTATAGTTGTATACGTTATAATACCTACTGCCTTAATTATTGGGATGATTGAGTGTATAAAACTTAATATACGAGTCACGTACGTTAATTTTTTTTTAACGAAGAAATAAGTATATTATAAAAAATTAATAATTATTATTAATTATTTATAAGTAAATAACATTTCGTATTTATTTTTTTAAGTATTTGAATTTAATTCGACCATATGTTACCTAAACATACAACTAAACAGAAGGAAATGCAGAAATAGATAATATTATCGGAAGGGACAATATGGAAGTGATGCTAGGTAAAACGGTGAGCTCACTTACCATATTTTTTGTGGTTAAAAGTTTTAAAAATTAGTGATATACGAGTTCGTATTATTTTTTAACATATCCTGGCACATGGTTTTTTAACCATAGTTGGATATGCCAGTTTCCACCACCTTGGTTGTTCGAATGTTTGTGGTATAGGAATATGGATGTGAGTAAAAAAATAATATAAAATGTTAATTTAAAAATTTCATTCATTATTTTGAAATATAATATTATTTATTAAATATATTTTTATCGGAATGTAAAGAAACTTGGGATAGCACAGTTTAAGAGGACGAGGAGAACTCTCCAAGAAAAACCAAACAATTATAATATGAGTACTAACATATTATTCTACCTGTACAAAATACATGGCAAACCATTGGCAAAACAAATTTTTAAGACAGTAAACACAATTAACCCTAAAGTATCAAATAAATGTTTTAAAGAAATCAGAAGGGATAGAAAGAAACTGGAATAAACCGAGAAAACATAATGATAGATATAAATTTAGACAACTGATAACTGCCTTTGAAGGCTTCCACGAAGACCAAAAACGGAACAACGGATGTACAGAAGAAAGAAGAAAAGACTACATTAAAATGATTCTGAGAGTTAGACTGCAAAAAGAGTTTCAAAATGTCTAAAGTCATTTTACAATGTCTAAAGTTTGCCGTACAGGAAAATATGAAGAACATTGTATTTTCTATTAAATCTGTGGTTCATTTCAATGGACAAATAAGAATTTTCCCTACAACCTCATCTAAAGATACCCACTGGCAGCAATCTCAACTTGGTTCGAAGGGTTGTAGTACTTTGGTGTGGAAAGAAAAAAGAATCCACTACACTAATGTCCATATTATGAATATAGAAAACTCAAATTTGATCCTTAGTTTCCAGTAACCCTCTGATGGGTGGAGAGAGCTCATAATCCCTAGATAGAAAAACGAATTTCAAATCGAAATTTTATCAGGTGGGTATAGTTCAGCGTAGAAGAGGTCCTGGGTTGAGAAGAGAATCTTCGAAGATAGATTAGCGCACTTGGTATAACGTGATAACACTATAATTAGGCCGATTTTGTGTGGTTTGATGCGGCTGCATCCAAAGTTCAGATAGCCCAATTGGTTGCTGAACTCCGTTTTTAAGAAACGGTAATGTTAAAAGAAAATATCAAATTAAGAATCTGCATAAACAAAGCATTTTTTCAAACAGTGATTCCCAGTCATTACCTTTAAAAAGCTGCATGTGGAAAGTATTTTCTTCCTTAAGAGAAGCCGCATAAAATATGATTATTTTGATATCAGTCCACAGGAAACTGCGCAATATTAGTTGACAATTTAACTGTAGGTATATTTTAAATAATTCAACGATAAACCGTTATTTTTAAAATATTAGTAACATAACCTCTATGAACACTAAATAACATTATGTTCGACATTATTTATTTTAAATAAAATAAATTTTCTTAGATAAACCACACGTACAATTCACCTAAATCAACACGTGTTAAATATTATTTGCACTCACCACATAATTCTAGTATTAAAAGTGTTTCAGTACGTGAATGGAATGTATTTATATAGATCAATACGTAAATTGTGTTTATATTTTTATTGTACAAAATGCATAAGGTAACCTAGTTAGTAATTATTTTATTCCTTTATGTAGGCTATAATTTACCATTTAATTCTGAATAAAGTTTTAAATTAGGTTCACCATTTCATTTATAATGATCATCTGTAGAGAATCTGTATAGAAAAATGTATTTAAATATCGATCCTAAATGTAGTGACATAAATCGATATGATTTTGTGTGACAAATAACGAGAATGGTTAGAAAGGTCGAAAAACCAAAGATTCTTTAAACAAGTTACAATCAAGCCAAAAAATTGAACAAGAACGTTTTGGTAATGAGCTTTATTATCCTTAAATTATCAGGAATTCCTGCAGGGTGGTTTATTGGCATATCATAAATATTTAATAATGTTTAGTATTTAATAATATTTAATAATAATTAATTAGATATTAGGCATCTTCAATAACAATACTGTTAACATTATACAGTGATATTCTAGAAATGGCTGTTAGAATTATTGTGTATTGGAGTGTGTTGAATAATTATAGCTCAGGAGACCTAAAACTAGGTTCATCCTCATTGACTACATTTTATAACACATTTACTAGTTTACGGAAACTCCTGATCTTCCTGTTGTCGTCCTTTAGAGTTGATTTTTTGAACAATCAGCTGACGGAGAAGCTTTAAAAGTTCATAGTATCCAGATATGTTCTAATTGTTACTGTCAGCAACATATTATTTAATGACGAAATCCAAGACGTGGTATTTGACTTTACTAAGTTTCGGCGTGGGCTTGTTAGTTTCATCTGCCTTAGCGTCGCATACCTAACATGTTGTTGTTTAGGTCATCAGCCGACAGGCTGGTTTGAACCTGTAGGATTTTAATAAGTAAAACGAGGAGTGAGTTGGTTTACCTTACCTTCCTCACTGAATGGAAAAGTACGCTTATCAGCTTAATGGGCCTTCTGAAAAGTACATATTTTCCACTCTGCAAATGACACCTTCACTTCATTCACCACAGGGTCTGGCTGTATAATGAAATTCATTACTTTCAGAGGAGATAACTCTGATTAGTGTTTCTTACACCTCTACCTCTTCTGTTCTTAAATGATTCAGTCATTTATTTAATTGGCTGACCATGTGATAATAAACAGAACGATTTATTTTAGCCTTGAAAAGAACAGATTGAGTGTAAATAATTTGACACTCCACCTGTCTGTTGTGGGCAGATTCCTCACATAACAGCACGTAATTTTTATATCTTGCTGTTAAATGGTTGTACGGATTAAGCGAAGTCTATATTAACGAGGTGAAAATTAATGAGGTACTACTGTATTAAAATTCTAGACTTCTTTTAGTGATTTTTGGAAATGTGGTTAATAGTAATACAGAGAGTTGTGAATTGAAACCGGGAAAATCAATAAATCATTTAATTTACTCCTCTGAAGCAAGTAAACTGCACGTTTGTAATAAAAACGGTATATACACTCATTTAAATTATACATAATAAATATTTTATAATAATGATTCCAATTAGAATAGTGTTACGTACTTAGTTGTAAAATAAGATTCCGAACAAAAATACAACCTGTAGGGATATATTACGATTTTATAATAATCTTGTTCATCTTAAAAATTAATGTTTGCTTTGTACTCTTGCTTTAAATATTTTCAATCCATTCACCCACAACCTTCAACACAATCTCTGTTACCTTTCTCATACTCTCTCACTTTCTCATACAAATACACAAGCACACATTTTACAAGAAAATATGTGTTTGTATTGAGTATTTGTGTGGGAGCGGCTAATGGGTGCCTCCAGTCATCGGCTTATCTTCAGTGTGTAAATATTTACATGTACATAAACAAAAATGCCACTTAGGGCTTTCATTCCTTTTTTCTCTCCACTCAAAGATATGCTTGTTCAACAAGTAGGCTTAAGTTAGCTTCCGTCAGAACAGTATAACCTATTGAATTCTTATACCATCCAATCCAAAATCAATCATTATTTTCGCATTATAATGGGTCATAAAATATGCTCCACGATTATTATCGGTTTATTGTTCTGTATTATATTTTGTAAAGAGATCGATAACCTTTTATTACTTTCTGAAACACATTGTACCATTATAGGTCCGCGGTAACTAATGTAGGAGTTTATTTAAAGGACTAAACAAAAAATAATCAAGATAATTTAATAAAGGTAAATGATTTCATGATTAATAAATAATAAATCTATGTCCGTCAAAAGATTTCATATGTGATACTAGAAAAAACATCCGTTAACACCTACTGTTATTTTTTTAAATCCATTTATTCTTTTAACGTCGCATCAACTGCAATGGTCAGTACCGACAACGCGACGTTGGGGTGTAACTGTGTACAATGAAGGATAAAATGATTTTTGTAACGTATGAAAATATGCCGTGCTTGAGTGGGATTCGAACCCACGACCGCATGATGAGAGTTGAGCACGTTACCAACCACGCCAATGCGTCCGGCGCCTACTGTTATTGTTTTATATGTTATGGAATTTTACTCTTAATTTTATTTATGTAATATATTATTCTTGTTAAATAGGTTATTTAGGATATTTTATTGTATATAGGATACAAACTTATTGAAACAAATTTTTACTTTCTCTTGCCCTATATGAATATCTAGGGAAGGAAAGTATTCTTTTCATGTAGATTTTTCGAAATCGAGTTTTCACCGGTTATACAAGTTTTCAAGCCCCGTAAACCCAAAATCATGTATTCAGTGATTGGTCTCTGTGTGTGAACAAAACTCAATCACAAAATCTCAAGAACGGAAAATTCACAAGGGTTAAACTTGGAACTTAAGTTAAATATTATTGGAGGACGCGACATGAACATTTTCTTCAAAATCGGTCAACCAGAAATTGTAGTTTATTCAAGAAATTTTTTCAGTTTTTTGCGATTTTCTCAAAAATGGCTCTTACAATTTTTCCCAAATCGCCTCTTACTACATTTTCTACCCTCTATTTTTTTTTTGGTCGGTCCGATGGCGTAGTGGCTTATAATTGTTATTGAAAGACCAAAAAAATGGCTGACGAAATAAATATAAGAGAGCTTCGAGAGAAAATGTTGGCAACGTTGCTGGCAGGTCATTGGCTAGCTATGAAGTGGTTAGGGGGCAATGCGTACGTTCAGAGCTAATCTGCCCTAAAAAATAGCATATAGAAGTTACTGATAGTAATCAGAGCTCCTTTTTAATTTGATTGAAAATCCAGAATCTATTGATAATATGATAAAAAAAAAATGGTGAAGCTAGTTTTGATAAGTGAATTATATGAATGCTTTTTGATAACCTTCTAATTTAATAATAAGCATTTTTAATTTTTAATTTACGAGTATTAAGAAAAGCTTAGGTGAACTTCTTCATTTCTCTACTGATAAAACCTTCAAATAGTTTTCCAATTAACTAATTCTTAATTTTTTTTACCAAATTGTTTCAATTCGTGAGATGGCTTTAAGGCCAGCCAAGTTAGTCAGCAGGTAGAAAGTCACTATTATTATTTGTTAAGTAACATCGGTTGGGCAAGCGACTTCGTATGGTGATCAGCTGACAGCTGGTCACCTCACTGGATATAGTATCAAGTTCACCTTTAAGCCTGTTTCCACCAGAATGAACTGCAACGTTAGAGATACCTTTTTGGAAGAATAACAGTTAACTGTAATATTATAATATTTATCTTCACCAGTAAAAGCTGTTATTTGGTATTTCTTAACAAAATTCTGTTATGAAAAATTTTGTCTTCTATTTTTGAAACATTGTTTATCCATTCTCAGAGAAAAAAGTGTACCATGCAGATTTTTAGAGGACGAAGGTGTCAAATACATAAGAAAGTTATGAGAAAAGTGGTAGGTACTGAAAAGTTATGTTCAAACAAATTTTAATTGCATACAGAGGTAGGTAATATGTATTTACCAAAATGAAAGAAATTAGGCAATTCATAAAAAGATGAGAGCTTTAGAATTTTGATTTCATTTTTCTCAAAACTATATTCTTGTAACATAACACCTTCTACCACTAAGTTCTTCAATTGTAGTATTTAAACTGCGTAGATTGAAACTACAATAATTTATTTAACGTTCAAATATTTCAATCTAATATTAACCGTAAGTTATATTAAAAACTAACTATGAGTCATTCAAATTATATAGCAGAGTTTTTATATATAAATATTAACAGAAATAATAGTATAATAAAAACTTTTATTACATATAATAATCGGTATCAAATTTTCAAATACAACACATATATATATTTAATAAATATATCTACGAATATAATAATTTTATGCACGAATATATGCCCTAGAGTTCGTTTTATAGGACTGCACAGTAGGTGTCTATAGTGACATAGAACTGCTTTTAATATGCTTTCACTTATATATATTGTAAAATAAATTGATCATTCAAAGAAAAGAACTGTTAATTAATTTCGATTTACTCCGCTGTAATATTCGAACCAGTGTGGGGGCGTGTCGAGAAAGGTAACGTATTACGCTTCAGGCATACAAATCAGTCAGTAAAACCTCCTTCAAGTTATTCCTCGGTACAATACAGTGTTGTACTCTTTGAAAAAAAAACCACTACTGTCGAATCCGCCTTTTTTATCGGTAGGATGTTCAGTAGTATCTATTATATTCTGTGCACTACCGTACCGACAACTATCTCCACTGTATAATCATGCGTGGGTCGGTCATTATATTTTATGAGTAATCATACGTCCATTTAAAAAAAAGTAAAGAATTATTTAAATTTCGTAGCAGCTAGTTATTCAACCATTATTATAATACAAACTCTTTTATTATAATATAATAAACGGTTCTAGAACAATAAAAGTTTAGAAAAACTTATATTTTGTTTTATGAATACACTAACAATATTGAACTATTTTATTTTCAAAACGAAAGATTCAAATCATAGGGAAAACTATTCATTATTTCAAAAACAAAGGAATATATATTTTTTTAAATTCTTTTTACTTTTAAATGTAGTATTATATAAAGATTTTCTTCAGGTAGATAAAAAACATAAATGACTACTGAACAGGGTTGTAAGATTAAACTTAAAGATAATTTCATAAAAAAATGTATAATAAAACAGTAGGAAAAAGATGAAGACTGTATAGATAATCATGTTTCTTTATAAAATAGTGTAAGAAGTAACTAAATGAAAGTTAATATACTTTTTTTCATAAAATAGTGTATTAATAAAAACGAGAATAAAAGAAGTAAAAAATAAACTTATTTCAAGTTTTTATTTTCGCTATATACTTTTTATAAAGCAAACATTATAGAAATGTTTATATCGGATTTATTGGACAATTATTCATCATCTATTTGAAGTTGTTATTTTACTCAGATATTATTTTTATCCTTATCCTTTTTTAATTTTCTATGAAGTGCAAATCGTTTTTAACCAAAATTTGTGTGTGATTCAACTAAAGAATTTTGAAAATTAGATGTTTTTATTAATATTTGTTTTGACATTTTTTATTGAAAATTTAGAATCTGTTATTACAATATTATATCGATTTATAAATATAACGCTAAAGTTTTAAAACTTGAATTACTTGCTGGAGCTTGCAGTCATCACAACAGTCCTACAATTGGTAAAAAATATATCTTAGCCAGGAGCGTTTTAAACGTCTGTACTGAGTGCCTGGTATTGCCCTAGTGTAAATGTTTTGTATGAGGGGGTTGATATGTAATTCAAATTTGTCGTGCATCGTCTTGTGTTTGCCCATAACGGGCAGGTGGAGTGTTCAATTAATTGCTCTCGATCTGTTGGTTCCAGGGCTACAAAAATTAGTACTCTTTCTTATCACATAGCCAATTATATGACTGAACTATTTAAGAACAGAAGAGGTAGAGGTGTTAAATATACTAGTCAGAGTTATCTCCTCTGAGAGTATTGTGTTTCACTACACAGCCAGACCCTATTGTGAAAAAAATGAAGGTGTTATTTGCAGGATGGGATGTGGGTGCTTTTCGGAGGGCCAAGTATGCTGATAAGCATACTCTTTTAGCTCAGTGAGGAAGGCAATAGTAAACACTCCTCATTTTTACTTAGTAAAACCTTTAGAGGTTCAAACCAGCCTTTCGGCTGTTGACCTAAACAACGTCTTGTGTAGTTGTTTCGCGACGTCATTTACGTATGGGATTTGTATCTCTTTGTGCAACATTAAGTTTGTGGCGTTTGTGACGCGTTATCGTTCATAGAATCTTGTTTTGAATCGCTTGTATACGTTTCGTGAGTAAAAGGTTTAGCATATCCCTACAGTTGAACTGGATATCTCCAGATTGGTCTTATGACTGTCTTGTAGATTGTTGTATTTGTGACATATTTAATTTAGAACGTCTATCGAGTAAGCGTTTAGTTAATAGAAGCGTGTTTTGAGTTTGCGGCGTTTGTTTTAACATATGCATTCCATGTGTAAGTGTTTTCTGTCTAATTGTAAGCCTAAATAGCGTGTTTTGAGTAATTTGAGTAAGCGGATTATTATTAACCTAAACGGTTCAGCAGTTTTGTCCTCTAATAGTAAACGTCATTTGTTGCGATTTGTTTTCATTAATTTTATTATCCTAACAAACATCCCTGTGTTACACCAAGTTAACATAAGCAACATTTTCTCCTACTTATCCACTCTCTTTTACATTTTTATGTCGGTTTTCTTAAATAAGCCGTTTTCTTTTGACATAAGTTTTACAGGACCTC
The DNA here is from genome assembly GCA_035578175.1 of Catonia carolina. Lineage (NCBI taxonomy): Eukaryota > Metazoa > Arthropoda > Insecta > Hemiptera > Achilidae > Catonia > Catonia carolina. Next base: position 58,677,807 of record JAQMRL010000008.1, on the reverse strand, counting down.
AAAAGAAATTATTCTTTATGATCGGATTGTACGAAGATACCAAAAAATACTTTTCCTGGAATATTTTATAACATCATTTATTTTCTAGTCTTTATCATTGTAAAAAGTTAGCATGTGCACATAAATTGAATATTGTGTAACAATTTAAGGAAGATGAACCCAGCAGGTTTTTGAGAATATTTTCTTTATTTAGCTATTAAAAACCAAATTTTCTGATTAAGATGAACCCTATACAACTACGTGAACACTAGATGAACTGTATAAAAAAATCACCAGTAATAATAATTACCATAAACAACTACAAAATAGCTGAATCTTGGTGACAATACATAGCACCAACAAAAAATATCGAATAATTAAAATAATATAAAAATTTAGAGAATGGTTTCATAGTTAAGAAGTTTTTTTTTATATTTTGCTGACGTTTTTTTTAATTAACTTGTAACGTCTTTTTTAATTAAAATTTTCAATAATCTCTCGTAGGAAATCAAACGTATTGTATAACAAATTATAAAAAAACCAAAATTTTTAGAAAATTGGTTTTTTATAAAGATTCTGAGTCATTTTTAATATTATTTTATCTACATGCAAAAGATTGCGAATAATAAATAAAATAAACACAGCAAATATCAGCGACCCTATTTGGAAATCATCATCAAAATAATGCAGTGTAGAATAAAAAAAAATATATAAATTATTTAAAATAATAGTATAACTTCTTTTATGTAATTATCTTTTAAGGTCTTTCAAACTTTTACTGGTGTTGCCGGTAAAATATTTTAACAATCGCTTTTAAATATAAATTTGCAAGTAAAATAGATGTAACTGATAATATAAAATAAGTTAAGAAAAAACTTGTGAGTATACTTAAGGTTTGTTACTTAGTGTTTTAAAAGTACATTATTAGTCTAATTTGTCGCAAACAATCTATGACAATACTTAAATCTAAATTTTACATGTCTCGTTAAAACATTTCGTTAAAACATTTCGTTAAAACATTTCCTTTAACATTTCCCGATCGAAGTTTTATGCATTAAGAAGTTTTATATTGGATGATAATTTGTTAAAAACAGAACAAAACTGTAGTGAATTCCTTTCGAATACTTTTTTAGTTCGTTAGTTTTCAAATCTGAAGTCTCGGAAGTCGTCGTTCTGGTATGTTTAATAAATTATAACTGTACTTACGTTTGTAAACTTTGTGTCCTCACAATTTTTTTTAGCTTTTTATTTGTTATCGGGTACTATACAGTATTGACAACTACCCAATTCGATCGCTGCTTTTTTCAGTAACATTTGTCGTGGATTATGCATGAGTCACGATACAAAGTCGCTTGCCCAACCGATGTTACTTAACAAATAATAATAGCGACACACTACTGATAAAATACTGAAACACTTTACTGAGTGTAGTTTATATTTTAATTCTAATGAAATTACTCAGATTTTCTCATATTTGCTTAAAGTTATTGTATTTATTAACTGATTGCAAAAGAAATACACTGTTACAAAAACAAAACAAAAAAGTTACCATAGATTCAGAACGGTTTGTATCAGAAGTTTCTTTTAAAGTGATATTTTTGATTTGCATCCAAGTAGCCAATAAATTTCCGTTTCTGCTGTGTGTGTTTTCTTCTGATAAAACTAGCAAAAGTAATTTTACATCATTATTATTTCTTATGGTATGTTTAAAAGATTAATTAAATTTTAATTATTTGATCTTGTTAATTACAAGAAAAGACAATTAACTTTTCCATTTATAATTAAAAACCATAAATTTATATTGAATAACTTATCTTATATAGTTTACTTACTGATTTATTACAAAAAGTGGTGTTGTTTTAAAGTATTTATATATATTTTAAAAGTGGAAATCCTTATTATAGGGGTGATAAACAAAAACATGTAAGGATATACTTTGTCGTACTTGTTGAGAAGTATTGAAGTAAAACAATTCATATAAGGAAACCTATGTATTAGTAGCAAGGCAATAATATTAAATATATAAAGAAGATTTTTTTTATAATCGTTACTTTTTATGAAACTAGACTTTACGTTTTGAAATAGTAAAGAGTTTTCTGTATTAAGAAAGTCGCGCAACGCAATGTGGGGTCCAAAACCTGCGTGGAATATACATTGAGGTTAGTGCAGTTAAGTCGATATACGTTTAAGCGAGCGTTATGAATGTGTGGACATTCCTACAGTATATAACAGAGCTTTACCACTCTTGTGCGATTTGAAACGCTCTTCTATCTTTCTCCTATATACATCTTCTGTCTTTATTTCTTCCGTTTTTTCTCACACATATTTTTATTACCTTCTCTTTTTGTTATTATTATATCCTCATTTACTATCTCGTTCTTTGCACAATTGTCACCTAACAATAATTATGCCCAGTTGTATTCAATCTGTTGTTGTTGTTATTATGGTAGATAAGATGAGACGTCCACGTGGAAATCTTTCTACACATCCATCGATTCATTCCATCAGCATTTCCGTTAAATTCGATTTCTCACCTTCCATTTTAATATTATAACCAATTTAATATTTATGCCTTTAATTAATGAATGAATTTATAATATTCGTGTTTAAATTACGGATGTTTAAAATGTTGTTAAATTATAACTAACTAATTAGTTTAAAAAGAATGTTGCTTGTACGTATGTTTTAACAAAAAAGGAATGGACTACTTCAGATATTCTTATTAAACTACTATAGTGCTAAATTACGTATAATCTAAAGTTATTAATATAGGTACACAATTTTTGATATACAGTCAAACTTCTACTAACGGACACTTTTGCATTGCAGACAATTTCTAATAGCGGACAATTTTAAAAGTCCCGGCATTTTCCCGTAAGACAAAATACTAAAATATTTCCTAATAACGGACGTGGACAGTTAATTTGTATGGTTTTGAAAATTACATTTCTGAAAAGCGGACAAAACTTGTCCACAAAAAAATGTTAGTTCAGTGTATGTAATACATTTTCAGATCAGAAAAATATTGAGTGGAAATATTGGGTTTAAAAATATTGAGTGCATAAGTGGTTAAATTTATAAATAGCATTCGTTCTTTTTTTTGACACTTTTAATTAAAATTTAGTATTTGTTATTAAATTAATATAGCAATTTCTAAATGTGAAGCTAATGTTCCAAAACTTGATTTACTTGAAGGAGCGTGCAGTCATCACCACAGTCCTACAGTTGGCCAAGAAGATCTCTTGGCCAGAGGCGCTTCAAACGTCTGCGCTGAGTACCCGGTATCGCCCTAGTGTACATGTTTTGTATGAGAGGGTTGTCATGTAGTTCAAATTTGTCATGTATCATCTTGTATAGTTGTTTCGCGACATCAATTACGTATGGCATTTGTGACGAACTTCCTGAAATGTACGAAGTCAATCCTGGTGTACCACAAGGAAGCGTAATTGCACCAAGGCTGTTTTCTGTAAGCACCAGTGACATACCAAATTGTATCTATACAACTATGGCTATGTTTGCTGATGATAAGGCAGTTCTTGCGGTTGATGTCGATCCTGTAATTGCAACTCGAAAGGCACAAAACCATTTACACCAGATAGAGTCATGGCCTTAAACTTTTGAAAATTAAAATTAATGAAAAAAATCGCAACAAATGACGTTTACTCTTAGACTACAAAACTGCCCAACCGTTTACATTAATAATATTCCGCTACCTCACACTACTCAAACACGCTACTTGGATAAAAACTTACATGGAACGCACATGTTACACATACACGCCACAAACTCAAAACGCGCTTCTATCAACTAAAACGCTTACTCGATAGACGTTTTAAATTAAACATGTCACACAAATTAAAAATTTACAAGACAGTCTTAAGATCAATCTGGACATATGGAGTTCAACTTTGGGGATCTGCTAAACCTTCACACACGAAACGTATACAAGCGATTCAGAACAAGATTCTACGAACAATAACGCAATGCCCCTTTTACATCACAAAATCAATGTTGCACAAAGACTTACAAATGCAATTCGTTCTTAAAAACAAAAAATTATTTTATTACTATAGGTATTGCGTAAATTGTGTAATCAACTTATGTATAATCCTGGAAAACAAACTTAAGGTATGTTGAATTACTTGTAAGTACTGTACAAGCATGCATATTTTTTATATTGCATAATTCGTTTTTTTTTTGGTAATTTTATATACATGTACTATATACCACAAACTTATGTACTAAATAAATGTTTTTTTTTCATGCATAAACGTACATAGTGTGTATTTTATATATTCTTGTTAATACGTTAATTTACGCAATACATAATATAAATACAGAAAGTTGTGTATTATACATATTTTTCATTAGCGGACACTTCTTTATAGCGGACAAATTTTTTGGTTCCTGCAAGAGTCCGTTTTTCAGAAGTTTGACTGTACTTACCTACGAATGAGGTCAAAAATAATGTTAAGTTCAAAATCAGCCAGATTAAAAGCAGAGCATTTTGAGACTTTTTTAACGTCGATGAATGAAAGCATAGACTCACTATGGCGGACATCTAAGAAGTTTTTACAACACCGAAGTGTTTCTTTGCCACTGAGAAATTCAGATGATACTTGGGCGAAAACGGAAAACGAGAAAGCTACTCTCTTTGCGACTCATCTAACCAGTGTATTCAAACCACACGAAGATGTGGAGGACGTGAATTTTATACAAACCGTCAATGAAGAACTGCAGTCACCTCTCCACCTTTCACTGCCTCCACAACCATTTACGATCGATGATGTCGAAAAGGCAGTACAACGGCTGCCAAAGAGAAAATCGCCGGGATTTGATCTCATTACATCTGAGATACTGCAACACCTACCGAGAAACGGCTTACGCTTTTTACTGCTATTATTCAATGCAGTCCTTCGTGTGGCGTATGTTCCTGGACAATGGAAATTTGCCGTAGTTAAGCTTTTCTTGAAGCCCGGAAAGCCGTATTACCTACCTTCATCCTACCGTCCTATCAGTCTCCTTCCGATGACAGGAAAAGTATTCGAACGTCTCTTACTACCACGCTTGCAGATACAATGTGAAAACGCCAACATTATTCCACCTCATCAATTTGGATTTCGGCCGCTACATTCGACGCCACAACAACTACACCGAGTTGTGGACTTCATTTCGGAGGGTCTAGAAAGGAAAGAGTATGTCACTGGCATTTTCTTGGATATCAGCTCCGCGTTCGACAAAGTATGGCATGATGGACTACTATTTAAATTGAAAAGTGTTTTAAGTGACTCGTACTATTTGGTTGTAAAATCATTTTTAGAGCATAGATTCTTTGAAGTCCAGCACGGTACTGCTTACTCTGAGCTGCACAAAATTAACGCCGGAGTACCCCAAGGGGCAATACTATCCCCATTTTTATATAGCGTATTTGCATCGGATATGCCTATTTTGGACACATCGGTAACCGCGACGTATGCTGACGACACAGCAATTCTTGTACGGGAAAAGGGCGCGGATGAGGCTTCCAGGTTAGTACAGCGACATCTTTTATTAATACAGGACTGGCTTACCCGTTGGCGTATTAAGGTGAACCCAGTTAAGTCAACACAGGTTACGTTTACCTTACGACGTCAAACTTGTCCACCTGTGATGCTGAATAACGTTCATATCCCCCAAGCCAGAGTGGTGCGGTATCTTGGTTTGTGGCTTGACAGACGACTAACTTGGAAGCATCATCTGCGTACTAAACGTTTAGAACTTAACCGCCGCCAGAAGCTACTCTATTGTTTAATTAACCCTCGATCGAAATTGAACCTCCGCTCCAAAATTTTATCATACAAAACCCTTTTGAGACCAATCTGGACTTATGGTGTCCAGCTATTTGGAGTAGCGGCAGAGAGTAATTTAAAGTCGATCCAGGCCTTTCAATCAAAATTCTTAAGACTTGCTTCTGGCGCTCCTTTTTATGTAAGCAGTAAAACCCTCCACGACGATTTCAAAATTCCGACAGTGAAGGAGCTAACCGCGTCCTTGTATAGTAAATTTCACGAGCGACTAGATGTCCATCCAAACCAACTAGCCCGTGATCTAGCTACAAGGAACTTTCCACCTGTGCGACGTCTAAGGCGAAAATGGAGTAGAGACCTCTTGGTCTAAATAACGGATAATACCCATAGTTACAAATGGAGAATGTGCCACTGGGTACCTCTTCTCCTTAATGCGAAACTCCCCACCACCATTTAAATATTATTTACGGAAATTGTGCAGCTCAATGTACAGTACCGTAATAAAAATTCAAGACAAAAAAAAAGTTCAAAATCGGGTGTGAAACACTCACACAACTTTCTTTTGCCAAAGCAAATAATTAACAATATAACTAAATATCTACAATTTGAAACATATCTTGTAGGGTTTTGTGCGGTACTGAAAACAAATAAACTTGGTAGTTTTTAAAATACAAATAATTTAGGAATCTAATCTGGACCTGTTCTAATGCATGGATTTGGGCAGCGTAATAAAAAGCCCACACAACCGAGTCGAATTCCAACACTGATCTGACAAAAGAAAAGTACAGAATCTTCAGAGCATCCGTATTATTTATACTAACACAACTTCTTTTAATAAACCCCCAATAAGCGGTTGCCTTTTTTGACGATATTTGTTACATGTTGATTAAATAATTAATACGATAGAAGACAAAACTGCGTAGAAATTTTCCAATTTTTAATCCTGACATTCAGTTTATCAGACAATACCGTCTCAACCAATGCTCCATTAAATTCTAATATTGAATTCCATGTAGCGATAATTTTTATTTTATTCTACAAACAGGAATTACACATTAATATAAAAACTAATAAAATTACAAATAATCATGAAAACTATTTCATAAATTTATACCATTTAAAGGATCGTCCCAATTTTCCAGGATACTAAAAAAAGAAACATAAGTAAACTACTCGTATACGGTTTATAATAAGACTTTCTATTTACAACCATAAAATTTTGTAATCATTATAAAATAATGAGGTAGTAAATGAAACATATAAAATGTAATTATTATTCTTTAAATATTTAATAAAAAAAGAAATCAAACTGCAAACAATTTATAAATTTTCAATTACAGCACTCTACATGAACGACTATCATAACACAATACGAAATTATATTAAAAACTCCATTTACAAAACATTATAAGGTTTCTAATAATCACATTTTATTGCAAAACAAAATAACGTATGTAATGTATAATAAAATGAAAACAGAAGTTAAAGACAAAAAATATATATTTATAATACGGATCATAAACTAAAACCACAGCAGTAGTTTAAAACATGATTGCAAGGTGTAAATAAAATAAAATAAAAACTCCGTAATGTATCTTTAAGCCACGTAAATGTTTTAACCGTTATTTTGGATGTGTAAAAATATTATTTAGGCCATTTGTTTTCAGTTTTCATTTTGTTGTTTGACGTTTTCAATGGGGTACTCTGTATTTATTGTTGTTGACAATTTGCAAGGCGCATTAAAAATAATTTGCTTAGGTTCTGTCTCTTTGTTTACCTGTTCTCCGAACAGGAATCTACTAAGCAGAAAAGAATATCACGTTTGTCATTCATTATTCAAGGGAGACCTTCAGTTGGCTTTGCCGTTTCTAAGAACTATTTGATAAACCTTTGTGAGATATTGATACAGAAAATATTGACGGGTTTTATAATTTATTGAATGTTGAAAGTTAATTTTTTATTTTGATATGTTACATATTTAACTGCTAGTGAATTTCCTTGTGGTTTTTAAGTCCGTTATATTAAAATGTAACTGAAGTATTCATGTTATTTCTTTTATATTATTGACTTTAGTATTTTATTTGTCATACCAATTTTCACCAAGGGGGAGCGATCGGAAAAATTATATTATAGTGACATGACCGTTACAAAAGAGTGAAATGACGTATTATTTAATTACTGTGATAGTTTTTTGGTTTTTGTAAAATAAATTCATTTTTGTTAACAATATTATCTAGCGTAGTTGTTGCTTAGCTCCTAACCCAATAATAATAATGTTATAAAGAAATTAAAATATCTACGGTTGAAATGAAAAACTACCTGATTTTATACATTATAAAATTTATTAATTTGTAATTTTAAGATGAAAAATTAATATTATAAACATTTAAAATGTTTAGTGCACTGAAAATTTAATGAGCGAAATGGATAGTTTTGTAATTTCACTTGAATTTTACAGCTTAAAGTTATTTTGAACCAGTTGAAAAATATTTTGCTAATATTACTGTTTAGATATATTTAAACTATCTGTATACCTAAATACCGTGTACGTTAGTTTTCACATTCTGAAGTTATGTTCCTGATGAATAAAACAAGCTCTTATCAAATTAGTATTAAAAAACCAAAAAGAGTTATTTTGCTTGGTTAATAAAACACGTTGAAAAGTTATTTTAAAGTTAACATCTACATTTTAGTTAAACCAGCATCGGATATGACTATTTTGGACACATCAGCAACTGCAACATATGCTGACGGCACGGGAATTCTTGTAAGGGAAAAGAGCGCGGATGAAGAAGCTTCCAGGATGGCACAGAGACATCTTTTATTAAACAGGACTGGCTTAAGATTTTACTAATTTACTAAATATACTAATTTTACCTTAATTTATGGTACTTTACCTTCATAATAGAGTAAACCCAAATAAATTAACACAAGATACGTTAACGTTACGATGTCAAAACTATCTACTTGTGGTACTGAAAAAGTTTACATCCCCCAGGCGAGAGTGGTATGATATTTTGGCTTATGGCTTGACAGGTAAGTAACTTGGAAGTATAATCTGCGTACAAAATATTTCGAACTGAACCGCTAACCGAAGCTACTTTTGATCAAAATTGTACTTCCTTTCCAAAATGTTAATTTACAAAACCCTTTTGAGACCAATCTGGATTATTCTGTCCATATCTTTGGAGTAGCGGCAGAGAGTAATTAAAGTCGATCCAGGCCTTTCAGTCAAAATTCTTAAGACCGGTTTCTGGCGCTCCTTTTTACGAAAGCAATAGAAACCCCCCGTCAATTTCAAAATTCTGACTGTAAAGGAATTAACCGCATCATTCTGTAGTAAATTTCGCGACCGACTAGATAACCAACCCAACCCTATGACTTTGCTACAAGGAACTTTGCAACTGTGCAAAGTCTAAAGCGAAAATGAAGCAGAGATCTCTTGGTCTGAATAACGAACAACACCCGCAGTTCTAAACGAAGAATATAGTTCTGGGTAATTCTACTGAAAATAAAATTTTCCACTGCCCATAAAATATCGTATACGAAAACTGCGCAGCTCATTGTACAGTACCGTAATAAAATACAAAATACTATAAAAATACTAGTACTTTGATAGTTGGGGTTTTATTAGCCATACCCTATATCAGGAACAGTCGGCCTGAGTTTTTACGAGACTACACCTCATTCATATGAAACTTTTTATAGCGTACAAGAATTTCTTTCATGATAGTAGTGATATATTGTGTGATTGTTATATGTATTTCAGGTGTTATAACTGACATGTCCTATTCTCCTCCTGGAGTCTTCTGGGTGCAAAAATAATAACAAAATAAAAAATATATTGTACATATTATCTTCATCTGATTGGGTCATGGGGTGGCTCATTTGTTATGGGGTTAAACAAAAACCAAAAAAAAAAATTAAAGCCACTCTGTCAAAAATGCAAACCTAATTTTTTTCTTTCAAGTTACAATGATTAATTAATTTTTTGTTTGATACAGTGCATTATTAAATCCTTATCTCATTGTTTGTTTATGGAAATTTAATTAGGAGACCTCAAATAAAAGATCTTAATGGAATTAACATATTTTTTCAAACTAAAAGTTAATGTGTAGTTGGCCTATAACTGACATAGGCTATGATGGTCTACCAACTTAGTTAAAAGATAATACATTGATATTTTAGCATCAAATTATTGTATTTTAACCTACACATAGAGCATTTAAATTTTTTAAAATTTAAATGAGGAAATATGTTGTGAAATGCAAATTTAGTACACTGAATTTAATGAAATTTATTTTATGATATGATTTTGTCATTTTCATGTGGGCTTCTTACGGTGCTACTAAAATATATGTTTTAACTTTGTCCCTCGTTTTTCTTTAATCATATTCAAATATTTTTACAGTACTATAATGAATTAATATTACAGTTCTTTTTGTGCCCAATATCATTTCAAATGTGTCATAAGTATTAAAATTTAACATTCTCTCGTTTCTTTTCACATGGGAATACTTTTTGTACGTTTTGATAGATGCAGGACTTCCTTATGTTTTAATATAATTAACTTCTACAAGGCAGGTTGCATTTTTATACCTTCAAAATGAATTTAAGATTTAATTTTATTGTTTTGTAAATGTTTTATTCACTTATTTTGTTTTTTTGTGACTGCAGTATTGAGCATAACTCAGAAAATTTCCTTCTTTCAGGAAACGTTTGTAATTTTTTGATTCCTATCTGAGCAGCTGAATATTTTTTGAAAGATACAGGACATTTCAAATCGTTTTAAGACCACTCACAATTAGTAGTATTATTTCGCAGGAGGGGAATTTTTATTTTGGTGTGAAGAAATTAATTATTGGTTGGCATTTTTTTCCTTTTGTATAATATTTATGAGAGTTTACTGCTTTTGTCAGGTAGCTACATTAGATGAAAACTAATGAAATTTGCTTTATGTATCGCTTACCTAAAATTATCCTCTTTCTTTCAAATTAAATATATTTTTACTTTCTCTTGCCTATATGCATATATAGGAAGAAAAGTATTGTTTTCATATCGATTTTTCGAAATCTAGTTTTCACCGGATCTGAACGTTTTCAGACCCCGTGAACCCAAAAAACATTGTTTTAGCAATTGGTGTGTGTGTGTGTGTGTGTGTGTGTGTGTGTGTGGGTGTGTGTGTGTGTGTGTGTCTGAACAAAATATCTCAAGAATGGAACATTGTACAAACTTGAAACTTAAATGTTAAGTTAGATACTACTAGAGTACCCGACACAAACATTTTGATCAAAATCGGTCAGCCAGAAGTAGTAGTTTATTCGTGTCATTTTTCACGTTTTTGCGATTTTCTCAATAACGGCTTCTACGGTTTTTTTTTAAATCGCCTTATTTACTAAATTTTTTATGCTCTACAAGATGAGGAAGGCGCCATGTCTGATGAAATTCTTGGAAAGGCTGTTTTCTCGTAACTGAAATTTTTTGCAGCCTGCATACATGACATACTTTCACTGAAAGATATTTTTCTTTTATTCATTTAATCAAATAAGCTCTTGCTTTTCGTACAAGGCTTAAAATCCCGTACTTATCCTTATATTATTCATTTGATCAATATTTTTTCTTTTTACTGCAATATTTTCCAATATTTTCAAGGTGTTTCTTGACAATCCACTACCTAACACCTTTATTTTTTAAGTAATTGTCTATCGTTTTATCCATCCTTTGTGACCATTAAGTAGGTTCGTTAGCTAGAACTCCTCCACTTCTCTTGATTCCTAGTATCTTGTAGGTATTCACAAGTGTAAGACATTTGTGTTTTTTCAACGTCATCGCTTTTTTTAATTGTTGTTACTTTGTATAAATATATTTATAAAATAGTTAATTGATTACATTTTTTGTTTGTTTTCAGATGCAGACGGTGAAAGTAATAGATATAAATATCTTTGATTGTTAACCGGGAATCAAATCAGGACTTCCTGGCAACATATAAATTTTAATATAATTTTAAATAGAAGTAAAGAATCAAAATAATTCTGAAAAACAATTTGTTTGTTTTTCCTGATTATCACAATATAGAAATGTTTTTATTGTTTAGGTTATCAAACGTGAGGCTGGTTTGAACCTGTAGAGGTTTTACCAAGTAAAACGAGGAGTGAGATGGTTTACCATGTTTATTTTTCATTGAGTGGAAAAATATGATTATCAGCATGCGAGGCCATCTGAAAAGTATATTACTTCCCACCCTGCAAATGACACCTTCACTTCATTCACCAAAGGGTCTGGATGTATAATGAAATTCATTACTCTCAGAGAAGAAAACTCTGACTAGTATCTATTCATCTCTACCTCTTCTGCTCTTAAATACTTCATTAATATAATTGGTTGACCGTGTGATCAGAAACATAACTATTTTTTGTAGCCCTGGAACTAGAAGATCGAGTGCAAATAATTTAACACTCCACATGCTTGTTATGGAGTAAAAAATAACTTCTGATGTTGTTCAAAGGAAAATTCGTTAATAATTACCTGAATTAAAAAAACCTTGTTTTCGTGAGTGCCTTATACTCAATGTACAAGTATGAGGTAAATTTGCTAACGTTACTCTTATGAATAACGTTACATTTAAAAAAATATCCAGGTGTGTTTTACTTTTATGGAATCTAGAAACTTAATGATAGTCAAGTGATACACCTCACGAGAAAACTTTTCTGCAATTCTATAGAAACACTAAATACAGAACGTGAACATTAGTATTACTCTGCATTAAATGGACGAGTTAATACTAAACCATATGATGTCAATATCTATAAAATTCATTTAACCCTTTATAGGTCTTTGGTAAGTTTACTTACCATTGATAATAAGGCCGATTTTATTTAAGAACAAGCTATGCAGTTGAATCTTATAGGTATTTTATGGTGTTATAGATGTTCTCTGGGAAATAGGCTATCCACATTCTGAAATTAGCGCGCAGCGACCACTTGCCTCGTTGTGCACGAATGTGGTAAAGATTCATACCAGCGTACGCTACCGCTTTGTTTTGTTGTTACTTTTGTACAGTGCTTAGAAAATTCGCTTTTTTTACGGGAAAGCAAGCATTCATGTTAATTAATATAAAGTTAAAATAAATTATTCCACATATTGTTTTGTTATATAGTAGTACAAATTGGTTTAATAAGTATTCTTATCACTAAACATTATGTAATTTCCATTTAAAAAAATGTTCCTTGGTAAGTATTTACCAGAGCTTAACATCAAAACAAAGTAATATCTTACTATTCTAGCCCTATAAATACATTTTCAAGTCCCTGTACAGCAAAATTTAACGTTTCGTAACATATATACATTTTCCCCCGTAGTACTTCCCTATAAAGGGTTAAGGGATGTTGAAAAGGATTCTTTAAAACATGAATGAAGATTTCAGGTTTAAAGGTTCAGGTTTATTTAGGTTTAGGTTTAGTTCTGTAGAACTACTTTATCCTTATTACGGCTTTATTTTGTAATCTACTTACCCGAATAGTAAAATATTATTCATTCTATAAATTCATATTAAGTTTATTTTTTATAAGTGTTACAATATTCTAAAAGATAACTTTCAGATATTGAATTTTAATAATTATTAAATATTTAATAATTTTTCATTTTTGTCACAGGTGATGAAGTTTTACGACGTTTATCTTTGAATAACTTACTATTTTTTATGCAACTCACAAATGACTTAATAAAATAATAACAATCGAACTAAAGATCTTTTATGGTGTTGATTAATTTATATTTAACTTTTTTTTGTAAAATGATATTTATTTTTTCGTTGTTCAGTAATTTTTCCTTCATCGTGTATCTTGAAACTTATGTTATCCCTTTTATTACATTAATATTTATAATAATAATATTAATAAAAAAAACTTTCGACATTTGCTTTAAGGTTTAGTCGTACATGTCTCTACTGGTAACATTTTACAAAATTTTACGACATTAGCTCTTAGTTGCGACAGATGACATCAAAGTAAAATAGACAGAAACATGTTTTTTTTGTACATCTTTTGCTTCTATATTATAACAGCGTAATAAATAATGCAATGTTGAATTATATTCTAACGGAGAGAGACCCGCTTCGCCTTATGTTAAACATATTTTTTTAATGTAATTGTACAATATTTTTACACAAGATGCAGTAAATATATGGTGTTTAGACCAAAATTTTTGTTTCATAACTGCTCATTATATTTTTAAAATATTATCGATAAATTTATTTCAGTATAATTTTAAATTAAACTAATAGGTTTAAATTAATCAATATAATTCATTAGGGTTCAAAAAATAAGTAAAATAGTAAGTTCATCCCCTGTTAATTGAAAGGTTGGGATCAATGTGATCAGTTAGGCAAGAGATTTAGTTAAACGAATATACTAAACGAAACGTGTAAGAAATATTATCGTAAGTCTGTTAGTTAACCACAATATCTACAAAAAAACAGAGAAGGTTGAGTAAAGTATCTACATAAAAAAAAAACAATCTGATGTGAAGCACTCACAAGACTTTCTCTTGCCAATGCAAATAATTAACAATAAAACCTAACATTAGTAATAAAACATTAGAAATAAAGAAAAAACTAACCTCAAAAAACATAACCTAATTTAATCATGAGTGAAAGACACAAACTGAAAATCAATCTCAGTTACACTTAAAAATACGGAAAATCACTCTTTCACGATAAACTAGGATCGATAGAGAAAAACGCTCTAAAAATAGTTGTAAGTCTCTTAATTTCCTATAAATTTGATTATATACACTTTTGTAGTACAATGCACACTAAGGCTGAAATCTTAAAAAACTATTTTTTACACGTTCTCGTGTAAAACAGAAAATTGCTAATTACCGCTAAACTAAGCGTTATAAAAAACAATTTTTGAAATAAAAGTTGTAGATTATTTAATTCTCTACAACTTTAATTACACATTTTTGCGCTAAAATGCATATTAAAGTCGCAATCTTTAAAAAAAAAACAATGTTTTTACGAGAAAAACAACCTCCCCAAAAATTTCAGCAGACATAGCGCCTACCCTATCTTGTAAAGCATAAAAAATGTAGTAAATGAGGCGACGTTTAAAGAAATCGTATGAGCCGTTTTTGAGAAAATCGCAAAAAAGTGAAAAATGACCCGAATAAAATACTTCTTTCGGTTCACTGATTTTGATGAAAATGTTCGTGTCGGGTCCTTACTGTATTAAAATCATGAATACTAAAATTATTATAAAATTAATCACTAATTTAAGTATAAAATTATGCTATTCAACATAGTTTTTTTTTGTAATTTGGGTTACATTGTACATTGAGTAAATCGCTTTACGTTGATCAACTTTTACTGATTTCTTCTTCATCCAATAAGGATTAGGCCACAACCTGTTCCAAACTCACACACTATGTCATGTATCTACATCTTTTCATAGGTCTACCGACATCCCTTTTCTTTTCTCGAGCATACCAGTGCGCCTGCTCAGGTGTCTTGTGATCTGACATTCTTTCCATGTGCTGTATTCAACTTTTGCGATAATCCTTTATTTTTTCGTTCAATTTGTAAATACCCTAATCTTTTTCGAACCTTTTTCCTCGATCGGTATTCTGCCCAAACGAGTACATCTTCGCAGAAATTTTATCTCTGCCTTCGGGATTCTCCACTCCTGGGTTTTTGTAGTTGTCCATACTTCACTTCCATAAAAAAAACTGGTTTTTACTTATTTTGTATAGTAGATATTCAAAGATTACTTTCTCTGTCATCTACTTAATTACTAATTTTTACCTCGCCATTTTACAGACGGAAAGTGATCAAGGTTGGTATTTACCAACTTCACTAAAAAATAAATGATGTTTGACTAATTTTTAATATGTTAGGACTTTTAAAAGTTTTTAGGTCTGTAATTTGCATTCGACACTTTTTCATCTACTTTAATGAGGTGTGAATGCATCATAATGAAACATACTTTTTTGGATAAAATGATTCGTATTAGCATTGACTATTTAGTATAGGTTGAGTAATTGTAGTAAAAAATTATTGCTGTTTTTTCTTATTCCGGAGTCGAAATAGCCTACGTTTTAAATAAACCCCCGAATTTTTCATACACAAGGCGGTCAAAAGACCAGTTTTGGGATCAGCAAATTATCCCATACTAACTAAAGTCGGGCCAACGAAAACAAATTATTCGTACAATTACACTCATTATACTCATTTTACATTACAACCAATACTTTTAATAACTATTTACATATTTTATAAGTACGTAACCTGGCTAAAAGATTTTGCATCATTATGAATACAAATAATTATGGTATTCATACAAATCCACTTACACAAGCAATGAATACACTGTACATATCACAGAATGTTGAAGTAATTACTATGAAATTCATCAAGTGAAACCAAAAGTAAGTTAATATTAGCTCCACATTAACCTAATTCTTACAAAGATGTTTCAGAATTCCTAATAATAATTGATTGTTTTCATTTTTGACGCAAGCAATTAAATTCCATTGTAAAGGCTTTACTAGAATTACTTTGTTCGATTCTCGGATAAGTCTGGAAATTTTTGTCACTCATTTTCATCTTTTATTGGTTAGGTCATCAGACGAAAGGCTAATTTGAACCTTCAGAGGCTTTACTAAGTAGAACGAGCTGAGGTGGTTTACCATGCCTTCCTCACTGATTAGAAAAGTATGCTTATCAGCATGCCAGGCTCTCCGGCAAGCATCTACTTTCCACACTGCAAATGACACCTTCACTTCACTCACTACAGGCACGTATAATGATGAAATTCATTACTCTCAGAGGAGATAACTCTGACTAGTGACTTTTACACCTCTACCTTTTCTGTTCTTAAATGGCTCAGTCATATAATTGTCTGACCATGTGATAAGAACTATTTTTTGTAGCCCTGGAACTTGCAGATCGAGTGCAAATAATTTAACACTCCAGCTATCTGTGACGGGCAATATTTTCATCTACCATCCTAATTATCGTCTGCAATAGCTGTAATTGTAAAGTAATTTGACAAAAAACAAAAAAAAATTTTAATTGAGTGCAGTGTAACTTCTGTACTCCTCGACGCATGCAAAACCTTGCCTTTCAAACTAGAAAGAATTGACGTACAGCATATTTTTCTTTTGTATAATATAATTATGTATAAACGCACTCACACACATTAATGTTTATGTTGCTTTTATTCTGTTTGGAACCAATTTGAAGGCTAATAACCTGCAAATAGGTGTGCACTAGTCAGTCCATGATGACTCTTGTTCGAAAATATATGCTGTAAAGTTGAATAAAGTAAAATCATGGACATACTTTGGTACATCAGTACCAAATATGTAAATCTGATTACTTACATGTCAACACTGTTAAAGAAGACTTGTCATTGTTTAGCGAACGTTACTATCAGAGGCTAAACCGTCATCTTAATAATGTGGCTCTTAAATTCCTAAATAATCAAGAATACAAATTTTAGACTTTTTTTTTCTTTTATGACCACATAGGATCACTTTAGTCATTTTGGATTGTTCTTCTTAAATTTCTTCTTCTTGCTTTTCCAAAACTTTTCATACTTTAAGATCTTATTTTCCATTCTTATTTTAAGTTCTTATTTTCCTCAGTTCATCTGAACAAACCCCAATTAATTGTGCATTTGACTGTTTTGGTGGTTAATCAAACTTTCTGATTTCCCATTTGGTGTTAATAGAATATTAAGTGTTATTCATTATTTTATTTATTTATTATTTATTGTTTATATGTGTGATTAATACTATTTCAAATTTATATGCTAAATTTTTCACAATATTTTATCAGTTGAATCAGATTCAGTGGAGTTTCGATTCCATCTATGTGAGTTTTTATTATTAGCAAAATTACTTATTGTTCTCGTATTTTATACAAGAGATTGTAATCTTGCAGATTTCTTTTGATATCTTGATATTTTGTAATAATTAATAGTATTACTGGTAACGTTACAGTCACGTCCAGTTAGAGGGGGACATCAGATCCTTCTACCTAAGAAAATATTCTACGGGAGTAAATAAATACAAAACGCAGTATCTAGTAATGAATCATTAAATGCTACATTTTTACATTTTACTCTTGCCTAGGTGAATATATAGGAATGAAAGTATTGTTTTCTTGTCGATTTTTCAAAATCTAGTTTTTCACCTGATTCACACGTTTTCAGACCCCCTGAACCCAAAAAACATATTTTTAGCGATTGGTGTGGTGTGTGTGCGCGCGTGTTCGTATGTGTGTGTGTGTGTGTGAACAGAATATCTCAAGAACGAAACATCATACGAACTTGAAACATGAAACTTAAGTTGGATACTACTACCGGACCGACACGAACAGTTTTTATCAGAATCGGTCAACCGGAAGTAGTAGTTTATTATGTTATTTTTCACTTTTTCCGATTTTCTCATAAACGGCTCCTACGATTTTTTTTTAATCGCCTTTTTACAACATTTTTTATCCTCTATAAGAAAGGATAGGTGCCTGAAAGTGTGAGTTTCCGTATTTTTAAGCCTAACTGAGGTTGATTTTCATTTTGCGTCTTTCACTCATGATTAAAATTAGGTTTTATGTTTATTGAGTTACGTTTATTTCTAATATTAGGTTATATTTTTAATTATTTGGATTGGCAAAAGAAAGATGTCTGAGTGTTTCACACCAGATTTTTATGTATGGGATACTTTGGTCCATCTCATATTACTTAAAAATACTTGAAAATCTGCCATTGTTCAAACGAATCTAGACGATTCGAATTTATTTTTAATACGTTTATTGTAATGTTGGCTATCGTATTCATTGTAGGAAGTATTATGACGTCAGGTATTAAAAACAACAGCAAATTATTTTCCCCAATTATTATTTTATTCAAAATATTGACATTCAAGTGTTCATTTTATTACATTTAAGTGCTATTTGTCAGTTTGTTCTCAGAACAATAATTTTTATGGAAGATTTTTTTATTATTTTGTTCAACATTGAGCAATAATTTTAGCTCAGATGGAGCCTGCCCTCTGATGCATTAATTATAAAAAATATATATATATATTATTTGTTATTTTATAACATCTAGGTTATTTTTTGGTTATACTGTATGTATTATTATATATGATTTTTTTTAGAAATTCATGGATATCACATTTAACAATTAACATTAATTTATTATTATTATATTATTACATTAATAACTAAACATTTTTATAAGTTATCATGCGATCGAATCACCTAGCCTCATTTATTAATTTTTTTTTGATTTCATTTGTTATTTTGTAAACTTTTTGTACAATGTAGGCCTAATTACTAATTGTAATTGTTAATACTCAACTTTGGAATTCAAACCAATTTTTTGTTAAAATTTACTCGTTTAACACTAAAATTAAAAAAATGAGTGTAAAAATATGTTTTGTGTTCTTGCTTCAAACTGCGGAAAACTAGTTCGGAAACTATTAAAATGATGCAGAAGGCCTTTGGGGATGAGTGTACGGGAAAAACACAAATAAACGAGTGGTATAATCGTTTCAAATGTGGCCGCACATCTGTTGACAGTCATCCTCGTTCTGGCCGACCTTCGACGATAACAACACCGGATAATATCGAGCGCGTGCACCACGAATATGCACCGACATGCCAGACGATTATTAAGGAATAATTCGGTGAAATTTTGAAACGATTGTGTGATGCGGTGAGAGGAAAACGGCCGCATTTTTGGTCAAGCGGTGACTGGCTTCTCTATAACGATAATGCGCCAGCGCACTCATCGATTCTTGTGCAGCAGTTTTTAATGAAACACAATATCGTACTGCTTCGCCAACCTCCGTACATTCTGGACATAGCCCCCTGTGACTATTGGTTGTCCCCGAATTTGAAAAGATCGCTCATAGGACACCGATTCGACGACAAAAACACGGTTCAAGGTAATGCGACGAGGGCATCTAAGGGTCTCCAAAAACAATTTTCAAGGACTGCTTCGGAAAGTGGAAACACCGCTGGGAGCATGTCATGCAATTAACTTAGGACTACATGAAAGGATAACACTCGCCCGGTGACGAAAAATAACGCTAGCGTGGAGATACGAAGATAGGTCGGATACTTTTTGGACACACCTCATAAGTTATGCAACAAATTAAATAGACTGCGTATTTTTTTGTTCCTAATAAGCTGTATTTGTATCAGCCAGATACTCTAGTAGATAATTGTATCAATCTTAAGTCTTTTATGTATTTTTGAAATTTTGAATTGGTACAAAATAACAAATGGATATACAAATTTGGAAATTAATCAGAACAGTTAGAAGATTATCGACACAATGTGAGGTAACAATTTTTGTGAGCTAGGAATTAGATGTGCATTTTCATAAAATGCAATATTTACTCTTTCTTACGTCCATAATTATGAAAAATGATATTGTTTTGTAGGAATTTATTTAAATTCAAGAAAATATATTTGCTCTTTAGTAAATATTCATCAGTGAAACTTCACAATTTATTAATAATTTATAAGTGTATTATTAAACCGACATTGATGTACGGCTTACAGCTGTGATCAGCTAGCAGTTACTCCAACATTAACCTCACCAGCGTTTACAATCTAAATCTATTTCGTTTAAATCTATTTCTCAAGACCCTTTGGTATATAATTAACATAATAATTCAAAAAGTTCTCAAAATCCGTAAATCCAGGACAAAATCAAAAGATTTAAATAATGGTAAACCATTCTAACATCCTGGCTATTACTCTCCTGGATAACTAATAAAAAAGAAAACTAAATCGTAAACATCCGATGAACTTATTTTAATTGATTTTTTTAAATTAATCGTAATCAAAATGAAAATCAAAGTGAAAATAACACATGGGAGCTTCACTAAGCATATTTTATATGTGAGTACGTTACGAAAACAAGTTTAGTATTTTAAGGCTTAGGTATTTAGCAATTCCATAGTAACTCGTCCTTCTTTTTTCTAATTTCATTACTACTTATTGCTCTTTGTTGAATAGATCAAAGATTTTTTTCATGGAAAAAGGAATTCGTAAATTTAAATATCGATACAAATAATAAATCTTGAAAATGTAAGTTCGATTTATCGATATTAGGAATAATTGAGGCTAAGCATAACAATGAAAAAGTAAAAAATAAAATAAAACAAAAATAAACATTAAAAAATTATATTATTAAAAAATAATTTATATAGTACAAAAAAATTATAACATTCATTCACAATTTCACAGAGTAATTTTCTTTTTAATTATAGTAATTACAAAATACAATTACATTAATAAAAGTATCAAAATAATTTATTATCTAAACACTACGATATTTTATTGAGAAACACACTTGTGGCACGGTCAAAAAATCTCTCAGAGATATATTTTTATTTTTTTTATTTATTTTATATAAAGGTATAGTTAAATAAAATAAATTAATAAAATTAAATACAAATAAATAATAAAACAATATTTACAATAATAAATTAATAAATAAAATGCCATTGCATATTTTACAATAATTAACAAATTATTTTCATTTATTTTATATACGTATATTAAGAATAATTTACAAAGATAATGCCCAAATTGTGTCACTAACTAAGTTGGTAAATCTACAGGGAATAGTTGATGTATATAGAGTATATAAAGTTGAGCGTAGTAGAAAGTATCAATTCAGAATTTAAATTTTTTTGTAATTTAAATACTAAAATTTTCTAATAATTATTTATTTTTAATGGATAATTAAAAATTCAAATTTCTATTAAAATTGAAAATGATACATGAAAAAATCAAATTATAATAAAATTACAACAAAATTTAGGAATGTTGAATTTTAATTACAATCTAATTAATTTGAAACAAATATATGAAATTAGATTTTTAAACAGTATGAACAAATAACATCCATTATTATTTGTATTTACAATACAACTAATTTCTAAGAAAATATCGACTGTAATATCAGGTTACATCAATAATATTTTTGAACACTTAATTTTAAACATAAATTTTTGTTTCCTTTAGTAATTTTTTTTTGTATAAAACAAAACAAATATTTTTTATCTGATAAATTATTATTTATATTTTTAATACAAAAAAGTAATTAATAATAAGGTTTTTATTTCAGTATTTTAACGAGAAAATTTAATTTAAATAACTCAAAAATAATTCATAAAATACAAAGTTTATAAGCTTATTAATTAAAGCTGTTCATTAAAAATTTTCCATGAAAACATGTGAACTGTATGGCATAATAATTTTAATGAAATTCAAATGCATTTTAACAGACCTGAAAGAACAAAGTTTCCAGACTTTTTGACAGTAGTATTAAGTTCTTCAGGAGATAAATAAGTGAACAGCCCATTGAAGTGAAACTACTTAAATTATTCATTTCATTCTGTATGAGCTATCTGTCAACGAAGTATTGATGCTCAGGGTGTATTTCAATACAATCATTTCAATTGACTAACAGATTTGATGTAATAATTTTTATGAATGTAAGCTACACATAGAAAAATTGAATAATATAATACAACTGTACTAAAAATTTTACGGTATTTTTGTGAAATATTATTAATTGTACTACATCCTCTTCAAACAATGATGTTATTTAGGTCAACAGCCGAAAGGCTGGTTTGACCTCTAGAGGTTTTACTAAGTAAAAATGAGGAGTGAGGTGGTTTACTATTTCCTTCCTCACTGAGTTATAAGAGTATGCTTATCAGCATGCCAGGCCTTCTGAAAAGCATCTACTTTCCACCCTACGAATGACACCTTCACTTCATTCACCACATGGTCTGGCTGTATAGTGAAATTCATTATTCTCAGAGGAGATAACTCTGACTAGTGTCTTATTTGTACACCTCTACCTCTTCTGTTCCTAAATAGTTCAGTCACATAATTGGATGACTATGTGTTAATAAACAGAACTATTTTTTGTAGCCCTGGAACCAACAGATCGAGTGCAATTAAGTTAACACTCCACCTGCCCATTATGGTCATAAAACAATGATAAATTTTGTAAATTTCATGATGATATTGACCTGAAAATCATGTGTGTCTATTGGAATATCATATTTGTTTGTTGAAATATAAAAAATATATTCATTAAAATAAATAAATTTCGTAAAACATGTAAATCTTTCCCGGGTAACATTCACAGATATTTTTTAAATTAATATAAATTATGTATTCAAGATCTAAACAGAGCAGGGGTACAATAGCTCATATTAGGTTTCAATGGCAAGTTTTAACATGACATGAACTTGGTTTTGGAAAAATTGTTGCCGTTAGTCACTCTATTTAATTTTCTGATTTTATTCATTTTTTCACCTTTACGTGGGCAGTTCGCCACTGTCTCTCGCTGGAGACGACCTTGACTAATGAAGTGTATAATTAATCGAATTATACGCATGAGTGTACCTGAGCTTCTTTTACTTAGGAATTCATAATCAAGGTGGTACTACGTTTGGCGACAATTTATGTCATCAAGGATGATAATTTAGAGTATGTAAATTTCAGAATGAAATTTTTGTGATTTCATTATTGAAGAATCGTATCCATAATAGGTAGTTTTAAAGTAAATTTAGTTTACAAAATTATGAAACTAGCGTATTGTAACATCTTAACAAAGAAAATGTTTACTGTTGCAACGAAACGTTGAATATTTCTTTCTAACTCCAGCAACAAAATTTTAAAACGATTCCACTCAAAAATATCAAAAACTTCTAAAATATACATAATATATAAGGAACATATTTAGTTTAGAGATTTCAAATTACAGATGGTAAAATAATCGATTTCAGATGTCAGTGTAAAATAGTTGGTTAGAAATACGAACATCAAAATTTACAAGCATTGTCAATTTTCAGCAGACAATAATTGTTTATCATTCAAGGTTGAACTATTTTATTTTTTGATTTGTTCTATAGATACTATTATCCAAATTTTACGAAACATTTTTTATTTTTATTTTATATTTTCGTAACTATAACAAAAGTCAAAGCTCGATAGATGTTTTACTCCATTTTTAGTAATTCATCACTTTGTCATATTGGTTTTTCATATTCAATGAAAAGAAACAAATTTTAATTTTACAGTACAGGAAACAACTGTTGTAAAATATACAATAGATCAGCTTTAACTAATACCAAAACCCCATATTTTCGGTTTAATACAAACAGAATATGCAAAATTAGAAAAGTAATAAATAACGAACGACTTCAAAAGTCATAAAACTAATACAACAAGAAAGTATATAAATGTATTAAGTTATGTAATAACATACTATGAATTTACGAATACATTCACTTTAATGTATTAAATATTATTTCAAAATATCACAATTATTTTGTTTTTTACATATTTAAGTATTTATTAATTATATTACATAAATATCTTAACGAGTATAATGATAAATAACATAACAAAAACATGAACATAACGTCAAATTACTTAACATGAACAATTATTACATTTTAAACCAAATAGTGTAGATATGTTTCCATTACGTACTTTATAAATATTTACTGCCTTGTAATAATAATATTAATTGTAACAGGTAATATTATTTATAATTTTAATAAAAAAATATACATCTAAAATGAAATTTTAAATTATGCCAGAGATTTTGAAATTAATTTTTAAACAATATATAATAAATTTAAGTAAATTTTAAAAAATAAATAGGCACAACCTTAATGTAAAATTTCGTGTTAACAGCTAATAATTATAGTAATTTACATCTAGATTTGTCACCGGTTAACAATTTTACATAATTGTTTTAAATTGTATACAGTACGTCAACTACAAAATGTTCTCTTAAAACTATCAAACTTGGTCGCTTTTATCCTGTTCTTCTTTTATCTATTATTTAAAACAAGGAAATTATATAATATATTAAAAATTTGCAATTAATTTAATTTTGCAGGTTAATATTTACCTTACTAATTGAAATTCACAATCTTGTTTTTTTAGTATTAATTATTAAATCGATGAATAATAATAAAATATCTTATTAGTGGTTTATATTTTCAATAGGTATTTAAAAAATTTTACGACCAATTAAAATGTTTTAATAGAACAGCTTTACGTAACTGACCACCAATTTGATCAAATCAGGATCAATATTATAAAGGATTTTGTTCTGTTGTAAATTTGTGTAAACATTATTGAAATTGCTTTTAATCCCTAGTGTACATTAACCTCTGTTCAATTTAAGATTAATACGCAACCGCATGATCCAGTGGGATAAGGATGATATGACGTGGAAATAAGGTGACGCCTTGTGGCTCAGGCGGACCGTTCCTGATAAAGTATAGTTAAAAACCCCATTTATCAAAGTCACCGGTATCCAGTATTCAAATCCGTATAAAAGTAACTATAATTTTGACTTTGATTCGATTCACGGAACCTTTGTCTCCAAAAATCAGCTTTAGAAAGCTGGCTTTCAGCGACGACTTTACTACAAGATCAACCCGATGGGTATTGCATTGATTTATTTAAAAATATTTTTGTATTTTGGAAATTGTTTGTTTTTTTATAATTTCTTTTATGTATAATAATTTTATATTTTGAGTATTCTGTGTTAAATTCATTACTTTACTACTGTTCGTATTGTTGCATGAAAGAACAGATTAAAATGTTGCTGATTAGATAAAATTATTCCAGGTGTCAGTTATAGACTAATTCCGGTTTTCAGAATTTTAGCTATTTGTGAAAGTGCAGTAATAGGAAGTATTGCTTTAGTATTGCCATTATTTTTTAGACAAAAATTATCGAAATTCAATTCTTTAATTTCCTTGTTCAATTCAAAGGAACGAATGTGCGAAATTTGAGCTTTCTAAGCGATCAGGAAAATATGTAAGTGATGAGTTTATGAGTCACTAAGTTAGTCAGCAAGGACTGTTGAATTTAGATAACATTCTGATCACTTTTAGTCATACAATGTTCCAATGTACAGATATTTGATACAGTAAATAAAAGTACTCAAATATTTCATTTTAACTTTAATACATTACAGGAAAACAAAACAAGATTATCTAAATTTAATATTGAATAATTTATTTAGTATCACATATAAATTTAATTAATACTTTTCTTTAATACTTAACCGTAAATAATAAATAAATAATCATAATTATACAAAAACTACAACGTATAATAAGTTAAAACAAAACT
Source organism: Catonia carolina (assembly GCA_035578175.1). Classification (NCBI taxonomy): domain Eukaryota; kingdom Metazoa; phylum Arthropoda; class Insecta; order Hemiptera; family Achilidae; genus Catonia; species Catonia carolina. The sequence goes on along the minus strand of JAQMRL010000008.1, from coordinate 58,651,842 downwards.
TTCAAGGCAGTATGTCCAGAACAAAAATTAAGAAAATATTAACAAAATTTACATAAAAAATTATTTAACAAATATCTTAACAATTTATATATTATATAATAATTTAATTAATGTTTCACTACTACATTGTACATAAATTACATTCATATTATATACATGAAACATAAAAAGCAACATAGTAACAGTGACATATTTTATATTACTATTAGGAATTGAGCAAAACGATTAACAATGGCAACCGGCAAATAGGTCTGTTTAAAAATATAATAATAATGATCTATAAAAACGAATAGAACTTTTTTGAAATAGCATGAAGATATTACGTTATGTGACGTAACAAAATTATAATAATCGATAAAAAAACCATATTTTTTTAAACCGATTTATGACTATAATAAGCACGATAAATTTAGGCGGGTGGGAGTTTGCTGTGTACTTCTCCACTTCCTCACTTTGCCACTCCCACCATTCGAGCAATTTCTCCTTTCTTACTGCTCCTATTGACTTGAAAATTATACTACCTTATTTTAAAGTTTACTTCACCCTTTACGTTTAAAAAAATGTACTCCACCTATAATATATATTATCCCCTATAATATCACCTATAATATCTAATACACATCGTGATAAAGTTATTATATTTGCGACGTATGCGTTAAAAGAAAAATCAAACTGAAAAAAAAATTCAAGCTGTTCTATTTTCCTGTTTAAAAATTAGCTTATCGTATTTGATTGTACAAGACTACTGCACGTGTTTTATTAACAGTAAAGTTTAGATTTCGTACGAAAATTAAAACAAGATGTAAATTACATTACAATTTATATAAATACAGTTTATATGTAAATACATTACAATTTTATTTATACTTTATTTACGTTAATAATATATTATCCAACTGCAGTAAATACATACATTAAATAACAAATACAGTAAATGAAAAAGTACAGTGAATAAACGACTTTCATTTAATCTAACACGTAAGAACACAGTACTTCTTGTAACACTTTAAAGAGCGTAAGGGGAATAATATGAGTACGTAGGAGGTTGTGGAAGGGATACAAGTGCAAAAATTCGACCTGCCTAAATCTTTTGTTCTCAGTATAGGAGTTTTTATCACTTAAGTAAATTTATCTCCAATCATTTATATATGTTTAATTATTTCATTCAAGAGTTATATCTTCATGCTATTTCTAATATGTTCTAATATCGGGAAATTGATCAGATATTTTACATTCATTCAGTTATCTATTTCACACACTCGCAAAACACTTTCACACACACAAAATTTACTTTTTTCTTAACGCTATGTACAAATAAATTAATTTATAACTGGCCATTTTTTACAAATAGAAATAAAACTGGCCTTGGTTATTAGTGTATATTTATTAATAATATTGTTTATATTTACAAATAAACGTATAAGTAATGCCTCATTTTTTTAGAAGTAAGTAGTAGTTACAGTAATAATACAGTATATTATGTATAAGTATTTTATTGTAGTTAAAAATTGTAACAAAATTTTTAGGTATTTTTTAATCAGTTCTTTATTGATACCACAAATATACCTAATTTTAGTACAAAGGGTTTAATTACTATTTAATCAATTGATTTGAATTAAATAATGTAATTTGAATACACAACCATTTTGAGATTTAATTATTTTTTAAATACAACTTTTTATTACTATGAAAATAATTTTGTTGTTAATTTCATTATTATTACAAAAATATATAATATAATTTTTCAAAATTAAAGTACGTTCTATTTATTTTCTAAATATTTCGGGTAATATTAATTTATTATCCAACTTTTTTCTAAATCGTTCTTTTAGACCGCAACCTGTTGCGACTAAATTAAAAGTTATATTGTAATTTATTTTGTATAAATATAATTTTAAAATATAAACGTATTTGAGTAGCTATATTTTCTCAGCCTTTTTATGTTCTACAATTTTTTTATCATTTCTAACTATATGTTACTTTACTGTTAAGACTATAATGTTTTGTAAAAAAGGCACAGACATTAGCTGGCACTGTTTCGTTATTTGGAAAATAAAATTTCAGTTCATAAAATTTTAAAATTATATTCGCTAATATTCGAGTACAATCTGGTAAACTTTTTAAAACATTTCAGGATCTCTTTAAAGAAAACCCAAACAATATTTTTGAGCATAAATGAAAACAAATTCAAATTTATATATCTCAGTATTTCACAAAAAAATGATTCATTGTGATGATCACAAAATTGTTTTACAAAAATCAGATTTTTGTAAACGAAAGAAGAAAAATTTTACATATATTTTTTCGTGTTATTAGAATCTAAGAACGTAAATTTTAAGTTGCTGAGTTGGGTTCACATATGTCTTTAATTAAAGTGAAATAAAACAGAAATTTATGTTTCATCTTAAGTGAATTTCTTGTGAATCTAGGAATTGCTTCAATGGAAGCTACTTCTCGCACTGTATCAAGAAGACAGAGAAGAGACCTAGATAGAGGTTGTAGAAGTGTACAATGTTAGTTATATGAGAAAATGTAGATTAAATTCCAGAAAATTTACCACTAAACTAAAATGTCAATTGAGTTGTTATATGTGTGATTTTATTACGTTTACTACCGATTTATTTCTATAAAAAATAAATATAATGTCAAATAAAACATCTGAGCTTTGCGGTAAGTATATTACACATAAATATGATAATTCTAGATGCTTTTTTTGTGAAATACTGAAATTTTAAAAATTCTGATACAGGAATTTATTTTATGGGTAAGTTTAATTTGCTACTTCATTTATAATCAATTAATTTTTGGGTTGTTTCCTGAAACGAAAAATTGTTGTTGAATTTCCAAATAAATTACCAAAATATAAATATTATTTTTTAAATTTTAAAGCAACCATTTACATTAATTTGTTCTCGTATATTCTCATCTTTGTTAAGGATGGATTGTGAATGTAGGCACAAAGAAAGGCTTTTACTAAAAACCAATTCTGAAAATTAAATCATTAGTGAAATGAAAATAAAAAGTTGACAGTTAAGAATATTATAACATGTATCTTTAACACGTTAACTAAATGCTATATTATAGAAATTTGTTAATCTGAAATAGTTATGGCACATATTTTTGAGCTTGCAAATTATATTTTATGTGTGTAGAAAAGAAAATTTGTTTAATTTCGGAATAAACTAAGAATAAAGGTTTGACAAATATTTTCTAAACGGTGACTAGATTTATTTTGTTTTTCAATTCATATTAACAATGGATCAAGAAAATTGGTTTTTGATACGCATTGTCAATTATTTGGTGTAGATTCAAGTCTTGCAATTGATATTTCGGACTCAATCAAAATTTTTCATTAGAAAATTTAGTTTACCTGGTTACAAATATAAGACACCCAACTTACATAATTATTAAAAAAAAAACAATACACTACTCTGTACCGTACCGTATTTTAATTTTTTTGTCTTAAATTAAATAATTTATCTTTTGGTTTTGATTTTACGTCCGACTGTTGGGCACATTAAGGCTAATGCAGACGATGAAGAGTGAAATAAAAAGGTGTAAAATGCCAGATCTAGTCGTGTAACGAATACGGGACACCCGACACAGAAGCCTGTTGCACTAACCACTACACCAACGAGCCGGAATTTCAAATAGTTAACGTATTAAAAATTTAGTTCATTATAAAATTAATTACATCATCATATTTTAATTAATTAAACGTAAATTACAATAGAAATTTTGTATAAATATATACCATAACAATTAACAATTCTTTATGCAAAATGGAATGATTTAATTTATAAAATTAATGAAAAAAATCTATATTATAAAGAAATAAAAAAGCCTACATTACTGTAAGATAAATTTCTAAAAATACTTATAAATAATGTGTTAGATTAATTTCAACACTTTTGCAAATATTTCATTAAATTTTAAGTCTAATCAAGAAAATACTTCTAAATGTTAGATGAAAAAGCGTTTAACTTAAGGTAGATTGAGTTAAAAGGTGACTGGTAGAAAATCGGGTCGGTATAAAAATACTAAAAATTAAAATCTACAATTTAATACAGTGTCTATTCTGTAGGAGGAGTTATATTTCTAAAAGGGGGAGTGGTAGAAGCGGGATCTGGAGGTTCTTCTCCCGGTTCGTACCTTGTGTGTGTCCTCATGTGCCTTGTGATCATATCCCTTCTACAAGCGGCATAGGGACATTGGGGACATTTGTAAGGTTTTTCTCCGGTATGAGTTCTTTGATGCGTAGAGAGATGATCCGACCGTGAGAATACTTGTTTACAAACTAAGCATGTGTAAGGTTTAATTCCTGTGTGCAATCGCATATGACGAGTTAACATATCGCTCCTGGCGAATGAACGTTTGCAGACTTCACACAAATAAGCTTTTGCCGTTGAATCACCAGTCTGTGCTCTACTTTTATGTCGAGATGCCATGTGTTTCGCTAGGCGATCGTGTAAACTGAACATCTGTCCACACACTGGACACACATAAGCAACGTCAGAGCCTGGAGGCATCTCTTCAACTACCGGTGATACCTCTAAATTATACCACACCGCTACACTTTCTTTAGTTGTAGGTGATGCCACGTCTCCTTTAACTACTGGCACTGAGACGGCCCCCCATGCGGGTAGGAATCCAGAAGGAAATAACTGTAAAGGTGGTTCTCTTAAACCAGTTTTCATTGATAAATCTAGAGGAGAATCTTGAGGCGTTGATCGATCAGATTCGAGCGAAGTATGCCTGATCGGATGAGGAATCGGTTTTGCAGGAGGTTGTCTCATGAGGACAGCACCGGTTCCTCTTTCTACAGGTTCTGTTTTTGCGGCTTCAAACCAAACAGGTAGATCTGAATCCGAATGACTACGCCGTCTAATAAAGTCCGGCAAATATTTGGTTGTAATGTAATGCTCAAAATTGTACACTGGAGCAGGTAGTGGCGAGGCAGGTGAGCCGGGGTATGTTATACAATGCGTACATGCGCATCCTGTAGGGGGTGGTACAGCTACATCTTCCTCAACACTACTGTCCTTTAATCTAAGCGGACTGAAACTAATTTTAGGTGAGTCCGTATTAGAACTATGCGGTGACTTATTAGAAGATGCCGGACTGAAGACATCTTCGACATCTTCATCCTCAGATACAGGGCAGTTGAAAACTTCGCCCCCCATTTCGTCCTGGCGGCCACTTAACATAGACGCTTTTCCACTTTCGTTGTTATTATTGTTATGATGATGGACTACGTTGTTATTCAGCGTGACCAACTTGTCTACGACTTGACTAAGTCTCCTCCTTTTTCGTTTTTGGTGATTATGGTGATGACGGTGATTGTTGTTGTTGGTCACCAGCGGGTGATCCTCATGGCGCTGGGACTCTACCCGCATCGTATCCCCCATGGTCATCAGAAGGCCTGCCTCTGATGCGGCGGCACAGGAACTCCACTCGGCTCACGTAGCGGCCTCTCACGACCATCCTCAGTCGATACTCCAAGCCATCAACATGCGTGATAAAACTTCTAATTTATTTTCTAAATCCAAAATCAGTCAATAAGCAAGGGAATCTGCAACAAACAAAACAACAATATAATTAGTACATTTGCATGAAACTTGTTTAAATAAAGTATAATTTACTTTAAATTCTGACACAATAAAATATATCACAAAATTATAATTTTATACAGGTAAGTATTAATGATAATGAAGATCGCGATCTATGGGGAAAACAATCAGGAAAAACTTTGGCAAGTACTGAAAGAATTTTAGAACTTTTAATATAAATTATTAACATTTTTCCTCCATCCGAAGAAAATCTTTTTAAGATAATACACAATGAGAAATAATTTTAGAGGGTTAAATTTGATAGCGTTCTTGATAGGTTAAAAGGAAACTTGCGGGCATTTTAAGTACATTAGTGTCATTTATATTACTTTGTCTTACGTATTCAATAATACATGAAATTATTTCCATTTTATGTGAACAGAAGTTCCAGAGAATACTGTAAGAAAGGTGCGTTAAGTTAAACGCGGCGTGACATGGTCTATTCACAATGGAACCAACTCTACACCTGGATAAATATTAACTAGAAGCAAAGAATTGTACAGATACCGACCGACGAAGACAACGACAACATGAAGAAGTAAGTGGGATCAAACAAAAAGCAGCCGGGACATTTAGTAGCCAGCCGGCTTTGACTTTTCTGCTAAATATGTCACAACTTTTAGAGAAATCCCATTCCTTTCTAGGTCCCGTCCTGAAGACTGGTTTCCATATCCTAGGTCGCTGAATTCCTGCAATCTCTCTTTCTTACACTTGAAACAATGGTCTCGTGTTTTTTATAAAATAGGCTTAAGTTACTTCTTTTCTTACTATTCAACCATGTCCTGTAAATTCTCTTTTAAAAACATCCTTTATTTTATGATTCGATCAATTCATAGTTTGTTTGTAAAACAGGATGGTACAGTCAATTATCCGATTTTCAGTTAACCGAACGTCTATGAGCGGATTATAAAACAATATAATTTTGTATTCAGTTGATACAGAAATGTTTTTAGTTCTTATAATTATAGGTGATAACCTGTATTTACTTATGATTCATAATGTTTTTGTGAATTATCTCTTCAGTAATTCTCGACATTAAAATGATCAAAATGCATTAGGATTAATCCTAAAGTCAGTTTTGTTTTCGATCCTCCTTAAGGCCTATTCCCAAGACGCTAGTTTACTAGCTGCTAGTACTAGCAGGACCTACTAGCGCGTCGGTGACGGTTCCCACGGAGCCAGTTAGTTATTGCCAGTGCTTCGAAAACATATGTGATTTGTGTTAGCGAGTTATACCAATCTAGTAAAATCAAACATATTCAAAGTCACTAATGAAAATTAGCTCTTTAACTAAACTAGCCCGCAGTTGTTCGTCCCCACAGTTTACTAGCTGCTAGTTACTAGCGTCGTGAAAATAGACCTTTAGTACAGATAGCTGGACCATCAATTTAATTTAGTTATTACGGACGAACTAAATGCACCAGAAATGATATAAACTTTTCGAAAATACAAGCATGAGTGGTACAGTCAATTGCTGCGAATACCAGTTGATCGAAACCCAAATAGATGTTTATTGAACGAACCGGACAACGTGTTATTGGAAGAACTAAGAAGAGAGCGCATCCCAACTTCTTAACGAACTAGAAGATTACTAAAATTGAAGTTGAAACAGTATGGGAGGATACCTAATCCGTATTTTTTTATGACGACTATTATTTCCATTAACCAGATATTTAATAATAATATGAATGTCCTGTCTCGTATCCACTTATTCTTAATGGGTGTCATCACACATTACAAAGAAATGATTCTCGTACCCAGGCTGCTGAAATTTCGTATTCAGGCTGGTAAGGTAGGCGCACGAATTCCCTGAGCTGGTGATAAAAGAGATGAATGAAAGTGAGAGAGAGAGTGTTGGTCAGTGACAGCGAGAGGGGAATTAGGCTACGGTTCCCTTCCGCGTTCTTGGGGGGGCTGTTCTATCGTAGAAAAAAATTTTTTTTTTAAGAATGCGGCCTTAATTATGCACTTTACAGCAAACATGTACGTAATAAAAGTTGTAGACAATTTAAAAACTTACAACTTTTATTTCAAAAGGCTACGGTTCCCTTCGTCCCGCTGACAGTATGTAAATTTTTACCCCGACATTTCCCTTGTAGTATTATATAAACAGTTCCGAGGGAGGTAGAGGGTTGTTTGCTGATATCTGATCAAGTGGCCAGGCGGCGCGTTTTTGGTTGGTAAGGCGGTTGCGGCCTTCTTGGGGCTGGACGAGGACGCCTCAATTGGGTCCAATACTACTTCCCCCGTCGTGAGGGAGTGAACATGAGTTTTTCTCGCAAAAAAAGGCTGCTGAAATGAGATTTTTGCGGGGAGTAAAAGGTTGTACTTGGTTAGATAGAGTGCGTAACGAAGCTATACGCGCCGAGATAAATGTTCAATCACTGTAGGAAACGTAAAGAATATATAAGAGAAACTGGTTTCAAACCATTTACTTCGCCTGCCAGCACAAAGACTTTTCTGCCGACATGGAAATATATAAAACTAGAGGGAAGCGAGGCTTGGGAATACTTTAAACGAGATGGATGCCGGAAAAACTCATTGAGCCTAACCTTGAAAGGTTATCATAATGATTTAACAATAAAAAATTATTTTAGAGGGTAAAAATCTAGAACAGAGAACTCCGCTTCAATATAATCTTGCAGGTTGCATTACGAAAGTAAATTATGATTGTTTTGGGCGTAGATATCAGTGTATAATAATTTAAAATAATAAACAGCTGATTGATTTAACAGATGTTCGATATCCAGTTATCTTCATCATTTCATTATTATTAAAAAAAAATCGACTATAATTTCTCAAAAAAAAATCCATTGCAAATTTAAATAACCTTAGCTGTTAAGACTGATGCGGTTATACAAAAAATAGTTTTTTTTAACCTACACTACCACAATAAATGTTATAACAAGGCACTGGTTAAGTTTCGATTGTTAATTAAATGCAGACGTCTTTTACAAATGAGTAGACAGCTGTAAACTGTCTATAACATGTTTTACGTTAATTTGCTGTATCATTTATCTTTCTTTTAAAGAAAAAATGCAAAGAAAAACCACACTCCGATTGAATTTATTTATTTTTTATTAGTCTACTGTCTGAGAAAACTAATAAAATAGCTAACTGATCAAGAAATAGTTATTTTATAAAAAAAATACTTTCGCTTAGTTGTACGTACAGATTATAAAAGCCGTGCTTTGGTTAAATTACCATTAATGTTACAATTTCATATAAATAAATGTTCGATCTATTGCATTTATATAAGTTAAAGATTATAATTTTTTTTGTGAAACGTGAAAACAGATTATGTTGTTTCTCGTTCAAGGAAAACTATAAAGGAGGTAGTTCGTTTGTCTCATTTTTTTAGTAAGATAGTAATATTATTTACCTAATTTTATAAATGTAAATTAAAAAAAAAATAATACCGTTTCATTTAAAAACAGAAAAATGCACAAATATTTATTTTATTAATTTTGTATTTTATTAAAAATAATAATAAAATACATACTAACAACCAGTGAATGAGTTGAAAAAAACGATTAATATTTGTCACAATTAATTAATTATATATCATCATTAATGATGATTGTTGGACTTCGAGTAGGTCTAAACAATCCGTGAATCGATTAAAAACTTTCAGGATGTGGGTAATCAGAAGATTCCGCAGATTTTCGTGGACCGGTAATGTTACCAACGTAGATATTTTAATACTTATGGATATGAACTATGAGTTAATAATCATTGTAAAAGAAGGATACTGCTTAACTTGGTTATCTTTACAGAGGAGATATGTATGAGTTATTCATATTTTCGTAATGATACAACCAGAGAAGGAAAATTTGAGAATAGGAGCCAATCTGAGCAAAGGAAATGATAATGGTTTATTGTTTAGGTCAAGGGCCAGAAGACTGGTTTGAACCTCTAGAGGTTTTAATAAGTAAAAACAAGGAGTGAGGTGGTTTACTATTGCCTTCTTCACTGATTTGAGGAAGTTTGCTTATCAGCTTGCCGGGCTCTCTGAAAAGAATCTACATTTCGCTCTGGACATGACACATTCACTACAGGGTCTGGCTGTATATTGAAATTCATTACTCTCAGAGGAGATGACTCTGAGTAGCGTCTTTTACATCTCTACTTTTCTGTTCTTAAATAGTTCAGTCATATGATTGACTGACTATGTTGTGATAAGAAACAATACTATTTTTTGTAGCCCTGGAACCCACAGATCGAGTGAAAATAATTTAACACTCCATCTGCCCGCTATGGGCAAGATAATGGTTTAAGACTAGACAAAGATGAGTACCCAAAATTATTTTAGAATGGTTCACAATAGAGAGCGATTACCAGAGTTGCAGCCAATCGTCATTGGTAGAGTCGGAACTCTAAAGAAATTCTATAAAACTGTGGAAAACGTCGTTTACATAAACTTACTAGAAAAATAATAAAATACTTTAATATTTTAAACTGTAAAATTATATAAATAGCTTAATTAACGAATATAAATGTATTTTACAAATTTTTAAGAGTTATAAATGAACACATTGGAATTTCACTAATCATAGTTTTGTTAAAAACTATCCGAAATTAGTGTTTTGTAACCTTGCTGCACTTGGGATTGTAATGGGGTTTTCTAATAGCATATAGAAATGTACTTATACAATTAAATAACATTAAACTTTATAGAGATTTAATACACTAAAACGGAGTGAAATCTGTATTGACAGTTTGAAACACTTAAATAAGAACAGTGGCAAAATCAATTAATCTCAAAATTTAGATGTAAGTTATCTGAGATATATTTTAATTTATTCAAATAAATTTATATTTTAAAAATACCTAACGTTTTATGGAATAATTTGGTACGAGTCTTATAAAATTTGTTTCATTCGTCCATAGCGGAAATAGTAATAATAATCATCATCATCTGTCAAGGATTAGGCTCAATGGCCTGTTTCGGCATCCATCTTGTTTTAGGTCTTCCCAAGCCTCGCTTCCCTCTAGGTTTATATTTCCTTGCTCACAGAGAAAGTCTCTGTTCTGGTATGCGAAGTAAATGGTTGGACCAGTTTCTCTTTTATTTTATATTCTTAACGTTTCCAACAGTGACAGAACATTTAACTCGGCGGAGATAGTTTCGTTACGTACTCTATCTAACTGGGTACAACCTTTGACTCCCCGCAAAAATCTTATTTCAGCAGCCTGGATTCGAGATTCATTCCTCTGTACTGACGCCCATGTTTCACTCACATATGTTATGAGTGGTACAGCCATTGCACAGGTCTATAAAATTTCATTTGGTGTCCCTTCTCGTTTTCTTTCCTGTTGTCCTGCGGAAAGAACCGCATACAGCGCTGAATTTTGTCAGTTTTTCACTCACGTCATCATCTTTGTCATAGGAAATCTTGCATCCTAAATATTTAAAATCTCGAACTTGTTCTATAGTTCGATTTTGCGCCGATATTCTCATGCCAAATTCAATGTTGTGCAACTTATAAAATGCATACTAGAGCCTGTCATCTGTGTCAAAAATAATAACAAATTTATTTTTGAAATAATAAAATATATTATTTCAAAAACAAATTTCATAATTTAATTTAAATTATATATTCATAAATATAGACAAACGTGCCAATCTTGTATAGAGGTTGTAATTTGTAACAAACGGCTGACAAAACAAATTTCAAGAAAACTGAACAGTATGCCTGAGGTGTTGGATAATTAATTTAATGAAATTAAAAATGATATTGAAATAAACTAAAAAAACATACTGGACCAAACCATATTAAACTATTGATTACAGACTTAAAGTGCTTTCACAAAAAACTAGAACAGAACAAAGGGTAAATAGAGGACATTAGCAGAAGTAGAGAATTTATATTACAAATAGAACTTCCAAAAAAATTTACTTAACGCGGTATAAAAACTCTTAAACGACAAAAAATAAACTGAAGTAATTCCGCAATTACAAAAGATATACCTCTTAGATAATTTATATATATTATTATTATATTGCAATGCGATTATTATAATCATTATCACGTAACGCTATTAATTTCTTTATAAAATAAGTATGAAATGGCTTAAATATTAATTGCAGAAAGATATGTAGAGTTCTAAATTCAAGATCAAACAAGGTGTAGTAATTTTTAAGTAACGTTACAGTCGAACTATAGTAGACCTGATAATAATAATAACAGTTGCAATAAAAATAGTTACATGCTGTCTACAAACTGTATTGCAGCCGTAAGTACTTACATTATTTTATTGTTTAAAGATACTTATCACCAAGTAGGTTTCTTACAGTAATACGGGTAATTTAAACCAACCTGCAAATGGACCAACATCTTATACGATGCTAGAATTATATAACACATTTTATATAGTCTTATTAAACTCGTTAAGTGTGTTCAAATCTGATAAAAGTACATAAGCACTTGTATTAAGTTTGCAAATGATAGTGTAAGGCCTCTATATAACTGTTATAAGTTAAGATATAAAATAGTATTCTGTAATTCTATACTAGCAATTAGTAAGTTCTCTTGTATAACTAACAGCTTCAAATAGTGTTAACATTTCTTAACACCATTCTCTTAAGAAAAATTTTTGCTTAAGAAAAATTTAATAGTGTTAATATTTTTGCAAATCTCCTGATTAATCTAAGTTTAATTTTTACAATTAATTTACTACACTGATATTAATACTTTGAATAACACATTTTCAAATAAAATTTACTTCTATGTGTTATTTGATAAAGTTAATTTTGTACAAATATGTCACTTAAAAAAGTTATAGAATTTTATAATCTATACGTTTGAGATCTGTCCATAACAGACAGGTGGGGTGCTATTACTTGCACTCAATTTGTTAGTTCCAGGGCTACAAAATAGTTCTGTTTCTTATTATATGGTCAGTCAATTGAATGACTGAATCATTTAAAGACAGAAGAGGTAGAGGTGTAAAAGATCCTAATCAGAGTTTTCTCCTCTGAAAGTAATAAATTTCATTATACAGCCAGAAACTGTGGTGAATGAAGGTGTCATTTACAGGGTGGAAAATGTGTGCTTTTCGGAGGGCCTGGCATGCTGATAAGCATACTTTTCAACTCAGTGAGGAATGCATGTTAAACTACTTCACTCCTCAACTTACTTATTAAAACCTCTAGAGGTTCAAACCAGCCTTTCGGCTGATGACCTTAACAACAACATAGCTACATTATATATACATATATATTGAGATATCTAAGATGTTATATCTTTTCTGTGCTTCTGTACGGTGTAAAGTCCTGGAGATTGGATAAAGCCATCACAAGCAAACTGGAGGTATTTCAGATATGGCAGTACTAGGAATTTTGACGGTCTCATGGATTACTTGGATGCTAAATATAGAGGTTTTTAGGAGAATGAAGAAAGACGTGGAAGTCATTTCCACCATCAAGATTGGGAAGCTCCAATATCTTGGATATACATGCGGAATGAATCACGATACTACAAGCCATTCTGCAGGGAAAATACATGGAAAACTAGAACCACGCAGAAGAAGAGTGTCATGGCTTCGAAATCTAAGAAATCGGTTTTCAAAATGCTCAGACGTGCTGTTTCACAGTGCAATGAGCATTATAACAAGTGAAAATTACTATGACAGTCGCCAACATTTGGAACGGATAAGCACTTGAAGAAGAACTTATAATTTTGTACAGATGTTATATATTCGAAAGTCTACACTGACTCTTTTCTTATTTAACTTCTTTAACTTCTTGGTTACCTAAAGAGCTGCAATTCATCAAATTTGTTTCATACAGTTTGAAGAAAAACTTAAGGATTTCCATTTCAACCACTTGCACCTAAGGGGTAATTAAAAACGATGTGACTACCGTAAAGAAATACATCTTATTTCAACACCTTTCTGAACAACACCACTCTAAAAAGTTATATGAAAATTTTCTAAGCGTTACGTCTAGAAAACCGTAAGCATTTACGATTTTCAGCATGACGGTTTTAAGCATTTACCGTTTACATTTGGCCAGAATAAATGTGCTATAGTAAAGTTATATCTTATTCACTCATTGATGTTACTAAAAGTAAAACTAGTTTAAAGCACTCCGTATTAAAAAATGCTATAAAGATAAACAATAATAATATTTTAATCAAACTTTTATAATATTTTAATTGTATTTTCTAATTGTGTAATATATTTATTGTTACATTACAAATTCTGTAAGTAATACATTTATAGGAATGTTAACATACTTGAATTTCGACCAGGTGCTTCTGTCATAACTTATACAGGAGTGGTTAATGATCAAGGTGTTGATGCGACTTAAAAAATTAAAAAAAAACACGTTAAATAGTTAATCAAATTAACATTTCATTAAAAATTAACTTTATTTCAATACAAACAAAAATTTATAAAACTTTTTACTGTTCTTTGCACTTATTGTGTTCAACTAAATACATTCATCCAATATTGTACTGCTGTTGTATAAATAAATAAATTCAAAAAAGTTAAATGTTGGGTTGTGAGTATCGATGATTAATCTAGATGGAATGTGTCAATACAGCATTTTTTATATTTGTATTTTAAAATCAAATGAATTTACACGTGTATTAAATTGAAATGTTATTATTTTTAAATAAAATTAGGTCAGTGGTTAATTTAATATATTGTACTATAGTATTACGAAAGAAGTGATTTTTTATTTTAAAATACATTGTAGTAAATACTTGTATAGTGTTTATGATAATAAATGCGTAGGTTTTAGAATTGTAAAATTTTGGCTGGTTCTGTCCAGGAAGGAACTGGTCTACGTCCTTATTAATTGACTACAGGTTCACTTGATGGCGCTACCTGTAAACCGGTCGCAGTTGACCACCCTCTCGCCTCCTTATATGTAGCTACGCCGTACATTCTCGTCGTACCTTCTCCGCTGCGACTTCTGTTTGTTATCGAAGGAACACCTTCATTCTTTCTCCTTCTATCTATTTTTTTGTGTAGTCCATCTCATTTCCTTTTTTATTCACAGTTAGATAACTTGTCAGATAGATATAATTTTCCTCAATTTAATCATTCTGTAACTTTGTTGACTATAATAAAAATATAATAACAAAATTGTTTTTATTACTACTTTATATTTAAAACGGAGTTTAGTAATTATACGATTAGATTGTACCAGTTTTATCACGATAAATAATAATAATAATCGAATCACTAATTCAAAAGGAAACGATGCGAATATTAAAAAGAGAACAATGAAAGTATTATAATTTTCTAAAGGTTCTGAATGAAATAAATGTTCCAAATTACATTATTCAATATCTAAGGTCACTGATCTAATTAAATTCAATTTTAAAGTATCTGCAACGGATTTGCAATTTGAATAATTGTTTATAAATGCAATAAAGAAATAATAATAAAAAATAAATGTATAAATGCAAATTATTAAACCCATAATATCTGCAAAACTTTCATAATATAATTCAGAATCATTCTTTATATCACAAGAAAGGTGAATTTTACGTAAATTTATCATTCTTCGAAATAATGCTGCATAAGGACTCACTTGTCAACACCGTGGAAGAAGAAATTATTCAACTCAGTTTAAAATATCAAGAAAATTCAACCGAATTCTTTGGCACTTAACTTAATCCTATTATACGACAACTTGGTGTATGTATGTATGTCCAACTGTTCTTGAAAACGTCTCAAACGACTTTCCTGAATATTTTGTACAGGGGGTTTCATACTCTACAAATCGATTTCACTAGATCTCACAATTACAAACAATCGTTAGCTCGCTAAATTAAGAAATATAATTAGAATAGGCTCGCTACAGATGTAATAGACAATAACAGATGCTATAGTAAACAATTACTAGGTATTTTAAATATAAAGACTACGTCAGAACTGTTTCAATGGTTTATTTATTACCAACCCATTGTATTACTATTCTTTTCATTTTTCGAGCAAAGCCGCCTCCGTGGCCCAGTGGTTAACGTGCTACGCTGCAAAGCGTAGGTCCTCGGTTCGATTCCCGGCCAAGGTTTAGAAAATTATTAAAGTTTAACGTAGACGCTAATAACCAAGATGTTATTGCTACTTCAAAATAAACTAAAACTAAAAAATGTATTTTTCTTTTGGAAGATTTACATTGGGTACTGTCTTCATTATGTAAAATACTTTCCTAATAATTACTATACTCGTTGTTATTTTCAAACTGATTGTATACAAACTCAGATAAAAAAAAACGAAAAATTAAGTAAATTTTAAACAATATTAACACTTCACCACATTTAAAAAAGATACATGAAGATTAAATTTAATATTCCGATAAACCTCACAAACGACTGCACTAAAAATGGAGTGCATTTTCATATTTTAATTTGTTTTTAACTTTCCATTCTACATTACAATCTATTGTTTCTCTTAGTTTAATTTTCAACCTATTTGTTTCAATTTATCTTGTCTAATAAAACCGATTGTTAGTAGATTGCCTATAACATACAGGTGGAGTGACAGATTATTTACACTCAATCTGTCCGTTGCAGGGCTAAAATAAATAGTTCTGTTTCTTATCACATGGCCAGCCAAATAATGACGGAATTATTTAAGAACAGAAGAAGTAGAGGTGTAAAATACACTAATAAGAGTTATCTTATGAAAGTATTGAATTTCATTATACAGCCAGACCCTGTGGTGAATGAAGTGAAGGTGTCATTTGCAGAGGAAAAATATGTACTTTTTAGAGAGCCCGGCATGCTGATAAGCGTACTTTTCCACTCAGTGAGGAAGGCACTGGTTAACCACCTCACTCCTCGATTTACTTAGGAAAACCAATACAGGTTCAAACCAGCCTTTCGGCTGATGACCTAAATAACAACTTCAGTAGATATTTTTTTAACTTCATAATTATAGTATAATACCTAATATTACATTAAATATTTGGCACTGAAATGTAAAATATGTGTTTTTAGAAATTTAGTTCTCAAAAAAAACAATAATTAAAATTAATTATTATTATTTCATTAATTTGAAGCCCTCATCAATTAACGTAGTACTATAATTGACTATCCATTACAGTGTTCTAAATGCTGCACTTAATGCTACACTTATCCTATTCACGTCGGAGTTATGTCACTGGACTGTGTCTCAACTCACGTTTATTTATCATGTTATTTTTTATCCAAATTTTGTGTTATCACATTCACTGATTGTTTACAACAGATTGCGAATTTCCTAAATAGAGAAAAGAAAATTTGGAGGCCAATTGTAAACGTTATTAAAAATATTGAGATTATATCAATTTAGGATCAATATTTTTATAGAATTTTTTGTGTATTAAAGTGATATATTGCCCATAACGGGCAGGTGGAGTGTTAAATTAATTGCACTCGATCTGTTAGTTCCAGGGCTACAAAAAATAGTTCTGTGTCTTATCACATAGTCATCCAATTATCTGACTGAACTATTTAAGAACAGGAGAGTTAGAAGTGTAAAAGACACTCTAGTCAGAGTTATCTTCTTTGAGAGTAATTAATTTCACTATATAACCAGACCCTTTGGTGAATGACGTGAAGGTGTCATTTGCATGGTGGAAAGTGGGTGCTTTTCCAAGGGCATGGCATGCTGATAAGCTTATTCTTTCAACTCAGTGAGGAATGCAATAGTAAACTTACCTCATTCCTCGTTTTTACTTAGTAAAACCTCTAGAGGTTGAAACCATCCTTTCGGCTGTTGATCTAAACAACAAAAAGATTGGTACTAAAATGTTTTAGTTTAATTTAAATTAACTGAATTAAATGAGGTAACAAATGTACGAGTAAAAATTAAAATTATAAACAATGGGAATTTTTCTTTTCATTAGAGAATTATATTCCTTATTTTATTTTTATAAACTGATAAAATATTCTTTTTGATTGTAATATAGTAATTATATGAAAAATGTAAATACTTAGAAAACAGCGTAGTACTCTACTGTTTGTACGGTTTCACGACCTACAGTAACTTAGCCTGCAGGAATACTACCGACCAGAAAACAGAATGCGAGGGTGTATTCGATCTGCAGTGCGGCGGCATGTAATTTATCTCGCTGACAGACTGCAGTATTTCTTTTTCAGCAAAACTGATCTATTGTACCAGTAAAATGAAACTTTTAAACACTCTACTACATTTCTATTTTAAAATTATTTGTAAATATAAACAATACCTACATATTTGATTATATACCTAATTGATTGTGATTTTGTAAACCTAAAATATCCCACGTTGTAATAATTTATCCGGTTTATTTTTTTACGGTACTCACTATAAAATACATGTGTAGGTCTAATATTTTTTAACAAATCTTTTGTACAAAAAAAATACATTCATTATGTCAAATTAGTCAAAATATTATGAAAAAAACATTGTAAAAGAATATAAAAATTTAATGTAGGTTTAAAAATACTATTCGATGTAGGTGATATAACCTACTCGTACAACATATACAAATTTTAAAGAAAAAAAAGATAATTTTTATAGAAAATAAATGATATTAACTATCTAATATACTTAAATATTTAAATAAATTTCACAATATTTAATAGTAAAAAAAACTAAGCGACATAAAAATTTAAGGAAGTAAATTTAAATATATCTACTATGATAATAATCTGATTTGAAAAATAATCCAGTCGGAATAATTTAAATAAAAATGTGGAATTTAATTCAACTCGTTCAAATAACGAGATACCTCAACAAATGAGACCTAAATAAATTTTAAGTGACTTAAAATCTCTTAAGACACTCTCTAATTAGGAAAACAACTAATATAACGTTGTCCCACACACAAAAGATATTAGGCCTAACTAACTTTAAAACACATACACAAATAACAAAATACATGAGTCTGTTATTTGATTACGTTTAGGTCGTTTATTAAATTACCTTTTATAAAATAAATCTACCTACCTTTCACTAAAATAATCTTTATTACAGTAATAACATTTTTTATTTGTCTCTTTTTTAATATGCTTTCACACTGTCTACTTAAGTAAGAAGATCTCTGTCAATCAAGAAGAAGAAAAATAAGAAGCTGTAAAAGAAATGACTAAAGGATTTTTCTTAACATTCTACTCTGTATTAATAACATTTAATGTACATTCTTTTTTTAATGTTACAAAAAGTAATGAAGCCTTTTTAAATTCCTTGTCAAATATTAAATCTAGTATTTAATAACCATGTAATGAATATTAGTAATACTTATCAAATTTTATACTCAAATTTTTATTATAACACGTTAATTTTAATGTGTTGTTTAAAAATAACATTAATCTTACATAATATTGTAATGGTATTTATTTTATTTTTATAAATGAATCTAAAATTATTCGTATGATTCATAAATTTATAAATTATTTACCGGTAATGTTATCTGTACCAATAAATTTCTAACAACTTGACAGAAAGATTATTATATATCATAATATTACAGAAAGAGGTTACTCTTTACTACTATAATTTTATATTCTTATTATATACTATAGTCTATAATATTATTACTATCAGAAATTTCTTCGAAAATACGTTTAATACGATCATTTGGTTTTTTGTTTTTGTATGATTTGACCTGATAGATACCTTATCGAACAAAACCATCTTCAAATTTTAGATATAATTCTGTAAACTTTTTTAATTTTCGTTATGGTACTTTTAAGACGATTTGCACAATTTCCGTATATACGCTATTTAATTTAACCGGCGGTGAGGAATTTTACTTTCAGGAGAAGAGGAATCCCGTGGTACATTCTCCGGTTAGAACTATGGGTATTGTTCGTTATTCATGGCAAGAGGTCTCTGCTCAATTTTTGCTTTAGACTATGTATAGTCGGGAAGTTCTTTTTAGCTAGATCACGGGCTATTTGGTTGGGATGGTCATCTAGTCCTTTGCGAAATTTTCTATAGAATGACGCGGTTAGTTCCTTATTGTTGGAAATTCGAAATCGTCTTGGAAGGTTTTATTGCTTACATAAAAAGGAGAACCTTAAACAAGTCTTAATATAAGGATTTCGATTGAAAGGTTTTGAACGATTTAAGTTATTCTCTGCCGCTGCTCCAAAGAGTTGGATACCAAATATCCCAATTGGTCTTAATAGGGTTTTGTAACAAAATTATTTTGAAAATAATTTTGATCGTAGGTTAATTAAGCAGATTTTTTCTAAGTTAGGCGCTTAACTTCTAAACGTTTTTTATGCTGATGATGCTTTGAAGTACGTCGCATTGTAAATCATACGCCAAGATATGACACCACTTTCTAATAAAGTGCATTTAATATATTTTTAATAATTGTATTACAACTTTTTTGTTTGTTCATCAAAAATCGACTACCAAGGTCTCATTTCCGTCAAAATTCTATTAAAATCCTTACCAAAAAACTTAACGAGAACTTGAAATTTCGATGATTTCAAATTTATTTTATTTTTTGAAATGTATTCGTTTACGCTTTATTACTTAAATTGTTAATATAACCACTAAGTGACACGGGCGTTTAGACAGTCTTTTGACATATATTATTAAAATTATATTTGCGTTATGAAAAAATTGCATCACATGTTAAACATATAAAAGGGCCCGCTCTTTTACATCTTGAAGTGATACATTTTGTAATTCTACTACAAAGTTAATGAAAGAATTTTAATGTAAACGAATTTCGCAAGCGAGTAAACTACTCAATAACATTCTTATTACCGTGATAATTATGCGTGGGTGATAGTAAATACTGTATATAATTAACATCAGAATATAATAATAGGTATAGTAACTGGCAGTAAATTACATACATATTTTACTATATATAAATTTGCATTAGTCCTCATTGCAAGGAATGGATGTGAAAGATTTTGTAATTATTCCTTTTCATATAAACAGAACGACCTTGCTCTAAATCCTTTTACTAATTAGTATAACAAAAAATGATTAGTATTTTTTTCAATTTTAATGACAGGTATTTTATTTTCAAGATAAATCTATAAACAGTAAAATATTTTTAAATTACAAACAGTGAGCTGTTGTTTAGCTCAACAGCCAAAAAGCTGGTTTGATCCTCTAGCGGTTTTACTAATTAAAAACGAGGAGTGAGGTGGTTTACCAATGCCTTCCACAATGAGTTGAAAGAGTAAGCTTATTAGCATTCCAGGCCCTCCGAAAAGCACCCACTATCCGCCATGCAAATGGCACCTTCACTTCTTTCACCACAGCTGTTTAAGTAATTCATTATTCTCAGAGAAGATAACTCTGACTTGTGTCTTTTACATCTCTACCTCTTCTGTTTTTATAATTCTTATAATTGGCTGACTATGTAATAAGAAAAAGAGCTGCTTTTTGTAGCCCTGGAACTAACAGATCGAGTGCAATTAATTTAATACTCCAACTCCTCGTTATGGGCAAAAAACAGTAAGTTGATGTTATTGTTGTTATTGTTGAAGTAATTGATGTTAATTTATAAAGTATAATAATTTTATGATTTTTTCAGATAAAAAATTAAATTAACAACCATATTATTTATTAATAGTGCAGATTTATGTAACAATAAAAAAAACAAAATTTTCTTCCGGTTTTTCGATCGGTAATCACTACTGTATCTTTATTTCAAGTTTTGAATTCTCATTAATTTTTACGTTTAAACTCATAAAGATATTTTAACAAGAAATAAACTAATAAAAATAAAAGAAATGTGAACAAACTAATTGGCCACCCACGTTAAAACTGGATAAGTAAATAAGTATAAAAGTATACGTATAATACGATTGACAATTTCGGTCATGAGGATTGGTTGGTTACGTATGTTTATATTCATTTATATACTAGTACGAAGTGAGTGTTTAGTCCTGTTACCAAATTTTTAATGTCCGGTAATTTTTTTCTTAGAAAAAAAATTTTTGTTTCGTGAAAATAAGTTGGTAGCCCTACTCAAGTGGTATAGATACGGCAGTAGGAGTTGATTCTCCTTGAGCAGTGTAAAATTTTGTGCCGTTTCCGGTCGTGTTACGAACAGAATGTCTTTTACCCTAGACCAACGGGTTTTCATTCTTGAACTATATTTTGCTACGATATCGTACGCGAGTGTAAAAGATTCATTTCAAATTAAATTTGTTGGCGTTTCTCCACCAGAAAAAAATTCAATTTCTAATTAACACTGCGTTTAAAACTTTGATTCCATTATCAGTTACGAAACACCTAAACCAACGGTAATATTGGAATCACTTGTTTAAATCTGGAGGCTGAAGCTCTTAGAGTAATCGTACGCGATAAAGATACAATTTCAATTTTTTAGCAGCTTTCTGAACACTCGAATATGACAAACCAACTTGCGAGGAACGTTTTCGTAAACTTTTCCGTGGAGAATTGAACAATCTTGTTTCCACATTCTCTAAAACGTCATCTGTCAAGAAAGTTGGTCGACCACTGTACGTTTTCTGTCCCAAACACTACCTGTCTCAGCAAAATATTGTTCAAGAATGAAAACCTGTTGTTCTAGGGCAAAATACATTCTGTTCGTAACACGACCGGAAACGGCACAAAATTTTACACAGCTCAAGGAGAATCAACTAACACTGCCGTATCTATACCGGTTGAGTAGGTCTACAAAATTTGTGTCACAAAACAAAATTTCCCTCTTTTAGAAAAAATTACCAGACATTAACAATTGGGTAACAGGACTAAAAAATTACTCTGCACTACAACACACGTGTATATACTTAAATCGAACGCGCGCACAATCTTTACTATTCAAGTGGAATTTATAATCAGCGGCAGTTGCTTTATTTTACTTTCCACTAGCCGCTCCCTAATTCTTTTTTTCTTATTATTTTTTAAGTTGTTTCCACTGTCACTTCGCCTACAAATATAGAAGCTTGTTTTCCTGAATTTGATCATAGAGGTCTTTAGTTAAACTTTCATTTTCCTTGTTCGACTGACAATGCCATTGGCCAATCAATCGACCTTTTTTACTTACTTTGTTATACATATTTACAACGTTCATTTGTTACGGATCATTAACGCTGGGCTTCGATTTCGTAATTTCAAAATTTTTTTAACCAGTGAGTTATAATATTTTATTAAATCATTCAGTTCTGTAATGATTTCTCTTCTTCTATATTACAAATTCTTACATAAATGTTTTTTCTATTATTATATGGAAATTATATAATTAAAATTGTTGCAAAATTTTATTTTTATAACTTTCAATATTTAGATCAAGTAATGTTTTGTATTTCATGACAACAATTACCTATAACAGGTTGAATTAGATTTGTACAAAAAACCATTGAAATTTATACGATTATAATTTTAATACTAGCTTTACTAGTTTAAAATTGTATGAGTACACGCTCGTTATGGTAGAAAATTAATAAGGCGATTGTAATAGAATCTTATTTTAGTTTCCATATAATCATTCAATTAAAATAATAACCTTTGAGAGTTACACCAGTCAGATCTGAGAAGCCGCTATGGAAAAAAGAAAAATGAAAAGAAATTGTCTGGTAAAATAGTACAAATTATTCCATTTCTTTCATTATTAAGCAGCTGAAAATTTAATAAGAATACGTACTTATAAATACGGGTAAAATAAACTAAAACCAATCAAAAAATTGGTGTGTGAAAAAAATTTCAGTCCCAAGTTTTCGTCGGTCGGAAATGGAAGTACATACTATCATTTAATCGACCCGGTCTTAATCATGAATTCCGTTTACCGACTGTTTTAATTTACTTTGAGAGGAAATTCCAAAGATTAATTTGTTTACTTGATCTGAAACGCTTGATTTGCAGCATGACCAACTTCAGTATTACACTCTGTCCATGTTTTCTTGGCCATCTTACTTTTTTCTTTTTGTTACTGGACAATATTTAAAAAACTTTTATCCACGTTCCTTACCCATTAGATAACTGCTCATTTCGAATTGTTTCATTACAATTTTTCCAATCTCTACTCTTTCCCTTGTCACTTCTTTCCTAAAACGCTTCAAACTCCTCAATTTGAAAAGCCGTTTCTTTTAAAATCGGTATCAGTGTATTTCATGTAATACCTACAAAATACAGCAAGACCCTGTGGTGAATGAAGTTTCTTTTTTTGTTTTACGTCTGATTGTTCTGCAATTTCTGCTAATGCAGACGGTGGATAATGAAGATAATGAAAATGAGTGCTGAAAAAATACCCGACCTGACCCAGGGCTATTGAATAAGAATACCTAATTCAACGGCCCTGGACCTGACCGGGAATCAAACCCGTGACCCCAGAGTAGAAGCCAGTTGCGCTAACCACTACGCTAACTGGGCGGCCGGTGAATGAAGTGAAGGTGTAATTTGCAGGGTGAAAAATAGATGCTTTTTGGAGGGCCCGGTATGCTGATAATCATACTTTTCCACTCAGTGAGGAAGGCATAGTGAAACACGTTACTTTTAGTTTTACTTAATAAAGCCTCTAGAGGTTCAAACCAGCCATTTTGCTGATGACCTAAGCAACAACACCTAAAAACGTAAATCCAAGAACAATGACCTAGTTTATTTAATGAACCTCTCTTAACTTAGAAATAAGCCATGGAAAGAGCGGATTGTCGATAATAAGAGGCATAGAGAACTTAAGGAACTTCTGAAGCAATCTAATCGACTAATACGTTTCAGACATCCCGAATTATGAACCAAATAGATTTTCCTAAAATATCCATATTACCTATATCAAACACGCAGTATGATATGCATCCAAATACTTCATTTCATACATTAAAATAAAAATTAATACATGCGTTAAAAACAAAAAATATGTATTGTATAAAAATTATGTATATATTATTACGAATTAAATATATATATATATGTTAACAAATTTTTACGTAATGTTTAACAATTTCTCACTGAATATAAAGTAAGAATAAATACAACGTTGATCAAAAAGAATATTTTATTTTGAAAATCAACTAATTCAGTTTAAAAAGAAACAACAGGTTAAACTAGTTTATTTATCAAACTCTGATATAGTAAAGACGAAAATATAATATAGAAAAATAGTTGTAAGAACTTATTTAAAGTTTTTATATGGAAAAATTCAATAAATTATTTAATTAGATCATTTGTATTGTAAAATAATAAATTTTATGCAACCAAGTATAATCCTATAAATTTATAATACGATAAGTGGTTAGTGATAAAATATATATTAAAATGGAGAGGAAATGTTTCCAGGCAGGGATGTTATATTTTGAAGGTCACACGGTACGCTGTTATACGTCATGTTATCTTAGGTTGTCATGGCAACGCCCTGCGCTGTCTCCGATTTACCTCATTAGATTCTACTACAAACACATATTTTATATTTATTTTACAAGCATATATTTATTAATTTTATATTAAATAATATGTTACATAAAAGACTAATTATTATTTATTTTATTAAGCTTATATGTTACATTAATTCAATTATATATCTAATTAAATAGAAAGTTAATCATGCAAAAATTATTAATTTAAATAGAAATCCAAAGTTAACGACCAGAATTTACTCTATTCATTTTATTTTATATAGAGTTTAAAAAGTGTGTTGTTTAGGTCAAGTGTGTTGTTTAGGGTGTTGTTTAGGCTGGTTTGAACCACTAGAGGTTTTACTAAATAAAACGAGGAGTAGGTAGTTTACTTTTGCCTTCCTCACTGAGATGAAAGAGTATGCTTATCAGCATGCCAGACCCTCCATAAAGCAGCCATTTTCCACCCTGTAAATGACACCTTCACTTCATTCACCACAGCGTCTCGCTGTATAGTGAAATTCATTACTCTAAGAGGAGATAATTCTGACGAAAGTGTCTTGATGAAAGTGTCTTGTCTGATGAAAGTGTCTTTTACACCTCTACCTCTTCTGTTCTTAATTATTTCAGCCATATAATTGGCTGACTATGTGATAAGAAACAGATTTATTTTTTGTAACTCTGGAACCAACAGATGGAGTGCAATTAATTTAACACTCCACCTGCTCGTTATGGGCATAGATTAATTTTATATTCTCTAAAATCAACGAGTTATAAAATTAATTTCCTAGTTCACAAATAAAAGAAGTAGCACATTTATATATTTATTTAGACTCTTTAAAACTGTCGGTAACAAAAAAGAAAGAAAATCGAATAATTTTCCTGAACAAAATTGATACAGATAAAAATATAAATACACTGTAGCCACATTAATAAGTTCAAACATATCACTTAAAAAATCGTGACATTTTTTAAAAAGACAACAACTTTGAGAAAGCAAAAACATTTACTTTTAAAAATGATTTAGAGATATTTTTTATAAAATAATGCGGGGTTACTTTATATAAAAATTCCTTCCTTAAAAGTCTGAGAACATTTTTATATTCAATCGGCGTGACTCTATTAATCACCTGGGAGACGTCTTTAAGTCTGTCTAAACCTTATGTTGCAGGTGGTAGTAGCTTTTAAGATAACTTTCTGCAACTTTTCAAAAAATAAAAATAATATTAAGTTTTTAATACAAGTAGAAACTTCTTGATGTATGTGAACTTGAATTCGATTACACATCATTTAACAAAATTCTGTTCACATTCTAAATAATTCAAATTTATGTATGTCAATTTTTTATTTACGGGTGGTAGTAGTTACATACAACAGTCATTTGAATATATATTTTGGCAGTTAATTTTGAAAGAACAAATTTTTACTTTCTCTTGCCAAAATGAATATTTAGAAAAGAAGTACTGTTTTCGTGTCGATTTTTCGAAATCGAGTTTTCACCGGACCTTAAAAATCGGTCAACCGGAAGTAGTAGTATATTCGCGTCAGTTTTCACTTTTTTACGTTTTTCTCAAAAACGGCTTCTACGATTTTTTTAAAAAAAACCTCATTTACTAAATCTTCTTATGCTTTACAAAAATAGGGTAGAAGCCATGTCTGCTATAACTCTTAGGGACGTTCTTTTCCCGTAAAAAAATTGTTTTTTTTAAAGATAGCGACATCAATATGCATTTTAGCGCAAAAATGCATATAATAAAAGTTGTAGGAAATTTAAAATCCTAAAACTTTTATTTCAAATATTTTTTGTATAACGCATAGCTTAGCGGTAATTAGGGATTTTCTGTTTTTTATTCACAAAAACGTGTGAAAAAATGGATTTTTGAAAGATTTCAGCCTTAGTATCCATTTTACGACCGAAGTGTACAATCAAATTTATAGGAAATTAAAAGATCTACAACTTTCATTTAGAGAATTTTTCTCTACAGAGCCTAGTTTAGCTAAATGAGTGATTTTCCGTATATTTTTAAGCCAAACTAAGGTTGATTTTCATTTTGCGTCTTTCACTCGTGATTAAAATAAGATTATGTTTATTGAGGTTAGTTTTTTATCTGTTTCTAATGTTTTATTGCTTATGTTAGTTTATATTGTTAATTATTTGCATTGGCAAGAGAAAGTTGTGTGAGTGCTTTCACAATAGATTTTTTTTTATACAAAATCTGACATTTTGAATTCAGTTAGCCTATAAATGAAAATTTTTTGAAACAAAGTACAGTTTACAATTTCAATAGATTTTTAACACACTAGCAAAGAGATATAATCAATACTGTCTTCATATACAGTAATTTTTGTACTTTGGGCGAGAGATTTTTAACTTTCAGTCACAATTTAGTTATTGTTTTGAATTTAAGAACAGATTGTAATATTGTAGTTTCGTAATAAAAAAAAATTAGATATTAAAAATTTTAAATCTAAACTTTTCATGTCATAGGTAATCTCTAAAAAATACTTTTGAAAACTTTTTCCGAATTCTCGTACACTCGAGATACCGGAAAAACTATGACTGATTTTTTGTTGTTGTATTTTCCAAAGCATTATCGTAATAAAAGTTAATGCTTTCTACCAACGAAGTGAGTTAATTAATTACAAGCTCTTTAGTGAAATTATAATTAATAAAAATTCAATTGTAAGTTTCACATTTTTCTGTTATATTTGCGGCACTTTTAAAAAAATAATTGGATATTATCAACTACAAAACATATTACACTGAGTATATTTTTCTGTTTATAACACAATTTTAAATTAACTATAATTCTATTTAAGTTCAGCATTTTAATCAATTAATGATAAAATTAAAGTTGAAAATGTCAGTTTCATTTTGTTTCAAACTAAATTAAAATTTTAATTAAAAATAAAATATGGTAGGTTCATGTAATAAAACACAAGAAATAAAAAAGAAAAAAAGAATAAAGTGTATATTTACAAAACAAAATCAACGTTAATACATTTTTTATTAAAAATAAATCAACCAGAAAAAAATAGTGTTTATAGCAGGTAATAAAAACACTGCAATTTTTTTAGTAATAAATAATGTTTTATTTTAAAACATTTTTTAAATTTTATTTATTATATCTTTACGTCATTATTTACAATTTTTATATTAGGTCTACACAACAAAGGGATTGGTATCTGGAATAAATAGTTGGTTTCAGTTTTTTATAACAATAATAATAAAAATAATAATAAATTGTGTAATAAAATGGACGGAATTCCCGGGATAATTTTAGAGAGCTCTACCTCCGTGGCTTCTTAAATTTTCTATAACATATAAGAAATTAAAACTCGAGCTACACAGGTTATACAAAAAGGAAAAATATCCACGACAGCCCGAAAAGATTCCTTCCTGTTTTTTTCTCACTGAGAAGAAAAGTATGCTTATCACCATGATAGGCCCTCTAAAAAGCATCTACTTTCCATCCTGCAAATTATAACTTCACTTCATTTACCACAGGGTCTGGCTGTATAATGAACTTCATTACTCTCAGAGGAGATAACTCTGACTAGTGTCTTTTACACCTCTACCTCTTCTTCCTAAATTATTATTTTCGTCCTCATCGATAGTACTACAGGAAGATTTTTTAGTGTTATCATAAACGGCTAACGTAACACTATGTGAAATAGGCCTACTTAATACTGTAATTGGATTAATTACATATTTTACAAAAAATATTTGAGTAATTTTTCGAATTTTTTACGCACCGCTAATATTTAAAAAAAATTAATACGGTAGGTCCAAAGGTTGCGACTGAGTGGCACGTGTGACGTATGACCATGACCTTCGCCGTAGGGGTTTGTGCGGGTGGGAGTAACCTAGAGACTCACCCGGACGTGCGATCGATGCAGCGTGCAAGTGTACCCCCACTTACTACATACATATAACACGCCGCGGTTCTTCCATGCGTACCAACAAAAATTTAAATTTTAAAATGTGTTAAAAAATTGAAAATTTTAATAATTAACATTGTAAAGAATATTTTATTAATTAGGCTGCATAATTACTTCAACTAAATTTTGAAAAATCTGTCATTGTTTTGGAGTTAGCATCCGATAAACTTACAAAACAAAGAAAAAAATTATAAATTTCACAATTTAAAATCAAGTATTTCGATATAAATATATCAATACTACAATCCTTAAATTTGTCAAAAAATTATTCTTACACGTAGCTCTTTAGTATGTGAACAACCCTTAAGCCTACATGAATTTACAAACCAAATTAGTATACGTAATCAAATGAACTAAATTCAAATTAAGTTATTTGTAAACTAAAATAGTACTGCAATAACTGTTTATTTAAAGTAATCAATCTGCGTTTGTTATTACATAGACTACCAGAAATTGTACCCGTGCTACATTCGGAGTTATTGTTAGCGACAAAGGGGTGAATTACATAAACGATTGTATTACTAAACCCGGTATTACTACACGGTTTACTTCTTTTAAAGACCTCTGTAAGAATAAGCACAATAATTTTCGTAATAGCAGTTCTTAAGGAAGGTATAGAAATAATATTTTTTTTAGCGTATTTACTCTTTCTTTTCCTTAGGATCAATTAGACAAAACTTAAAGGTTTAATTTTTATGTAGGTGTAACTGCGAGAACGTGCTTATCGACATCTAGAACTAGTTCTTTTAGAGGGTATAGAAATACATGTTATTTACTTCTCATAAGGGTATTTACCCCTTGAGTTCAAAAGTGTTTTTGTGTAGGTCATCAGCCAAAAGGCTGGTTTGAACCTCTTCGAGGATTTATTAAGTAAAACGATGAGGTGGTTTACCCGTACCTTTCTCATTGAGCGGAAAAGTAGCATGCCAGGCCCTCCGAAAAGCATCTACTTTCCACCCTGCAAATGAAACCTTCACTTCATCACCACACGCTCTGGCTGTACAGTGAAATTAATTACTTTC
Source organism: Catonia carolina (assembly GCA_035578175.1). Lineage (NCBI taxonomy): Eukaryota > Metazoa > Arthropoda > Insecta > Hemiptera > Achilidae > Catonia > Catonia carolina. Next base: position 58,622,010 of record JAQMRL010000008.1, on the reverse strand, counting down.
AGAGGAGACTCTGACTAGTGTCTTATACACCTCTACCTCTTCTGTTCTTAAATAGTTCAGTCATATAATTGGCTGACTATGTGATAAGAAACAGAAGTAGTTTTTGTAGATCTGGAAGTAGCAGATTGAGTGTAAATAATTTAACACTCCACCTGCCTGTTATGGGTAAAAAGTTCAAAGATCAATTTGAAAATTGTTTTTTTTATATTAATTTTTTAAGGAACAAATTGCTGAATTTCAGCACTCCATTGTATAGGAAAGTTAGAGACGTAGTGAGTAAATATGTACGTGAGTCAGTCAGTGACATGTTTTGCAGTTATATTTAGAGATAAATAGCCGGCCGCAGTGGTGTGGTTGGTAACGTGCTCACCTCTCATTATGCGGTCTTGGGTTCGAATCCCATTCAGGCACGGCATATTTTCATACGTTACAAAAAATAATTTCATCCTTCACCGTCTGCATTAGCAGTAATTGCACAACAGTCGGACGTTAAAACAAAAATAAAAAAAAATAAAAAAATAGAGATTAATAATAAATTTAGGATATAAATTATATAGCCTTATAAAAAAATGAATATATAAAAAATTTATATTGTACATTTATCCAAAATTTATTAATATATAAGCTTCATTAATAGTTGGTTACATTCCGCTGAGTGACTGCTATGGGCCCGTTATTTCCGGTCACAAGATACTACTCTACGGTGGGCTACACAGCTCCACCGCAAGACTAGTTTTTTGAAATTTCAACTTTTGTATTATATTATAATATTATATACACACCACAATATATTTATTATATTTTGATGAAAATCGTTTATATGTTTTTTTTTTAAAACCAGTTCTTTACGTAAATATATGTGTAATAAATATTTATTTAGTAAGATATTTTAATGTCTTGTTATTTTCATAAATTATTTCCATTCATGAAAAAGATGTTAATCGGTTAAATTTTATGAATTTAATTTTTGATCGTCGTAAAATTGAATGTGTTGATAAACACAAAAAATATTTTCCTGTAAGATTAGTTCAAATCACAATTAATAAAAGAAGATTACTTTATAGATTTCATAAATTTAAAAGTAACAGAAATATTGTTTTAAACCTTTTTTTCTTTGATTCGTTATTTTGAAACTACACAATAGAGTGTAAAAATAAGAAATTTTAACAATATTTATGGAAAAAACAACAAATGACATAAAAATACGTAGACATTCGATTTATTATTTCAATATTTTTTAAATAATAGAAATTTAATAAATTACCAAAATATAATTCACACAAATAACATTAACATTAAATTTAATAGTGAAATTTGACAATTTGGATATTCCTGGCTGTTTAAATATTTGTGAACACTGTATTTAAGTGTATCCGAAGCGTAACAGTTTTAGATTGCATTGTATTGTTTATTATTATTGTATAGTAGGTGTTAACGTCAATCATATTTAAAATACAACGACAGGCAGCAGCATGAAATATTACATTAATATATGATGTGTAATAAATTTCCTATGAATATTATACAAAATTGTATTTGGAATAACTGAAATAAAATTTAATGTATTTAATTGTGAGTAAAAGAGGGAAGACTTCGTTTAAAATTTAAAAACAATCTGTTTAGAAAGATGTGCAATTCCTCATTGATTCACTTAAGTAGTAAATCTTCATCTTTCCGATTAATTATATAACTGAAGTTAGTCACATTTATTCCTTACGAAGTTAAACAGAAAATCTAAATCACTTAAACTTTAAGATTAAACTTTAAATTAGAACAAAATTGTTAGTTAGTCTTAGACTAGTTGCAATAATAATAATAATAATAAATTTAAACTTCGAGAATTTCCGCTTAAGTGATAAAAATGGGATTACTATCTTAACGAATTTATACATATAATTCTAATACTTTCTTGAAGGATACAGTTATAAATATCGGCATAAGTATACTGTAAGTAATATCCGGTAAAAATAAAGCAATAATTCCCAAGGAGTAGATACTTTTTTTGTGTTATGTCCTATTATGCACATTCATGTTCATGTAGCCTGTGGAAGGTGATAAAAGAAAATTAATTATGAAAATTTAAGACCTGACCAGGATTAAAATCCAGGAATTCAAATTGAAGAATTCATTTAAATTAACCACTACTCCAAAAGGATAGGCAGCTGATTGATAACTAACTAAAAAAAATTATATCTGTAATTTTGCAAAAATTAATATATAATATAATAATTTTGGAAAATCAATAAACCAGTTTATATATTACACCAATCTTTGATTACTAATAAGCTCGAGAGCAATTTTTAGTGAATTATCTTCTTTGATATTCTATACTATGTAGTCTAATCATTTAGCTACATGAATTTTTTTTTTTTTTTTTGACTATACAAGATATTTTTATTTGCAACTGTATAAAATTAACAACAAGCAAATTTGAAAAAAAGGATACAAATATTGACAAATTTTAAGACATTGAGGAGATTGCTGCCCATTGACAGTAGGCTACTCCAACCGTTATCATTAAATTAGTTCATAATTTACTTAATTTTATTTTGTTTTACTTTAATTTTGACGTCTAATGATATCTCTACTCCAGAGTCGTTTCAGTCTTCGTATAGGGGCAGTTGGTAAATCTAGTGTGTCTAGGTCAACAATGAGCTGGTTTGGATTATTGGATAATTTCTTTTTAAATCGTGTGTATGTGCGTAAAAACACATCGTTGATGTATGGGACGTTTAAGTCCGTGTGTAGTGTATCGTTCGTTACGTAAAAGGGAGCACTAGTTATCTGTCTTAATAATTTGGACTGAAAGCGTTGTATTTTCAAAATGACCGACATGAAACTTAATAGTATTTTTAATGTTAACAAGTTAAAGTAACGTACAGTTACATTACAAATAGTTTATTTCTAATTATGTTTTAAATTATTGGTGAACAATTTGGAGGGTTCAATTTAATGCCTCGAAATCAGTACACGTTACCTTTTCTCTCCAGAAAGGCGAATTATCATTTTTATAAAAGCACCGACTGCAGATATATTGTTTAGAAAAACATTTGTTAACAAAACGTTCCAGACAAATATAACTCGCAATAGAATACTCAATTAAACTTATAAAAGAAACAAACAATAAAGAAAATATGAAGAACATGGTGTGACCTTATTTGTTTTATAATATTATAATAAAAGAAAACAGTTGAATTTTGAATTGCTTTTTTCTGTTTACACTTCACGTCGACTAAACATTAAAATGCATTTTAAAATCGTGATATTCAGGACAAAAATCTCAACGATCAAACAGTATTGCATGTAGGAAAAAATAAAACCAAACATCGTTTATGGTATTGAATGGTGAATATTTAGCGTGGTATTAATATTATACAGAAACATTAATATCTTATTGTTTTAACTTTTCAAAGCAAACAAATTTTAATCTTGTTTAAGTACAAATCTCTCACAATTTTAAAAAAGGATAGGTTTTTTATTTTTTTTAAAATATACTTTTATAAAAATACAGCAAGTACACAATTTATTTTTACATTGTAGTTTTTCTATTACTACTTTAAATATAATAAAATATGTATATGATATATTATATTCGTATTAGAATATATATATTTTAAAATATGAATTTACTATTCAATTTTTACTACTACAATCTAATTTTATTTATTTTAAGTCATGATTAAAGAACCCCTCACCCCTTGAGAGAACATAAGGTTACATTACAAAAAAAAACATATTTAACAAATTATTATTTTTTAATTCTTTTACTCAGAACTGTACATTACTAACGACTATAGTGAATGTGGTGAAAATAATGAAAAATTACTGATGTTATTATTTGAAGGAGAACATTTTAAATTATTGGGTAAGAGATTATAGATTATGATTGTAATAATATTATGATAATTATTATAATTTTAATTATCTTATGATTATAGATTGTTAATTATAACTGATGATTATTATAAAATTATTGATTTCTATAACTACAAAAATTATTGCAATTTCTGGGCTTTGTTCAATGAACGTCCTTAGAAATAAGAAGGGTAAGCTAGTAGATTATAAGACGATAAGTTATACAATAGTAGATTTTGATTGTGAAATAATTCCTTCTCAACCTTTTGTACAATAATTTAATTATGGTAACTGTGAACAAAAATTTTAATGATTTGTCCTTAGTTACCTATAAAATGTTTAACCTGTAGACTACGTGATAGAACTATAATGCTTTTCACGGTTGATGAGCTCTGATGTTCCACGCGTTTAGACCAATTAGAACGTTTGCCGGCGTTCTCAGATTGTACGAATGTTTCAGCCTGACAAAGAATACGCGCGCATGCGTATAAGAGCCACAATAGTTCACTCGTGTCTTACATCTCGTACTGAACGCATCGGTTATAGAGCGCGTTAACATGGAGTACCTTATAATAATCAGCTGATTGTAAGTTCATAAATTAAAATTGTTATTGAAACACCAAAAATATGGCTGACGAAATATATGAGAGAGCTACGAGAGCAAGTGTTGGCAACGTTAGTGGCAATTCATTAGCTAGCTATGAAGTGGGAAGGGGGCAATGCGTAGGTTCAGAGCTCATCACCCCAGAAAAATAGTAGCCTATAGTACATGGTATGAAAAACTTATGATTAGAGGCGTTATATGATGTGAACGGATAAAACGTGGGTAACCCTATATAAATAAAATATAGGGTTATTTGTAACCTTTCGAAGAGGTATAATTTAAAAATTTTGTATAAGATATTTTATACTGGACTAATAGTACGGTTTATTTTTCCAATGAAGTTGCAAATCCAATTTTAACAAAACACCTAGAGACTAACTATAAACCCACACGCAGCGCTGGTGCAATTGTCAGTAGTTTGTGTAAACTTTCATAGGAACATAAATTATCTGTTGAGTAACGTTGGTGTGCCTAATGAGTTTCTTTATAAATTATCATAGTTATAAGTTGTAGACAAGTTAAATAGAATTTACTAGTGGAAAAACCAGTAAAACTACGGATATTAGAGAATTCTACTTATTTCATATTAGTTTTTTGCGTGCATTCATATTGAAGAGAGATCTATTATATACCTCTTTGTTTGCGTTATTGCAAAAAAATATATTGCTTATGTGTGAGTAAATTATTTTAATTGTTTTTAAACAGTGTGACATTATGGTAGAAAGTTAATTACTACAACTTTCTAGAATTTTCCTAAAATTCTTTCGTAACTTGTCATTATGTTATACCTGCTAATAGTTGTTTATGTAATTACTTTTGAAATAATTCTGGTAAAGTAAATTTAATGAAAATAGAAATTTAAAATCATTATATATTTCTGGTGTAATTACCAAAAAGATAATAACTAATCAGTTCATTAGTTACATAATTTTTTTTAAATATTGTTTTTGTTTTGTATTATCATAAAAGTTCTCGATTCTGATATAATCCATACAATAAAATAGTTTGAAATGTAAAATTTCATCAAAATGGTGTCTAGATATTTTGTTTTACCTTGTACAAAAATATTCATAAAAGGGAATATATCTCTTCGATTAGTAACAGAGTTGAAAACTAAAATTTTAACTTAAGTTGAATCTATCCGAATTTATAGAATATCCGTCTCGGTTATCCATGTCCAAAATTATCCATTCGTGGTTTATCTATCCCAATTTCAGTTTCTTAAATATTTCAGAATTTAATTATATTTCATTTCTGTCAAAGTTTCTGACTCAAAATCCAAATTTTTTAATAATCTCTCAAAGTATTTCTAAAGTGTAATTTCTCAAAATTTCACACAGTAAAAAAGTTCTAACCGTGCCCTTTTATAGTGAGTTTTGCGAACAATTAGATAACAATTCCAAATACTTATCCCAAGAACTAGCTACAAGGAACTTCCAAACTTTACGACGTCTAAAGCGGAGATAGAGCAGAGATCTCTTGGTCTGAATATCAGACAACACCCATAGTTCTAAACGAAAAATGTACCAGTAGGTACCTTTTCTCCTGAAAGTAAAATTCCTGACCATCTGTTAAACTAAATACCATATAAAACAATCGGGCAGTTCATTTTACAGTACCGAAATAAAAGTTAAAGTCAAAAAATTATTTTCAGTTTTAGCACAAATTTTCTGAGTTTAGTAAGATTTTGAAGTGATATTTTACAAACTAAACCTTGAATAAATTTTTATATAATATTATTTTATTATTACTATTTTATTATTTTATTATTTTTATATTTACAGATAACTATTTAAAATAATATAACTTTTCAAAGCATCATTTTAAAAAATTATTTGAAATAATTTTTCAATTTATACTGAAGAAAGTCAAAAGAATACAACTTTTCAGTTCCTTTAAAATTATTTGGATCTCAACTTCATAAGCAATAATGTATCTAATAAAAAATGGACAAGAAACATAAAAAAAGTTAAGTAGACCCTATGTATAAAATAAGTTTAGTATTTAGGCTACACTAGAAGATAGCTCAAATAACAAATAAGTTAATTCCACTACAGGGAACAGTCTAAAAATCACAGATGCATTTTAAAGCCAAATGTGCACTTACCATGAATTAAAAGAAATTAAATCAGTTGCCCACTTGTTTGGCATTACTTCTATCTAGTATGCCTAAAGAGAACGTTCTCAATTTAATTTTACTAATATTCTCTATGCCAGGTGCCCAGGGTTCAAATCCAGGTAGGGTTGGCTTTTCTTTCATCACCAATTTTTATCGGTCACTGCATTAACATTGATGTGCGAAATAGTCAGACGTAAAATAATTTGCTTATTTTTAAATTTATTTATTTAAAGTTGCATCAACTGCTTGGTAATTAGCGACTACGGTGGATTATGTAACATTAACTGTGAGATTTGACACGAGAAAATTTCCAGACCCTGGCCGGGAATCGAACCCGGGACCTCCGCGTAGCAGGCCAATGCGCTAACCACTACGCTACGGAGGCGGCCAATAATTTACTTAATTAGTCAAATTTGTTATTTAATTATTAATTATAATTTTTTACTTTATTGAAAAGACTTAAACGGGAAATGCTTTTCGAATTATGAATCTACTTTGCAAAATTATCAATTAAAAGATTTTACGAGTAAATTTTTTACACCTGATCTAGGTAGCTACCGTATTTTAGATGACTTTTAAATCCTTTTATTTATAATTAAAAACACGCAGAACATAAATGTTAACACAGGGCAATTAAATTGCAGATAAAAACCATTTTTATTGTTCCGGCATTAAAATGAAGTAATTTAATTAAGTTTAATTCAGCATTAAGAAATCTGAAATAATCTTTTCGTTAGTTTAATAGTACGATGAGTAATAAACTTGAAAGAGTAGACAAAACTGAATTAAGCAGACGGTATGCAATGATAATGACCGTATAGTAATATTTAGGTATGGGTATATGTATATATATATATATATATATATATATATATATATATAAACTTATAGACGCGCATGCGCATGAATCTTCATAAAACATTATTAATCTAAATCAGAACATTAAAAGAGATAGGTAGCTTGATTCTATGTGTACCGTATTATAGTACACAATAATATGGATACATGTAGATACGGTGGGTGTATGAAAAGATACGATTCTTGATGGGCTATTCCCCACAATCGTGTTGTCCTTCCCCCGGTTTTCCACCATGTCATGGTCATGATTAATGATCCGACCGCCCGCAGACACTCGTCTTCTCTAGCACTCTTCTACTAACATCAGCTCCTGGTCAGTTTATAATACTTCTGTTAAATTCTTTAACCAAAAAATTCATAACGAATATTTTTATGGTTTTTACATACATCCTTTTTAGATTTCGCTGTTTATAAATTAATTAATATATTTTTTCAATTTATATTTTTTGACAGCGGTTTTTAAAAGTCAATTTTATTAACGATGCTACGCTTCGATGTTAATTTTAGTTATATATGTTGCGTTGCTTCAGAGTGTAATGTAACTTAACTATTTCATATTCTTAGAATTTTTTTAAGTACTAGTAATAAATTATAGCGGTGTTTAATAAAAATAGTACTAAATAATAGCACATATATTATTAATTCAATAGAAATTCCGCTGGTGTAACTAAATTAGGAATTTAAACAATTTTTTATTGTTAGTAATTAAATATATTTCTTAATTAACTGAAAAATATAATCGATATTTTATTTTAATAAATTATAATACAAATATACATTCTTACATTTTTTACCTTCAATTAAAAAACAGTTTTCATTATTGGAGAAAACATTACGTCTAAGTTTTGAAAACAAATTGATTTAATTATTTTTTCCTCATTAAAAAGTTCATTAATTGAAATTTTTACGACGTCTTACTGAACTATATCATGATATTTTATTCTAAAAATAAAAATATTTTCTATTACAGTAATTATTTAGTACACAATCTCAATTCTCCCTATTTTCTAGAAGTTCCAGAACGACTAAACGCCGATTTAGTAGAAACATCATACATTATTTTACAGTACATTTTTTTAACTTTTTGAATTTTCATTCACACTGTACTGTAAACTAGTAAACATCATGAAAACAAACGAACAACCATGACTTTTTTTAGGACTTTAAAAAGAACGCCGCTCATCAGTAGGACTTTAATGGGATTTATTTTCACCATATAAAATGTAAGCAATTAATTTAATTTGTTGTAATTTTCTGTCGTAGCTATTATGGCTTTTTTTAATATTTAGGTTTCTCTTTAATTTACGGTTGGCTCAGAAGTATTCTGTTAGCGAAATAGTGAAAATCGTGAAAATAGTGAAAATAGCGAAATAGTGAAACCATCCAACTGCTACATTTTCGGCAAGAGTCACTTTTTGGAAGAAAAAAAGAAGATTAATCCCCCCAGTTAAGTCAAAAACGAAACGTTACACAATGACCTCTCAAACTACGAAGGCATTTTTCTAGACATTGGAATACATGGCGTAAGTTAGATAAATTTATACATATCCCATGAAATTTTTAATGTTAAATAGGCCTAATTTTCTCCTTAAACAAATTTTTCATGTAATTTTCCGTTATAATTATAAAATTTACTGATTGTGAATTCATACTTGTAACTAAATAAAATATAAGTAATAATTCGTAATGTAATAGCTTCATTAATTTTTTTCTTTGCACAGTTGTAAAACTAAATACAAATAGCTTAAAAAATGAGCGTCTTTATCCAGTCATTATGTTCATGATTGAATTTATTATAATATGAAAATTATATCATTATATTGGATTCCAATGTTCTAATTTTTAATCAATTATTAAGTGTTTTCCCTTTTGATCAAGATTTTGCTGTGGTTTCTCTGGTTTCCTACACGCAAATACAGGAAGAGTTTTTGTTATATTTATTGATTAGTTTAGGTTACGTTTCAAATTCTCTTTAACATATTTATATGTAAATATCATTTTAAATGTAATATAAAATTAAATCATCTATCCTAATGTGAATTTTAATACTAAAATTTAATGTTATAATTAGATGTTTAAAAAATAAAGTTTATGAAAACAGTTCTTTATTTTGATTTGAATAATTATAAATATAACTGTCATTGTATGTAAAGAATCTAGACATTTACTCAGATTCAACATTAAGAAATATTTCCTTCAATAAACTAGTATAATTTATAAACATAATTATTGTATCAAATTTTTTAAAAATGCATTCCGTTCCCACGTATAAATTTGTCTACTGTTAAATACACCAATGACATTAATAAGATATTTTGAAATTCTTGGACGTTGTATTTTTTAATATGCAAATGTAATTCGCATGTTATTTTACTTAATATAAAATTTTATTGTATATTTTAAAGATCATTACGAATTTAATATTTTCCCCTTGACCGAGTAATAGAATAAAAAAATAAATAAAAATAAAAAAATAACTGTCACCAGCTAAGAAGTTGAAGAAAAAGAAGAATCTTGTTCTGTTGCAAGCTAGCGAAACTGGATAGAATTGAGAGCCGCTCGGTTTGTCGACAACACTCGACAAGCAGTCTTAACTTGAACAACGTCATAAAGTCTAAACCGGCTAAGCTTTTACTTTGCACTACAAATTGCGCTTTATGTCCATGCACCCTAATAATGAACAATATCATGATTGTTAGGTTATCAAGTCTGTTGTCTTTAATTTACCATCAAAGTGAAGTTCAACTAACTTAAATACCAACTAAACTGAAAAAAGATAATAACTTATATTTATAAGTAAAATCGAAAGATATTATAAATGCATTTCTTTCGAAGAAATTAAAGAAGATAATATTTTTTATGTATTGAATCATTAATCATTAGTGTTGATCATAATAAAAATAATATAAGATAACATTCTAACAGGTACCAGATCTAATTTAAACTCATAATTCATAAAACTTATTATAAAAACTACACATTTATTTCTTGCATTAAAGTTTAATTTGACCCATACAATAAAACTGTATGGGTGTAGTAGAGAAGACCGTGACAGGAATACCGAGATAAGGAAAGGACTCAACACCTTCTCTATAAACGACAAGATATCTCAAAACAAAATGCAGTGGTTGGAGCATGTAAGCAGAATGAAAGAGGATAGAACATCTAAGCGAACATTAGGCTATAAATCGGAGGGAAAGAGAAAACGAGGACGCGCGAGAAAGAGATGGGCAGATTCAAGAGATTTGGAACAGACAGAGACGTCTAATACTTGAAAGTATATAATTAAAGTTGTAGACAATTCAAAATCTACAACTTTTATTTCATACATTTTTTTTTATAACGCTTCGTGATTTTCGGTTTTTTTCATGAAAATCTGTAACAAAAATTAGTTTTTAATATTTCGGTCTTAGTATGCTTTTTACAACATAAGGGTACAATAAAATTGATAGGAAATTAAGGTATCTACAACTTTTATTTAAAGCATTTTTCTTTACAGAGCCTAGTTTAGATATCACGGTAAAGTACACCGCTAACCACTGTCTAGTATTCCAATCCGAATAAATGTAACTACCTTTACTAGGATTATTGAACCAGGAACCTTCTCCGAAAATCTGCTGTTAACCCTTTCAATCCCGATTTTTTTAACTATGCACAAAAAATGTCTTTTCATTGTTTCATACAACAATTTGAATATGTGAAATTATGTTCAGGCTTCCTAAACAAAATATATTCTCTTACTTAGATTTGTAGCAGAAAAACTAAATATGATTTTAATTTTAAAGTCATCATTTAAGACAAACTATTTTACAATTAAAAATATTGATAAAATGGATAAAATCCCTTTTACAAACAGTCTAAAAAATATACTTGTACATACGTACAACATATTCGAAGAAATGCTACTTTATTTTAGTAAATGAACACGAATATTTTAAGTAAATCAATTTTTAAAAGAAACTAATTAATGGTCGCCTCCGTAGCGCAATGGTCAGTATGCTACACTGCAAAGCAGAAGTCTCAAGTTCGACTCCTGGCTAGGGTTTAGAAAATTATTACACTTCACATCCAGCGTTCCTAATCCAAAGTAGTCGCTAATAACTAAAATTTTGATGTATGTTATTTTATTCCTGTGTGACTTCTTCGTCACAATGGGTGAGAAAGGGTTAAACAGCTGATTCATGGTGTCGACTTTAACATTAAACGAACCCGGTGGGTTTTGAAAAAAATAATATTGATTTTTTTCAACTCCCTCAATATAAAATTTTGTACGCATTATTGTAATCAGTACAGGGGCTCCTCAACTTACGAACATAATGCGTACCGACCGAGTGTTCGCAAGTCGAATTGTTCGTAAGTCAGAATACACGTCAGTAGATTTCGTAGCGGACACTAGCGATCTAATTGCTTTTCATAACGTACAAAAACTAGCATACTTAGTGAAATTGTAATCAGCAACTAAATAAAGATAAAATCTGTTACATTTTTTTATTCGTTTTTAATATGTAGCCCTACTTATAGTAACTTAATACATACTGTATATACTTTTAGCAACTGAATACAGTTAATACATAAATACATTGAATACTTTATACAGAAAGAAAAGACCATTAAAAATTAAAAATAGCAAAAATATAAAATAAAAAATAAACATTTTCATAAAAATTTAAAACATATTGAAGATGGTTTTACAATATTTACAGCTTTGGCTTTGTTTGAAAAAAGTTTTGAATGGATGTTTGAACTGTTTCAAGTTTCTTTTCTTCCAAAATAATTTTGTAACACATGACAGCTCTAAACTCACTGACCGCTCTAAACATTGTTTGGAAACTTTGTTGTAATTACATTCCAAATAATATCAAGTGATAAAAAAAAATAGTTTCTGGCGTTCGTATCTCCGGATGTTCGTAAGTTGAATGTTCGTAAGTCGAGGACCCACTGTATTTAATTATCAAACCTGAATTTGTCACATGACACAGGAAAATTACATTAATTTAAACCATGATTATGAAATTTAGTTCATAGAATCCATAACTTTAAAATATCTTATCATTATCAATGCCCATACAGGTAGGTAAACCACTTCCTGTTATTCTGTACAATCAACAGTCAGTTTTTTTCTAACTAAAGTCACATTAGGCCAATACGTAAATACAAGTAAGTATTTGTGTTCAATAATTTGTTGTAAATTTATTAAAATATATATTCTGGTTAATTTATAAATAACATTATTTTTTATTGAATTTGTTATTATCACTTCATTAACGGTCGTTCAATATGTTCTAAGTATTTATTGTTGTAACTTACTTTAAATAGTTTCATGATAGGCCTACTTATTTCTATTGTTAAGATTTTGGAAATTGTAGCATAATTAAATTTATTTGTTTTACATAATACAGGTTTTTGAGATAAATCACTGTAATTGCTCTGAATTTAAAAAAAAATTAGGTCTTTCTTTTTAAATCGTTCATTATTCTAATCGTTCTTTAATTTATATTTATTTTTGTTTAAGTTACATTATAAATTACTTTAAAAATAAAATGCACTAAACCCGAGAAAAAATTTCTTCCAAGAACCAGTTGTTAGGTAATATATACAAACAATATGTAAGTCTTATCTTCCCAACTGGTTTTAACCGTTTACTTTGATTTGATTGGACGGTTTTGCGTGGGTGACATCTTTTGGTTCCCACGGCCTGGAGCCAGTAAGACCAAACTCTGTCGCTTATAAACAAGACAATTAGGTAGTTTTATCTGTCGATTGAAATCTGTCCGCGGGGCGGCTGGCTCAAAGCCGGAATGCACCTGTCGACATTCCTCCCACCTGAGCAGCGGTAGGCTAGAAGTCAAGGACGTCATGCCATAGGAACGAGTCAACTCCTACACCGACCTACGCTCGGCTTCGCCAGTTCAATCTTTCTGTCTCATTATCTCTCGCTCTTTTTTAACCACGTCTACGATTCTATTCTGCGTGCTTACGATTACTATTTTACAGTGTCTTCATAACACTTTTCTGCGCCGATCACAAGTGTGAAGTTCGTGTTTGTTTTGTCACCCACTCATAACAATACCTTTTATGTCAAGAACAACCCGTAACCTTTTCTATATCATTTATTCTACAATAAAACCTCTAAAGACTAAAAATACAAATTTAGATTAAACAAACACTTTTTTCCTTTCAAACTCGAATTGGTTTCTATCTAAAGTAATCAGAAAGATTTCTCTTTATAAAAAAAATTATATTCAGACTCTGTATAAATTTTAAACAGTATTTACAAATAAATATCTAAACAGATTATTATTGAATTTTCAAAATATAAATAGAAACTGGGGAAACCGCGAATTAAAGATTCTGCATATTCTACGGGATCATAGGTTGTACATGCAAAATACATTAGCATCAAAAGTCAACTGGTATAAACCACTATTGTATCCAGATTTGTTATATAGTGGAAAACGTTTTGAACCCTGACAATACAAAACAACAAAACTAGTCTAAAGCATTTATAACTACATGAAACGTACTTTTTTACCTATTTAATTGTAAACTTTAAGAAGATCTGATAATGGCAACAATTTGAGGTATCATAAACACAACAAACGATACTAAAGACAATTGATCTCGGAAATCCAAACGTCTAAACTCTTTCAACTACAGACTTTCCTGTAAACAGACAATTAAAACGAAGAAGGAATCTACTTAAAACACCTTAAATATATTTCGGATCAACTTACATACCTATTAAAAATTATTTCATTAAAAAAATCCTATCAATTATCATTGCTCACAAACCCCTAGTTTAATGTATTTTAACACTTTATTGGTTATCAAATTTCACGTCAGAATCTATCAATGGACCGATCAACAATCACCCTATTGTTGTTAACCATTTATCATCTCATTTACCATATGAGTACAAAAAATTAAAGTTGTAAATTAAAATTAAATTAAAGCAAAATATTGTGTACTAAAGATTAATACTAACTAAGACTAACTAAGATAACTAACTAAGATAACTAAGATAACTAAGATATACTAACTAAGATAACTAAGATAACTAAGATATACTAACTAAGATTAATACTACTAAGGTTAATACTAACTGATTTGTGAATATTCTTAAAAATAACTTAATGATTACGTTTTAACTGATAAAACAATTAAAAATATTTTTTTGAAATACAATCTAATTTAATACAACGAATCAGCTGTAGTAGTTTTACACGGATCTGAATACCACAGTGTTTTTATATGGTGGTTGCTGGTATACTTTGATGGTTTCGGGTAAATTAACCATACTATCTCAGAATAGGTCGGTCTGAATCTGTGCAAGACTATACATCATTTACACAAGTACATATCATCTTCATCTCTTTGGGTCATGTTGTTGCTTATTTTTCTTAAATTGAATAAATTGCAATGTACACACATTGTTGTTTAGGTCATCAGCCGAAAGTCTGGTTTGAACCTCTAGAGCATTAATGGTTTACCATGCCTTCCCCACTGAGTAGAAAATAGTTTAGGATATCAGGCTCTCTGAAAATGATATACTATTTTACACCCTCCAAATGGCACCTTCATTTCATTCACCACAGGGTCTGGCTGTACACTGAAATTCATTACAATCAAAGGAGATAACTATGACTAGTGTCTTTAATACCTCTACTTTTTCTGTTCTTAAATGCTTCAGTAATATTTAAGTGACCATGTAATAAGAAACAACTATTTTTTTGCAGCCCTGAATCTGGCAGATCGAGTGCAAATAATTTAACCCTTCATCTGTTGTGGCAAGTACACGCATTAGGAATTTGAAAAAAAATTAATACCGATTATAAAGATGTTTATGTCTAAGTAAGATAGTGATACACAGTATTTTACAAGTAGTGATGATGATGAAGATGACAAGGGTGGAAATGAATAAATAATCCTCTCTGTGGGTCAGGGTAGGTCGATATTATGATAGTACTAGGGGTGGCAACAGGTAGCAGAAACTCCCCAACCATGTCGTATCATCGTAATAGACGGGAGGTCGGAAGGGTTGCAAGGTCAAGGCCGCGCACGAGCAGTGACCTGTTATACAGATCGATCATACAAGAACTTCGTCATCATCCCTTCATCCCTTATCATCCTTTACACTTACGTCTTTACTCATACTACTTTCACTACAACCTCGTACAACCCTGTGTACTTACTTGTTCTTGTATTTGTTTATACTTTTCATCTTCAAATCCCCCTCTTTCTTTTGAAGTAACCCTTGTTAAATAAACAATAGGAAATGAAAACAAATCTAATATTTAACAATACCAGAAAATGCTGTAAACTTTCACGGCTTTCTTTTGACATTTAATTTTTCATTACGAATAATCGTTTTAGGATATAACTTATGTATAAATATTAACTTGATAATCAAGTACTTCATTTAATCTTATGAAAAAATTATTTAATAAAATAATTCCACAACGCGGAAAATAATACGATTTTTTCCGTTAATCGTATAACTAATGCATTATTGATGGGGATTTTAAAAATTATCATCTATCATTTTGTTTTGTTCGTCCATCTGTCACACCCAGATGTCAAAAACTACAAGAGATAGTAATAAACGGTTTTCGGATTAGCAATCTACAACATAAAAAATTAATGGATCTAAATTGGAACACTCAATCTGTTCATTGCAGGGCTAAAATAAATAGTAATGTGTTTTATCACATGGTCACCCAATTAAATGACTAAAAACAAAAACAATTAAGAACAGAAGAGGTAGAGGTGTAAAAGATACTAATCAGAGTTATCTTCTCTGAAACTACTGAATTTCATTATACTGCTAGACCCTGTGGTGAAAGAACTGAAGGTGTTATTTGCAGAGTGAAAAATATGTGCTATTCAGAAAGCCCGGCATGCTGATAAGCGTACTTTTCAACTCAGGGAGGAAGGAAAAGGGTAAACCACCTCACTCCTCGTTTCACTTAGTAAAACCTCTATAGGTTCAAACCAGCCTTTCGGCTGATGACCTCAACTACAAAAAATTGGGTTTAAAGTTCCGGTTTTGACAGGAAGTGGCCCAAAACAGAAAGTCAAAAAATAAAAGTCAGAAACTACATAAGATAGCAACAAACAGTTTTCGGATTCGTAATCTAGACAAAACGTTAGTGGGCCTGTATTGGGTCTGAAGTTCTGGTTTAGACCACAAGTGACCCAAAACCGGAAGTCAAGAAATTTAATTCGGAATTCGGAAACGAAAATAGTGACATTCAACTCTTCTTAAAGAGTAGGTATACAGAAATCACTTATGGTTTTTACCACAAGTCAAAGGTAAGACTTTTTAAAAATTTCCACCACCATAAGATGCGTCGTGTCATGAACGGAATTTTTACAAAAATAATTTGTTAACTATCTATTAAAAAGTCTTTGTTAATAACTCATAAAGATTCAATTAAAATTATTTACATTACACAATTCAAAAATGTTTGTACTCTAATATGTGAATTAAATTTTATTGAAATTCAAATAAAATTCTTACCTGAATTAATTTATGGCTATTTAATTGTCATGACAGTAGTTATCCTTCAATATTCTCAGTAATCTGAAAAAAAAAAATAATTTTTATTACTTACTTCAATAGCTAAGTTAAACAATAAACATAATTTTATAATTATTACTAAATTATCAAGATTTTCATTATAATTAGTGGTTCTAAAGTTACTTAGTTAAGTAAATCAAGTATTATGCTTTTAGCTTTGTGATTTTTTAGAGTATGATAAGCTCCAGTAGATGTTATTAGGTCTATATTGTTAAATAAAGTATTCCAAAACTTATCACATTTTTTTCAAGTAATTTTCTATTTACGGGTACTTAGACAACAAATCTAATTTTTAAATTACTTTAATCTGTTTTATTGTATTGCATTTATATTTATATTTTATGAGTTAGGTTTAAATTAATAAATACTTTCTTACTGCAATATTTTCTAAATTATCTAAAAAAATGTGTAATAAATTTTGTTTAAAATTTTGTATATTCATTCTAGAAACGCTTCACAATGACCTACCGTCGTTCAACTGTTCAATTAAACAATGAAATTAGCAAATAAGTCTGTATAAACCAGCTGTTCAACTTCTTCAAAAACCGTTATAAAACATAGTTTATAAAAACAAAGATGCGCAATTTGTTTTTTTACTAAACAAAAAACGGAAGAGTTACTTACAGTATTGAATGAAAGTTTTCCATACTTAGTTAGAAATATAATGGAAAAATTATAATTTTTATAATTATACGCAATTTTATATGCAACATACGCTGACGATACTGCTATCTTGACTTCATCCCACGATTTAACGCAGGCCAGTACCAACTTACAACACTTTCTCAACACAATTGAAATTTGGCTGAAAAAGTGGAGATTAAAAATAAACACTAATAAGTCAGTACATATAAGTTTCTCATTATGTAAAGGAGAAAGTCCTACGGTATTCCTCAACAACGAACCCATTCCACAAAAGAACACAGTAAAATACCTAGGCATCACGATGGACAGACGACTAACCTGGCAAACACACATCCACAATACACGACTGGCTTTGGATAAAAGAGTAAAACAATTATACCACCTCATAGGACGCCATTCCCGATTACCGTTACGTTCAAAATTACTCATTTATAAATCATTCATTCGGCCAATTTGGACTTATGGAATTGAAATCTACGGAACAGCAAAGCCAAGTAATATCAGAAAACTACAGGCATTTCAATCAAAATTATTACAACTCATCACCAATGCTCCATTCTAGAAACGCCTGTAGTACGCCTGTAGTACAGGACGCATTAACAACAGAATACTACATGACGACCTCAAAATAACACACATAAAAGATATGGCATACAACTGCTACAGAAGATTCTTCGGAAAACTTCAAAACCATCAAAATCCATACATCAAAAACTTATCATCTCGTACTCTTCCTGGAAATCCTCGCCGACGACTTCGCCGTTCATGGAATAGAGACCTGCTCTTATAAGACAATGACTCGTGGCACCTACAAAGATTAGCCACTGGGTCTAATCTTTGTTATTGTAAATTTTCCTATGTTAAAACCAGCTCATTTGCTTATTGTAAAATTTTACAGTTGCAAATAAATAATTAAAGAGAGAGAGAAAAAAAAAAAAAATTTGTTTTTTTATTGGTCATACACCCGATTGTTTACAAACACGAATCCAATAACGGCGTTTACGCACGATTTTTTCGCCAAATTCCCTATAATAAATTAATCGAAATTACCGAAATCAGATTAATGCAAACGCTGAAATAATTGTGAGAACCCGCCTTAAAATAAACAAAATATTTATATTTGATATTTTATAAGAAAAAATAAAAAAGGCAAAAATTATTAGCTAATAGCAAATTGAGCTAAAACAAAAATTATTTAATACCGAAAATATTAAACGGTGTTATTCATTTCATTTTCATTTATTATTGCTAAAAACAAGTACAATGAATCTTATCCTACCTTAGTTCCTAATACCCGCATAGGTCTAGCCTGTGCGCGGGTATGATCTTTAGTTATTTTGTATCTAGTTTGTTTTGTGTAAGCCTACTGAACATTCAAGTAACCTCTAAAATCGATGAGTATTTTTATTTTTACATGGTTTTTTTGATTCTCCAACTAGAACATTCCTAAATATCAATAAAAAATATATAGATATTTTGATACAGGAACATAAAAATGTTGACTTAAATTTTATGATTATTAATAGAGAAGTAGGCTACTGTAAATAAACTCTACTATTTAATAAAAAGAATTATCTCTAAATTGATCTTCAAAGTTTTCTTCAATTATGAATTTTATAAAATAGATTTTGGACGAATTAGTTTGGGGGTGTATTGAAATTTTCAAATAAGGGTGTCTTCTGATCAAGGTGTAATGATGCGTTCAACATGTAGATTGGAGGTTCAGTGATCCTTAGAAATCGAAGATTTTTATTTTAACGGTAAAAACTTTAGAAACTGCCTGGTTCAAATACCATTCAGTTATAAGAACAATACAATTTGATGGGTATCATTATAAAATATTGGAAATGTATTTTAAATTAAATTTAATTAATATTAAGTAAGGGATATAAATTAACGCAGTCGAAATTGATACCTTAGTGACTAGGAAATATTATGTTGTATTAACCAAGATGTATGTTATTTGACTTATACTTAAGTTAATTTATATATTTCTTATTTTAAAATCATTCGAGTTAATTAAAAAACATAAGATATTCATTGTGAGTTGTAATTAGCACCACCATTATTTCTTTTAAAACAGTACAGGCTAAAAAAATTAAAGATAGGCAATCTTGTAGTGATTGATGATCTCAGTTGGTATCCCTTTATCAATCCGTCTATCCTGCTCTTATAATAAGTTAAATACAATCAGGTGTAACAACCTTACAAATGTTAATTATACTTGTAATATTTTAATATATTAAACGGGAATGCAAAAAATATTGAATACAGAACTAATTACTTTTCTCTATTACTTGAAACTGTCAGTAATATATTTCGGAACAAGAATATTTAAGGAAATATAGATCACTGTTGAAAAATTAGCTAATCATTCATCATAGAAAATTTGAAAAACTTTGGCTCATTAATTTTAAAGTTACGAACATATAAATCTATTAATCAATTGTTTTGATTTCCGGTTAGATTAAAGAGAAAGCTTGATAGATTGGTGGTACATATAATTTTTCTTAAATTTTTTTTTAACAATATATTGTAGGTATGAAGAGTTTTTTCAAATTTGACATATCAAAATTATATAATAATTAAATAATTGTGAAAATAAATTTTTCACGATGACTTACGCATCCCTGACGTCAGCGACACATATCTAAATTGTATCGCAGGTTTAGAGACTTACTTAAAAATCATAATAATTTCTTAATATCCAATATGAATTCTCCCAACCTATCAGGAATTGAACATAGACAACTGAAACGCAGATAAAGTAGAGATGTGATACATAAACCCAACTCTAACAGTAGTTACAATTAAAAAAAAAGTAAAAAAAAAAACATTATTATCTGGAGCACTACAACTGGCTGAAGCTTTCTTAAAAACCATCAACACGGTTGCTTCTTCTTTCTTTAAAATTATTTCATATTATAAACATTGTATTGTAAAGTGACAGCTGCAAAATAAAACGTCAAAAAATTGTTTTTGTGATTTCTGAAGATTCTTCTTTTCTTAGTTAATTTAAAATTGTAGTAACAGCTTGGTTATTAGAGACTACGGTGGGTTATGCAACTGGAACTGTGCGTTTTGGTTTTTTATAATTTACAGACCCTAGCCGGGAATCAAACCAGAGATTCCCCCCCCCCGTTGTTGATTAGCTGAAAATACATAGCATAAATAAAAATTCACGCTCTTTAAATCTAACCAAATTTTTCTGATAGTTAACAAAAATTTGCCAAATTAAAAGAAAACTTATAAATAAATTACATTTAGAAAACCTGTAATGTGTAGCTTACTTATATAATTGAAGAAGCAAGTTTACCCTTAATGGGTTCAAAAAAAATGTTTCAAAACTTTCAGGATTTCATACACTAATTGGAAAACATTTTGTAGATATTCTCTATTAATGAGAAACTAGATGTTTAATTTGAAGCACATATTATTTTAATGACATATGATAAAAATATATAAGTACTCCAAAGAGCTCACAAATGACGTGATAGTGCACTATATAGAGGCATTTAGAACCAGTTAAACATGAGCTCTTCCACCTTTTGAATTTTTATAACAGTTCCATAAAATACTACTCTCAAGCGTACTTGCTAAAATAATCGGTTTATATGTACACGTCATAAGTTAATTTTCTTTCTGTTTCTGTTATAAAATTAACATTAACTTAATATTTGAAGAACTGTTATTATTTTTAGTTAAAATTTATTAAGGTTAAATGTAGAGGGTTTAAAAAGTACGTATTCTACTACTTTCAAAGAGTAGATTTATTTTTTGGTGTTAAGTAAAGTCAGATAAAAAACTGCTTACAGCTACAGGTATTTTAAAACGATTAAGATATTAAAAAAACATTTTAAGCATCTTACAGTGAAATAATCCACGCAAATTAGACTATATTAATTCTCTTTCTTAATCAAATCCTTTTAAATATTTTACGATTAACCAAATTTTTGGGTTTATATTTTTTATAAAATTTAACATGTCATTTGTTTAGAAAGTTAATTCTATTTTAATTTTATAAATAAAATCTTCAATATCATCCAACCTAATTAATGTACGATTGTCAAAATTATTATTTTATAAAATTTATTGGAGTTTTAAAATTCATTAAATTTTTGGGCTAGGAATGTAAGTTATATACCATTGTTAATTTATTGCCTGATTTTACAGTAAGAACAAAGTAATAAATTTTCTTAGAAAAACCTTATCGGGATAACTTTTATTTCTATTATAATTAATTTTCTTAAAAATTATATTATTATTTAAAAGTTTTAGTATTGACATTTATTTATTATATGAATTTTTACGACAATAAGTTATATATCACCAAAAAAATATATCAATGAACAAACATTTAAATTTTCTTAAATAAATACTTATGATAAATGATATGTTTGTTTAAAATTTAAATATTTATATAAAATAAATAAGGTATAAAAATAATAATAATAATAATAATAAAAGATCACGAGTTGTATGCGATTATTTATTAGTATTTTATATACACGTAAGCGATTGACGTTACATTCTAATTCCGGAATCATTTTTTGCTTATTAACTTGGACACTGGTTACCATTTTTGGAAGACATTATTCTAAACTAAGAGGCCAACCGTATGGTAGTATAATTCTGTTCAGCTTACGTTCGTACAATAGAAAGCAGACCACTGGAAGGACTTGTGAGCGATTTCTTTTGTCATTACTGAGATGCCGACGACCACTTTCACTAGATTATCTTTGTTGATCACCTGAGCACCGTGCCATGCGCAAATAAAATTAAAATGACAAGAAAACATTATAATATAAAAAGTACGGGAAATAATAAAGCCTTTTATACTCTTTTATGTAATGATTATATTAAGCCTTTTTACTCTATTTCTTGGCAGGATTTAATAAACCAAACATTAGGAACATTCTTGTTCAAAACTTTCGTATCGAAACTTACAACAGGTGGGTGTGTGTATGGTAAACCGATTATTCTCTATTTATATATCTACGTGACTACTATATAAAGTATTTTGAATTGTTTAGAAGTACTTTTCTCATCAAACTAACGGTTTCTACAAATTGAATGCCAGTTGCTTTTTATGAAAGAGGCTGTTTGACAATGGTCACCCTCAACCTATTGACAGCCTATTAAAAGTATGTACAACATAACATTTTACAATATTTATTTAAATCTTAATTTTCCCTAACCATCAATTTTTAATTTTTTCTAATCCATAGATAAGGGCTCCAAATAAAATAATATTTTTATAATCTCAGACCGTTCCCGTAACAGGCAGGTGGAGTGTTAAATTATTTGAACTCGATTTCAGGACTACAAAAAATAGTTCTGTTTCTTATCACATGGCCAACCAATTATATGACTGAAGCATTTAAGAACAAAAGAGTTAGAGGTGTAAAAGGCACTAGTCAAAGTTATCTCCTCTGAGAGTAATGAATTTCATTATACAGCCAGACCCTGCGGTGAATAAAGTAAATGTGTCATTTGGAGGGTGAAAAGTAGATGCTTTTCAGAGGACCTGGCATGCTGATAAGTATATGTTATTTTCCACTCAGTAAGAAAGGTAATGGTAAACCACCTCACTTCTCGTTTTACTTCGTAACGTCTCTAGAGGTTCAAAGCAGCCTTTCAGCTGATGACCTCAACAACAACAATCTAAGACCAACGTTCCGCAACTACGTCTTCTGTTAATATTTAATTTTTTATCTAAAAAAATCAATTCTACATTTTTAATGTGCAAGATTAATAGGATATTTCGGTAGCTATTTAATCTACAACAAGAATATTGCACGTTTTTTAGAACTTATGGCAAGTCTTTATAAAACTTTGAAAGTTGATATCAATAAAAAACTAAGTACGAGTATATGTCAGGTAGTAATTGAGATCAGTAATTTAAGCTTCGTTGACGTTGGAAAACAGAAAGGTGGTTAGTTAAAAAATCCCTTAATGAACTTTTTTTTAAAATACCTAATGTGTGTACAATCTGTTCAATTCAGAACAATAACCGACCCCATGACCCAATAAGATGAGGATGAAGCGTCTGACACGTGAATAAAGCATAGTTTTGACAGATCCAGGCCGACTATTCGTGGGAGAGTATGGTTACTTGAACCCCAACCATCAATGTACACCGGTAACCACTATCTAGTATTCATATCCGTATAAAAGTAACTACCTTTACTAGAATTTAAACCAGGAATATTCGTTTCTGAAAATCAGCTGTTAAACAGCTCACTCGCGACGTCGAATTTACCTCTAGATCTACCCGGTGGGTAATTAACAAATAAAGTAATAATAGATTATAAACATACCTGAATCTTTTTGATACTATTTCATTATAACTTAACAATAAATATGTTACTTTTAGTTTATTTTAAATCACATCCACAGCTGGGTAATTAGCGACTACTTTGGGTTAAAGAACGGCGGGTTTGACCATGTAATAATTTTGCAGACCCTGATCAGGAATCGAATCCGGGACTTCCACTTTGCAGCGTAGCTAACGCATGGGCTACATAGGGGCTCAATTTTGAGAAATATTATTTTCTAAAAGTTGAAACTACATAATTATTTATATTTTTTGTTACTTGTATCTTTAAAATAAACAGGTATAACAAAGTAGAAGTACATAATTATGCTATTTATTAAAATATCAATGTAAATAAACTGAAATTCTTTGATATTTGTTATTACAAATTTATATAGCTAAATCACATTGTACATTGACGTCTATATGACATTAACAAGAAATGCTTATTTACACTGATGCATTTTTAGTATAGACACCATGTTATGACAATAATATTTTGTCAGTACATTCCTTTTAACAACAGCTTTATGATACATGATATTACATTATTTTCAAATATTAATCATTATTAATCCACAAGAAAATATTTAGAATGTAACCGACGTATGTACGCTATATTTGCATTCGCAATTCATCATTAGTGTGGATAGTTAACGAAGTTCAAGTACAGATTTTATTTCAAATGAAGACGTAGTTCATTATAAGTCTATTCAAGCTATAAGTAAGAAGTTCTATCTATATTCTTCAGGTATGAGGTTGTCGGCAACTTATGTACTCAATATAGTAATGTATTAAATTTTATACACGGTGAACGTACAGAATAATATGAAAAATGAAGATAGATCTAAAGTACACGTTCACTTAAAATAAATTATAATTTTTATCTAGTATCAATCTTGATAATGAACAAGATCCGGAATTGATTATCTCGTTTTCATCAATTTTACATAGAAAAAAATCTGGTGTGAAACACTCACACGACTTTCTTTTGCTAATGAAAAAAATGAACAATATACAAAACATTAGTAAAACATTAGAAATAAACAAAAAACTAACCTTAATAAACATAACCGAATTTTAATAATGAGTGAAAGAAGCAAAATTAAAATTAATCTCAGTTTGGCTTTAAAATACGAAAAATCACTCTTTCACGCTAAACTAGGCTCTGTAGAGAAAAATGTGCTAAATAAATATTGTAGATCTTTTGATTTCCTATAAATGTGATTATAAACTTTTTTGTCGTAAAATGCATACTAAGGCTGAAATCTTTTAAAAAATCGATTTTTAACTCGTTTTCATAAAAAGAAAGAAAAACAGAAAATCACTAGCCTAATTACCGCTAAACTAAGCATTATAAAAAAAATTTATAAATAAATGTTGTAGAATTTTAAATTCTCTACAACTTTTATGATATACATTTTTGCGCTAAAATACATATTGAAGTAGTAATAATAAAAAACAACTTTTTTACGAGAAAACAGCCTTTCCAAGAATTTCAGCAGACATGGCGCCTACCCTACCCCTACCCCCTAACTTAAAGAGCATAAACTATTCAGTAAATGAATCGATTTAAAAAAAAATCGTAAGAGCCGTGGTTGAGAAAATCACAAAAAAACTACCTCTGGTTACTACTTCTGGTTAACCGATTTTGATGAAAATGTTCGTGTCGGGTTCGGTAGTAGTATCTAATTTAAGATTCTAGTTTCAACTTTGCACTAGGTTCCGTTCTTGAGATATTCTGATAACACACACACTCACACAGCCCAATTGCTAAAAACATGATTTTTGGGTTTACGGGGTCTGAAAACGGGTAGATCCAGTGAAAACTCGATTTAAAAACCGACATACTTTCAAACAATACTTTCCTTCATATAGTATATAGTATATTCATATAGTCAAGAGAAAGTAAAAATTGGTTGTAACAATTAATTTTCAAGCAAAAGTTTATAAATTACACTATAAAATAAACTGGGAAACCAAGTTTACAATTTTAATTATTTATTTCACTACGGCTTTAAAATAATAGTAATATATGATGATAATTTATGAAATTTATACATTGTATCCTTTTAGGTATCAAAAAGATGAAAGCGCCTTAATTTCTCAAACCAAACTTCATACATTTTCGTAAGGTATCTGATTATCATCAAGTAAAAGGGCTTACTGTTTTAATTCTTCTAATTTATATGTATTTAAATACAATTTTTACGATAACGAATAACCTGATGGAACCAAAAGTGACTTGAGGAAGCAGAATACCCATCGATGGAGCTTCTGTTTGTTTTTTAAATTAATTTGTGTTATGAAAAACAATTTCCAGTTGTGTTTTATAACTTTTCATAAAGTTGGTTTTGTCACTAAATAAACCAATGACTATAATTTATTTTAACTTAAATTAAACTATATTTTACAAACTTTTTAGTTGACTTCCAACACACTCAAAATTACCAATGGCTCAACACTTTCGCACACAATTTTTTCTTTGCATGAATATTAATTTGCAACGGTCTTCTAACAATTCAGTCAAAATATTATGACTAGAAACAACTTAACAATTCTTAGGGAGGAATTAATGGGGTCAATACTTCTTTTATGTCTCTTACGTCATTTCAACAGAATTATCATTAATTTATTTGTATAATTTTTACAGTTGTAAACAAACCTTTAAAGGGAGAAACTATTTTTATAAAAAAAATATTTTTATTAATAAATTATTTTATTAGTATTAATATTAATATTTTTATATTTTTAAAGATAATATTATTTCTTGTGAAAGGTAATTATGAAATTATTAATTCAGAAACCGTACAAGTAATAAAATTATAATAATAAAAGTAATATTGAATATCTAATACCATGAAATAATACTGGTATCTAATTACTACGAAAAATAGTTGGTGTAACAGAAGTGGGGTTTTCTGGGATAAAGATGAAAAAATATGTACGTAGTAGGTGCATACGTGTGTTGGTAGTAGTATATCAATAAAAATTCTGTAGACCGACTAAAGACGGAATTTTATTCAACGTACTATAGCTATATTTTAATTAGAAGTCTATTATGTTACATACGCACAGACACAAATAATATTTAATTATACAAAAGACCCTATTGGTTGATGTTATGGGTCGTTATAATAAGAAACAAGAATTTACTAGTCAATTACTTGTACAGTATTACCTTACAAGGCCTATTGTTATTTTTAATAATAATAGTTAATACGTTATTAATGTTATATATGATATCTAAAATATGCAAATCTCTTTTTTTATGTCTCGTATATCATTATTTATTTAGTAAATAGGTTTTTATTTCTTCACAATTTTCTTATTTAAAAAAAATTATTATGAAAAATACATTTTATGGTTTTAAAATAAAAATTTGTAATTAAAACTAGCGATTGGTAATTAATATTCATATTTATTATGTAATTTTTTATTTTTTTTTACTTCGAATTTTCAAATATTAGAAACTTAAGAAGTTTCACATTTTTATCGAAAATCAAGTTAAGTATCCTCTACTAATTTTGTTTAAAACTTAAAAAGTTCTAAACAATGAATTTATTAATTAGATCTAATCATTCTGTCAGTTGTAAACGATATCGTGTACACTTACTATGATCCAAGTTCAACTAGGAAAACTTTTCTGACACTATTTTTATTGTAAATTTAATATCTGTTATTACAGTATTATAACAATTTCTAAATATGACGCTAAAGGTTTAAAAACTTGAATTACTTGCTGGAACGTTAAGTAATCAGTACAGTCCTACAATTAGCCAAGAAGATCTCTCGGTCAGAAGCGTTTTAAATGTCTAAGCTGAGTACTGGTATCGCCCTGTATACATATGTTGAATGAGAGGATAACCATGTAATTCAAAGTCAGTTTGTCGTACACCGTCTAGTATAGTTGTTTCGCGACGTCATGTATGTATGGAATTTGTAAGTTTTTGTGCAACATTAAATTTGTACAAGGGGCATAACGTAGGAGCATAGCTTGTAGAAATACATACATAAATAATAATTACTGAGCCGCATCCGTGGCTCAGTGGTTAACATGCAACGCTCCAAAGCGGAGGTCTCGAGTTTGATTCTTGGCTAGGGCCTAGAAAATTTATTACACATTCAAACCCACGGTTCTTTACCTTAATCTGATCACTAATGACCAAGTTGTTGTTGCGGCTTTAAAAACTAAACTAAAATATTTTTAACTAAAAAATATTTTGAAAAACTTGTTCTCGTGGAAATAAAATGAAAGTAAACACTCTGATAGCAACTGATTTTTAAATTTCATATTTCATGGTACAAACACAATCATATTCTCGTATAACAAGAAAAAAACGATAATTTTTTAGTACTCAAAGATTGAGTATACCTTTTGAAACAGCAATATAATCTAGTTTTGTTTAATTCAAATTTAAAAATAAAAACATTATAAATCAGTTTAATTAATTTAACTGGGAAAGAAACCGATTGCTGTTGGATTGAGTGATTACGATAACCAGATAAAAAATGACAACAGATTGACAGAGACTGAGAAAGTTAAGAGGAAATGGAGCAATTGACTGAAACAGATCCGAAAAAATAAACCAGAATTTTATTATTAGTTTAATGATTCATACAAATCCCCCACTCATGAAAAAAATAATTACATTAATCGGTTTGTAGATTTAAAGGTTAAAAAATTAATTTGTATAAATTCTTTCGTTTTTCTTTGATACAAAAAAGGATAATAATTGCCGTTTGTGTAATTCGTTCACGATTTTAATGAACCAGAAAATTATCTTTCCGACAATTTAATAACCCTACTACGGTTTCATTTTATTTAAGTTTTTATTTTGCTCAGTCAAATTAGATTGACCTAAATCTTAAAATGTTAATTCAATTTTTAAATTTTTTTTCCAAGATTCGTTAATTCGTATAATTTTGTAACACAGTAGTTTTATCTGATTTTTATGTACAGTTTACAGATTTGTACTTTAATTAATTACATGTTTTTAAGAAAACGTATAAACAAAATTTAACTGTTCCGAATTTGAAATTCTCTGATTATATATTGTTTTTTTATGAATTCGTTTGAATAATGACGTACGGGAGATTACACTACATAACCATAAGGGCTCCATAGGTAAGTCTGTGCACGACTGGATCTATTCGTGATTTAGTTCTCTTAAGTAAAAAAATTAAAAAAATGATAAATTTTTTTTTTTTTTTTTTTTTTTTTTTTTTTTTTTTTTTAACTTTAATAACTTTATTTGCAACTATATACTACGATACAACGAGCAAATTAGATGACAGTAAACAAAGGATGACAAGGAAAAAAATAAAAAAAAAAAAATAATAAAAATAAATAAATGAAAAAGAACAGTGATACCCATTGGTATATGTTCTATGAAATAAAGTTCATGATACATGAATGATAAATAACAACATAAGAAAAAAAAGAAGAAAGAAAAATAAAATAAATCACTTTATAGAAGATCTCTGGCCCATTGACGTTTCAACCTGCGCTGCGGATTTCCTGGTAGTGATGCATCCGATAGTTTGGTGATTAATTCGTTGGGGTGATCATGCAATTTTCTGTGAAAAACACTGTAGCTGGACTTAACTACTTCACTTATGAACGGAATATTAAGGTCGTCATGTAGAATTTTGTTGTTGACATAAAAAGGTGCGCAGGTGATTAAACGTAGGCATTTTGACTGAAAGGCTTGTAATTTTTGTAGATTGCTCGGTTTAGCTGTGCCATAAATTTAACAACAAAATAACACTTTATGAAAATGAAATGCTATTCTCCTAATTCTTTTTTAAATTATACTACAAATGAAATTTTTTGTGTTTTTGTGGACCTACAATTTGCTCTTGTAGAACAATGAATAGATTTGTTGTGAGTGTAAGTAATACTACTGATAATAAGTACCCTATGAATTAAATTTGTATTGTTGTTTGTAAGTTATGTGTAAGTAATACTTCTGATAGTACCCTATGAATTAAATTTGTTTTGTTGTTTATAAGTTATTTGTAAGTAATACTGCTGATATTAAGTACCCTATGAATTAAATTTATTTTGTTGTTTGTAAGTTATGTGTAAGTAAAACTGCTGATATTAAGTACCCTATGAATTAAATTTATTTTGTTGTTCTTGTCGTGAAAGTGTTAAAATAAATCTGTAGGGTGGGGTATGTGCAGTCTTTTGTACATTTCACTGTTGTCTAGGAGATTTATGACATCTGGAGGTTGATATGGTTTTCAAGTTGTGTTTGGTAACTGGTGAAAAGCGTCTGAATTTCGTCTTGTACTGTAGGCATGTTAGTGTCTCAGTTTATCATCGTGTTTGATATGTACCAACGTAAGTCTTTGATATTTCGAAGTCTATTTTTAATGACACCTTTAATTATTTGAATGTTTTATGACTTGTTGTACCCAGATTTGTATCCTGTATGTTCATACAGGTTAAGCATCCGATACAGCTGTTGGTATATGACATTTAGCTGCCTTCTTTTGTTTCATTTGTGAGTCTTTCACGTTAGACGCCAGTCCAGGAGACCAAAATATTTTGCTGTATCGATTTGTCGAATTTGTACGATGTTTAAAAATACTGGTGGTGTTAGAATAATATTTGTATTTCTATGGTTGCCATCCAATCCTTTTAACCCGTCGGACAAAAGAGGTTCAAAAACTAAAGCTTTAGTTTTATTATTCAACCCCTAAGAAATAATTGTGTTTATCTCAGCTGTCTAGGTGATCGGGAAGTTAGGTGAGAATTAGTAATCATAAACTGAATGAGTCACTCAGACAATGAGACTTTTCTGATTATACAAAGAGATATTAACTATTATCCATTTTTATTTTGTAAATAGGTTTTTTTATTTACTGCTACATTACAGTCCGTTCATTTTATTTGAAAGATAAGTAACAAGCCCGGAAAAAACCAAAAACTAAAGGAAATATTTACAAAATTTATATAAAAATAAGTAATATATAAATAACGCTTTGCTAAATTTTGATTACAGTGTTTACAATTCAAGTCCAAAAAGTAACACCGTTTTAAACCTGTAAAAAGTGAGCACCACTTCTGAAATTAAATCCTTTTATTAATTTTACATGAAACTCAGTAAAATCTAGGACGCATTGCTGATAATACATGTGAGTTTGTTTTCAATAAGTTTCTGTACATTTTTAGTTAAATTTGAACAATAAATGAAAAATTTAATTCTAAACCTGATGAATTGGTGTTTATTAGGTTTTCAATAGATGCGTCGAGGAAGTTTGAAGGAGGAAGATGCGTCATGTAGCCAGTGAAATGACGATATTTTTCAATACTCATCTGGTGTTAAACTAAAGTAGTTATAAAATAGTCTCATTCTATTTAACATGTGAATGAAATACTAAACTGCAAAATCAAATACCCGATAAAAGTTTGATGAATAGACCAGATAAGATTCAGGTAAAATACAAATAGAAAACAAAGCATAATAGACGAATATATTTGTACGGGTGGGAGCGATAGGTGGGGTTGATTGAATAAAAACTAAGTGCGAAGTTGCTCATGATTTTCCTGACACTAACGATGAGGAACTTGTGCCCAGTAATATATCACTGCCACCAGTACAAGGAGATGGAGATCAAGGGTGTCAAAGAAATCTGTTTTTACTGCACCTAACTATAACCTAGTCAGTCTTTCTAGGCCCACATGATTGGCTTTAAGACGCTAATCCTGTTTCAACCATTCTTTAGTACTTTGATTGATAGCCGAACGAATAATAAGCTAAATGTTTATCTTAAACTTGATCAATTCCTAAAGTACATAAATTGAAAATGATGCAAAAAATAGTTAACGTTTCTAAGCGAAAAGTAATACATAAAATATACATTTTATTTTTAAATTATTCTCAACTTATTAATATTTTTAGCTTTTATTCTTAATCAAGAATTTCGCAGCATTGTCAACGACTTATTTATTCATACTAAGTTTTATTCTTTTACTCCTCCATCATCACCTTACAAAGTCGTTAGCATAACTTCATCTTCAAAAAAACTATAGAGTAGGCCGCCTGACCTATTCCAACTTAAACTTAGTAATCTGCTATATCTTAAAAAAGTTGGGATGTCCATCTCTTCCAAGGTTATCCAATACCACGTTATTTGGTCGGTTTTTAAATAAACACCTGTTTGGGTACACGATCATCTGTCATCCTCAACAAATAATTATACCAAATTCATCAGTATTAGCGAATAATCGATACATTAAGTTTATGCCAAATATCTTCATATTTTTTATAGTCCAGCAATCAATACCCCGCTTAAAGTATTAAAAATGTCATCTCACCAATATATTATATTCTTGATATTTGATAAGCAGTCCGAGTTCACACTTTCAATCATAAAAGTACATTAAAACTGGCAAAACTCAAGTTGTGATAAAGTTTTTAAAACCATCTCCTTCTGCATCTTCTAGTTTCCTCAAAGTATACAATATACTACATTTGTTTATATACAAGAGAAAGAAATTATCAACAGAGAAGGAGGAAAAAGGTCAATTTTAACTGTTATTTCCTCTGATAACATTGGCTACCATTAGGTTCAATGAGTTTTGTCCGATGGAAAATGTTGACCGAATTCACACCATACCATTTCAGAAGATTCCTTAATCATAATATTGTACGCCGACTTGAACGGTGTGTAGCCTATTTATTTCTCTGCGTGATATTCTATAGCATTCTATATTTTTGCCTCTTATCACATGTTCAAAGTACTCCAGTGTTAGAGGAAATATTCCTGAAGGAAAAATTTCGCTGCAAGGTTAAGTGATTAGCAGTCGTACCACAAAATTAAATAGTGCAAAGTTCGTAACGTGCCCTGGGGAATGATTTTGTTACTGAATTAACTTCAAATTAGCTTTAGATGTTTGGATAACTAAATTTAATATTTTCTAAAATGTTTGATCAATCGAAACTTCATTATTTTATACAACCAAAAGCATTATCGTTCTGTGAAGAAATATAGATCCATTCAAACATAATTTGGATACCACTTTTCAATCAATAACTATAGATACTTAAACTTTAATAAGAAAAAACTATAATTACTATTTCATGTATTTATTCACTTTAATTGCACTACTATAATTTTATTACTGATCGAACAGATTAGACATGTAATTAATACTTCATTATTATTTCAATATTTCTAATCCCGCTATATTATTTATAACAACCTATTTGTTGGGAATATTAATAAACACTATTAATTATTTACCTATTTTAATTTTTCTGTACACCAACTTACCTTCAATTTATATAATATAACGCATTATTAAATAAATCAATTTAATCTTTCTTGTATAAATAAGGTTTATGTTTCTCAATAAAAATCATTACAATTTGAAACATTGAAAATAAAATATATACATAA
Organism: Catonia carolina; assembly: GCA_035578175.1. Lineage (NCBI taxonomy): Eukaryota > Metazoa > Arthropoda > Insecta > Hemiptera > Achilidae > Catonia > Catonia carolina. The sequence goes on along the minus strand of JAQMRL010000008.1, from coordinate 58,588,619 downwards.
ATTTTTTTTATTCATTTTAATTTGCATCAACTACTTGTTTATTAACGACTACGGTGGATAATGAGAGTAACTCTAGGGTTTCACTTGTGAAAATTTCCTTACCCTGGCCGGGAATCGAACCCGGGATCTACACGTGGTATGCTAACGCGCTAACGACTACGCTACGGTAGCGTAGTTTTTAGCGATTTGTATGTGTGTGTGTGTGCGTGCGCTCGCGTGAACAAAATTATTTCAAGAACGGATTATTGTATGAAGTTAATTTGAAACTTCAGTAGTAGGCCTATGAACTAAATTTTACGAACTACGGAATCCGACACGAACGTTTTCATCAGATTCGATCCACCAGAAGTAGTAGTTTATTCATGCAATTTTCTTTTTAAAAACCGCCTGATTTACTAAATTGTCTATGCTCTACAAGATAAGGTAAGCGTATGTCTGATGCAATTCTTGGGAGGCTGTGCTATCTTGGTAACAATTTCTTTTTTAAGATTGCGGCCTTAATATGCACTTTAGAGTAAATGCGTATATAAATTAAAGTTGACGGAAATTAAAAACTTACAACCTTTATTCGAAACATTTTTGTGCACAATGCTTCGTTATGCGTTAATTAGTAATTTTCTGTATTTAGCTCATTAAAATGGGTAAAAAATGGGATTTTTGATTGCAGAGTTAGTATGCATAGCTTTACGACAAAAATATGCATAAGTAACTAAAGTTATAAAAAATTAATAAGCATACAAATTTTATTTTAAGAATTTTTCTACAAATCTTAGTTAACCGGTTAGCGGAGGTTAGTAGTTTTGCGTATTTTTAAGTCCTACAGAGACTGATTTTCATTTTGCATTTATTCACTTTCGATTAAAATTAGGTAATGTTTTTCATCTTACATTGTTTACTCATGATTAAAATATTGGTTATATTGTTCGTTATTTACATTGGCAACAGTTGCTTGAGTGTTTCACACTACATTTAATAAAAATAACTAACCAGAAGAATTTCATTGTGTTTTTTATATCTACACTAGATATACTAACACATGTGGTCATTCTGTGAAAATGAAAAACGTGGTGAATTACTCACAATGTTTTATAGCTGTAACTTCCAGCATTCATAGACATTGTATCACTTCGTCATAGAAATTCCAAAAAAATTATTAACCATAAAATTGATATCAATTCTTTTATCATCAAATGTTTTATAAAGGAATTCACATACTTATTTCTCTCCTACAATCGGGAATTCCTGTTCTATGAATCATTTTTTATATATGCTTGTAACTATTAGAAGATAGATAATACGTAAGCTTCATTTGTAATAATGTAGTTGTTGTTGTTGTTTAGGTCATCAGCCGAAAGACTGGTTTGTACCTCTACAGACTTTACTAAATAAAACGAGGAGTGAGGTGGTTTATCATTGCCTTCCTAACAGAGTGGAAAAGTATGCTTATGAGCATACCAGGCTCTTAGGAAAGCACCTACTTTCCACCCTGAAAATGACACCTTGACTTCATTCACCACAGGGTCTGGCTGTATAATGAAATTCATTACTTTCAGAGATATAACTCTGACTAGTGTTTTTTACACCTCTACCTTTTCTGTTTTTTAAATGCTTCAGTCATATAATTGCAAGCCATGTGATAAGAAACAGAACTACTTTTTGTTGGCCTGGAACTACAGATCGAGTGCAAATAATTTAGCACTCTACCTGCTTATGGGCATTTTATAATAGTGTAAAATTTATTATAATTTAGAGGAAAATAATGAATTTCTAAAAAATCTATTCAAGTTTTTCTAGTTTTACACAAACACATACTACCTTAAAAAGTTAGATGATTAAAAAATAACTATGAACACTAAAATAAAATAAATTTAGTAAAACAAAATCATAGAAGCTCCACAGATTTGTGGTCTGTTCTCTCATGGCGTCCATGTTATTATTACTATTTGTAGCAAATCATCGTCACCATTTGTTCATTTGTTATTGTAAGAACATACGGGCACAAATCTGTAATACGGTCAAAAACATCTTTTAATCAAAATTCAAAATTTGTTCATGTAAAAAAATGTAAAAATTAATCTAAACGCCAACAATGCGATACTTGTTGAAATGAACACTCCTTATCCCTCTCTCAAATTTGTTAACCTAACTGCAGAAATGTTTTGAAAAAAACTTTTATTTAATTTAACCAAGTTTACGACCACCCAGAATTCAAAATAAATCGGACAAATAAAATTAAATAATTTGCCAAATAGTCTAAATTGATTAGTCAATAACAAAAGATGATCAAGACTTACGAATATAATTATGCAAGTTTATTTTAAGAGACGTAGCTATTATTCTTTGTTTATTTAGTTATCTTAATAAGAATAAGAATTCGTTACACAAACAGAATCTAATTCCTAAAATTTTAGTGTGGAAAGACAACCTGGCAGAAGATTTAAATTAATCACGAAATGTGCCCCTTATTAGCGTGTGTGTGGGCGATTCAAATTAAGAATGTATTTATTATTCAGTCAAGGTTACTGACCGTTACTTCTTTTAACAAATTCAATTTTAAATTTACTTTTAAATAAATTTATTATCATTTTTAACAAAATTTGCCTTTATATATTAATTTATTTATAAATATTAGATTAAATGAAAATATCTGTTATCAATTTTTATTTCAATGTAATTACTGTAAGAAGACTTTTAACTACACGCGTATTACTACTACATTTAGAAATTTAATTTCCCCGTATAAGGGAATTTTAGCCCACTTAATTAAAGTAAGTTAAGACATTTCTCGAAGCTTTTTTTTGTTGCGTACATTCTTAGCGTTCTTTCACTGTAGGCTTTTCTCCTTCTTCCATCTATCTACAATTTGCTTTTGTTCTTCGTGGAAGTCCATAAATTCAGAAGCTAATCAGTTTTTTCTAAATTTGATTTGGTTTATCACATTTCCTGGATTTATATTATTGTTTCCCATATCGTTTCTTAAATATTTAAACCATTTATCAGGCTCTTTGGTCTATTGTTTAGTGTTTTGTAGAAATTTGTTTTTTCAACTGCCTGTCATCTAATCTATATAGGTGTCTTTCTTTTACATTTCTTGTACAGTTCTTCTCGTTCTCGAAAATATACTGTCCTTAGAAATTCAAAATAATAAACGCAATAGTAAATAATTTTACCCAAAAATTTAAAATACTGACAAGTTGGATAAACACCAAAACGATCCTTTTTTTAAGTACATTTAAATTTGTTAAAATGTTCACAAATTAAAATTTTGCAAAATTTATCTACTCTAAATCGTAACTGTACAAAAACATTTCTGAAAAAATGATAATTAGAAATAGTTAATGAAAAATGCAAAAATTAATGCAAAGTTAAAAAAAAGTTAATGCAAAAATGTGTTAATATGCGAGTATTTATATTATATTGACAACCGATTGTGCCCTTGTGCACACTTAACCTCAGAGAGGTGCATTAAATGAACTTGTTTATTGCTTTACCTGGTTTAACTCCATATTTTTCTATAAATTACTTTAAGAATTCTAATATCGGTTCAGAATTACAGCTTTTTAGAATGGTAAAGAAAAATAATAATAATAAAGGTCAAAACACATTTGTTACAAAATAAATTTGGAACTGTAGCTCATTGGGAAGATATAAAAGTAATATTTATTAGTTCATAGTCACCCTATTTGCCTTATTTTTAGAACTTAGTAGTAAATGATCGAAATATAAATTTTTATTTTCTTTCTCTAAGAACCCAATTTCAGTTGTATCAGTGATCAGAGAATTATACCATAATAAATCAGTCAGTGAGTTCTGCATTCATATCTGCAGAAGAATTTTGGATTAACATGTTAAATTATTATTTACAGCCATTATAATTAATGACTTTTAATATTGAAAAAATGTGGAAATAGATATGTCTAACGTTGTTTAAATTTGAAATATTACATGAAATGTAGGTTAAGATAGACATGAACTAAAAATTTGGTATGCAAAATTCCAAAATAACTAAATCACTTCATATTTCCTGACAAGTTGATCGAATTGTATTTGCATAAATTTATACTTATAACGCATAATTATAATCATGTCAACAAAACAGGTGTACCAACATAATTCACAAATTATCGTGTAATATTTTACGGTACATTACACTACGTTACACCTCTTCCTACGAACGTGTTACCTATTAACACGGATATATCGGTTGGTGCTAAGTTGTCAACAAGGTTCGTTTTGTTCCTCTTAAATAAATGACGTCACATACCGCCTACAATATGACACACTGTTAACTTAACACCCTCGCATTATTCCACTCCTTAAATCGCCCCCAAATTCACGCCCGCACTTTCTAAGTAATTTTAAAATTATAGAGGACATAACAACCTCATCATCGGTTTCTAACTAAATGTTTATACCATATGACCTCAAATCAAATAGTTACATTGAGTAACATTTTAATATTTTTTAACACCTGCTGTTTATAAAAGATTGTACAACTAAGATCAAAATCTTTGATTTTATTTTTTATATACAACAATATTTATTTATATTTTAATATCGGTTTAAAAATTGTAATTGTAACAATATTGTACAATCTACAGATTTAATGGTGTGTAAAAACATTAATATGTAATTTTGCAAGTTTTTTCTCTCTTAAATTAGGTAATGCAATTTAACTTTCTCTTCCAAGATTTTTCATTTACTTTAGTTTTATCTACTGTGCAATCTTTAATTTGATGGTAAAAATTTTATCTTGTTTAAGTTTTATTATTTAAAATACCAAGTTATTTATTTTTCCAATATTTTTACTTTATAGAAATCATTAATACAGCAAATAATTACTTTCTGTTCAGTAATTCAACTCAATTTGGGTAAAACATAATAAAAAAGTTACTTCATACATGATTTTTTATTTGGATAACCTGTAATAAAATAACCTATATCCTTACTTATATGGTAACATCATTATAATATAGCATCAGGATTCCATGATTAATATATTATTTGCAATTTTTCTGTAGTTGTTATTTTAATAATTTATTATAAACTAAACCGACTCAAGTATTTAGTCAGCAGAATTAAAAATTAACTAATAAACGATACAACAACAACTAAATACGTAATACTAACCTATATTGTAATTTTATCAATAGATTTTTATTGTGTCTTATTATTTCTTAATATCACTCACGGAATTAAAACAAAACTGTGCTGCTAACAATTAATTATGGTAACAATTTTTTTCAGAAATATATCGAAAAAAATAAGCTTAGGCTTTTTTATGGGTAACCCTCCATAAGTTTTCTTTATTTTATGAATAATTCACAAAAATGATTATTTTTGTAATAGGCAAACTTTTTAAAAGACCTTGTAACGTTTATTTTGTGTAGTTTTATTTTTTCACTATTAATTATAATTATTCAATTTTCGATATTTTTTTAAAAAACTTTATATTGTTTAATCTTCTATTACACAATATTATTGTTAGCTATTTGTGTCGTGGTCTTCGTGTAACATTTTTGGAATTGTATTAAGTAAGTGGATTTGTTTGTTATTTTTAATTCTAGTCACTACACGCTATTCTTTGATGTGATTTAATATATATATATAAATCTTTTTGATGAAAAACGTTCAGTTTAAACATTTCGATAAACGAAAAAAGCCTGTGTCCTGTTCGAGGAACAAAAAGGGATTGAACCAGGTTGTCAGTGATCCATTAGCAAGGAATAGGGAAGAGTTCTCCGTGGTGATAACCAACTTTAGGACCTGATATTGGACACACCCATAACAGGTAAGTGGAGTTATTAAATTAGTTACACTCCATCTGCTAGTTCCAGGGCTACAAAAAATAGCTGTTTCTTATCACATGGGCAGCCAATTATATGACTGAATAATTTAAGAACAGAAGAAGTGTAGGTGTGAAAGAAACTAATCAGAGTTATCTCCTCTGAGAGTAATGAATTTCATTACACAGAGCCAGACTCTGCGGGGAATGAAGTGAAGGTATTATTTGCAGGGTGGAAGGTAGATGCTTTTTGGAGGGCCTGGTATGCTGATTAGCATAGGCATACTTTTCTACTCAGTGAGGAAGGCATTTGGAAACCAACTTACTCCTCGTTTTATTTAGTAAAGCCTTTAGAGGTTCAAACCAGCTTTTGGCTGATGACGTGAACAACGAATTAGGTACGCGGGAAAAAAGACGGAGAAGGAAGGTTTAGAGAGAATATGAGGGAGAGAGATTTAATAAAATAATAAAAAATAATAATTTTTTAGATATTTTAGGTAACATGACAATATTGGAATCAGTTTATTTGAAAAAATGAATTATTAATTATCATTATATTGCATTTACATTATTTTAAAACAATATCCAAATTATAGATACGTGTAATTAAATTCTACACTGTAGGCTACTTAATAAAAACAATTAAGTTTTTGTTAAAATTTGTTAATTATTAAAATAATTTAATACTCTTTTATTTAATTTATATTCAATAACTATAACAACAAAATACAATTCAAACCTAATTAATATTTAATTGTTTTTTGTTTACATAATATACGGTATGAAATTACAAAGAAATATTTATAAAAAACAAACACATTATAAAAATATTTTCTAGATATTTTTAATTCTTGTATTTACAATGATGATAATTTTATAGATAAAATAAATACAATTCAGTAGCGTAGAAAATAATATATTTTGTTATAACTTGAACACCTTATTTATAATTCCAGGGACGTAACATTAAATGAATTAATTGTTCTACTACAACTCACATTCATTTAGATTAGAAAAAAATATATATAATAAATAAATAAAAGATGAGATTGTACAACAAATCTGTATTAAATGACGATGGAATGGGAATATCTAATGCTGAAATGCATCGTAAATAAGCTGGTATATTAACAGTAAGCAAGCCCGATTACTGTCACAGCAATTCCGTCAATACTATGCCTATAATACTCATCTTACTGTGAAGTGGACATTGGATCAGACTTCCTGACATAAGGTATTGTATACAAAATGCATAGGGTGGTTTGTAAAATACTTGACAATTTTCATTTTACCTCTCTATTATTTTTAGATTTCTTTACACATTTTTTTGTCATCAGTCTCTCGACTGGTTTGATGCAGTTCTCCAAGCTGTTCTATCTTGCGCAAGTCATTATATAGCTACATATCATAACACCCTACATCTATTGTAATTTGTTTTAAATATTGTAACCTTTGCCTTCCCCCCCACAATTCACTCCCTCAATATTACCCTCTATTATTGATAGACCATTACCTGGATATTTTAAGATATGCCCCACTAGTCTATCCCTTCTAAACATCTGGTAAGATGTTTTCATATATTTCTTTCATCCACTCGTCTAAGAACCTCTAAATTACTTGTTTTGTCCACCCAACTAATCTTTAATATTTTCATATAATATCACATTTTAAATACTTTTATCCTCTTCCTCTTTACAGCCCGTATCACCCACGTTTACTCCTGTATAATGCTATACTCCAAAAATAGTGTTTAAAAAGAATTCCTAATCTGTAAATTAATGTTTGTAGTCAGTAACGAGATCAGTAACTTTACATGTTACGGCTAACAAAAAGTTGTTTGTTATTTTTTTTTTATCAATATTACACTATATATTTTTTTTGACACCTTTAATTGAAAATATATTATACAACAATATAACAATTTCTAAAATTATGAAGCTAAGGTTCCGAAACTTGAATTACAATCTTACAAATGACCAAGAATATCCCTTGGCCAGAGGCGTTTTAAACGTCTGTGCTGAGTACCCGGTATCACACTAGTGTACATGTTTTGTATTAAAGGATTGACATGTAATTACAATTTATCGTGCATCGTCTTGTATAGCTGTTTCACGACATCAATTACGTATCGGATTTGTAAGTCTTTGTGCAACATTAAATTGTTGACGTAAAGGGGTATTGCGTTATCGCTCGTAGAATTTTGTTTTGAATCGCTTGTATACGTTTCGTGTGTGAAGGTTCAGCAGATCCCCAAAGTTGAACTCCATATGTCCAGATTGGTCTTAAGACTGTCTTGTAGATTGTTAATTGTGTGACATGTTTAATTTAGAACGTCTATCGAATAAGCGTTTCAGTTGATAATATGTATTTCAGTACGGTATATTTATCAACGATTTGATAGTCTCATTAGTTAAAGAGTTATGATTCTTCTGTATGATCAATTTACCAACCAAAAGGAAAACCGCAAGTGTTTAATAATTTATTTTTAGTTTGCTTAAAGTTGAAACTACAGATCGGCCATTACCGACTAATGTGGCATAACTTTTTTATTTCTTTATAGGCTTAATCTTGTTACTTCTGGTTTTGAAGTTGAAATTAAACCTTGAAATAAATTTAATTTAAATTTTAAATGGATGGTTTTTTCTAGAGAAAAATATTTGGATTTAAAAAATTTCATTTTACTAGAGCTTAGCGCAACTGTCTTCTATATAAGAAGCCCCGGATTCAATTCTCGGTCAGGTCCAGATTTTATTTTTATACCACCTCATAATCAACATTTAGGTATCGTCAAAAAATAAAAAATTGTGAGCTTCTGCGTAACCTTCAAAAACAAACCGCATTTAGGAAATATACAACAAAATGCTACTTTATAAAAAATATTTTTTTATTTTATTTTTAGGTGTTTTTTGTTAATTTTTATTTGATAGCTGGATGAAGTGAAGGTGTCATTTGCAGGGTGGAAAGTGGATGCTTTTCCGAAGGCCTGGCATGCTGATAAGCATACTCTTTCACTGAATGAGGAAGGCAAAAGTAAACCACCTGACTCCTCGGTTTTACTTAGTAAAACCTCTAGAGGTTCAAACCAGCCTTTCGGCTGTTGACCTACAGTACATTAAACAACAGCATATTAAAATATTTTATTTTAGTGAAAAAATGTCAAATTACTTAAGAAATAGTCAGTACTGATAAATATTCAATAGGTGTGTAAGTATGTGTATTTGTTAACTCATTCGTCAGGTACTATTTGACCCTTCGCTTTAAAAAAACATAACTTCTGTCATTGCAACTACACTTATACCGGCTTGAATATTAATCTGAAACGAGGTAACCGAGATCATTTAATCATTCAATAAAAAAATAATCCCATACATAAATTATTTTAACATTAAATTTAAAATTTTAATCATGTATGCAAAATTTTTTTCGTTATTTAGTGTCAGAAAAAAATTGTGAATTTAATAATTATTTATTATGTTTGTAATAAATACGATATCTGACATAAGCTTGACGTCGACATTACTTTATAATGCTTACTTTTGATTATAATTTCACAAAACTAACTTAAATAGTTATAATACTTCTTGAAAATTATTTGAAAAATAGAAAAACCTTCAAATTCGTTGGATTTTCATTTTGTTTCTCATGAGTAATTATACAGAAAATAGTATATGCTACTCTTAGTACGATTTTAATCTGTCAAAATTAATGTATTAATATCCATCTCAAGTTCTATGAATCAGATTCCGTTAAATTTGATCGAGCCTGAACTGTTGGTTTCGTTTTACTTTATTTGAAGTTACCAATACTTTGAAAATTGTTTTAAAACTTCAATTTTCCTAATCACCAAAAATATTTGATGACCCAACTTGTCCAACTTTCTCCGTGGGGACTCCTGTTTTATGAACCACTGGTTAACCCTTTCAGTGCCGAAACAATATTTAAAAGTTTGATCTAAAGTGCCATTAAATTTGAATAAGGGTGTACTAAAAGTGACATCCCTAAGAAAACTTGCAGGCGTAAGTCTGCCATTGCCGACCAAAATTTCAACGTTACAGACAAATAAAACGTTCTGTTGAAAATTAATTTGTATTGTGTTATTTAAAAAAAAAGAAATCGTTCTAACACTAAAAATATTCGAAATAGTTTTTTTTTAGTTTATTGAAAGTCGTTTCAAAAGCTTGGTCATTAGCAACTGCTGCGGGTTTTGGTACCTTAACGGTGGTTTTAACGTGTTAAAATTTCCTGACCCTAGCCGGGAATGTAACCCGGGACCATTCACTTTGTAGGCTAGCGTGCTGGTCACCATGCCATAGAGGCGGTTTCAAAATACCAACATTATTCCATTAATTTTTGTATAAAAGTTTTTTTGGAAATATTCGATTATCCGGACGTTGACACTTTATGCGTAACTTACGGACATCCGGTAAACCGGATGTTATAATATATAAAATATTTCGACGTCATGTTTTCCGGACGTTGGTACTGAAAGGGTTAAACAATAATCAAAATATATAACGGTTAATTTGACATATATAGGCTACTACTATGTTAATTTTAGAGCAGTGTCGACTAGTAAATTTTATAAGGAGTGCAAAACTTAATTTATGATATCTATTTGACTTTAAAACAAATTAAGCCAAATTTTTTAATATTTAATCGTTTGCAGCACTGTTTTGTTTTAAAGCTTGAGTGATATTGATAAGGAAAGTATTGTTTTCATGTCGATTTTTCAAAATAGAGTTTTTACCGGATGCATGGTTCATTTGGGTTCAGGGGGCCACCCCTGAACCCCAAAAAACATGTTTTTATCTATTGATCTGTGTGTCTGTGAACAAAATGTCTCTAGAACGGAATATCGTACGAAGTAGAACTTGGAAATTAAGTTAAGTATCAATACGAGACTCAACGGGAACATTTTCATCAATATCGGTCGTCACCAGGAAGTAATAGTTCATTCGTGCATTTTTCAATTTTTTGCGACTTTCTCAAAAATTCGGCTTCAAACAAAAAACGGCTCCTACAATTTTTTTTTTGAATCGACTCATTTACAAATCACTTTTTTATTCTCTACTAAATAGGGTAAGCGCTGAGCGCTCATGGTAATTTTTATTTTTAAATTGTTTAAATAGACATTTTAGGGAAAAAGTGTATATACTAAGTAAAGATGTAGAAATTTAAAATCCCTACAACTATTATTTCAAAATTTTTTTCCTAAAACGCTTAGTTTAGCGTTATTCGAAATTTATAGGAAATTAAGAAACCACTAATTTTCATTTCAATAACTTTTCTCTACATAACCTAGTTTAGCATCAGTTAGTGGTTATCCGTAATTTTAAGATACACAGGTTGATTTTTATTTCATGTTGTTCACTCATAATTAAAATTAAGTTTATTTTTCATATTAAAATTTTTACTCGTGAACCATAGGTTATAGTTTATTTTTACATTGGCAAGAGAAAGTCGTGTGAGCGTTTCACACCAGATTATTTTGAATCTATTCCGTGTTGATTGATATATTGGTGTCTTTTAAATACTACGTAGGCTACTACAAACAAAATGACACGAAACCGGAAAAATGTTAAAATGTGAAAAAAATCGTTAGTTGAATATTATTTCTTTTTAAACAGGTTTGTAATACGTATTTGAAATCGCTATAGTTGTATTTTATTTATATGTTGAAATTGTTAATATTACATTTATATTAGAAATGTTGTAAATAGGTTATGTTTAAAATTTTAATCTAACATGAAATAACATTGAATTCATTTAATGTATAATGAATTTTGAAAATTGTGGCATTTGAAGGTCATACAACCCTTCTATTATGATTAATGACTGTCGATAATGAATCTAATACCTGATGGTAATGAAGCCTATAGGCAAATGTTGAAGTTCTTAAGGAACCTAAAGATATATACCAAACTTTTCAAGAAAATAAACAGCGTCTAATCGTATCTGTTGTTTAGGTAATCAGTCGAAAAGCTTGTTTGTATCTCTAGAGGTTTTACTAAGTAAAACAAAGAGTGAGGTGGTTAACCAATGCCTTTCTCAATGAGTGGAAAAGTATGCTAATCAGCATGCCGAGCTCTCTGAAAAGCATCTACTTTCCACCCTACAAATGACACATTAACTTCAATCATCACAAAGTCTGACTATATAATGAAATTTATTACTCTCAAAGGAGATAACTATGACCAGTGTCTTTTACATCTATAACTCCTCTGTTCTTAAATGATTCAGTCATAAAATAGGCTGATCATGTGATAAGAAACAGAACTATTTTTTCGTAGTCCTGGAACTAGCAGATCGAGGGCAAATAATTTAACCCTCCACCTGCATGTTATGGATAATAATAATACTAGTTCAATGTAAATATTTTACTAAGGGTCTCTAGTATAAAAGAAACTCTCTGGTTAATTCTGCAACAGCTACAAAGTTCAAGAAAAACAATTTATTATGGAATTATGATAAGAATAATTATTTCAAAAATATTTTTTAACCACAATGTGTAAGTATAAAACAATTATGATTATCTTCTTCTTATAGTCCCGATTCCATTGCTGAAGATTAGCTATGACATTTGAAAATGGTGGCTCTGTATCACGAGCCAGCTTTAAAATCAATTGTGAACATACTGAAGTTCGTCCAAATCATCAAATTGCTTCTTCTTAATGCTGCTAGTAGTTGATAAAATATTTAAAATTACAGTAGAATTTCCATTAGTAGCTGCTTTTGTCATAACCAGAAAATAAATTTAACAGCGCTTTTCATTAGGAACAAGCGTCAGTCAATTTTTTTGTTTTTGATTTTGGTGTACAATTAGCGGTACAATTTTCGTATACCTTGGACAATTTGAATTAGCACAAGCAACTCTGTGTTTATCTACTCAACTCTTGCCCCTCGCCTTGCAACGACGGTACAGTCACAAACGTATACAATCGCTACTGTAATGTGCGACTCACGCACAGTCGCTACACTTTGTTTTCACTGCTGTTATTAATAATCTGTCAGACATAATGATGTGACTAATTTGTTTTCATACATGATTTTCTGTTCAGTATATTATATTCAGACCAATTTGTTTAGTTAGTTGCGTGCGGCTGTAAAGTATAGTTTAGTGAGTTATTGCAGTTTAGTTCTTGTAATTTATAAATTAAATTTTTACTGGGACAAATTAAATACATTTATTTTAAAATGAAATAATTTTTTGTATGTTTGTACATTGAAATGGTTAAAGGGATTTGCGTACGTTAAAATTAGTAGACCTTGTTGAAAGAAGTTGGACAAACTTTATGCGGAACTGTGTGTACACGTAGAGCAAGAGTTGTGCCAGTTCGATTTGTCCACAGTATACATGATATTAAAAGTTCTTTAATGGGCGGTGGAGAATTCTATTGGTAGGAGATGAGGCAACCAGCGGTACTTTCGTACAGTTGGGTATAGCTAAATTAATGACTAATTGTTTTTAGTGGCAGTTATTTAATCTACCGTGAAATTTACGGTGGAATGATTATCTGGTTATTCTAACTTACTACCGGATTTTGAAATCGTCGCAGAGGGTTTAATTCTGTCAATCTAAGACATTATTTGGATATTTTTAATGACAGTACTATTGTTTGTATTACAGATTTATTTATTTTGAAATTATATAAATAACTAGCATACCCCGCGAGGCTTCGCATGCAAAACGTGTGTAATTAATTTTTTTAAATAAATTACAGAAATTGTGTAACCGCTACACCAACTGTATACTTCCAACGTACACACACACACACACACACACACACACACACACACACACACACACACACACACACACACACACACACACACACACACACACACATACACACACACACACACACACACATACACACACACACACACACATACACACACACACACACGCACACACGCACGCACGCACGCACACGCACACACACACACACAACGTTTTGATAAATTCCCCCCGCGAGTCTCTCGATAGTCATTATACTCGTACGTATGTATAACGTATCTTTATACTTATGTCTTTTTTTCAACAACAGTACACACACGCACAAACACAAAACGACGGTTTGATAATTTCCCCGTGTACGTCTCTCACCATCATCAAACCCCTTCATCTACTTCAAAAGCAATACGTACTCACACGTACTCACATGTACACACACACACACATATACACATATATATTTAAGAAAACCTTTATTAGTGCCCATAGGTTATCAATTTTGAAAATTTAAAAAGAAATTGTTGCTGTGAATATAAATACGATTATGCTGTAAAACTTTCATGAAAATCGGTTCAGTAGTTTTGGAAATTAGCCTGCATAAAAAACACGCTTTGTCTTTATAATATTAGTATAGATATAATTTCATAAAAGAATAATTGGCAAAAAAATAATATATATCACAATTTTTGTGTATGCCACGTGATATCCAATTTAATTTAAATTTATAAATACAAAAAAAAAATGATCGGAAGGTAGATACTGTTTTGTAGATTTATACATTTGTTTACATTTTTAAATTCTTTTATGTAATAATTAACAATTTGTTTGGTTTTGCAACAATTTATAATAAGATAATATCATAATTATACCAATTTTGTTTTGAAACACACAGCAGGTAAAATTTGCAACGTAGGCCTATTGAAGTTGAATTAAAATGGAGTTAGTACATAGTTCGTTGAAGGAATAATATAAAGATAATATATATTGTATTATTTTTATTATTATACATTATGTACTACTGCTACTGAATGCGAGGTTAAAAGTATTATAGGTCAATTTAGAGTTGGTTAAATCTTCATTAAAAAGTCTTATTCGTTTCTCTTCTACGCCGCCATTATCACAAGCAGATGACTCCTACACCGTAAACTAGTATTTAGTATAATTTATTATTTCTTCTTTAATTTTGCAATCAAAAAACTCTCCTAGTTTAATTTTGTACTGTAGTTATTATTATTATTATTATTAATACATCTTGAAAATATATAGATCATTTTAAATCCGCCCAAACAGTAATATTAAATGTTGTTTAATCTGGTTGTTAAATTTGTTAACCTCAAAAATTAAAAGTCATTCTATTTATTTATACAAGTTTATTTTTATCATTGTAGTCTAATATGTTTCATATTAGACTCGGAAACGACTAATCGATATGTGATTGTATCGAATCCAATGAAATCGATCTTGATTAAACTATTTTATTTTTCGTGATAAAAAATTAACGATTTAAACTTTATCTAAAGAATGATATTAATATTTCATATTAAATAACTTTGTCTGTAATTTAAATTTGATGTTTATAACTTAACATTTATAAAACTGTGTTACATTAAGGTGTTCTTATTTGTTTTAACTAGCCGAAAATGATTTACCATTTGAAGTAAACAAATGGCGCGAAGGTTTATCAGCGTCTACAATTATACTACCGAATTTACTGTACCCGTTGGCTATGTGATGATGCATATTTTTAAGATAGGATACTTAAGTAAATTGGACTGGGTTCGATGTACTGATATACCTTTCAAGTTACTAGGAATGCAGTAGTAGTTACAGTAAATATTTCATTCCTCAAAATTTTTACTCTGTAAAACTTGTGCAATACATTACAAATTTTATCATATTTTCTAATTACTAAATTTATTTACATTATATTATTCTGTTAAAAACCAATGAATAATTTCTTTAAAAGAAAAACTGACATGAAAAGGTAACTTTAAGCTAACGTACCTTAACAGTGGAAAAATTGTTTAGTGACAAGAGAAAGTTGTGTGAGTGTTTTACACAAGATTTTTGAGAAGCATACAAGAGCTGCAGTAGACTGAATCGGTTCGTAAATTAAGATAATATTTATGGCAATAATTAGGTGTTGGTTCTCTTAAAAAGGCAGTTACGCTGTACCGCCGAACGTGGACCGATCATCTTCGGAGAATATCTTCATACAGGATTCCTATCCTGGACAAAAGTTGCAGACCAATTGGAAGAAGTAATACAGGGTGGCCAGTGACTAGGTGGACGCCGGAACTGGTTCTGGAATCTTGAATGGTAGAAGATTATATTTACTAAATATTAGTATATTGTCTCGTGCGGTTCAGAAATGCTCCAGAAATGTCACGACCGTCTAGAACGGTTTACTATGTAGTTTATTATACGACAAGTGGATTATAAATCAATTTTTATTGTGTAATAATCTCTTCTTGAAAAATTTGTAAAATCGTTAAAACTTGTCAATTACGTGTAAAATTCTGAGATTATTATGGAGGATATCGAATTACATATAGTACTTAACCAAATATTTGTTAATTATTTGTACATTTGTATTTTATCTTATGTGAAAAACACAAATAAAACCAGACATATATTATATACACATTTAGGTCTAAACCAAACATAAATTAAATTCCATACAATTATCCTTTAATTCGTTCTAAAAATTTTTTGTAAATTTATTTATTCATATAATTAACAATTTAATTAAATTAATTGAGTAGGTATAGTAAAATAAATTATTTTTTGTACTAGTAATACTTTGCAAAATTAATAACTAACAAATTTTTTCGCCATTGTGTAACTCGGTAAACGTCAGTGAATTTAAATTTTAAATATGTAGGGCGTAAGACTAAGATTTTTTAATAAAGCCTATTACTAAGCTGAACTCTATAACGTGCCTAAAACCAATAACACCATTTTTTTAATTAAATAATTCTAATCCGTGTCATTGCACATTTTAATATATTAAATAAGTATATTTTTTATATTGAAAACTACTTATTCACCATCACTTTCTTAGAATTCAAGTAAATTTGTTTTAAAATATAGCTGAATTACAAAAAAAAATATATAGGTCTACTTTCAAGAGAATATATTCCAGGTTACAAACCATAATTAGAGGAGATCGTTACAGGAATACCGAGATAAGGAAAGAACTCAACATCTTCTTTATAAACGGCAAGTTATTTCAGAGCAGAATGCAGTGGGTGAACAGAATGAGGGAGGATAGGATACTTAAGCAGACACTGGGCTATAAACCGGAAGGCAGGAGAGAACGAGGACGCCCGAGAAAGTGATGGGGAGATTTGAGAGATTCGAAACAAGTAGAGATGCCTAATCCTTGAAAGGCGGAAGTAGAAGAAGAAACCATAATTACAATATTAAATTTGGAAATAAGAAGAAAGTTTAGTTGAACTTCCCTCACTCGAACTCAATTCAAAAATTAATTCATTTTAATTCGGATTTTCTATAATTCGAATGAAATTTGGTTTTCCTATGATTTTACTCGTTAATTTACGATAAAATTAGCGTTCATAACTGAATATTCTTAACTCGAACTTCTTGTTTGATATATTTTTAATTTCACATATCAGGTACGATGCTCCCAGAAAAATCAGATCAATTAGCGATGCAACATGGTCTCACCAAATTTCAAGCCACCATAAGTAGACTTAAAAAAATTAGAAATCATCATTGAATTGTTCAAAAGATTATATGTGATGAAAGTGCCTCAGTTTCTAACGAAGACTGCTAAAATAACAAGAAATCAAGTCTATTACTTCTCCTAATTAAAAGTTACAGCGTTAGGCTACATTAATTTAATGCCATTAAAACCGAAATTTTTTCAAAATGTTTAATATTATCTTTAAAATCATCAAAATCCTATGGTTTTGTCGTTCTGTATTTCGAATTTTCTTTTAATTGAAATAGTAAGTACCTTAATCCCTACGTGGTTCGAGTTATGGAAATTCAACTGGAACTTATCTAAAAATAAACATTTATTAAAGTAGCAGTGTTCGATAATAAAAATAAATAACGTAAGTATATTCTTTGTATTTAATCACTGCACACTTGCACAACTTCCAGATTTTATCATTTTAAGCTAGACTTGGTGCGATTGAAGACCAGCATGAAGTATTCCTTAGTTTTATAAAAGTATTCGTTTAAATGGTCAAAAAATAAAAAATTCAGTTTAGATTAGATTAGAAATCACCTTAGAAATACACCTAGTAAACAGTGTTGACGTTGTAACGAGTAAAAAAACTCGACAATTTTCTGTTAAAACTATTTTAAATCAAAAACTTATTCGGCATTTGAGATGAAATTATCAAAGATAAAAAACTTATAATAAAATTACATTGTATTATTTTTAAAACGTAATATATTCACGGCAAACAAAACTTGATAGTAAATATACGTAGCTACAATTTTCTCATTAGTAGGTATAATTTTATTTGGATATTAGATAAATGTCCTGTTTTTGACTTAATTCAGAAATTCTCGCAGTGGTAGATATTCTATATAATTTACACTAGTTCATTAATACAGTAAATTTTTCACTTTTTTATGAATTTTGATAGAGGTTACATCTATAGATCAAACGGTATTTATGATTTTTGAGGTTATACCCATTTACTGTTTCTTAATTTTGTACAGAATGTATTCATGCGATTATTAATCGTGAAATTAACAGCTCATTTGCATCTTTTATATGAAACCGTACGCGAGCTGTTAAATTTCAATTAATAAGTTTCTTTTAAAATATATTTGCGTAGTAATGGACATTAAGAATTTAATTATACAATGAAGTTTAGGTATTAACTGAATTTTAATGCGAGTAATGGCCTGCTACTTATTAAATACTAAATATAATTTAAAATTATGAAATTTTATTCAAAATAAATTTGTTTATCTTTTATTATTATTTCTCTTAAGTACAGATTAAAACACGGTACATTTAAATATTGGTTGAACAAAGACTTGTACCAATTAATTTTTTCGATGCGATTTGATCTCAAACTTTGTGAATGTTGTTTTTGTTATTCTTTTATCGCATATCATCATATTTCAAATTATCACCTCTAGAAATTTGATTAATTTTTTATCAATAAGTTATAGTTTATAGGATAGGCTATTGTTACGAAAAAAATGGCAAAAACCAAAAGTATGTAATAAATAAATATAAACTGAAATAGAGTTAATAATGGAACAAAATATATAAATAAGAGAATATCTTATAACATAGGTAAATAGGTATGTAGGTCAGTGAAACCGGAAAGTTTGTAGCCTATTTTCTGCAATCTAAAATGTATCACGTCTAAGTAAAAGCTTGTAAGGAAACATCAAGGACCACTATCGCTTAAAAGAAGCAAGAAGGTTCATTTATTAGTCCAGTAGCAAGCTAAAATAAAAAAAAATACTATTCAGTAATAAACAACCATTCTACTTTTAAGCAATAAATACTTAAATTTTAACGGAAAAATTGGAAATAATATGAAAATTTTAAAATAACCGTATATTAATACAAAATAAATAAATGTCATTTGTAAACAATATTTAAATAATTTTATGATGTAGTTTACTAGTTCCTACTGTAAATACAAAACTAGTTTAAGTATTATCTATTCATAATTTTATTAAAATGATAAATAAGTAAGTTTATTAGATCTGTTTAAAAAACCATAAAGAATTTTATTGTAATTTTATTATCCAATATGCCTTTAGTGTAAAACAAATCTTTATTCGTATTCCAGTAAAGCAACATATTTTTTTTACTAACAGATAATTTAAATTTCACATAATATATTGAGTAAAAAATGTATGTTGAATACGGTATCAATGTACTTACAATATAAATTATAATATTATAAAATTAAATGACGTAAATGTAAGTTTTTGCAGGTTAAGTAAAAAACAATTTACGGTGAGCTGTTAATATTTTACGTAATGACGTACTACCATCCGTCAATCTACATTTTATTTTAAAAACATATATCGGTATATGGGACATTTAGGCTAACTGTTCAAAATGTAATTGAATAGTATATATTTTTCACAGCATAACTATTTCAGATTAAGTAATTATTGCACTACATAATTATTAGTTCTGTAAAATTATAACAAGTATTTTTGTTGTAAAACCTTTACGATGTTTTCTTTTGTCAATTAAGTAGTATAAAATTTAATTTTGAATTATTTTGTTTTTAACAAGGTGTAATTTTTTGGCAATCAGTTGTTTTAAATATTTTTTTAAATTTTAAGCAAATTCGAAAAAAGTCTCAATAATAATGGTATTTGAATTAAAATATAAAACACGTTCAAGAGTGTTTTTTAAAAAAAGAATAAACGCTGAACAGAAAACAAAACTAAACTTGACTCTCAACTATGCATAAATATCATAAAACTGATGCTGAAGATGACAAGGATGACAATGGTGGATATGATAATGATACAAAGATGATTAGTAGTAGAAGTAAAACATTATTAAATGATAATTTAATAATTTAAATTATTAAATTATAATAATTTAATAATTATTAAATTATTAATAATTTTATTAAGAGAAGAGATTAATTTCGAAAGGATTTATATGCACTTCTAATTTTTTCAAATGTTTTTCGGTGCGTTGTAATTTACTCTTTTATGAAATTAAAAAAATAATTCAGTCTGTATAAAATTCACAAAATCGCGTTAATGGCTTAAAAAGGCACTCAGTAATTATTATGCTGTAAATAATTGAAATTGTGTTGAATTGAAAATTTTTCATTAAATTTATACCAGATACTAATATTGTGTCCGATACTTTAACTTGCTGTTAAAGTATGTCTCTTACTCCATCGCTGTTTCAGTTGTCTTTGAAAATATATTTCTGATAGATGGGGCGAATTTATATTGCGTGTTATTATTGATTATTGTTGTTTGGTCATCAGCCGAATGACTGATTTGAACCTCTAGAGACTTTACTAAAAAAAAAGAGTGAAATGGTTCACTATTGCCGTTCTCACTGAGTGGAAAAATAGTCTATGCTTATCAGCATGCCAGGCCCTTGGAAAAACATCTACTTTCCACCCTGCAAATGACACCTTCACTTCATTCACCACACACTCTGGCTGTATAATGAAATGCACATCTCTCAGAGTAGATAACTTTGGCTAGCATCTTTCACACCTCTACCTCTTCTGTTCTTAAATGCTTAATTAATGTAATTGGTTGTCCAAGTGATAAGAAACAGAACTATTTTTTGTAGCCCTGAAACTAGCAGATCGAGTGCAAACAATTTAACACTCCATCTGCATGTTATGAGAAGTATTTATTTATAATGATTAACATTATTAAAAGAAGTAGTATTGGAAAAACACAAACTTCTTGTTTCAAGATTTAATTGTATTTTTTAAATTACTTCTATTAATTTTTTATATAAAGTAAAGGATTAGTATGATTTTTAAATTTATCTCTCAACCTACGATAGGTACGTAAAATTTAAAAAATGTATCGTTCAAGTAAGTCATCGTGTAGGCCTATGTAATATATGAAATTAGTAATGAGTCGAAAAAAATTTAATTTCTAATTTTCACGATGGATTTTAATTTGACACTTTTTTGACTGTTAATTTAATTTTCATAAGTGTAACTATTAGTGACATTGATAAAGAAATTATAAAAAATGACTTTAAAATGTCTTATTGGAAAGTATCATCTAGTAAAACTATGTTGTTCTTAACGAAAATACAATTTTATTAGGTTAACCTCAATTCTAAACAATTTTTTTTGAAGATGTAATATAAATTTTAAATAAATAATTTAATAATTATATAAATCCCTACTGCACTATCTTTTTATCTTCGTGGTAGATTCCCCAGAAAATTATTATAATTCGATTCCCGAAACAATGGATTTTCGTTTGAGTGTAATACAAAACTATTACAAACAGTCATATAAATAATTTATCCATAAGATCAAGTCGGTACATCATTTATTTACATTATGTTTTTTAGTAGAACCTAAAATCATATTAGACATAAATATACGACAATTTTTTTCTCTAAATACTTTGCCGTACTCTCATCATTAAGTTTACATACGCATTAACGTATATTTTAATTGTATTTATATTGCAAATATAAAATGCAAATTCAAAATTCAGTGAGCCAATTTGCAAATTACAAACACTGTATAATAAACGTTGACAAGAATAAATCACTTACGTGAACAGTAATATTATTTTTGTAAGCCTAGACTTGTTTATTAAACAAAACAATATAACCCACATCTGAATCTAAACCTTTTATTGAATGTTAATCTAATTAACAAATTGTAATTAGTTCATGCACGCAATATTACAAACATATTTATACGCAATACTTTAGCTTTACATTTGAATATGTGGGTGTTTTAATATTTATTTACAAATTTTCTTTACTCCAATCTCTTGTTAAAATTAATAATACAAATTAAGCTACTCGTTTGTCACATTTGAAAAAATATATTTTTAACAATTAGTTTATCAAAAATTTGTAAAAATGTATTAGTTTAATATTTTCACCAGCGATTTAAATTTAAAGTTCTAAACTGTCCACATTTATCAGGTTATTTTATTCGGCTGTTCCGCAGAAGGTGGAACAAAGATTTAGGATACATTTTACAAGTCATCTGAATGTTTTATTCTTCTTTATAAACATTTATAAAAAATTAATTTAATCTGTAATATTTTACAAATAAATTGTATACCTATAATTGTTAATTGTGGTATTTAAACGTGAGAATCCTGTTAGTGAATGGTGTTCCCTTCAAAATTTGTAAAGCGATGTATAAAAAGTTCCAAACATATTTATTGGTTGTGCAGAGATTCATTGTTGATTTAATAAAGCGAAAAACATTCTTGCTTATTTACCATAGATTAACTATGCAAATTATCTATTGAATCAATACCTTATCAGGCTTGATCAAATATTTTTCTGTTACCTAAAGATAAAAATGTTGGAAATATACACACTGTTTCAAGATTTAATTGTGTTACTTTAATAAACAAATTAGGTAATTTCATATGTTTATATTTTAAAAATAAAAAGATGACTTAATTGAGTGGTGAAATGACAAAAAAGCCTATTCAATTTTTATGTATTTTTAATACTCTAAACATTTGTGCATTTCAACCATTTTATGTCAATCTAAAGAACATAAAAAAATTTGTTGAAACAGTCCTATAACCTTCTGAAAACCTAAATGAAAATAAATTTATCTCTTAACTTGTCAGGTAAAGTTTCAGGTCACTTGTCAGATACTCTTTTGAAGTAGTGCTATAAGTAAAATTATTTTTGTAGAATTTGGAAATATTTTAGATTTGAGAGACTTTAAAAACGGAATCCTTATAAGCCTAGTTCAAGGAATTTGTTAAAATTTATTTTCAATTTTAGAACAATGTTTACATATAAAAAGGTTAATAACCTTTAAAGAAAATTTTGTAAATAGAAGGTACAATATACCTTACTTTGGTTTATCTTTAGAGAAATCAATAATTACTAATTAGGGTAACATAAGTTTATAGCTTATAAAAATTTTAACTAATATAATTGATTTTATAAGCTAATAATTCTAAGGTGTCATAAATTTTCATTCAATTTTTTACAAAAATAAACACATAACATTTTAAATAACTACAGTCATGTTTAGTTTCAATGATTTTTCTTTTATATTTGAAAAATAACAAGAATAAAATATCTAAAAGACCTTCACAAATGTGTAGTCTTACTAATACTTTTGGGAATAAATTTATTAAATTCAATTGACACATATAGTACTATTCGTAACTTTACGAGTAATTGCATATTTAGAGTTTAAAAACTTTATAGTTACGTCATAAGTTTTTGAAATAATAATATTTTTTAATCTGAGATCTTTATCATAAAAGTTTGAGATTAGTTCACGTAAGTTGATCAATTAAATGACTGTATCAATTATACAATATAATGTATAAACTAATTTATAAATTAATCTACAATGTTTATAAAATATGAACAAAATATATTTAAATATAAAAACAAATAATAAATATAACATCACTTACCAAAATATATTATTTAAAAATATAATTTAGTTCTTGTATACAAAAAATAATTTTTTATTTCCACAGCACAAATTATCAATTTTTTTAAGTCACAGCACTACTACATTACTATTTTTTAAATAGATAAAATAAATGAGTCATGAGGCCGTGTGCGAAATCGCAAGTCCTTTCAAACGAATACGTACAAAACAACATACCATCCCGCGGGCTCGCGAGACACTGAAGTACTCCAATACAATCATGGACCGCCTCTTGCCCCTACTCTGAAATCATTAACACGTGGTGGGGAGAATCATGTCTACCATATATAGGGAATAAACTATTTTATAAAGGGAAATTATTACGGGTATTTTTTACCTGTATTAAGTTGTTAAAAATTCATGTTCAACATCCTGAATTTGATATCTATGAATAATTTCTAAATAAATTATATTACGTTATAACATAGTACTATGTATATTAAAATAACTATGCATAAATTTTTTTGAAAAACGGTATAAAATTATAGAGATCTATTTATCCCGAAATTTAGTTGAAATGAAAATACTTTTGTTTTTTAATAATATAAAAAGAATTATAAAATTTTAATAGTAATTCATATTAGTATTTGATCATATTTTAACCTCAAAATGACAAATTGTATAGAAAGGGCATATTTATGTATTACCTACTATTTTAATATTAACATTTAATTTAAAAATTTTAATTTTTTTCAATTATTACAGAAAACTATTGCACAATCCATTAAAGTAGATTATATATATTTTTTTTATTATCTAGGCAGAAAAATAACAATCTGTTCTTAGGCGTACATCCAAAAAGAAGAACTATAAGTAACCAAAGTAACGCAGAAAACCACAAAATAAAACATTATATTTATTGTTTATTGTAACATTTTTAATGTTACAGATTATATGAAAAGAAAAGAAATTTAAGAAAGAATTTTAAAAATCGAATGAAAGAAAATGTTCAGAGATAAGCTACCTAATTATTTTACATTAAAAATCACGTCAAATTACAGTGTCACAAACATAGGCCTACTAATTTATGTATTTTGAATCCAAAATTTTTAGATAAACTCTATACAGGACGAAGTTTATAAATGCTACTGTTTGCTTGTAAACTTTGATGAGAAGACTCATTAAACGCACCATTATTCAAGGATTGGAAAAGTTAATCTAGCCACAAAACTGGAAATTTTTATATTTATTTGCACCCATATTGTAGTCTAATAAGATGTGTTTATTTTTACTGCTAATATCAGAGTTGCGAAAAAATTGTGTTTGCTGTAAAATTATGTTAGGAAACATCACCGAATAAACAGAAATTACTGTTATTATGTTAGAATATAGCCTAGGACTACACATTGCTCTACAACTATACCTTTTTAGAAAGGTATAGAAGAAATATTTATGTACGAAACGTACCTCATTTTTACTCCTTAGGCGCTAATGGTCGTAATTACCATGATTTATTTTACCTAGGTATCATTTATTAAATACGCAAGAAAATTTTCAGAAATTTAGCTTTCAGGAAGATATAGAAATGATATGCAGACCTATTATATCCATTTAGCTTATTGCAAATGGTAAAAATTTGGATGTTTTAGTTTTTCTAGATAACTTCTAAGGAATAAAGTCGATGGTTTTCAGCATTCTAGGTGATCAGGAAGTTAGAAAATTAGTGATGATTCAGTCAGTGACTACTTTAGTATTTTTGTTTATGAATCATAAGTCTTAGGATAACTAAAGAGAAATTGGACATATTAAATTTTTAATAAAACGTTCTTCGTATTTTGTGTTTTTTTACTTTCTCTTGCCTATATGAATATATAGGAAGGAAAGTATTGTTTTCATGTCGATTTTTCGAAATCGAGTTTTCACCGGATCTATACGTTTTCAGACCCCCTGAACCCAAAAAACATGTTTTTAGCGATTGGTCTGTGTGTGTGTCTGTGTGTGTGTGTGTGTGTGTGTCTGTGCGTGTGTGTGTGTGTGTCTGTGTGTGAACAGAATATCTCAAGAACGGAACATCGTACGAACTTGAAACTTGAAACTTAAGTCACATACCACTACCGGACGCGACACGAACATTTTCATCAAAATCGGTCAACCGGAAGTAGTAGTTTATTCGTATAATTTTTCAGTTTTTTGCGATTTTCTCAAAAACTGGTCCTACGATTTTTTTTAAAATCGCCTATTTTACTCAATTTTTTATTCTCTACAAGATAGGGTAGGCGCCATGTTTGCTGAAATTCTCGGTGAGGCTGTTTTCACGTAAAAACGTTGTTTTTTTAAGATTACGGCTTTAATATAAATTTTAGCGCAAAAACTTATATAATAAAAGAGAATTTAAAAACCTACAACTTCTGTTTCAAACATTTTTTTGTATAACGCTTAGTTTAGCGGTAATTTGCGATTTTCTGTTTTTTTTCTCACGAAAACGTGAGAAAATCGATTTTTTTAACATTTCGGTCTTAGTATGCATTTTACGACAAAAGTGTATTTAATTAAATTTATAGAAAATTAAAAGATCTACAACTTTTGTTTAGAGCATTTTTCTCTACAGAGCCTAGTTTAGCGTGAAAGCGTGATTTTCCGTATTTTTAAGCCAAACTGAGTTCGATTGTCATTTTGCGTCATTCACTCATGATTAAAATAAGGTTATGTTTTTGAGGTTAGTTTTTGTTCGTTTCTAATGTTTTAATACTAATGTTAGGTTTATTGTTAATTATTTGCATTGGCAAGAGAAAGTTGTGTGAGTGTTTCACACCAGATTTTTAAATACAAAAACAGCAATTCTTGATTAGTTAGATATTAGTAAATGTGTTGAGTCCATGAATGAGTAATCCCTTTGTTATCACACTATAAATTACAAATTTACTGTTTTTCTTTTAACGTGAAAGTGTCTTAATGATTAATACGATGTAGTCTCAGCTGGATTTTATGTGTTTCTTGTAGTCTAGGACAAGGGTTCCCCGTTAAAGCTGATGTCATTGAACACATATATTTACAAGTCCTCCGGACAAAATACTAAACTTCTAAGTGCGCTGCGGACAGATAAACTTTGGGAACCCGTAATCTATGAGATTCTGATTATTTTTAAGTCGTGTTGGTAATCTTTGGAAAGATTTAGTATTTACTCTTCTACTTGTGGAGTGTATCTTTGTATTAAGGTGTTGGCATGTACCGAGACAAGTCTGTGACGTTTCAAAATATTTTGGATTATTCAAAATACCTTTGAATTATTTAAGTATTACTTTAATTTGTTGTACCACACAGTTGTACCCCGTATATCTACACATGTTTGAGTAGGCCTTACCGTTTTTTTACAAGTTACTTATTTGGTAACTTGTAAAATTTGGAAGAAGCAAACCTTGTGGCCTGTTTGGATGTACTGGATACAACCCTGAGGGACAGCAAAAAACTTCCAATATAGATATTACAGATCGTTAACAGACAAAATTATTTCGTACAGCTCTTAGGATACCATGGTACATACGAAACAAATAACTTACATTTATAACAACATAGGGTTTAACCCAGTACAACAGGAAATTACACAATTTAGCATATGAACAAAAACTGAACGGACATCACAATTATTTCGCGATAAACTTACTGGACAACTGAGTGTGTACTTTTAAAAGACTTAATAGGTACGATGTGTTTAGTTTAAGTGAAGATTTGATAATTATTAACCTTGAGTTTGATTTAATTTAAAATACTTTCTAAATTGATTTCATTTCCATTTAATCTGTAATATTTTATTATAAATGAATGATAATATTTTGTATTGGGTTTTTCTGAAATTTTGCTGTCTAAAAAAATTTTTAGTTAATAAAAAAATTATTTAGTGTCGATAATTTAGATTTTCTGTTAAACACCCAATAAAGGTATTAGTACTTGCGATTTAACTATTTTATTTTGTTCCATACGTACGAGTTCTTCACTCGATTCATATTCAGGTGAAACCCAAGGTATTATTCATTCTAATTTAATGTATAGGTTAATAACTTACTTACTCAAAAAAAATTAAAGTAATTAAAGAGGTCAAAATTATTGATATATTGGCAGAAATGTATTTCATATTTTTTAAATAAATACATTAAAAATGTTTTACTATAAAATTAACTAGGTAATGTAATACTTAAAACTCAAGGTGTGCTAACCAGTAACATTTATGAATTTTATAAATAGATTATTATAACTTATTTTAATATGATTAATAGATTATATAGAAAATAATAATATAATAATACTGTATGGAACATACATTACATAGATTTATTAATTTTATTACGGCATTATTTTAGTCTACATATAATAGGCAATTTAATGGTTTTTTTTGTACCCGTTGTATTTTATAAAGTATGTAGACCTGTAATATATTTTGCTTATATATTTAGGTCTATATACATGGACTATAATAACATATATATATAACAAAGCAGTAAATATTTTACAATCTACCTTCGCTTATCAAGCAAGTGTCAGTTTATGGAGCTAAAAGATTAATAATTCACTTGTCGCCCGCGCTCTCGACTCACTGAAAGTTGTACGGAAACCAGTTTCAAAAATAGGCTAAATTAACAACTTCGACCAACTCACTAACTACAGGACAACCTTCTAGCCTAGTCACATTTGTAAACCGTATTTTTATCATGTGAATGTGTTAATTCTATTTAGCTTCTGGTGTTACATACTAATAAAAAATAGGCATATGTTTATAATAATGCATAAATACCTTAACTGTGAAACGAGTCAGCAGAAATAATTATTGCAATGTGAACTACTGAATAATTTTTACTTGAAATCATACCACCATCATCCTTACACAATTTTCGTCAACATATAAAATTTTTTAACTGTCAATCACTGCTATACCTTATTTTTTATTTAATGTCTTATCTTGATGCTGTATCCATAACAATTTAAAGTTTAGAAGTCAAAAACTGTAAATTTCAGCCGTCCTTACTTTGCTCCTATTGTCAACAAACCAAAGCCAGCCACTTTATGGTGGACGCTAGGGTCCACGACTTTAACTTTGTTCTTCTTCTTTTTTACATGATTTATAGTAAAATTAGTAATGTGCACAAATAGAAAACTATAAATAGAAATAAAGAATCAAATACTATAACACGAAATTCCTAACACGTAAGAACGATGCGAGACAATACGATGTCGGAAGCGAACTGGTAGCATATTAAAATGACATGTTCTTTACCAAAAATGTGGAGAGAGATTTGTGGGTTTGGATTAGTCATCATCAAATTCAATGGTGAAATAACGAGTGATTATACTAATACTAGACAACAGATCATTAAATAAAATGTTTATTTTAACGTTCTCTTGTTTCGTCATAAATACAGAGCAGAGGTAATACGTATATATAACTTGTAACCACGTATAGTTATGAAAAAGAATGGATATAAAGTACACAGTTTTTATAAATTGTTGTTCAGTACTTAAAACATCAGTCGTAATATGATTAACAGTTTATATGATTGAACAGTTTTATTTATAAAAATACTAAAATACTTTTAAAAGTATTTTGTAGTTACTTTTTAATCAGCATGTACACATTTTTAAGTAATGCGCATGCTCAGTGAGTCATTATTTGTTGACAGTAGGAGCAAACTAAGGAAGGCTGGACTCAGAATATGTTATTTTGTTGTTTTTGGTTAATGTATTTGTTTATAATAATTGTTTTAAATTCTTACTTATTTTAGATACTATGTTATACAGGTTTGAATACTAAACTGCTTACCGGTTTTTTTATGGTTGAGGTTCAATTAACCATACTCTCTCAGGAATGGTCGGCCTGAGTCTGTACAAGACTGCACCTAATTTACACTTCTTACGCATCATCTTCTCATTGGGTCATACGGTTGCTTATTGTTCTGAATTGAACAGATTGCAATGTACACAAATTAAAGATAAACAAAAACAAAAAAATTAGCACCTATCCACTGTATTGGTCTAGTTGAAAAATTGTCGCCACGAATCAGCTGTTTAACAGCTAATATTTGGAGAAGATAGTTCCTGGTTCAAATCTAAGTAAAGATAGTTACTTTTGTATGAATTACTAGACAGTTGTTACCGGTGTGTTTTGATGGTTACCATTCAACTAACCATACCTCTCAAGAATAGTCAGCCTGAGTCTGTACAAAACTACACCCCATTTACATGTCATACATGTCATCCTTATTTCATTGGATCAAGGGGTAACTTATTGTTCTTAAATTGAACAATAGGGTTTTAAAAAATGGCTTAGAGGATACACCATTTTTATCACATTACATTTTTAATATTTTAAAATATCTTCTATGTAAATTTCTGCCATAAAATGCACCGATAAAGCTAATTTTGTAAAAATAAACTGGGTTTTATTATGATTTTACATGATATCACAAATAATGCTTAATAAAACGTTTTTGGACAACCAAATTTTAGCAAAAATTTTGTAACAAGTTAGTAAAGTAAACATCAAAGTATTGTAATCATTACTGATGGATGATAAAGCTGTATCACCGTCTGAAGAAGCCGTTTCACATCCGGAACAGTTGAGAAATCGGATATTTTAAAAATTATGAAAATAATAATTTTAAGAACTTTACGGAAATCTCATTAATGGTCAAGACGTAAATCTCATTTATTCAAAGAAATGATAAATAAATATGCCTATTCATTTATTAAATAAGCGTTTGTATGTTAACAAATAAATAAGCTACATAGAAACCACATTACTAATAAAGAAATTTATATATTAATTAAATTTAATATTTACGATGAGCATTCAGGGTAGGTATAAATTTCAATTACAGTTCAACAGTACCGTAAAATAAAATCATTTATCTGTTTTTTAAATTTATTTCATTATTTAAAAATGCAAATATACAAGTAATTAAGTAAAAGTTCGTTTTAATTATTTGAATCGAAATCGTCTTAAGCTTCAAATCAACTTATTAATACTATAACAAACTCAGACTTGAACCAATATTATATAGCAACCCTATAAAATTATAAACTAGATTAAAATACCTGTTTTCTTTTCCAATATAACAATCAACCTCGTAAATCAAATAGATCTTTCAGTTAAAAAAATTTTTAATTTCTACACTCTTGATATTAGCAGTATTTTTTTAAGTTTCATTTTATTACAAATTAATATCCATATCACTGAAACGCGTTTAACATATCAATATTAACTTTTATGCTATGAAATAAACTCTGTGTTATAGTGTTCTTCTAATGAACTTAAATCATAAATACCTTATAAGCTAGATTAAGCTAGATTATATTTCTTTACCATAATTTTATGAAAATAAATAATAAGTTTAATATAAAACGCTTTTAATAAATAATTTTATGTGTTAATTAGTGAATATTTTAATTATCGTACAATTTTTGACAAATAAAAACTTTTTTAATAATATTTTTTTCTTGTTTTTATTGCGAAATTTATTGTGACTGGTCTAAAACTAACTAACAATTTTGTTTTAACTTAACTGATCTAAGTACTTAATCTAGGAATTAACCAACTAATTGCTCTTAGTTTATGTTCAATATTCTGATACACTATTTATAAAATTTACTAATCATTGATTAACAAAACACTTCAAAATATATACAAGTAACTATTAACTAACAAATTAAAAACTTTATACTGTTCATTACACCAGTTCAAATGGTTTTACACGAAAAAGTCTCCTATTCAGAACTGTGTTGTCGAGTAGCTGTATAGCTTCGGCATTCACATGGTGAAGAAGTCTATCTTTATGACTCCTGGCAAATTTCCGAATTACTTCATTTATGGAATCCACTCCCAAGTCCCGATGCAGGTCGTCGTTCCTAACATACCAGGGAGCGTTGACAACGATTCTGAGAACTTGTTCTAGAATTTTTGAATGGTTAATTGGTTTGATGCTTTTGTTCATCCCCAGAGTTGTATTTTGTTGGTCCATACGGGTTTTAATATTTGCTTGTATAGACCTATTAGAAGTTTTTTAAAAGTAGATAATGAGATTTCCTACCTATTAACCAGGAAAGTTTTTTGAATTTGAGATCGAGTTCTTTTTTCTTTACATGTTCTTTCCAGCGAAGTTTTACATCGAGGGTCATATCAAGATATTAAGCTGTGTTGAATATGGAACATTAAATGTTCCATATTCAACACAGTACCATTTTTTCGTTGATATAAATAGGTAGCTTACGGATATTTTTATTTTGTAAAATTTATATAAATAGACTTTGTTTTCAATAAATGAAGAACATATAAATAAATTGTATTATTAATTATAATAAGCCACCGGGTTGATATATTAGAAAAGTCATTGCCATGAGACAGCTGTGTAATAGCTGATTTTTGGAAACGTCGTTTAAATTTTAGTAAAGTTAGTTACAGTACTGTACATCCAATACTTCAAAAATAAACACATTTGAATATTTTCAGTGAAAATTCTTGCGACGGGCTCTGAAAAAGAATCATGAACCCCTTATATTCCCCCCATATTCAACAGAATCAAAATTTCTTTGTGGGAATTCAAAATTAAATATAAACAAAAGAAAAATATTTTGAATATTAATCTAATTTGTTGTGATGTGGTGTGTGCTTCAACAGTGAAATATTTTCATGTTTGTATTTAGCTGCGTGCTCTAT
Source organism: Catonia carolina (assembly GCA_035578175.1). Classification (NCBI taxonomy): domain Eukaryota; kingdom Metazoa; phylum Arthropoda; class Insecta; order Hemiptera; family Achilidae; genus Catonia; species Catonia carolina. The sequence continues at coordinate 58,556,331 of JAQMRL010000008.1, read as the reverse complement.
TGTTCGTTCAACCGGTGTAACATGACAATTCTAGGCGATTTTCTATGAGTTCACTGATTGGGTTGATGCTTAGGTTAATAAACTCATGGAACTACGATGAAAAATTCAAAATTTGTAAAACAATATACGTCTAAAACTGTTACGTTTCCATAATTTTACATTAGATAATAGAAAAGTAAGAAATTGAAACAAACAGCGAACAGATTTCTTGTCAACACGTAGATTAGATATTCTAAACGATAACTAATACATTAGTAGTTGTTCTGTTCTTTACGACAAGAATGTAGTAATAGATTATTTCAGTAGCTGTCGACGAAAGTGGAGTAACGTGCCTTATTAGGATTAAGCAAGGTAAAATCCTTACGTGATAGTTGTAGTGTAAAGAATAATAATACGTTCTCTGTCATAAATAATAAGCATACTACAACGTTGAATTGAAATTATTGATGTAATGTTATTCTATTTAGTAGGCCTAAAAAACCTAGTAGGCTATAACACTTTCTATCATAATTTTATTATGGTATCTTATCTATTTATTCATATAAATATATAGGTCTACAATCTATTCTTTAAATTTCATCGTAATGTTATTTAATACAAATGTATAAGTTTGTTACTACCTCATGTTTTCAAGAATTTATTAAAGAAAAAAATCATTTTAATATTTGGTTTGAGTAATGAATTCATAATTTTTAATGTTGTACAATCTAATAAGTAAGTTCTTTACTGTAACATTATATGTATGAAAAATTACCTATAACACGCAGGTGGAGTGTTAAATTATTTGCAATTAATCTGCTAGTTCCAGGGCTACAAAAAATAGTTCTGTTTCTTATCACATGGTCAGCCAATTATATAACTGAAACATTTAAGAACAGAAAAAGTAGAGGTGTAAAAGAGACTGGTCACAGTTATCTCCTCTGGGAGTAATAAATTTCATTATAAAGGCAGAGCGTGTGGTGAATGAAATAAAGGGGTCATTTACAGGGTGGAAAGTAAATTCTTTTTGCTGATAATCATAGCCTACTTTTCTACTTAGTAAGTTAGGTCTGTTAAACCACCTCACCCCTCGTTTTACTTAGTAAAACCTCTAGAGGTTAAAACCAGCCTTTCGACTGATGATTTAAAAACATGAAAATATGTTCAAATATGAACAATAAGTAATACAGCTACATTTAGAAAATAACAGGTAATATTGGTCAATAATATTCACTGGTTAGCAACTTAAATGCTAACAAAGTACAAATCTATCAAAAATTTGTTAACAGCTATAAAATTCATAGTTCCTACCGGCAAATGTACTTTTTGACACATTTTCTACAGAATATAAATCCCAAAAATCACCCGTTATATTACTTTTAATTTCACTTACATAAATTCATCCAGTGCTTATTATCTTACCCAAAATAAAAAAAATAAATAAAATGAAGGTGTTAGGGGATAGCTGAAATAATTTTCCTCCATATACTTATCCAAAATATTACAAATAAAAACACGAACCATCCCACAGTACACGAAGAAATACAGAATGTTTGCACCAGTTACCAAACACGAAAATCATCAGAATCTAAAAGCGCTGAATTTTCTAGACGACAGTAAAAAACACACTGAAAACTTCAAAACTACCATTCAAATTTACTTCATCGATTTTTTATTTATAACATCGAGATTTTGGAACGTTTTCAATCAAAAGCTTTGCGAACCATATTAAATGCACCACGGTTTATTACCAACGCCGATATACATTGTGATATGGATGTGCAGACGGTACGAGAAGAAATACGAAGTTTTAGTTGTAAATAGATCAAACGTCTAAACAACCACGTAAATCACTTAGCACTAAATCTCTTAGATAATAGCAATGATGTTCATAGACTAAAACGTGCTACAGTACAGGATCTCCCAGGGCGATTCTGATAGTGCAATTTTACATTGTAAATAATATAATGTTAATATTCTGTAAATGACTGGCGTGTTTGAGTGTGAATGTGTAAATAACTGAATGAAAATTTTTAGTTATCTCCAGTAAAGTTTGATGTACATATTTTGGAATCATGAGTTTATTATTTATTACTTCACATTCTGTTTTTTTTTTTCATTTTAAAGTGGGTTTTGGTTATTTTATTTTTGGTTTTTTAAAACTATCTAATTTTGACTGGGAATGATAATTAAGAGCAGTATAAAATGTTTTACCCCAGTGGGTTGTAATTTTGTTCATGTGCTAATTCTAATTGATAAGTTGCATTTATTGAACTATACAACAGATTATGCATTAAAAAAAGTTATATGAAAATAAATTATTTCAATACTCTTAAGTCAAGAAGAAAACAATAAATTTGAAATTTAATGGAGTTATACCAATTGGTATTACTCGTTGTGTAAACGCACAACATAATCTGCTAATTTTTCATGAGAAAAGACCTTAGATTTACTGTATGCTAAAATTTTAAAAAGTCTATAATAAAATGAAGCAGTTATGATATTTTGAGCTGTGCGTAGGCTATAATAATATTAGAAGTTATTTGACGTAACGGTTAAAAAATATTTATTTATTTGGTTAATAAGTCAAAAAATTTGGGAATTAATTTAGACAAGAGGGAATTTTTTGTTATAAACAAAGAGAAAACAAATAATCTGAGCACGGTTAAACTTGGTTATTTAATTCTGTCGTTCAGATCCACCGGCTACTTATATTCTGTACTACCGGGAGCCAACAGGTGGGCAACCGGTTTTATTTTAATTGTGTTTTAATATTAATATTCACCCCTGCTTGGATCTGTCAATTAAAACAGCTACGCCACGTCTTACCCGCACCTTACCATGTCTATTTTTTATTTTTATTATATTCTATATCTATTTTTCTTTCAGTTTATATCGCTTTGATTCTTTTAAAACAACCGTATGTGTTACTTTGAGGTTCTTAATTTGGTCAGCCGAATTTCTTTCAAGTAAATATATGCTTGTTCATTTTATTAAATTTAAACTCTCAAAGGTTTTTCTGTTAATAAAATGTATTTATATGGTCTTAAGAACGCTATTTATGTACATTGTACTGTAAGGTTTCGAATAATAAAATAGAATAAATTGGTTAAGATAAACGAAGTAGCTTTAAATTCTTTTAACCCTATTATCGATACATATCTGAAATATTGTTTTATTTACAAACCTTGTTTTAATATAAAATTAGGTAAGAAAACAGAGTTCAAATGGGAACCGACTACATATAAGTAACCTTAAAATATTTATCTGGTTTGCCAAAAATTCCATAATAAATAACTGATACATTTATTGCTTTAAAATTTAAATCTACTTCTGATCGACTGTAACCACTTCACCACTCAGAGTACGTTTAAATTTCAATATTGAGCATTGTTTGAACGTTGGAAATTTAATTATTATCTTGAGAATTGTATTATAGGCCTAATATTTATAAAAATTGTTCAAAATGAAATTAAAAAAAACTGGTGTGAAACACACGATTTTCTCTGGCCAGTAAAAATAATGAACAATATAACCTAATATTAGTAATAAAACGTTAGAAATAAACAAAAACCTAACCACATAAAACATAACCTAATTATAATCATGAGTGAAAGACGCAAAATGAAAATCAACCTGTTTGGTTAAAAAATACGGAAAACCACTCTTTCACGCTAAACTAGGCTCTGTAGAGAAAAATGCTTTAAATAAAAGTTTCAGATCTTTTAATTTTCTATAAATTTGTTATATACACTTTTATCGTAAAATGAATGCTAAGGCTGAAATCTTAAAAAAATAGAAGTTTTTACACGTGTTTGGGAGAAAAAACAGAAAATCGCTATATAATTACCGCTAAATTAAGCGTTGTACAAAAACATGTTTGAAACACAAGTTGTAGGATTTTAAATTGCCTACAACTTCTTTTAATACATTTTTGCACTTAAATGCGTATTAACCCATTCCCTGCCATGATCCCCATTTGGGGATTGTTGTCTTAAATCTCTGCAAGTTGGCAGTACTGCCTATTTTTTGTCAGCTGATGTTATAAGTAATTTAGTTGAGGTCTATTCTTCTGATTGGTTGCACTTATTTGAATAAAACTTACTTGGTTTTCTTATTATTTGGATCTGAAATGAAAATTGATGGGATCGTTGCGCTTTTTAAAAATATGATAATTTGATTTTAAAAAATTGTCATTATTTTTATAACTTTTCTTTTGAATATGATATATGACTGAGATTAGTAGTTTCTTTACAGGTTAGGTTGGCTGGTTTAGTCAAAAGGTTACTACACTCAATTATTTTAGCCTTTATTGTGTGATACCCATTTGGGGATCGTGGCTGATGACATGTTATTTTACACACATGTTATCAAACTGTAACATTTTGTTTTCCTTGCAGAAACAATGTCTATAAAACAATTTCTTTCACTTGCTGAACTAGAATATGTTACGAATGACCACTAATTCTTAGATCAGTTGGACGGACAAGGCCCAATAGGTGTAATTGAGCTTCCTTCAGACAATGTAGATGCTGTATCTGATCGTAAAGAAATAGATGAAAATATTTTGGAAGATACATACATATCCAAATAATGTTCCAGGAAAAGTTGAATTACACTCCAATAATTCCGATTCACAAAACCTGGATCACAGCTCACCTTTAGTGAATCAAAATATAGGGGAAATCTCGGTTCAAAACTGAACGTCATTCAGACTGGAAAAAAGTCAACCTTGAGTTTGATGTAAATGAACCTGATTTTAGTGGAATTGACTTACCGACGGAAAATATGAAAACGGTATTAGCATAAAAATTGAATGTTGAAGTATTTGAGATGATATTTGACGAAGATGCAATGATCCACGTAGTTCAGCAAAGTGTCTACGCTGCACAAAATAATCGTCATGGTTATAAATTTTCAGTAGACTGCTTCACAAAAACTTCTTTGGGTTCCTTCTGCTAACTGGTTACCATTCAGGGTCGCAAGCAAGAACAAATGTATTGGAACGAAGATGAGGATCTATACGGGGGGAAAACCATACGTTTTGGATTCAAGCAGTGGGTTATGTGTTGCGCTGCAAGTGGTTACTGTTTCTATGGACAGTTAACGGAGGAAAGGATGATTTTCAATGTAAAGTGAAAGGACTTTGTGCTTTAGACATTATGAAGTGTATTTCAGTAATTGACAAGCCAGAAGAACATTCAGTTTACTTTAATAATTTTTTTACCAATGTTATGAACTGATGAATATCTTAAAAGTAAAAACCGTAGCAGCTACTGATACAACACAGTACAATAGAATGTACCTCTGCCCTATCAAGGGAGGTAATGAGATGAAAAAAGAAAATCTGTGTGTATATATACAGATTTGAAAAATAAAATAATTGGAGTAGCGTGGAAAGACAATAATGTAGTTAAAATTTTGTCCAATTTTTTTGTAATTTTGTAGTAAATTTTTTAAAAAGTATCACCAAAAACTATAATTTTTCTGTTATTTATTATGCATTATATGAATTTATTATGCAGATCTAAGTGAATAACATTTTAGGAATAAAATTTGAGCATTATTATTGAATATAACTTTTTAAAATTAATTCACAGCATCTGCCACGATCCCCAAATGGGACTTCACACAAAATGTTACATATATTTATTATTTTTAACAGAAACACTGCAAAACCAATTTTTACCTGTCTTCTACACTAAAATCAAAGTATTGAAGCCACAAAAGAGAAGAAAAAAAATTTGGCAGTTAATGGGTTAAAGCCCTAATCTAAAAAAAAAACAATTTTTTTTACGAGAAAACAGCCTCACTAAGAATTTCAGCAGACATGGCGCCTACCCTATCTTGTAGAGCATAAAAAATTTAGTAAATTAGACGATTTTAAAGAAATCGTTTTAGCCGTTTTTGAGAAAATCGCAAAAAAGTGAACCGATTTTGATGAAAATGTTGGTGTTGGGTCTAGTAGTAGTATTTAACTTAAGGTTTACGTTTCAAGTTCGTTCAAGTTCGATAATCTGTCACACACACACATCACTTATCGCTAAAAACATATTTTATGGATTCAGGGGGTCTGAAAACGTGTAGTAGATTCGGTGAAAACTCGGTTTTGAAAAAACGACATAAAAACAATACTTTCCTTTCTATGCATTCACCTGGCATGAGAAAGTAATAATTACGATTTTTCAAGAACGTAAATGTTGATAATTTAAATGCGTTATTGACAATCATTTTTAAGATAATTTTGAATTATTTAATATAATAGATTTGATAGACAGTTGTTATTTTAAACTAATTATTAACACTGTTAATATTAATTGATAATAGAAACGTTATTGATTATTCTTATACGTAAAATTAGGCTATACGCCCTAAAAGGTTATCGATTTTAAAATTTTTGCCGAATTTGCAAATTTCATTAAACAAAATATGTATTTATTATACCCTAAAAAATGAATACAATGAAATAAATGTGTAGTCAGGCCATCAGTTAATTTTATAATAACTGATTACAACTCGATGGTAGTTTGTTTTTTTGTTTAACGTCCGACTGTTCTGCAATTACTGCTAATAAAGACGGAACTCGATGGTAGGAAAATATTAAATGTAGTATATATTAATATTAAATAATATATATATTAAATTAATGTATTATTAAATGTAGTCTATTGAGAGGCTATAAAGAGGTAGAAGTGTAAAATACACTAGTCAGAGTTATCTCCTCTGAAAGTAATGAATTTTATTATACAGACAGATTCTGTGGTGAATGAAGTAAAATTATCATTTGCAGGGTGAAAAGTAGTTGCTTTTCAGAGGGCCCAGCATGGTGATAAGGACACTTTTTTTCTCAGTAAAGAAGGCATTTGTAAACCACCTCACTCCTCTTTTTACTTAGCAAAGAGACTAGAGATTCAAACCACAGCCTTTCTAGCTGTTAATGTTCATAATAATGTTTTGCCTCGGGTGATAACCTAAACAACACAGTGAACATATTGATTGTTTTCCTTTATTTTGAATCTTTAAAGACTGCGCACCGTATCATTTATGAGACAAACCGCTAAGAACGCAATATCTTATAACGAAATAACGAATATGTCCTTTCAGCTGCTTTCTATCATTATATGAGACGTACACGTATAAATACATTGAACAGTGGCGCCAGTTAGTGACAGAATTTAAAAATATTTACCAGTCACATGTTGCGTTACCTCGTATGTTTACGTCGTGTGTTTGTTAGTTTTTGAATTGTATATTTAGGCTTTCGTTACGAGTAAACAGGTTTAAAAAATTGTTTTTCATAGTATTGTTATTAGGTTTGTGCTACGAATATAATACTAAGTGTATTTATTATCTATTTATTTTGATTTAGTGTAATTTGTGTTCGTATCATATATGTTACTACGTGCATTACGGTTACAGAAGGTTAGAATTGTAGGTTATGTGCCGACATCAATTCTGTGAATCTTTCACTTTTATTATTGTGTTTATAAACGGCATATATAATGTACGATTCTGATTAATGTTTTTGTTTAAGCACAATAAATATTATTAATTTAATTTGATCTATCTTTAGTTCTACTACTACTTAAAATGAGTGGTAAAAATTCAAAAACATTGTCTGAAAAAGAACTGGATGATTATATGAACAATCAGTGGTTTGAAAGTGATGATGATTTTGAATCTGATGAAGATGATTGCGTAGATTTAGACGATTTTGATATCGAAAATTTACCAGTAGTGTTCGATTTTGAACTACCGGTAGAATCTACTGATAATGATAGGCCTACAAACGAAAATGATTTAGAAGAAGAGGATGAAACATATTGTACTGGAGAAAATGAGGAAGGTAACAGTGACACTGCTAATGAATTACAGGTAGATATTATAAATTTTAAAGATAAGTTTAAAAATATTCTTTGGCGAAAGAAAAATTTATGTCTCAATGATGATGTCCTAGAATTTAAGGGGAACAGTAATATACCTGTAAAAGACCTGTAAAAGAGCTCAGTACTCCATTTCAGTACTTCACATACTTTTTTGATGATAATTTAATGAATAAAATTGTAACTGAATCTAACCTGTATAGTACACAGGCAGATCCTGCAAAACCAATGAATATAAATTCATCTGATTTTAAAAAATTCTTGGGAATTGTTATTTACATGTCTGTTATAATATACCCTTCTGTGAGGTCATATTGGAACCAAACTACTGGTTTTCAGCAGATTAAGGAAACAATGTCGTTAAAAACATTTGAAAAGATACGTTCCATTTTACTATAATTTTTAATAAAATAAGTGTGACTTTAAGCAAATAAGTGTGTGTATTCATGATATTTAAAAAACTATAAGTAGACTACATAGTTTTAGTGTGATTTAAAGTGTGACTAATTATTCGCCGTATTTTATAAACTTTAGGTAATTTTTAGTGAAATTAATTTAGGGTTTTTGTGTAATTTTTAATGTAAAAAAGATTAGTTTCATGATAAGAAATATAGACACTCTTGGATTTAAATGCTCTGTAGAGGTAAGTTTATTTCTTTCCATTATGTACAGCATGATAACTTGTATTCATAACTAGACATATGTAAAGTCACTTAAGCAAAAAACTTCCATTCGTGCACATTGTCTCATATATGATACATAATGGAAAACTGGTTTTTCCGAGGTGTTTCTAACAGCTGATTTTTTTAAACTATTTTTCCCATGATCTACTTAATGACTGTAATTGTAAAATAATTTTTTTAAAACAGTATGAAAAATTGTGCAGTCTAGGGTTAACTGTAGGCCTACTATATAGAGCAGTGTTTCCCAACCGGTTGTCCGTGACAGCCTTCGAGGTGGTCCGTGAGAGTCCGGTGACTACTTATAAAAAAGTAATATTTTCCCGTGATTAAATCAAAGTTACGATTTTCATTGAACAAGATTAAGTAAATACATTCAAGATTCAGATTAAGTAAAGGTAGAAGAGTTGTGGTGTAAGAAAGCCCTGGGCTTCCCCAAGATTCAGCAAGTAGCTTTGCGGTATCTTATGATATTCTTCAACTACTTATTTGTGTGAGCAGGGCTCTCTAGTTTATTATTAATTAAAAACAAACAACGAAATCGGCTAAGTGTAAGCAGTGATTTGAGAGTAGCTCTTAGCAAAAGCCTAAAACCTAGAATCTTCAGCTAGTCAGAAAAATTCGAGCAAAAACGTCGCATTGAAATTTTCATTTCATATTTTAATTTTCATGGTTATTTTCGACAAAGTTAATCCTGTATTCCTTATTTTATTAAAAGACAATTTACAATTAAAATATTTTTACTTTTTGTGATGTACAATGTACCCTACTTTCTGAAAATAACAATTATATGTTTGTAATAATAGTTTCTTAATTAATAATGATAGTTTGTTTCTGAAAATTTGTTTTATATAATCACCTTTTAATTTGGTTACAACTGATAAGATATATGCAATAATTTAATGGGTGGTCCGTGGTAGTTCACTTTCAGGCTGAGTGGTCCGCAGACCACTGCGGGTTGGGAACCACTGATATAGAACAACCAAAAGATGAGAAAATATTGATATTAAATTACAAATAACAAGAACATACATGATATAAAATTCAACATTCAGCAATGTTGAATTTGGAATAACAATGAACGAGAAATATACAAAAGTATGAAAAGAAAAACAAAAAAGTTCATGTGTCACAGAAAAGTTATTACCAATAGTAATAAAACATATTTAAAACAAAACAAAAATTACATCTAATATTTCACATTATTTTATCTTTTTCGACATAAACATGCAGAAAGAATTAAAGAAGATCTCTGCTCCATCTTCTTTTTAGTCTTTTAATGAAGGCTGGAGGATTTACCATATCACTGATAAGTGAATTATTATGGATTAATAGTTTTGAGTAGAATTTAATATGACTATTTTTGACGATGTCGCAAATGAATGGTGTTTTTAAATCGGTGTGTAGTGTGTAATTTGAGAACATAGTATGGTGAACCGGTAATTATACAGAGAAAATTAGACTGGAATGCTTAAATAGTTTTAAAATTACTCAGCTTTACGCAACCAAAAATTTGAATGCCATACATCCAGATAGGTTTTAAGAGAGAATTGTAGAGTAATAATTTCTATTTGAGACGTATGGGTGATTTAGAGTGAACAAACCTGTATAGTTGTGAACTAATTGTAAATTTATTTTTAATAAATAATACTTGTATTTTAATTTGGAGTGCATGATACGAAAATTTAATGAAGTCAAAATTGAGCTTACTGCATAGATTTACTAATTTTACCAAGCTTTTGTTTCCCATAGATCCAGACAAGATTTGATAATTCATTTAAGAAATTATAAATTATTGTATTCTTTAGTCAATATACATAAATCAGTGAAATATGATATTTTTTATAATTTAATGTGCAAATGTTGTTTAAAATTTCCACTAATGGTTCTGTATTAAACACAAACCTATGTGAAAACTATTTACTGTTGAACAAATTCTTTTTCTTCGAACCAGAATACGTCTGTACTCTATCCTTTAGCCAAGCGTCCGTCTGTGGATCATAAAGAACAGTCTTTAAGGTGGACCTCGTTTAAAACCGTTCAATGGATATTTTACTGCAAACGATCGACTGCAAACTAACGTAAAATGATGATATTGCAGTAACTGGTATATACTGTCTACGTAACTTGTTTGACCCGCGTAGTGCTTACAATTTGTTGTTTGTTATGTACCTTGTACCGTAAAGAAATAGGGTGTGACTTCGTTCCCACACACACTATGTACAATATTTTTTCGTTTTTCATATAAATTGTTTTATCACATTCGTTAAAATAATAATAATAATAATTGTATAAAACGGTCTAAGTTATATCAAGAAAAGCGATTTATTTAAAGTGATTTTACGAACAGTTTTATCTTTTACTCAGTTATACAGAAAAGTCATGTAAATTAAAAATAACAGGATGTCCCTACTTAATAATATGTATAAGAAACGTTAGATTTATATCAAAAGAATCATTTCAATGAAAATTTATTATTGTATAAATTTACTCGACTTAACAACGTTGAACAATGGTGTTTACCTGAATGCTTTACTTACAATATACTCTGGATAGAATTTGAACCTAGAATATTCGGTCTAGAGTACAGACCGTCTGAATCTGTAGTACAACTTACTTTTTATTATTTTTGTTCTATTTTTTTATTTACACTGTCAATCTACAAGTTGTACTTTTTTACTTTATTAATGTTATTTACAACTGTTATATATAGGTTAAATCTAGTAAATTTGAGGATTACTTTTGCGGCGGTGGGTAGTTCTCAATAATAAGACTCCCATGGGTAATTTTTTACAAGATCTCTCTACTCCATCTTCTAAGAAGCCTGAATAGGGTATTATTGCGTAAACTTGGCATGTTGAGGTTTTGTAGGCCTATGAGTCGCTTTTCGTTTTCAGGAAGTTGTACATAAATATAAAATATTGAGTAGATGAGTTATTCTGGTTTGTCTCTTGAATGAAGTAATTCCCCTGCAGAGACACTTAAAAGTTTTATTTTATTATAATTTGATTGTATATTACAAACTGTTAATAATAAAATTAGTATGTGTTTTACATTACTTTAATTTTATATTATTTATAAATAAATTGTAATGACTGTTTCTCAATTGTCTAGAAAAATTTATGGGAAGATTGTTAGAGTGCGTTTCTGATCTTCTCTGAGGTTAGGTACCGTATTTGAAAATTTTTTCTTTAAATTTCTGTCTTTATGTAAGCAATAAAACCCTCCACGACGATTTCAAAATTCCTACGGTAAAGGAGCTAACCGCGTCCCTGTGTAGTACATTTCACGAAAAACTAGATGACCATCCAAACCAACTAGCTCGTGATCTAGCTACAAGGAACTACCCAACTGTGAGTCGTTAAAAGCGAAAATGGAGTAGAGACCTCTTGGTCTGAATAACGGACAATACCCGAAGTTTTGAACGGAGAATGTGTCACTGGGACCTCTTCTCCTTTAAGTGAAATTCTCCACCGCCATTTAAATATCAAATACGGAAGTTGTGCAGCTCAATTTAAAGTACCGTAATAAAAATTAAAGACAAAAAAAATTCCTGTCGGAATATTTAGGTCCCTACGTAATGTTCTGTTTGATATACCCTAACATAACTGCATGTTTTGAAACCGTTGCAGTACCTACATTTGTCTTTACTGGAATATTTGGTATCTCCCCATAATTGAAGTACATAGTTTGATTTTGCTAGATATATTAATTTAGAGTTTGTTGGAATATTTGGTATCTCCCCATAACTGAAGTAGTTTGATTTTGCTAGATATTATTTAGAGTTTGTAAAGGTTTTAAAATGATAAATAATATATTATCAAAAGAAACAAAAAAATATTATACATTTATTTATTTATTTTAGTTTATTTAAAGTAACGTCAACAATTTGGTTATTAGCGACCAGGGTGGGTTAATTAAATTTAACGGTGGGCTTTGACTTGTAATAATTTTTAGATTCTAACCGGTAATTGAACCCGGAATCTCTGCGTTCTAGTCTAGCGCGCTAACACTACGCTACGGAGATGGCTTTATACAGACTTATTGATTTTGTTTCAGAGGTATTCAATTCTATATTGAACGTAGAGACATCATATTCAGACTGGTAATTAAGCCCAATATGACTATTGATAAGGTACACTATAATTTTATTATCGTTTATAATTCCATTCAATTAATAAATAATTTTCGTATGATGTAATCACTGTGAAATTTTATGAGCTTGTTGAAAATAAAATTAATGATGTTTAGTCTGAAAGTAGTTTGATTGTTCATAGGTTTTTGTTTATTTACAGCTTATTTTAGCTAAATATAAGTCAACTTAAACAGTTAGATTTGATAATGTAATTATAAAAATTTCCTATAATTTATAAATAATATACCAAAAATTTTGATTTCACATATTTTATTGTACATTTTTTTGGAACACAAAGAATATTAAAAAAAATTATTTAACCAATTATATTGTTATTTATTTAATGTTTCTTAGTAGTAGGCAGAATGTTAGTCAATAAAAAATGTAATTTAATTACTATTACAAGATTTTATGACATTTAACTACGTTAGTAAGAAAAAGTTAAAAGTTAAGTTAATATTAAAGTAAAATATTATACAGCAAATGTCATTTCTGGTCCACAATTATTTGTTTGATGATGTTGTAACAAGAAACATGTGGTCTTATTTTATACTAATCTCAACCGCGGGAGTTAGAAATATTCTTCCCAAAATAAGTAACTAAAATACGATAAAGGAAGCTTAGTTTTAGTGGTATTTTGAAAATATATTTCTTTCAAATTTCGTAATTATCCTTTTATATCCTAACTGATCTAAATATAGTTTAAGGTTTGTTTTTCTTTAAGTAGTACGTATTTAAATTGCATAAAGTTTCTTGCCTTGTTCATACAATTATTGTCCTTTTTTGTTCTTGCTTAGATTTTATTACCGTTACGACATCGTGGCATAAGGTCTTGGGATCGATTCTCAGTTACAGTTTCTAAATTTTAACCCCTTAATGATGACAGATCTAGATAAAAATCAAGGCCTATCCGTTGATCGCTTCGTAATGAAATATTGTTTTTTTGTGATTTATTATGACTAGTCCAAGACTATCCAACAAGTTTGTTGTAATTTTGTTGCAATTAAGTTGTTCTTTTTGTCGGAACAATTTTGTTGTTTTGTGAATTTTTTTGTAACAATTTTGTTGCAATTTTGTCGTCTAATTGATCTAAGTATTTAATCTAAGTAGGTCTATTTACCAACTAGTACTTCTTAGTTTATGTTTGATAAACCTAATACACTTTTTATAATATTTATTAATAAATTGATAGTGACTATATTTTGATTTTATAACACCTAAAAATACATACAAGTAACTATTAAGCAGTGACTAAATAACTTAGTATTGTTCGTTATAACAGTTTAAATGGTTTCACACGAGAAAGCCTTCTATTCAAATCTGCGTTGCCGAGCAGCTGTATAGCTTCAACATTCGCATGGTGAAGTAGGCTTTACTGTAAGTTCTTGACTCCTGGCAATGTACAAAATAATTAATTCAATTCTGAGTAATGAATAAAGTAATCGACATTCTTCACTATAACGAAGAGACACTGCAGTCCTTGACACAAAGAAAAGTATTCTTTTTCTTTGAGAACTCATCACGCACTAATTTTTATTTTCGTTTTACGTCTGACTGTTTTGCAATAATATATAACTTATCATGCATGTATTAATAGGCTACAGAATTCAAAAAATAAGAAAATTATTTTTGGATAACTAGTAAGTTTGAAAGTACGAAAAGATAAATTTAACAACGTTTCTTAAAATTTTAAGCAATTCTTCTGCTTAAATTAACTCAGTCAAAATTGTACCTTGGTTCCAAAATTTTAATTTACTAAAACCTTTTAAGACCAATCTAGACTTATAATGTCTACCTGTTTGAAGCAGCGGTAAAAAGAAGCTTAAATTTGATCCCGGGCTTTCAGTCAAAGTTCTCAAGACCTCTGGTGTTCCTTTTTATGCAACAAAACAAACCCTCCATGACGATTTCGAAATTGCGACAGAATAGGAACTAACTTCTACAATAAATGTCGTGAACGACTAAATGACTCTACCACCCAACAAGCCCGTGAACTAGCTACACGAAACTTTCAAACTATCCCACGTCTAAAACGAAAATGGAGCAAATTCTTAGTTTGAATAACGGAAACTACCCATAGTTCTAAACTGAGAATTTACCACCGGGTACTTCTTCTAAAAGTAAAATTCCCCACCGTCCGTTAAAATTAAATATCATATACGGAAGTTGTGGAGGTCATTGTACAGTACCGTAATAAAAATGAAAGCCAAAAAAGTGTTTCTAAAGTAAACTTATGCGACTTATTACTAATTTCCCAAGTTATCTTTTCGTACAACCAATAAATATTGTAAAAAACGAAATAGTATTTTCACTATGATAAATTCAAAAAAATTCATACGTTATTAGCGTACATGAATATAGGAAAATATTTGATTTATTTAATATAATAAATTTACTAATAAAATAAATTATAAGTTTTAAAAATTGATTACTATAACTTCAATTTTTATAAACTATGACCTAGGTTTGCAATTAATATACAACTTTACATATTGCCCACTGAATGTTGATAGTATCTCATAAGAACTAATAAAAAAGTTTTAATAAGTTGCAATTTCAATGAAAAAAGCAGAAAGTAAATTGCAATTTTATTACTGTATTATAGACAAATCATGATTACCGCTACTAAAATCATGTAAATTACTATTATTTTACGATATTGAACAATAATTTCTTGCGTAATCATTTCTTTTATATTATATATTTATATATAATTTATTAAAGTTATAAAAAATAAACTTAATAGAATTACTTATTTATGTTTATTTTATAATGAAATTGCTTACCGTGTATTCCTTTAAAAGTAAGTAATTTTTAAGTCTAACTAGGCCTTCACTTGAT
Source organism: Catonia carolina (assembly GCA_035578175.1). Lineage (NCBI taxonomy): Eukaryota > Metazoa > Arthropoda > Insecta > Hemiptera > Achilidae > Catonia > Catonia carolina. Next base: position 58,540,813 of record JAQMRL010000008.1, on the reverse strand, counting down.
AAATATTATTAAACATAAAATAAAATATACATTAAGATCACGATTAATTAAATTTTTAAAATGATTACCATGTATTTTACATCAGTTATATAAATTTATCAGGTTTCATATTAAGTAGGCCTACATTGTAAGAAAATATATTTTATTACTGTAACTTTTAAGAAAGTTCTTCGTATTAATTGAAACCTTCGTATCCATTCGTTTATTAAAAAAAAGTTGTCTAAGTAGATTATTCATTAACCGGTTCAGTGCCGAAACAATATTTAAAAGTTTGATCTAGAGCCATTTAATTTGAATAAGGGTGTACAAAAAGTGCCAGCCCTTATTTCAAAAACTTGCAGGCGTAAGCCTGCAACTGCCAACCAAAATGTCAAAGTTACAGAAAAAGAACATTTCCCGTTAAAAGTTAATTTTTATTAGCTTCATAAAAAAAAGAAATCGTTCTAACACTAAAAATACTCAAAATAGTTTTTGTAGTTTATTCTAAGTCGTATCGACAGCTTGGTCATTAGCAACTACTACGGGGTTTGGTACCTTAACGATGGTTTTAAATTGGTAAAATTTCCAGACCCTAGCCTGGAATTCAACAAGAAACCTTTCGCTTTGAAGGCTAACGCGCAAGTCACTACGCCAAGGAGGCGGTTTCAAAATATATTATTCCATTAATTTTTGTTTAAAACTGTTTTTTATAAATGTTCGGTTATCCGGGCGTTGGCACTTTAAGCATAACTTACTCTCGTCCGGTAAACCGGATGTTGTCACTACGTAAAATATATCGACGTCCTATTTCCGCACGTCGGTATTGAAAGAGTTAATTAAGTTCTAGACCAATGTTTTATTTGTAGAAATCCAAATTTAAAATAGGTAAAGACGTACAGAGCGTTCGCTTTAAAATAATATGTGATCAATAAATTTGTTTGAAATCCATTTAACTCAATAATCGGGGAAAATTCATTTTTTTAGCTTACTTTATATAATTATTTATTGATAAAAATTCAGCTTGGCCGCCTCCGTAGCGTAATGGTGGCGCGCTGGCCTACCACGTAGAGATCCCCGGTTCGATTCCCGGCTAGGATCTGGAAATTATAACTAGTCACAACCCAACGTTCCAACCCACTGTAGTCGCTAATAACCAAGCTGTTGATGCATATTTAAATAAACTTAAAAAAGTAACTTAATTTGTTTATTTTAAATTTAATAAAAATGAATTAAAAGAAAATGAATAAATTCACAGAAAACTACAATAAATTAAGTTAATTTACATAGTCTGATAAAGAATAAATTCTATCTTACTTAAAAAAACCTCGTGAAATTCCTACTGCAAACGTAACGTTTACTGGAAACGCAACGTTGACCCGGGTGTACGGTTAGGCAGAGACTGCTACATAAATGCAATGCTTTTTGCTGATGATCTGTGGTTGGTTCAGGAATCGGAGGATGCACTCCAAAAATCTGTATATTTCCTGGGTAAATTGTGTGAAGATTTTAATCTCAGAATTTCCGCCACGAAAACCAAGGTAATGGCATTCAAGGGGAAATATCCGGTCCGATCTAAAATTGTCATAAACGATGCGATAGTGGAGCAGGTGTCCAATTTTAGTTACTTGGGATGTGACGTAGGAGTAGACTTGGATTTAGACATCGAGCGGAAGATCAGTAAGTTCCAAAGGATTTGTGGCACAATCAAAAAACATTGCATAACAGGGCCAGACCTGACCCAATTATGAAGTTTTACAAGGTAATGGCAACTCCCATAATAATGTATGGGAGTGAAGCGTGGGTGCCCACGAAGAGAAATGTTCAAAGGATCCAAGCAGCGGAGATGAGATTCCTGCGACGAGTTAAGGGATGCTCACGGTTGGATAAAGTGTGGAATGCCGATATAAGAAAGGAGCTCCAAGTCTACTGCCTGAATGAGAAGATTGAGGGGTATCGCGGGCGATGGAGGGGACACCTGGACAGAATGCCGAATAACAGAATACCTCTCCAAGTACACCATTATGCACCGGTTGGACGGAGAGATGTGGGACGACCTCGCAAGGCATGAATGTGAGCTGGGAGTTTCAAGTTTGTGAGTTCGGAACAGGCGACTGCCTAAACCTTGAAGGAAGAAAAAGAAGAAGAAATTCCTACTGGTAATCTCGTCTTAAAGTCCTTAAGTAACGTAATGTTTTACGTTTTTTTCACATTCACTGGCTGTTAAGTTGGTTATACAGTTGTGAATAAAGATTTAGGAAAGTGTAAAAGAAGTTTGCTAACAAATTAAAAAAAACCCTACTAGCGATTTTAAATACAAATTAAAAACAACAATCTGCAAATAGCCAGTACAACACAATAGTTTTTTCTTAACACTCTTCAATTTAAATAATTGAAATGTAGATAAAATTTTGTCTCAACTCAGCAAAGACGTTTAAAACGCTTTTGGATAAGAAGTCATCCTGGAGATGGTCAATTGTAAAATTACAGTAATGACTACAAGCTTCAACAAGTAAATAAAAGTTTAGAAATTAATTACAAAATTATTAATTATAAAAATATTGTATTTAATCAATAAGATAACACAAAATAGGTTAAAAGCTTTAATTACCAAAGCTAGATAATTAAATTCATAAAAGTAACTTAAATGTTATAATTATATCATTTGTGAATCAAATAATACATTTATGTATTAATTTATTATAAATTGTTCAGAATACCACCCACATTGATACTTAACGGTAATATTATCTTACTGAGAAAATGTCTAAAGCTTAATCTAGAAGATTTAATGAGTAGCAGTTGTAAATCTTCGTTTTATCAGAAATATGCAAATTTATAATTTACAAATTTATATTTATTTAACTACTACATATTTTTAACATTAGTTAGTTATATTTTTAAAACAAAAAACCTTACAAATTCACGATCAATCTGTGCTTCATTAAAACCATTACAATATTCTAAAATGCTTTATTGGTTTGGCCGGCAATATCATCTAGTGTTAGGCTAGTAATGTCGGACAAATTGCAAATTAAAAAAATCTGAAAGTTTTAACTCATCCCAAAGTAATCATTAATTTAACCCAGTTGAAGATACACTGTTGAAAAAATCAGTGGTCCCCGGTTATAACGACGTCGGTTATACCGCGCTTTCTGATATAACGCGGGTATGAATTATGGGTGAGCCAGGAAATTTTATTTAGCTGGGTACAGATATAGTGAAAAGCTGTGAAAGTTTTAAATACCTGGGAGTCATCTTTGATAGGAGAGAAACAAGTGCAGCGAAAGTAAATAGCAAGATTTTGCAAGGGCGAAGGGGTATAGGGCAGTTAAATTCTGTCCTTTGGGATGATAAAATATGGAAGGAGACAAAGATAAATATTTATCATGCTATGCTGTAGAGTGTGTGTACCTATGCTGCGGAAGTGTGGTTATTGACAAAGAGACAGAAGGATCGCCTAAAAGCGGTGAAGATGGATTTCTTTATGCGGAGCTGTGGTGTGTCGCGGATCGATCGAATTCCGAATTCTGAAATTAAGAGAAGAATCGGCGTTTAAGGAAATATCATGGATACCATATCCCGGAAGCAATTAAAATGGTTTGGTCATTTGCAGAGGATGGAGGATGGTACGTGGCCAAAGACGGTGTGTGGCCAAGGAGGGACACCAACCGGTAGAAGAAGGAGGGGAAGGCCGGAAGTGACATGTTTGGATTGGGTGCAGGCGACAATGTCTTTGCGGCGGCTCTCCAATGGGGACTGGCGAGACAGAGAGAGGTGCTTAGGAAGCACCACGTACGTGATACGGCTGGGGCTGTAAATACTCGCATGAATATAAAATATGAATTATATCCCCGCATAGATTTTTCCATTTTCTACAGAGTTTAAAAGTACAGTACTGTATATATTTTTTAATTTTTTTTTAAAAACATGTATTTTTGAAACACATTAAGCTAACTGAAATTTGTTTACATGATGTATTTTAAGTTATACTGTGCTGTACGGTATTTAGCTAGATACATTAAAATTACACCTAAATATATCTTAGTTTTTAGGTTGTACACAATATGTAGTTTTAAGGTTTTCTAATTATAATTTGATAATTTTGGCTGCTGTACCACTTATAGGTGCAACGTACGTTTTGTAGTAAGTACGAAAATTCCTGATTTCATTTATACTGCGGTAGGTGATATAACGCGGGTTAGTGAATGACTCCCCACTCGCGCGTTATGACCGGGGATCATTGTAAAAGGAAAAAATTACTTGTACATTTTTGGTAAAAAAACGTTTACGTTTTGTTCTGTAAATATTTAATTCTAATATTTTATTTTATTTAAATTTTATTAATATTTCAAATAATCAATATTTATTTTAGCTCAAGAGTCGGAATTTTAAGTTCTCCGATATTTAAGTGTCTCACTGAATTAAAATTTTATATCCTGTTTGTAATTGAGTTAAATTTTTTAGATATTCAGTTAAACCGTAAATTTCGAAGCCTCATGACTTCAGAAGAGAACAATAAATGCACGATTTTTGCACCACTGCTTTACGAAGTATGGAAAATAAAAAAATCAAGTCTACAATTTAATAATGAAAGTTTTTTTTAGTATGTGTGCTCCAAATTCAGTTTTTTTTAGGAAGTTAGACCGAGATACTGCACAGCGTCTGTCGCTGTGAGAGGTTGATTCCAATCATCGAAAACACTACGCTTTATAATTTCCATATACTACTTTACGTTAGTAACAAAAACTTACATCTCTAAAACATTGTAGTGCTTATAGAACTGTATCTACGGAGGCAGCCCTGGTAATTTCGGGGATGCCTCCATCGGATCTAGTGGAGTGCGGAAGGGAATAGCAGCGAGCTGGTGCTGATAAAGAGGAATGTTGGAGTCGATTACTCAGTAGATGGCACAGGAGATGGAGCGAAGCTAGGGTCGGGGAGTGGTCAAGGAGGTTCATTCAAAATATCAAGGAATGGATAAGGAGGACATTTGGTGATACCACCCACCAGCTGACGCAGTTGCTAACAGGGCATGGTTGCTTTGGGGCATATTTGACGAGGTTCAAACTTCATGAAGTACCAAAATGTCGACTGTGCGACAGTGATGAAGAGAAGTCCATGGCGCATATTTTTGAAAGATGTCCCTATTTTGGCCTCGGCAAAATGGAGACATCTGAGAAAATAGGCCTTGCACAGTGGATCCCAGAGAGAGTTGTGGCAGCGATGCTGCGGGATGAGGAGAACTGGAAGTTGGTCACTCAGTTTGCGGAGAGGGTGGTCGGGAGTCTGCGGAGGGAGGAGACATGTAGAGATCAGCTGGATCGCCCTCTCCCACAGTGAATCAATCCTGTCCCGATCTCAGAAAGTAAGGTAGGGACACTAATTTCCTGAGCTGGTGATGAAAGAGATGAATGAAAGTGAGAGAGTGAGTGTTCGTCAGTGGCAACGAGAGGGGAATTAAGCTACAGTTCCCTTCCACGCCCGGCTGACTGTATTACATTTTTTTAATACAACATTTCCCTTGTAGTATTATATCAACAGTTCTGAGGGAGGTGGAGGGTCGTTTGCTGATGTCGAATCAAGTGGCCAAGCGGCGGGCTTTTGGTTGGTAAGGCGGTTGCGGCCTCCTTGGGGCTAAACGAGGATGCCTCAATTGAGTCCAACACTACTCCCTTCACCGTGAGGAGTCAAACATGAGTTTTTCTCGCTGCCTCGGATATAAAAAACCCTTCCATACACATTTCTAAAAATACTTTTCGTCTGAAATTCTATAAGACACCTATACAGATTTTGATAGCAGTTGCACTATCTACTGAAAATACTTTTGTTACAAAAATCCTTTGTAACATATTACGTAGCGTTACATAAATGCGTTTTCCATGCATTACATTACAAAAAGTCGTAAAACACACAAAACTTACCATAATAATTTAACAAGCATTATTGGAGAGTTTTTAACCGAATAAATTACCAGACCCAAAAAAAATTCGAACTTGAAACCTTCTGCTTTTCATGGTAACACCCTCAGCCATTTAAAATAAAATATTGTTTTATTTGAAAATGTATAAAAACACAAACAATAAAAAAGGTTGGATATCATGTGTTGAATTATTCTTGGCAAATGTTACAGGAAGTTTTAAAATTTATTTCTAATAAAAGAAAAGAAAAATTATTTTACATTAGCTTGTAAGGTTATTTTCTATATTTTATAACATCAGAAGAATAACATTTCTTATATACCTATGTCTACATTACATTTTACATGAAGTGTCTTATTGTTTTCTTGTTATAATAATACAATACTAGACTTATTTTATTAAAAATGATAACATTGTTCATGTTGACAGAAAAATTAATTATTATTATTTTTATTACGTTTTATTTAACTATTTTATTATTATAGTCATATTATATTACAGTAGTTTTGAGTGTAGTTTACTGTAAGTTGTTAGATTGTAAATTGTAAACTACATGCTTATACGGTACCTGACTTTATAAAGAAAACAAATACGAATATTGGCTAGTTTGCATTGACATATTTTATTAAAAATTTATCAGATCTATTTTATGGTTTTATTGAAAAACTCGCCCCACACGCGGCATGTACCTGACTTTATAAAGAAAACAAAAAAATACAAATATTGATTGTTGTGCAGTAACATAATTTATTGAAAATTTATCTTTATATTTTTCTTTAAATATATTACTGTATCTATGGAAAAGAATTACGGTATCTATGTACCGTGATTTAAGAAAAGACCGTCTACTTGGAGCAGTATAGTGATGAACTGACAAAAATTTATTTTTAGTTTGGTTTTTACAGTTGCCAAATAAATAAAGTAATAAAAACAATAGGCTTGGTTTCCGTCAATGGTCATGTTAAAACCCACAGCAATGACAGGGGGTAGCAACACACTTAATGCGATTGAATTTGAAACATAATCTTCTTGTTTGAAAAACAAGAAGATTTGATAATATTAATTTTGTATTAATTTTTTTTGTAATGAGATGTGATCTTGAATAAACTCAAGCTGCCTAATCCTGAGAAAATATGGTTAATTGAACGTCAACCATCAAAGTACACCGGTAACCATTGTCTATTATAATATTCAAATCCGTACAGATGTAACTAACTATACAAGGATTTTTTTACTAATTTATGTACACTGCAATCTTTTCAATTTAGAACAAGAAGCAATCCCATGAACCAATGAGATGAGGATGATATGTTGACGTACAAATTTATTGTAGTCTTGTACAGACTCAGGCCAACCATTCATGAAAGAGTATGGTTAATTGAACCCAAACCATAAAGGTACACCGGTAACCACTGTCTAGTATTCAAATTCGAATAAAAGTTACTATCTTTACTAGGATTTGAACCAGAAACCTTCATCTCCGAAAATCATAGGATTTAAACCACGGAACCTTTGTCTTCGTATACCAGCTGTCAAACACTTTATTCGCGGCGATGACTCGATCGCTAGACCAACCCGTTTGGTTTGTTTTCAATATTAGTTTAACAATTTTAATGGATGTAAATTTGGAAAAAATCACGCAAAGTAAACAATATAAAAATACTCAAATAAATCAGAAGAAACCTTTCAACTTCATCTCATTATTTGCTGTTCATTGTTTTTTATTCTAAGGTTATTATTGCCTGCTTGTATTTTTTAATTAGGAAATTTCTATGATATTACGAAAGTGGTGTTTTTGAATAATTTAGCTATTGGATACTAGCTATTGGTACTAGCTCGAACTACTTGTGAACCTGAATATAAAATGCAGATTTCTTTGAAAACAACGACTTTTATGATAAAATTTTATTAAATAATGGTAATTTTGATTAATGTATAAAAATACAACAGAATTTTATTTGTATTATTTTGTTTTTCATTCGAAAGACCTGTCAAAGAAAAATGTTTTACGGTTTGTACGAATAAATCATAAGTACTTACTGTCAAAAGAATAATTTCCAAACTACATATTGTATTTTGTTTTGTAGTAGAGAAAATAGGACTTTGATTTCAAATCGAAATAATTTAAATTCTTAAATTTAAATTTTGACTACTGAGTTAATACAAGTAGCAATTTTCTTAACTATGAGAAAGTTGAAAAATTTCAACATTGGTAGTAATAAATAATAAATAGGTATAATAAGAAATTAAAAATTTGTAATTGGGTCTAGTATCCGAATAGATAATTTCCAAAAATAATTGGTAGTGGCGTAAATTATTGTATTAGGAATACTTTATTTATTCAACCCAGTTAATTCTGCAAAATATTATTTAGAAATTACGTGGGAGAAAACTGAGTTAAGATTACAACATAATTTAATAATCTATGAAATTCTTATTTTGCTTATAGCGGTTTTTAACTAGGTTGACTATATTTTATTTGATAGTTTGCTAAAACGGAATCATTTTTTTTTAAATATACGAATAATATTTTGATTACATTATTTTATAATAAGGTTTAGGTAAATCTGTCCAATTCCTACTTAAAAATTTTTTTAGCAATATTTTTAAACAAATTCATGTGGTTTTTTAATTTTTTTCTATTTTTCAATTATTAGTTAATATTTATTCTGTAGGCCTACACATCTTTGATTCTTTATAATCTCTACTGTCCATCTATTGTTAAAATATTATTATAGATATTTACATAAGTTAACAAAAATATTTTTTTTTTTTTTTTTGAATAACTGTAAATCTACGATCTGCTCTCATAGAACAATGAGTAGATGTGTTGTAAGTATAAATCTTGAGTAAGTAATACCCCTTGGTATTACTCTATAAAATTTCCCATTTTGTTGAAGTGATCTTGCCAGGAATGTAAAATAAATTACACAATCACATATTAAAATAAATCTGTAGGGTGTAGTCTGCATAGTCTTCTGTGTGTTCCACTGTTGTCTAGGAGATTGATGGCTTCTGGATTCTGATGATTTTCAAGTCTTGTTTGGTAACTGGTACAAAATTTCTGTATAGCTTCGTGTACCGTGGGAGTGTTCGTGTCTCTGTGCAATATAGTGTTGCATATGTACCAAGGTGAGTCCATGATGTTTCGAAGTATTTTTGACTGAAACCGTTGAATTATTTCAATGTTACTGTGACTTGCTGTGCCCCAAAGTTGTATCCCATATGTCCACACAGGTTTAAGTACAGTTTTATAAATTAACAATTTGTTTTGTACCGATAATTTGGATTTTCAAAAATATAAACAATTTTGATATAGAAAAATTTACTAACTTTGAAGAATTTTGTAAAATGTAATATAAGAAAAAAATTGGAAGAAAATAGCGATATTAATCGCAATTTTAATTCGCTTATTTTTTTAAATTCTGAAGAAAAGGTATGTTGGTCTACTAATTTCCCTTTTCTCAGTACGAATAAAGAGTGAAATATTGATGTCTAATCAATTGGATTACAATAATTACTTAATTAATACGAAAAAGTGTTAATATGTACTTATACTTCATTTAATTTTTCAAGTTTCATAAACAGCTAAGTCATTATCAACTACTTTTGGCTAATCAACGGTGGAATTGAACGTGCATAATTTTTTCTAGACCCTGGCAAAGAACCAAACCCGGTACTTTCCGTTTTACAGTTTAGCATGCTAACCACTGCGCCGAGAAGATGGTCAATTATATACAACTGTAAACAAATTACAATTTATTTACACCACATCATACAGAGATCTAACAAATTTACTCAAAATAAAATTAAGATAACTCTAGAAGATTGAGCTGTTAAATTTTACACCAATAAAATTCCATGACATTTTTGAAAACAACCGATATTAACCGACACAAGAAGCATGCAGTCAGTCTCACAAGGGTACAAACAGGACACTCAAGTATATTTAACATATAGTCATCTTCTATCTAAGAAAGACCATCTAAAATGTATTTTTTGTAACTATAATCTTTCGATAATACATTTGTTGATGGAATGCAATGGTTTACAAATTTTGAGATCTAAATTTAAAATTCCTAATGACATGCATGTATCTATGAACCGACTTTTGTCCCAAAAAATTTTCTTAAAAAAATAATAGTTACTTCAATAAACTATAATAACCTCAATACATTTTTTGTATGTTGTAATGTTTGTTGAATTTCCAAAAACCTGTAATATAACTTCACTGTGTTCATGAATTTTAAAAATTGTGCTTTTTCAATTTTATTCAGTAAAATATTGTTTTACAATGAATCAATAATTTTTGTAAACATTGTTTTAGTTAAATTTTTGTAGTCACTAATAACCTATATTGTTAATGTGACTTAAAAACAATAATTAAAGAAAATACAATTTTTTATGAAATAGAGAGATATTACAAACAGAAATCGATATTTGTTTAATAATCTCATAAATGAATGTTTACGTTAATTTTATTCTTTGTAATATGGTATATTTAAAGAAATTGATATTTTTAAATAGATGAGTGGTCATTTTTGATCTTGTTTAACATAAGCGATGATTACATTTTATTATGAAAAGTAATGAATAAATTTAAATGATTTTTGTAGGTTTTGATTTCTCCTATTAAAAATGGTCTTGTTAAACACATTCAGCTTGTCTTCACAATTATTTATCATTTTTAACGTTTATGAATATTAAAAAGACTAAAGAAGTTTTTTTTATCTAATACAAATTTGTAATCTAAAATATATATTATTTATTTATGTATTTATTTTTGTTAATTAGGTTATACATAGATTTATAAATATTCATAATATTTTCTTTTTTTTACTTTGAATGATAAATAAATTGAATAATTTTAATTTAAATGACTATTGTATTTATTTTTTATTATTTTTTTTACTTTTTCTTCCTGTACATGATTCCGTTAAATTTAGGTAACTTCCTAATTGGATACAAACTCTAATATTTGCCGTCGAAATTAAAATACATGCAGAGTTGCACAATCAAAGAAACATTTCCGTTTCATTATTATTATTATTCTTGATACATCTACTGGTAACGAAGATGTTCTCTTGATTGTTTTTCTTTAATTATTAATTTTTTAAATTATTTAATATAGGGTATCAAGAATTAAAATTTGTTTGCTTCTTTAACTCTCCTCATTTTTTGGATCTGTTAATTTTCCTGGTTTATACTACGTCATTAAAATTCAAAGAATATTCAAATTATAAAATTTGCAAATGAAAAAAATACGACTTGAATTTTATTTCAGGTGGTAACTGGACATTTTGGGTTTTTTTAAATGTAAAGCATACATTATGTTGATTCATCCTCATTGATCTTTACTCTCCATTTTTTACACACATTCGTAAATATTGTCAAGATGATGGATTTGTATTTTTTTAGAGGGACGTGTTGGTGAAGTGTCTACTGCTAAAATTGCTGTATCACCTGCGAACGTTGTCGTCATTACAGATTCAAATTCGGGAAAGTCGTCTGTGTAAAAAGTAGACTATATTATAGTGAGCTCAAAATGTTGTCTTGAGGAACACCGGAATTGATTACGTAAAAACATTTTGTCATCAGTCTCTGGACTGGTTTGATGCAATTCTCCAAGCTGTTCTATTTTGCTCAAGTCATTTCATATCAACATAGGCCTACCTAAAATACCCTACATCTTTTGTAACTTTCTTTACTTATTCCAATCTTTGCCTCCTCCTACAATTGACTCTCTCAATATACCCTCCATTATTGACAGACCAATACTGCTAATACTAGTAATCAGTATCATTATTATTTCCATCATCGTCAATAACTTCAGCTTCATCTACTTCAGATTTTAAAATAATAATGTACAATTTGGAGTCAGGTTTAGTTTGGTTAAGTTTTGTTCAATTAAGAGTTAAATATTTGAAACATACTACTGCGTGTCGTTTTCAGTTAAGTCCTTGCTACGAAAGATTCGCTCATTCGTTAATCTTTTATTCTCTAACCTCTTGATTATCTAGAGGTCAACTTTAACACATTTCATTTTTAGTTGTTGTACAAAAAACTAAAGAATTTGTATTTCAAATATTTCTGCATAAAGGGTAAAGTGGAGGTGGCTACCCTAAGTTAGTATTATTGATATTACCTTCCAGAAAAACTACAGTTTTAAAAATTGCCATACAATATCCTGTACAGTAATAAACTCACTATGAAAATTAAAGCAACCGATCACTTAATCTTAAGGGATAGAAACGGAGCAACTACTCTAAAGCAATAAATATTACTTGACTACTTTCCCAAAGAGCTCCAATTTAAAAAAAATCGTAATTCCTGTTCTTGAAGTGATTCGAATAAAGAGTAACGCATGGAGTGTACCGGAAAAAGTAATCAACCAGTTTATTTTAAAAACATCCCTCTGAGATTAATTTATGATAGACTATATAATTAAAAATATTTCAATAAAATTTATTCTAATAATTTTCAACCTAAAAATTATTTATTTTAAGTTTATAATCATAAAATACTCGTTTAAATTAATTTACATTTGGATTTATTTCAAATTATAACTACAAATAACTAAGATTTAAAATAGAAAAGTTGTATTCATAAATAAATAATTCACACAATAAGTGAGGAGAAACAACAGGGAACAATTTATTATTTTAATGTGACCATCACACACTTCAGAAGAAGGCCATGGCTTGTCCATTCATTGTCAAGCGACAACCTCTACAGTATGTAGTTAACCATTGTTAACTATCGCATAATTTTACTTCCTAATCTTAAAGTTATAATATACACAAAAGACAATTTTAATATTGCTGTAAATAATTTTATTATACAACTATTTATTTATTTATATATTTATTATTTTTAATTGTTTTTTTATTTAAATAATGATTAGCCTAATTGAATTTTATTTGTACCATTTTGAAATTCTAACAAATGTAATTTTATTTACAATTTTTCTTAAAGCACTACACAAATGTACTGTTTATGATATTATAGATTCAATTGTTTTCAGTCATTCAAAACTTAAAATAACTTTATTCAATCAATTTAAAATAGTGAAATGTTAATACTATATCTTACAAAAATAAAATTTAAAAAAAATTAGGGATATGTAAATTTTTTCTGTTAAGGTGTTTAATACATACTCAATTTATGGTTAAAAAAGAATGCAGTGTGTCAAAAAAATAACTTACCTTTTAAAGACAAATTTGTTGATATCGTTAACTTTAAAATTCAATCTGAAAAAAAACCAAAAATCGTTACTTATCTTAATATATTTGACGTAAAAACACAGAAAGAAGTGAAGCATTTTTTTAATTCTTTATATGACAATGTAGTTATAATAATGCAGCGGAAGGCTGAAATTTTTTAAACATTTTCTTGAACGACAACAGATTGCCCGAATATTTCTCATAGTACCACTTGTTGTTTAGGTCTTCAGCCAAAAGGCTGGTTTGAACCTTTAAGTAAAACGAGAAGTGAAGTGGTTAACCTTTGCCTTTCTCACTGAGTGAAAAATTATGTTTATTAGCATGCCAGGCCTTCTTAAAAGCATCGATTTTCCATCTTGCAAATGATAACTTCACTTCATTCACCACACGGTCTAGCTGTATAATGAAATTCATTATTCTCAGAGGAGATAACTCTGACTAGTATCGTTTACACCTCTACCTTTTCCATTCTTAAATTCTTTTATCATATAATTGGCTAACCATGTGATAAGAAAATGAACTATTTTTTGTAGCCCCGGAATTAGCAGATCGAGTGCAAGTAATTTAACATTCCACTTGCCTGTTATGGCCAAAGTACCACTTATGCCACCTTAAATTATCTGAATGAATGTTGTAAATAAGGGAAGTTAAGTAGATAGAAATCTGATGTCATTTTTCAGAAAATTCATTTTTGCATTTTTGTACCAGAGTAAAGTCCCTTAACTTTGGGGCTACGCAGATAATTCATACAACCAGTCTTTGGATCGTTCAGAAAAAGTTCAGAAAAGTTCAGAAAAACTATTTTTCAAATTTCAACTTAGTAATCAGTCCATTAGAGTTTGCTCCAGAAAGCAAAAAACATAAATAATAACGGAAATTTTTCTAAAAAATAAAAATTAAACTCCTTCTTTTGTTTCAGTTATAAAAGGATTGCCAGTTAAAATCTGGGTACCAAAAATTTTACCCTATCGTAATACATTCATGCACTGTACGAGAAATAAAGTACAAATGTAATCCAGTTAATAAAATAGTGGTAAAAAACAAATTATTTTTGTACATTACATTTTTAAAAATCGAAAGTGAAATTTCGGATTCCACTACAGTCAAAAATTTAGTATTACTAATTTATTCAAAAGATTATTATAAAGTATATAAAATTGATTGAAAGTATTTATTTAATTTTGTTATAGGATTAAAAATATAAACTCGAAATCGAATGTGTTCAAAAAGGACGATTATGGAATAATGTTATTATACTAGACTAAAGTTCTGAGCTGAATCCAGATGCCAACAATTGATCGTTCCGTAACGGAAATTCATTTTTCGTTGAAAATAAGCGCGAGGTTGTCATGGGTAGGGAGAGTCGAAGAACGTCAAGATGGTGTGGGGATCTTCTTTACCGCATGAAGACGGGAGCTCAGACAATGACGACGTTAAGCGCGTGCCAAGCAGCTGTCTTACTTCTCTACCTTTACCTTTGCAAGATCACATCTCCCTTGTATTGTTTGACCTGGGCACACGACCCTATATCCTATACTGTATACAAACCTTTAGTTAAAGATTATTCAGATGAAATCTGTAATATTTCGTTTCATCTTTTATGATTTTGTCGTTTCTAAAACGTATTATATAATTCTCATACGTTTCTAAATGATAAAAATTTTCGTTTGATGTAATATTTTGCCCATACTTTATCCCGGTAAGATCTTTGGTTTGGTTCGCAGTATTTTTTTCAATAAATAAATAAATATTTGTTGTTTAGGTTATCACCCGAAAGGCTGGTTTGAACCTCTAAGTAAAACGAGGAGAGAGGTTTACTCTGCCTTCCTCACTGGGTGGAAAAGTATGGTTATCAGCATGCCAGACCCTCTTAAAAGTATTTACTTTTCACTCTGCAAATGACACCTTACTTCATTCACCACAGGGTCCGGCTGTATAATGAAATTCATTACTTTCAGAGGAGATAACTGTAATTAGTATCTTTTACACCTCTACCACTTCTGTTCTTAAATGATTGTCATTTAATTGGCTCTTAATGTGATAAGAAACAGAACTATTTATTTTAACCCTGCAATGAACAGATTGATTGTAAACAATCTGATATTCCACCTGTCTATTATGGGCATTAAGAGAGAGTACAGATAGAGCATTAGGAGAGAGTCTATTATGGGCCTGAGAGAGTATGGTTAGTTAAATCCCAACCATAAAAAACCACTGTGTTTGATGATTCAGTAGACCTACCTTAAAATTAATAATGCTAATTAATTCTGTGTAAAACAAACTCCCTTTAGAATAAAATTTCAAAATTCAAAATGTATTGAAATAAATTATGAACTTTGCAAATGACTTCATTCACCACAGGGTCTGTCTGTTTAATGAAATGCATACTCTGAGAGGAGATAACTCTGACTAGTGACTTTTACACCTCTACCTCTACTGTTCTTATATGCTTTAGTCATATAATTGGCTGACCATGTGATAAGAAACAGAAGTATATTTCGTAGCTCTGGAACCAGTGAATCAAGAGCAAATAATTTAACACTCCTCCTGTTAATATAAATATTTGTTGTCAAATAAAATATGCAACCTTGCAATAAAATCATAAATCTGGAGTAAGGAAGTGAAAATGTATATTACTCCATGGAAAACAAAAGGTACAGTTGTACCATTGCTTTTGGAGGAACCAAAGAAAGCAACCTTAGTTAAATCTTATTAAAAAACAGTAAACATTATAGATATTATAACATAGTTAATTTGCAGTAAACTTGTTATCCCCCGCTTTTACATCGTTTGCTTAGTACTCAACGTCATTGTGAAGTAATCCTAATGTTAAATTTTTAACTTTGTTTTTGACATCAGCGGTTGCTAAGCCACCAAGGTAAGGCAAGCATTCAAATTTATTGTTGTAACTTATTACGTTATACTCTGTGGTGTGTTCGTTTATTTGTGCACGACACAAATATGCCTGTGAATTTGTTTTAGTACTTAGTACAAGTGTACTTATGTACTATGAGTTTCATGTATAACGTACATACGCATAAACCTATTAATTCTTACAATAAAGATATACACGTTAATTGAAGATTAAATTTTTGTTTCTAATTCACCGATAACTTAATTCGATGATTTTTTTATAGATAAAAGGAATGAAATTCTCTTAATATTCATTCGAAGATCCCCCATAAAACTATCCATTACAGGAAATGTTTTGTCGTAAATTGAAAATTCCATAAAACATGAAATAGCGGTTAAAATTATGTCATATCATTAGACTATAATGATGGGTATCTACCAATAGAGATTTCTGTAAAAGAACACTGTTCACAGGTTGAAATATTACAATAAAATTATGGTAAATTTTGAAAAACAAATAATAGTAACGTAGGTAAGTAGTTATACAAGTCGTCTATCTGGTGTCTCCGTTTTAGTCTTCGTATTGTATCACTGTTGTCAAATAAATTGAATGTTAAATAATTTTTGTGATATTCGACCCGTTTTTAGTATTTTTTACTAAAATTTAAATTTTTTTACTGTTAAGATAAAAAGGTCTTTGTGAATGTGGTTATTTGTCATTTACTAGGGCGCAGCTGTTAGAACTTTAAATAATACGCCAAATAGATATTGAATAAATTTTACTTGAAACATTACTTGAGTAACCTGAAAGGTTACTTGAGTAACCTTTTCAACAAATAGTTGTTTCTAATTTTAGAACTGTGGCTAAAACTATTGAACAATAATATAATAAAATTACAAAAATAATGACTTCAAATTACTTACAAAAGAGCACCACACAGTAGTAGTGTTCCTAAAACAAAACAAAAATATTATAATAAATTAGGTAACTTAATATATATTTAGTATCAATTTTTATTTTTACGTAATTAATATCCTAAATGGATGATTTAAGAACTACATCATGTTCCTATTCTAGCGTCGTTTCAGTATTTGTTGAGCGTTCCTGGCAAGTGAATGAAATTAAACTCTCGAATCAATAAATTAATGTTTGTATCGAATTTATCTTTAAATCGCCGAATTGACTTATAAAAGGAACGTCGATTCAAGGAAAATGTAGGCCATCATGTAGAGTTTTAATTGATATAAGTTAACGTTTTGGTATGTGAAAATTCTAATTCATTATTGAAATTCATTGGTTGCAATCAGTAAGTAATAATTACTTTAATACATTTTTAACAAAAGAAAAACGTTCGTTTTGATCTAAATCGAATTTTCCTTTTACATCAGGATAAATTCATGCGGTTAAATTTGAAAGATCAAAACAACAATATTTACAGGAATTGATGAATTATGTAGCATTGATAAGTTATAGTTACTACCTGAATGTTTTACGTATAACGGTGAATCGGGTATGGAGCGGTGACTGTACATCTGCCCTCTAAATGTCATATTATTCAACCATGTAGGCTTACTAGGAAACTACGCATTATACAGGCCACTTAAAATTCATCAGATTATTTTAGACCATTTTACATAAGTGAAGCTCGAAAATTATTGTACGGAATCTACTAACTTAGAAAGAATAAAATTTGTAAACTGTCAATTTCATATTATTCATTGCTAAACCAATTTCCCATTGCATTTTAGCCTTTCCGTGTTGTTAGGAGGAATTTTAAGAAAACCAAAGTAAATATAAAACTATCAATATCTAGTAACCTACAACATACATTTTTCTTGTAGAGAATATATATTTCTCTTTTTTTATCTCTATATAATATGTATACGTTGCAATCTGTTCAATTTAAAAACAATAAGCAACCCAATGACCCAATGAGATGAGGATGATATGTACGACGTGTAATGAGTTGTGGTCTTGTACAGATTCAGTCCGATCATTCCTGTGAGAGTTGTTGGTTAGGTCATCAGCTGAAAGGCTGGTTTGAACCTGTAGAGGCTTTACTAAGTAAAACGAGGAGTGAGGTGGTTTACAATTGCCTTCCTCACTGAATGGAAAAGTAAGCTTATCAGCATGCTGGGCTCTCTTAAGAGCACATATTTTCCACTCTGCAAATGAAACCTTCACTTCATTCACCACAGGGTCTGGCTGTATAATGAAATTCATTACTTTCAGAGGAGATACTGATTAGTGTCTTTTACACCTCTACCTCTTCTGTTCTTAAATGATTCAGTTATTTCATTAGCTGTCATTGTCATAAGAAACAGAACTATTTATTATAACCCTGCAATGAACAGATTGAGTGTAAATAATTTGACACTCCACCTGTCCATTATGGGCATTAAGAGAGAGTCTATTATGGGCCTGAAAGAGTATGGTTGGTTAAATCCCAACCATCAAAAATAATCACTGTGTTAAATGATTCAGTACCTTAAAATAAATAATACTAATTAATTCTGTGTAAAAACAAACGCTCTTTAGAATAAAATTTTAAAATTCAAAATGTATTGAAATAAATCAAATATTATCAATAATTTTTCACTTTGAATTATGAAATTTTTATTGTAAGGAGAGTTTGTTTTTACACAGAATTAATTACATTATATCTAACACAAATTCTCAGGCTTATCTGAAGAGGTGGAAACAGGAAAAAGATTTTGGATCACATTTTCCACTCTAGCTCAGCTATTTGAGATTGTATTTGAACAAAGAAGGTGTTATTCTTTTCACCAAAAAATGCGTAAATGTTTTTGTAATAAACGTAAAATCAATAAACAGGATGGTTGCTGAGATATTTTGATTTAAAAACTTTGAACCTCCACAATTTTAAAATTTAACATATTTAAAGCAATTAGATAAATTTTGTTTTTGCAACATAAGTACTTTTAAATGCGTACCAAATTTCTGACTTTTGATAAACGACTAACTTGGAGCACACATATCAAACGGAAACGTTTATTACTGAATTCCCGACTTAAACTTCTATATTCCCTACTTCACAAACGATCAAAATTACCAATGGCACAAAAATTACGCATATATTGTTCTCTTTTGAAACCTATTTGGACCTACGGATCCCAAATCTACGGTTCAACCAAACCCTCTAACTTGCAACGAATTCAAGCATTCCATTCAAAAACATTACGCCTGATAGCAAAAGCACCTCTTTACGTTAGCAACAAAACCTTACATACAGATTTGAAAACACCACTTGTACAAAATTCCATTGAATACCTATACAAACGCTTTCACGACAAGTCACACCATCACGAGAGCCCCCTGGTGCGTTCACTTTCCTCCGTCCATTTACCTGACAATCCTCCTAGACGCCTTAAAAGACGCTGGAGTAGAGACATGCTAATTTGATACACACATTTCATTCTTGGGGAGGCACCAATGGGGGCCCTACCCCTCTCATGCCTATCATGTCATTTACATAATCATGATAATCATCACATTTGCTTGTTGTAACATTTTACAGTTGTAAATAAAGAATTAAAGAGAGAAAAAAAAAATTTGAGCAAAATTTTAACGGTGGAAATACCTTCCACCGTTCCTAAGAAAATAATATATCTTTAAAAAACACAAATGGCAGACACGCTGTATATGAAGCGAAATACAAATGTGTAGAAATATAGCACCCAATGTTTTTATAATGTAATAGAATACTAATACCCTAAACGAATTAAAGACTAAATGATAAATACATTTTTTCCATGGCCTACTGAAATGTATGGTATTTTTCGAGAGATTACACCTGTACCGTTTAGTCACCGATCACACGCTGTATTTTTAATTTCAAACGGGATATCTCAGCATCACGAACCATTAAGAGGAGACTGTACTTTGCCAATGTTAAATTTGCTATTTTTAGGTATATTTTTCATGGATTTGCAAAGGTCGGAAATGAAACTTGTAAAGATACAACTGAGTTGTGTATAATAAATATTTTATTAATTAAATTATAAGAGAGATTATTTTACCAAATTGCATTGATGTTAATTATATATTTTTAATTATTGCTTTGTTAATTTTGTTAAATGTTTGGGTACATAATTTATATATATAATGTTTATTCGTTTTTTAAAATAAGCATTGTTTGAAGTTGTTTATTTATGAAGAAGCAGTACTGTATAAAGGCGACTTATTATCCAAAGCTTAGAGAACTATATATATATTTTGTTTTTTTATGGTTAGAATTGCATATGGCATTAATATTTAATTACATAAGTATTAAATTAATTATAACAAAATACATAATAGAGTTTAATTACTTGGAATTATATTCAAAGATTAGATACAATTAAACCACGATAAGTTATTTGACTTTTATTAACTAATCAATTTATTTTTATTATAAGATTTTCAGATATATGTTTATTTGTAACACATTAATTACCAAAGGTAAAACCTTACAAACTTTACACACATGTAGTTGTCGGGTATCTCAAGCTACTGATACTGTTTCAATTTAATCTGCTGGACCATAAAATTTAAAAAAAAACTAATAACAAAATGTTTCAGATTTTTTTCTAAGTTTTTGCATATCACTAATTGTTTGAACACCTGAGAAAGTCATAACAATATCGGTATAGTAGATGTACAAGATGAATAACTGATAAAAATTTCAGCCTGGTAGGTTTAATCGTTTCTGAGAAAAATGTACCTAAGTGTTTAAAATTTTAATTTACGGGAAAAGGCATAAATCAAAAACGAAATATACACAAAAAAGTAAATTTTCCACCAACAGTTGGTTAAAAAGCTGAACCAACACCTGAGAATATTTTAAAAACAGTGATGCGATATTTAAAAAAATTCCCTTTGTACTTTAACGAGTTGAATAAAATTATGAAAAATATTCGTTCTAGGTGACAATGATTATTTTTGCATAAACCTGATAAAAACTAAATTTTTTCAATGAAATAATTTTTCGACGTAATTTTTTATTTTTGTCTGGTAGATCTACTGTATATGTTGTGCCCATAAGGGCAGGTGGAGTGTTAAATTCATTGCACTCGATCTGACCAGGGCTACAAAAAAATAGTTCTATTTCTTAGCACATAGTCAGCAAATTATATGATATTTTAGAACAGAAGAGGTAGAGGTGTAAATGACTCTAGTCAAGTTATCTCCTCTGAGAGTTATAAATTTCAATTTATAGCTAGATCTGAGGTGAATGAAGTAAAAGTGTCATTTGCAGGATGGAAAGTTGGTGCTTTCGGAGGGCCTGGTAAGCTGATAAGCATATTTTTTCAACTCAGTGAGGAAGGCATAGTAAACCACCTCGTCTTGTTTTTACTTAGTAAAACCTCGAAAGGTTCAAACTAGCCTTTCGGCTGTTGACCTGAACAACAACAGATCAATACCTCAACTACTGAAAAATATAATAAACCGAAAATCGAAATTTTCAGTCAAAACCATCATACAGTCGGATAAACGAAGTTGAACGGTAGATTATAGATTCAATGACTATAAACAAAAATAAATATATATCTGGAAGATATTGTTTATCTTTTATTACGAAGTACAGTAAAGTACCGATTATCCGAAATAATTAGGGCATGACGATTTCGGATGACCGATATTTTGGAATAATCGATCGCACTCGGGAAAGGCAATAATAAAAAGATAAATATACTTAGTAGTAAAAAATATCAATTTTAATTGTGGAAAAACAATGAAAATTGTGAATTTATACAGAATCGTAATAAATAAAAATACGTTAAAATAAAATCTTACAAGTTGTTATAAGAAACAAAAGTCATTTACCTATTGCAGTTCATTGATTAAAAAAATAGCTTATTTTACGTTGTTTCTCATTGTTCTTTCGCTTTAATGTTGCTAGATCCCTGACTCGTTTGAAAGTTAGGAGAGTAGAAAAATTTGCTTCAGGTTGAATTTCATACCAAATTAAAGCTGTTTCTAACGCTTCAAATGCTTGACTATTTGTATTTTATGAATTTTATGTAAACCAGTTAAATTCTCTCAGACAGCAGCGTTATGCGATCTTTACTGATCTTTCAACCGGGAGCAACTGATCCGCGTTTACATGCTAATGTCATTAAATTCATTAAAAGTTGACGACTTGTAGTAAACGTAGCGTTGCCTACCAGATTGAGTTAAATATTATTTTGTCTTCTACCTACACAATTTGCAGTAAAATTTAAAAAAACCGATTTCGGAAAATCGATATTTGGGATAACCGGGTTTCAGATAATCGGGGGTTTATTGTAAAGTTAAAAAGGTTGTAGTAGGATACTAGGGGTAGTTTCATCCCTTTATATGATCTTACTATTATTGAAATTACATGAAGTAGGTCAATAACAAGGATCAAAAATACAAGAAAACAAGGATTTTTGATACTAGAACTCCTGTGGTGTGTAATAAATACGTTATACTAATGTTACCTAGCGGGTGTTTCTGATAGTTTGACCGAGGTAAATGGTCTAGAATTAATGGATGATCGGATGTCGGTATCAATGTTCGGACATTGTGTAAGTAAAATGAATAAGAAAGGAAATTTCTTGCTTAGAATCGGAGAAATGAAAGAGTATATAAGATTGAGGGTGTAGGCTTAAAGACGGATACATTCAACACAATAAATGGACTTGATTTATACGTTTCGTAAGGGGAGTTTATTTACAGTAGAAAGAAAACTTCTTCGGACATTGGTCACTAAAAAGGCGTGATACAAATTCCACCCCCGACTAACATATAACTATCAAACCACTACCTCTATACAAAAATAACACCGGGTGGTCTTCTTGTAACAATTATCTGTTTGATTCTTAAATAATAATTCTCTTTTACTTTTATACTACTTATAATATTAAAGTTAAATATTGAAATATTTCATTAAACAGATGATTTACTTATTTTAAACACCTACTAAACATACATATATGACAGAAATTACTGAAATTTTAGTGAAGATGGATACGTTTAAGATTAGATCCAAATTTTGGACTAGTACTCGTAAAATAAAATATGTGGATTAATTTTTTTATTTCCAAAAAGGGTTTTTATTCATCACTTAGTTCAATGAGTACTATAAATTTATTTCAAACTGATATTTACTTATAGTACAATTAAACATTTATTTTCTATTAAAAACATTTTTGATAACATTTTTATTTATTTTTTTCAACTTTTAGTTGTGGAGTTGCTAAGTTTATTAGTAGCCTATATCTAGCGTTTAAATTTTTACTTCATATTTGTATAATTAAATTTCCAAATTATTTTTCATAAAACTATTTCTGCAACAAACAGACAAAGAGTCCAATTTTGGTAAAATTTATTTAAAACTGCCTTTAAAATCAGAAAGAAATGCTCTAACGCTTCAATTTTGTAGTCAATGTAATTACACGATTTTTTGTAAAATCGTTATTGAATGTGTTTTACCTGATAGTCAAGTAAATTTTACTTGAATTTTTGTTGAATTTAGTGTTTTATTCGTCTGTTACTAATCAGTAGGCTACTGGTAAATTTTAAATGTTTTTCAAACGTTGTGTATGAAATGCTGTTTTTTTATAAAAGTAGTGTTAGCACTAGGTATTGCACATAATATTTTTTAATAAAATTAACAACATATTGTGTATTGGAGTTAACACTAATGTAGAACAAAAACAGTGACAAAACATAGAAAGCCGTTAAGGTTTAAGTATTGCTTGGGTGGTAAAGTGTATAGAAGTTGACAAAGTTATGAAATAATAAATTTGTAGATAAGAAACACTTTTTGTAGAAACTACTGGGTGTAAATTTTAAGTTTCTCACACCTAATGAAATTTTGTTACAATATGAAAAGATAATACCTACTGCTACTTATTGGCTCTACTGAAAATTTACCAAAATGGAGTTAACACCTTTTACTTTTCAGGTACAGATTTTAATTTCAGACTTTACTTAATTTACTTACTTGTAAAGCTAATAAACTTACTTAACCTATGGTTAAAATAATTTAACTGGCTGTAAATACAGGTAGTAACTTATTCATAGAAGTTAAAAAAATTGTTGAAAGTAAATTAACAAAAGAATAGTTTAAAATAATAAAATCTGTATGCGCAAGTAAAATAATTAAATAATAAAATTGAAAGTTACACTAATTGACAAATAAATAATATTGATATTATTTATTTTATAAAAAGGTACGAGTAGTCCTTTACAACTCGCTACTCTGTAATTATCATAAAATATTCAAATTTATAATAATAACTAAAAATTATAATAACTGTTAAGGTATTTAATATAAAATGTGGACATCTGTATAGAATTTCTATTGCAATTACTAAGAATTGTGTTTGTTCAAAAGAAAGGGAACTTTTTTAAAAAAAGAAAAGAAAAAATATTCAATAAACAGACATTGCACAGGACAATATGTGAAGTCTTTAAGAAGTTACTAGGAATAACGCAAAGAATACTGACGCGACTGTCGCCATAAAGAGTATGTTGTCTTGTATCTTAACTCGTTAACTGTCGGTTTTAAACCACCTCCATTATTATATGTGCTTACTTTAAGTACGCAAGTATACGTACTTTTAATGTTCATGACTTGATAAAAATGTAGAATGATGGTTTTGAAAAATCTTATCCTAATCATACCTAGTAATCTATATAAATTTTATTTCGTTTTTTAGCTTTAAATTAATGAAGACAAAGTAGGAAAATATAAATAATGGAATGAGTACAGAATATAAAGAATCTTGTAAAGAAAAAAATATTTTTGATATCAGATCACTTGATGAATTATAAATATTTTCTCTCTTTTCTCTCTATTAAGACTTAAATATTATTTTCGTTTTCGTATAAATAATTACAATTAAATTAGTATAATTAACTGTATTATTTCGAATCTATTCATGAAATGTCATGTTTTTAAATTGGTTGAGGACATCATCCAACAATAAACCCTTGTCTGTTTTTTAAATAAAATCTCTCTTTTTATGGATTTATAGACTAGGGCCACGGAGACCACAAACGTGGTCCTAATAATATATGAATTTTTCTGGTTGTTTTTATACAGTTGTAAAATAAATAAAATATTTAAAAAAACATATTTAGTGACTACAGTGATCAGTCCCGGATATTTTCATTGAAATCACTGCAATATTTCTATATTCGATGAACTAGCTGTACCCTATTCTCTAACCGTAAGTCCAATATTCTTAAACAAAATCAATATTTGTATGTAACGATCACACGATGATTTTTAACATTAATGTATGTAAGTTCAAATCTGTCCAATTTAGAGCAATAAACAACCCAAAGACCAATGAGATGAGGATGGTATGTATAAAGTGTAAATGTCTTGTACAAATTCAGGCTGATAATTCCTGAGAAAGTACGGTTAATTGAACACCAACCATCAAAGTACATCGATAACAACTATTTAGCATTCAAATCCATATTAAAGTACATTTACTAGGAATTGAACAACGGTACCTTCGTTTTAGTGAACATGAGGTGTTAAACTGTTAATTCGTGGCGATGACTTTACCACAAGATCAACCCGGTGGATTAATGATATTAACAAATCCAATTTTACATCAACATTTTCATGGCTAGTAATAACCTGTGAACAGCGCAGCCACAATTTCCAGTTTATATATTTAAAATTTCTTTTAGTAAATAAAATACAAACAAATTTAAATTATCGTAGAATTTATTGTTAAATAATTATTTGTAAAACACACTACTTTGTTCGGTACAAAAAGGAAGTTATAAAGCATCATCACAAAGAAAACTAGAATAAATAATAAATAAAATGTAAGGAGCAATTATAATATATTTATGATTGTATTACAGAGGGATGACATAGGTCTGTATTTGTGATTTATTCCAACTAGCTTCAATGATTCAACTAAGTGGTGCAATAGTAAAACAACTAAAACGGCAAACGCAGAAGCTGGTTTGTTGTTGTAGTTAGTTCGATTTATCACCGTTGCCGAGTGCTGCTTCATAAAATGAATGTCATAAGTTATAAATAAACTACAGAACAGTATTATAAAATATTGTAAGTTCCAGTATTTTACTCCTTATTTATGAATTATTTTTTATTTTATTTTTTTATTTATATAAATACATAATATACGTTCTATGTTTCTTTAATAAATGAAGCAATAAAGTATATTTGTAACACGGATAACTAAGGCAGGATGTAAGTGAAATATGCAGTACCTGTATATACGTATATATTGAAAAATAAAAAAAGAAGATATAAATAACAATTATTAAAGTTTTAAAGCGTTAAAACGTTCATTTAATCGTAATTTATAATGGATAACAAATTACGTTTCCGCCGTGTTATAAGGTAATGAATTTTTCTTGACATCATTTTGTCAACAGGGTAATAACACAATACTGTTTCATTGAAAAATTCTCTTAAGTATTCTACAAAACTAAATATGAACTGCACAAAAATATAAATGTTGCGAAAACTACCTAATTCGGCCAATGAGTACGATAGTATACGGAGTTTTGATTCGTGGTTCTGAGAAAATGTTAATGATATAATCAAAAACGCATTTAATCAAATTTATAGGAAATTAAAAGATCTACAACTTTTATTTGAAGCATTTTTCTCTACAGAGTCTAGTTTAGCGTGAAAGGGTGATTTTCAGTTATTATTAAGCCAAATAAAGGTTGATTTTCATTTTGCATCATTCACTCTTGATTAAAAAAAGATAATGTTATTTTGAGGTTAGTTTTTTGTTTAATACTTGATAGACGTCTCACGTGGAAACCACACGTTGCGCACGTCAGAGCAATCTCAGACTCACGATCTCGTATGTTGCAAGGCGTCTTAGGTCGCAAGTCCTCGCTTCCTCTACACTTAAAAGTCGTCCTCTATAAATCACTAGTACGGACAATTTGGCTATATGGGGGACCAATTTTTGGAGCCTGTTACAATACAACACTGAATATTCTTCAAAGTCACTAGTCAAAAGCACTTTGAGCAATAACAAACGCACCTTTTTATGTAACCAATCATACCCTTCACAAAGACCTGAAAATACCAACGGTTCGAGACATGTCAACGCAACTTACAACTTATTACACACAAATACAATTGACCACAAAATCCAACTGTCCAATCTCTTTCAACTAACGATCTCCCTGTTAACAGATGACTGAAACGAAAGTGGAATAGGGATCTTCTCCCACCACCATAAAAATAACAAAAAAAAACATTTCAATTTAACTTATCATGCCTGATTCATTTCATAAAAAAGAAAATCATCTCAAAAAATATCATCCATCACAGTTTATAAATCATTATTATGAAAAATTGGCACCACATTCCTTGAAACATTTCACGCCAACATCGGTCACTGGATCGGTTCACATTCCCGCCATTCCTCATTCATTCCATCTCATTTACTAGTTGTGCTTAAAAAGTTGTACAGTTGTAAATAAAAATTAGATTAAAGCTAAAAAAATAAAATAAAAAAATAAAGTATTTTGTTTATTCCTAACGTTTTATTACTAATGTTAGATTATATTGTTAGTTATTTGGATAAGATTGGCAAGAGAAAGTTATGTGAGTGTTTCACACCAGATATTTTTGTTAATTAAAGGACCATTTCACTATTTAGTTAATATTTTCTTAAAATACAGCAGTTTTATCATTTTTCAGTTCTAGTATTACTTGGAATAGGTAATAGGCAATTAAAATGCCTGATAAAAATCTTTCAACGTTATTCTTTTTTTTAATACATTAGAAAAGAAATCTTTGTTGATCCCCCTAAATGCCTGTACTATTTACATTATTTATAATAGATTCATCAGAATTTTTAAATAAAAAAGCATTTGAATGATCGGTAGATCATGTTCATCATAAAAATTATAAATTGCTGATCATATCTTGATACAGTAAACAGTGTGGTTCTTTTTTTTCATTGAGGTGTTGTTATCTGAACTGAAATCACATATTTATTAAGCTTATATCCCTACAATTATTATTTGTGCTTATACTGATATTCTCTTTCGATAAATAATTGATTTGAATACATGTTTTCTTATAACTTTACTTTGTCAGATTAAAATATTGCGTAATAATGAGGTCGTGTAATAAAATTGAGATAAAATATTCTTTAGCGCAGTTCATTAAATAATTCTCTTGGAAGATATAACTTTGTAACTGTATGATATAATCTCGATATAATTTAAACTCTGGTAATCTGAAACTAAAAATGGGTTAGGATTCCTAAAATACAAAATATTTAAAATTTTTAAGTGAAGTAAATTGATAAAAGTAGGAATCCAGTAATCTACGTTTGGTAAAAATTTAAAAAAATAGTCTTCTTCTTCCAGTGCCTATCCGTTACCGAATGTTGGCAATCATTCTGGCAATGCTGATTTTGTTGACAGCCGCTTTAAACAATTCAGGGGTGGATACTGAAAACCATGTCCTTAAATTTTTCAGCCAGGATATTCGCCTTCGCCCAACGCCTCTCCTGCCATGCACTTTCCCCTGCACTATGCATTTCAACAGCTTGTATTTAGTGTCATTTCTCATGATGTGTCCTAGGTATTCCAATTTTCTTCTTTTGACTGTGTACATTATTTCCGTCTTTTTTTTTAGTTTTTGAAGAACTCTCTCATTGGATATTTTATCTGTCCATGATATTCTCAGGATTCTTCTGTAGGTCCACATCTCAAATGACTCCAGTTTCTTTGCTGTTGCTTCACTAAGAGTCCAAGATTCTACTCCATATAGCAAGATGGAAAATACATAGCATCGAAGTAGTCTAATTTTCAATTAAAGGTTCAAGTTGTGTGTCTTGAACAGTTTTGACATTTGGTTGAACGCTGATCTGGCTTTTTCAATCCTGGCCTTTATTTCCTGATAATGGTCCCACCGCTCATTTAACACTGTGCCCAAGTAAACGTATGTTGGTACTTGTTCTAAAAAAATAGTAAAAAAATAGTAAAAAACGTTAATGAGACGACGCAACTCATGGCTGGAGGTAATTTTAGTAAAGGCTTCCATTTGACTTATGGCAAAAACCATTAGGTATTTTTGTATCTTCTTTTTGAGATGAATTCAATAGCACTATTTTTGTTTACAAATTCCGATTTTGATTTCTTGACTTCTGGTTTTGGGCCACGTCCCACCTTCATCATTATTTATTTAAAATTTTAACCCTTTCTTAATAAAAACAAGTTCAATATATAGTGTTTCCAACATTTCAACAGTGGTTAAAATATGTTTCATGTATGTACTCGGATTATGATAGAGTTTAACTCTACTATACACCAAGATCTCATCGTAGAGACAGTATAATCAACTATTAATAAATTATACACTCATTTCCATTCGAAATAAATAAATCACACGAATCCAAAAGTACAAATGTTGTTGTACCCACATCTACCTCAAAATTCACAAAGGAGATTAAACAGATGCTGTAATAAGGATTTTATTTATAAAACATTAACGAGGGTTTGCCGCTAGGTGATTTCTTCAATCAAGGCCAAAACAGAACATAAAACACGTATACATCATAAATACCTTTGGTTCTATAAACATACAGCTGTAGTTATGTTGCTAAATAAATACAAAAAATATAAATGAATTGTTAAATTTTTAATGCTAGCGGATTTTTTAACAGTTAAGAATTATTTACAAACAGTTTAACAAATTTTTCAGTAAATGCTTTAAAAATTTTCGAATATATCTTGAAGAACACAGCAATTTAGCAGTGTTGCTTCCGTGTGATCGTTTGGTTATAAGTGATGTAGAGTTTCTTCTTGGGTCCTGGCAATATAAAACTTTTCATTTTACGGAGAAAGACGTAGTTATAAATTTTAAAATTAATGGACGAGGTGAATAAAGATGTGAAAAGTCCAGAATGAAGACGTGACACTGATGGTCTGTTTAACTGATAAGATTAAGTTTATTTAGAAATAATAGTTGACCATTCGTAATATAATTTGGTCTTTTTAATCTTGAAAGGATGGCTAAATATTTTTGATCAGGAAAAACGGAATGGTAGATATAATATTCTAGCCCTTTTGAGTCTTTGATTTTCAATATTGTCGCCGAGACGATTTGTAGCCAAATGATTAGTATTAATTTCTAACTTGTTTAAATACTTTTTACTCCGACTGCTAATTTCTTCTCTCCCCGTAGGAATGCCCAGGTCATGGTGGAGTACTTCATTAGGCACATACCAATGAGCACAGCATATAAGTCAAAGTTACTTCGATTGGAATCTCTGTAATATTTCTACATTAGATGTACTTGCTGTGCACAAAAGTTCAATTCCATAACTCCAAATTGGTTTTATCATCACCTTGTACAGTGTAAACTTATATTCCAAAGACAACTGTGACTGCCTCCCAACAAGCCAATACAGTTGTCGTAATTTAAGTCCAAGTAGTTTCCGTTTGGTCCATATATGTTTTCCCATATCAATAGCGGATTAACTATCAAAATTTTTTGTTTTATGAAAATATTAGTTTATAAAATCAAACAAGTGTTTTTCTTAACAGCTTTCGATTTTTTGTATTAGTCGGACATATACCAAATAAAAATGTATCGTTATAAAAATAAAATTACGATTTCCTTGCAATATTTTTCCCATAAAAACTAAACAAATTTAGTTTATTTAGTATAGTAACAATAATAGCTACAGGCTTTATTTATTTCAAATAACAACAATAATGATAACCTTATCATAAATAGATTTATTTATCATTTAGGGTCAATAAATATATTAAGATTTTTTATTGTTCTAAAATAAATACAGACAGAAATTATTTTCTTTAATCTTTTAAAATTGTCTCGTGACCTGGACCCCCTCCTACATATGATAAAATAAAAGATAATATTAATTTTAACATAGTCGGCATATATTCATTACAACTATCTGGAAGTAGAATTTATTAATTTCAAAAACAATAGAAATATTCCATTAATTAAATTCACATTTTTCTTAATTGTGTAAACAAATTTATTGAATTATTCTATATTTGCGTCATCATAATGACTAATATTCACACATGTCCTGATTTTCAATTATTTATTTAAGTTTTTTTTTAATAATCTTATAACATAAGGTCAATACGGTCGCAAACTATTAAGGCCTGTTTAAAAAATCAGTAAAAGGTGTTTAAATAAGAGTTATAACTAGTAATATGGAAATACTGTACTACGTCATTAAAATGTAATAATACATCCTATAAGATTACTAAAGTAATTAAGACAATTTACAATTGTATACTTTTTATTCTTTTATTTTTGTCTTTAATTTTTATTACGGTACTGTATATTGAGCTGTACAACTTTCGTAGTAGGCCTATATGATATTTAAATGGCGGGGGGGGGGAGTTTCACTTAAGGAGAAGAGGTACCAAGTGGTACATTTTTCGTTTAAAACTACGAGTATTGTCCGTTATTCAGACCATCGTCATCGTCATCTCCAACTTCAACTACTTTGTGTTTCAGATGTTGATTCACAGTTCATCAAGTTTAGTTTTGTACATATATATATTTTTTTCTTCACAGATTAGTCTTGTTGAAACACACTACTGAGTGTGGTTTATATTTTAATTCTAAGGTCATTACTCAGATTTTCTCTTCTTTGCTTAAAGTTATTGTATTTACAAAGTGATTGCAAAAGAAATACACTGTTACAAAAAAATCAGACCAAGAGATCTGTACTCCATTTTCGCTTTAGACAACGCACTGTTGGGAAGTTCCTCGTATCTAGATCACGGGGTAGTTGGTTTGGATGGTCATCTAGTCTTTCATGACGCCGTTAGCTTCTTTACTGTCGTAATTTTGAAATCGTCGTGGAGGGTTTTAATAGTTTTAACTTTTTCTTAATGAAATTTTTCTGAAGTCTTTCAAGATGAATGTCATGATGGGCTCTCTTGTTTGCTATGGAATAGCTTACCTTATTTTATTTCATGTGAAATTAATTATTATACAGTCGAACATAAAAATGTATTTTTATTATAAGCGTTTATTGTATTTCATGATTTCTTAGTGCATATATCCTTCTTTTGTTGTGGTATGTTTTCTCTATATTGAGTACACCATCCTAAAAAGGAAAATGAAGTATCTAAGTCATAATGCGTGGACCAAGATATGAAATACTTCGCTTGATAATACAAGACAAGATTCAGGGGAAGAGAAATGTGGGAAGAAGAAAAATTTCGTGGTTGAAAAATCTTCGCTACTGGTTTCGTTGTACCTCAGCTGAGCTGTTCAGAGCTGCGGTGTCAAAGTTCCGAATAGCCATTATGATTGCCACGGGAGGGCACGTTAAGAAGATCTTGAGTAGGTTTTCTTTTCCTAATATATGTGTAGTTTCCATACCGTGCTTTCTGTGATTGTCCAACGGATTTCTCTGCTTCGTGCAGCCTGTTGGTTCCAATCATCTCTGTCAAATTTCCTTGTGTCTTTGCTATTATAGCACCATGGAATCACGTACCAACGTTTTACGTGAACAACCTCTTCCCTTTTATATCTTAGATGTTATATAAATATGCCGTGTATCCATTTTTCCACTGCCATTCTTTAGATATGCCCATACCAATTCAACAGTTTGATCTCTATTCTGTTTATGATGGTGTCTTGAGAATCAACTTGTGTATTTCTTACGTGCTGTACTCTGGAGGCTCTGTATCTATGCAACCAATCTATCTCTAAGGCGTCTAGCATACTTTAACCATTGAATTTTTCGTCCTCATTAGTAATATTGTTTTTTTAGACCGTTTAGTTTTTGAAGAATAGTATTTCCGGGTGTAAAATAATTAAAAAATTGAGAAAATGATGAATTTTGTCATTAAATTGCATATCCTTTGTTTGCAACCTGTTTGGGTTATTATAAATACTTTCAATTTTTTTTTGTATTTTTGTGTTGTTTTGCTCTTATTTTGTAAAAACTTTTTGTCCAACCTGTATCAAAATGCAATCAGATGATACTGAAACCGGAATAGGAAGAGACTATGTGGACATGAGTGTCGTAAGGGTGGCTCATTGAGAGTAGAAGAGCGGGGGTGGTAACGAGACCGGTCTCGGATTATTATAGCAATTGGATTTACTTGTGTGAGGGTTGCGAAACAGCCAGGTGGTCTTTTAAAGAAGTATGGTTTTGCTTGTTGAAGGGGAAACTTACTAAACATACAGCCAGACTGTAGGAACTGAGTGCATATTATGAAGAATGTATATAGAGATATAGGGCGGTTAAATTCTGCACCTGGATTTAATAGTACACACATTATTGTTGGATTATCAAAATGATTATTAATCTGTATTACACACATATGTAATAAATATTAATAACAACTTTTAGGTTAATAACTAGTTTTTCATCATCTAAAACTTTGAACCACAGATTTAATTTTCAAACAAAACTGGTTGCATTGGAACTAAATTTAATTTTGTAGTCTTTATTATGAACAGGTTTGTTAGAATTGACTTTTTCAATAAACACTTATATACAACTTGATTAAATAAGTTTTAGTTATTGTCTCAGATTTTAAAAACTAATTTAGTATTTCAGTAATTAATTACCAATAAAATAGACAAGTAAATACATTTATCACTCATAATTTGGATTATGTTTTAAACAAGTTATTAATTTAAAGATTTGTATTTTAAATGGAAACTCTATTGTCCTTAAATTTAAAGTTCTACTTAGTGGATTTTTAAAAAAGTTGGACACCTTTGTAAAGTGGGTACTTTCGATATTTAATAAAAAATTATGGAAATGAAAATTGGTAAAACCGTAATAATATATTATGAAATAAAATAACAATATAGATGAATTTTAGTTTCAATGGTGCTGCTATTCTGGTGGTGACGTTGCAAAGTTAACTTAGTTTTGAAGGGTCGTTATGGTAATGAATGTTGTTATTTAGGTGTATATCATATTCCATAAATAAAACTGATACAAACATCGTGAAATAAGGCTATAGTGAAAATGTAAATGGTAAAATTGGTTGTTAAGAATAAATTATTATTGTGCAAATTAAATCACATGGATAAGCTTGTTTTAATTATTTTTCAATACAACTTATTATTTGAACGTTTTTTCTGGATTAATTAAACGTTATTTTACCACACTGATTTCATGTAAAACACGAAAACTGTTGAAATGAGAACTTTTATGAAAATTTAATCCAAAATTAATAAATTTTATAAGTTAAATTTTTTAAATTATTTTTTCATGGGCGACGATAAACCAAAAAATTATAGACGATACCTTCCTTATTAGAATTCTGTTGATGACGGCAAAGTTACTGAGTACAGTGCGAGAGTAAATAATATTTTAGTACTGAAATAATTTTATTACCATTTTAAAGTTAGGATTAATATTATATTATTCATTGTGTTAAATGATTTATATTTCTTGTGACAAATAATATAGCATTAACTTAATACCGTATTGTTAACAATAGTGTCATTGTAAGGTTTAAGTTATGACTTAGGTAATGTTTGTGTTACTTAAGTATCCGGTGTTTCATAAATGTGTTCAACATTATACGTATTACGGAATATCAAATATTGTACAAAAATTTTATTTCAAAATCTAATTAACAGGATTTTAAGTAAGTTGATCGATTTAGAACGCTGTTTCAAGTTGACGGTTTTACTGTAGTGCGGAAATAAAAATAAATTATCATTTCTCAAGAACTCGGTAATTTTTACGGAAAAGCGGGAAATTGAGTTACTGCAGTACAAAATACAATCGTTTTTTTAAAGATGAAGGTCTAGTAGAAATTAAAAATGGTCAATTTTGACTTGAAGTTAAGCAAATCAGTAGAACCATCAAGTTGGAATATTTTAAATAAACGTGGTCGTTCGCAATGAATTTCACATAAGATAGATCGCATGAGACCCCTTTTATACATTTGATTTTTATCGTGCGTAAACGAGCGGCATAAAATTGTGGATGTATAATTGAATTGAAACTAGTAATTTTATTTATCCACTCATGAACGTAAATGTAAAACTGTGTAATGTAAAATGCGTCAAATTGCTTTAGGAAACGGAATGGTAAGAAATATCATATACAGTATAACTTGGTTATTTCGAACTCGGATAATTCGAATTTTTGGATAATTCGAATAAACTGGTATTCCCCTTGAAAAGCATATTAAAATCTGAACAAAAATGGTATGCCTAATTCGAAGTTAAAAATAGGTTATTTGGTTAATTCGAAGTTTTTCAAAGAAAGAATAAAAATGTTTGTTTAGCTAGGTTTTTCGTAAACAGGTTCTGTAATAAAATTATTTCTACCTGCTGCGTTTGGGTTGAAAATAGACACAATAGAGTGTCAGTTATTAGTGCGTAGTAAGCCTAATCTACGGAATTCCAGCCAGTATGCCGTATAGGCTTTGAACATTGTAAAGTGAATTTCACTTTCACACAGACCTGCACTGTATGATCGGTTTGGGATTTCCCTAGTTAAATTTACACCCACATTCTTGAACCGTTTTCAGTCACAGCACAGTAGGCCTACTGTAGAGTATACACGAGTGCATACGGTGTGTAGAATTTGTGTTGTACAATTTACATACAGTAGTACTACGTACTTTTTTTTAACTAGGTACAGTACATTTCAGTACTACTGAATTGTTTTCGTTTCAGTTAAGAGTTTACGTGCAGAGCGGTTAAGTTCATTTAACAATGGCTAAGCGTGGTCCGTATAAAAGTTTAACTTTGGACGAAAAATTTAAAGTGATTCAAGATGTGGAACGCGGTACAAAAAGAAAGTGTGACATAGCTAAAGAATACGGAATATTACCGAACATTTATCGTCTTTCTTAAAAAATAAAAACACAATTATGGAAAACTGGAAACAAAAAAACGGAAAATGTCGAAAGCGGGTAAGAACAGCCGAATATCCTGCAGTGGACGATTGTGTTTTGAAGTGGTTCAAGCAAGCTCGCGACCAAGTGATTCCTTTAAGTGGAACAATAATTCGTGCAAAAGCAGAAGGATTTGCAAAAAATTAGACATTCGGGATTTTAAAGCAAGTACATAGTATACATAGTGTAGTACGTATAACAAAAGTTCGAATTTTGTAATTTTTTTAACTTTACAATACTGTTCCATATGATGTTGGTTATTTCGAATTTTGGATAATTCGAACTTTTTTCCATTCCCCTTCAGGTTCGAATTAACCAAGTTTCACTGTAATTAGTAAGCTATTTATGTAATGATGGAAAACGGGTACTTTAATGCAGTTGTATGAAACTAGCACAGAAATATCTCCATCGAAAACATGATATTCAAACGAATAATAAACCCTCAATTTAAATCCCGATATTGAAACCGTAACTTCAATAAATAAATTCAAAGGAAATAAATTAATCTTTGTTTTTTTAATCCTTATTGTGTGTAAGTTGCAATCTGTTCAATTTAAGAAAAATAAGCAACCCCATGACCCGATGAGATAAGGATGATATGTATGACGTGTAAATAAGGTGCAGCCTTGTACAGATTCAAGCCGACCATTTCTGAGAGAGAATGGTTGATTGAACCAAAACAATCAAAGTTCACCGGTAACCACTGTCTAGTATTCAAATTCGTATAAACGTAACTATCTTTACTAGGATTCAAACCGGAAACCATCATCTCCTAAAATTAGATGTTAAACAGCTGACTCGGGGCAACGACTTTACCTCTAGACTAACCCGGTGAGTTAAAAGAATCTAGTAAATTAAATTATTTATATATAAATTCTATCTGTGTTAAAAATCCCGTTGAAGTAGCTTAGTGTTAAAAATCCCCACTGATGAGTAGTATTCTTCTCTACGTTGTTAACAGAAGTTATGTTTTATGTTGTGTTATTTTTCATCAAACTACTACCAGGTGTTAAGTTGATAGTATAACTGCAATGTGGCTAAAGTTTTACAACTTTATTGTGAATTTTAAGATTTGAAAAGTTGATAATAACCTACTTTTTGAGTTTTACATCTGATTTTTTTAATGGGAGTGAACTGATAGATGAATAAATGTCAGATCTGACAAGATCGAACCTGGGGCTCCAGGCTTAAAAGCTAGTTGCAGTGACTACTATACAATATTCCAAACACTTCCTCGGTACAAAATAATTCTTGTCAGAGCAGGAGAAATAATCCTAAGCCCTAACGCTAATATTTTATTTTGAATAATTTTCTGTCGTATGTTTGTGTTTATCCTGCACGACGATTCAAAAATTCCCACAAGAAAAGAACTAACCGCGTCCTTCTGCATTAAATTTCGCCTACGACTAGATAATCATCCCGACCAACTTGTACATGACTCTACAAGGGAATTTATAACTGTGCAATGTCTAAAACAAAAATACAGCAGAGAACTTTTGGCCGTGATAACTGACAACACCTATAGTTCTAAACGAAGAATGTACCACTAGGTACCTCTCCGTTAAATACCGTCTAGACACCGTCTAGGCACCGTCCGTTAAATTGAATATCATATACAGAAATTTTAATAAAATTAAAGACAAATAAATATATTTTTGCTTGATACGAATTGCATACATAATGATTCTAACAAATCGAAAACAGTGGGGGTTTAATGTCAAAGGATTTACAGATGTTTGACCTGATGAATTAACCAAGTTCTAATACATTTTCAGGAAGAGATACAAAGTTTTTAATTTCCATAACAAGCGAAATACTTGTAAAGAATTTTAGTGATTCAAATATAAGACTGCTACAAAATTTCTGAATCATCTTGCACATGTTGTAGAGAAGTGGGTTTAATGTATCACTGGGTACCTCTTATACTGAAAGTAAAATTCCTCACTGCCCCTTAAATTGAATGTATACGGAATTTGTTATAAAATTAAAGACAAAAAATATATTTCTGCTTGATATGTATTGCAAACATAATGATTCTAACGAAACGAAAATATTGGAGGTTTAATGTCAATGGATTTACAAATGTTTGACCTGATGAAATAATCTACTAGTCTGTCTATAACTTGATGGCCTCCGGCAGAGAGGAGCAATATGCGGATGGTAAAACCATTTCAGAAAACATTTTTAATTTTTTTAAGTAATTAAAACTTGTAGAAATGACGTATTTTTATAAAACAAAATATTTCGCATGTTTTTGTACTATAAAATTATTTCGATAAACACGCTTAATAATATAATGTATAATGTAGTAAAAATGTTTAGTTTCTGAAGAAAAAACTGTCCTCGTAACTTAAAAAGTTATGATTTTCTGTTAAATTTTATTGCATCATCGTATTCTATATAATTATTAGAGAATAAACCTGCCACATAAAATTATGTTAATCGGTGAAATAATTGTTGAACGATGACGATGTATTTAAAAAATAAGATTTTTTCTTCAAAAACAAAACTTTCACTAAATTATTTATTATCTCAATAAGCGAGTGTTTTTCGAAATAATTATATAGAACAAAAAACATGCGAAACACTTTGTTTTATAAAAGTACGTCATTTCTACAAGTTTTAGTTACTTAAAAAATTTAGAAATGTTTTCTAAAATGGTTTTACAATCCGCATATTGCTCCCCTCTGCCGAAGGCTATCAAGTTACAAACAGAGAGTAAGTTATAATAATTTTCAGGAAGAGATAGAAAGTTTTTAATTTTAATGACAAGCAAAAGACTTGTGATGAATTATTCATCACAAGTCACTAAAATTATTTTAGTGATACAAATATAAGATTGCTTTAAAACTTTTGAATCATCTTGCGCAGATCTATCATTGTTATTTTATCTATAAAACTCACGCATATTATCCATAACGACACATTTAAACGCCAACACGTCTACCTGCTTATCTTCATACAATATTCTGTTGTATTATTTTTAAGAGACAGTATTAGAGAGGTCCATATCTTTTCCCATGGACATGTGAAGGTCGCAGATCAATTTCAAACCCTCCTACTCCACCCACTTTGGTTTATGTTTGTGAATGAATTACTAGTTGTAGGTTGGCACGATTCATGATTTTTAACTATGTGTTGATTAAAAGAAAATGTCGCCTACTTAAAAACTATAAATATAACTTCACTTTCCATATGGTTTGTTAAATATTATACACTGTTTTTATGTCATTACTTTTATGTAATTAACTTTATAATTTTCTCGGTATTAAATTATGTTAATGAATGAATTACTATCTTTTATTACGGTATTGTAGTTGCATAAAATATTGAAAATTTATAATTATGAGATAATAATGTAAATGATTTCTATTTTGGTTTTTACCACGTAAATTTATGTTTATTGATCTTTATGAATCAATACAATTATAATGGAATTTATGTTGTAAAACTATCTCTATTCTTCGTTATGTAATAATACATAAATATATCGATAAAATAATTAATTACTTCATATTTTAAGACTTAGTTATTGTTCGGTTTGATCGTTTTAATTTACGAAAATTTACACAATCATTTTACGTGAATCTTAATAATATTAGTGTGAAAGTTAAAAACTTTCAAGTTATAAATTAAAATTTTCTCATTACTTTGTATTAACCCACGAACCTTTGAAAATACCGATAAAATTCATTTATCATAATAATAAAATTAAGTAAATTACAAAGTGTGTGAAACTTTCTCAAAACGTTAAAATTTTGTTGTTAATTGTTTTATTACTTTATGAGAAAATATCCTGCCATATTAATTTTGCTTAAAAAATTTTTAATGGTTTTTGTTGTTTTACATTCACTAAGAATTTTTTTTTTAATTTTGTGTTTTCAGAATATTACAATGATTTCAATAAGGTTCTTTGAAATATATTTAACGTCTCTTAGTTTTTTTATATTT
This sequence comes from Catonia carolina, assembly GCA_035578175.1. Taxonomy (NCBI): domain Eukaryota; kingdom Metazoa; phylum Arthropoda; class Insecta; order Hemiptera; family Achilidae; genus Catonia; species Catonia carolina. Next base: position 58,501,007 of record JAQMRL010000008.1, on the reverse strand, counting down.
ATAGTGAAATTTACATTATACCTAACTGTTCCATCAATAGTAATAATTAACTTGTATAAATGTAATTTTATTGTGATTTATTAACGCAAAAATATTTTCATGATAATACTTAGGTATTAATTTATACGTCATGCTGATATAGTAATACCACCAAGACCTAAAATTGAGTTAATTAAGCGGTTTTATTTGAATTTAGGACCTAAAATCTTCAACTACGTACCAAAGGATATGAAAAATACTAAAAGTTTTAAACGCTTTTCCTCATTTATGATTGAGTGGTTGTTTACGATTGAGAAATTTTTCTGATATTAGTTTATTTCGCTTTCTTTATTTACTATTAAATTTTGACTTTTTTGTTAATATGTGCAAGATATGTAATTGGTACTTACCGTATTTTCCGGACGATAAGACGCACTTTTTTCCGTAGGAAAATGACCTAAAAATTACCATGCGTCTTATGGTCCGAACGCTAGCTACATTTCAGGGTGGATGCTTTCTATAAACTACCCTACTCTACTTAAACACGTTCAATAACTAGGGAGGGATTTCAAAACAAACCATACAATGATATAGGATGTACCGTAGTTTTTAAACTGTAGGCTATCGTTTTGAAGTTTCTAAGCATACACAGTAGTTTCTGTATCGATATTACTTACGGTAAATATCATAGCATTTTAAAATGTGAAGCATGTTTCGCACTCTTTCGCTTTTAAATTAAAAATGGTTCAATATGCAAAAGATAATGGCATTCGGGCAGTAGAAAGGCATTTTTTACCTTCTCCAACAGAAAAAATGATTCGGGAATGGCAGAAACAAGAAGATTTATTACTCAAGGCAGATAATAAGAAACATACTAGTAAATTTCTAACTCTTGCTGTCAAATGGCCTCAACTAGAAGCACAATTGAAAAATTGTATTATCAATTACTATTAGACTAACCATGTTGCCTGAATCTGATTGTCTACCTGAATTGACAATGCAGTCTGTCAATTCAGGTAAACAGTCCGACAGGACTTCACGTACACAAACTAGCAACATGGATATTAACACCAATCCCCCGCATTACCCTTCTAATTTTCAAAATTCTAAAAATTTTACCATAACATTGGCCAATCGATATTTCATGTTAACATATCTGTACTAAATTTTTACGCTGAATAAAACGATAGTTTGCCCGAGCTGAACGATCGTGCGGTTACCGAGATAGCAAGGGTTCAGAATATTAATAATATCTCGAAATTTAAATAACGTATGAATTTGAAATTTCGTACACGCTGTAAGAATATAATTGTCTATGTTGTGTTAAAATTTTATACTTTTTGGTCAAATAGTTATCAAGTTACACGCCTCTAAATGCATGAACTTTGTTGCGATATCAAAAAAAACCGGGTCTTTTTGTCTTCCAACCTCGATATGGCAATTTTTAAACATTAAAAATATAGGATTGTTATAGGTAAACGCAGAATAAAATTAGCTAAATTTTGATGTAAAGTATGTAGAAATATGACTCATAATTTTGTAGATGCTTTGGGTTCAAACTCGGGTGTCTATGATTATGAAACCGATAGCAGTAATTTACGTACTTACAGTTTCTATATCCATTTTTTTTTGTAAATTTATGACTATGAAATAATTATATACCTATAATGTATCTTCTTTACTTGCTATTTTTCAATAAAAGACATCACATTTATCTGTTATAAAAAAACTAATTAAAATCAGTCAAAATAATTTTTAGATAATTTATGCCTTGAAAAACAAGGGTGCTTCTTATCGTCCGATGCGTCTTATCGTCCGAAAAATACGGTAGTTTTCAATAGTTACTTTTGATAAGTTATCCGCTTCTGCTTTGCGGTCAAACATTTTCGTTGTATTAATTCTTATTTTAACTCTTTGTTGTATTGTTTATATATTGTTTTGTTAATTTTGTCTATATGTTGCTACATATTTGAGCAAACTTCACACCGATTTAAAAACACCATTCATTTGCGACTTCATCAAAAATAGTTATATTAAATTCTACTCAATTCTACCAATTCATAATAATCCGCTTATCAGTGATATGGCAAATCCGCCAGGCTTCATTAGAAGATTAAAAAGAAGATGGAGCAGAGATCTTCTTTAATTCTTTCTGCATGTAGATAATTTTTGTTTTGTTTAAAATATTTTTTATTACTATTGGTAATAACTTTTCTATGACAATATGAATTTTTTTGTTTCATACTTTTGTATATTTTACGTTTATTGTTATTCCAAATTTACCATTGCTGAATGTTGAATTTTATATCGTGTCTGTTCTTGTTATTTGTAGTTTAATATCAATGTTTTCTCATCTTTTGGTTGTTCTATATTGCAGTAGGCTACAGTTAAAGATTCAAAATAAAGGATAAAAATAAATAACATCTTTGAGATTGTATTTACATAGATTGTATCCTCCATCAAAGCTTTGGTACAGAAGATAACTAGTTCAACGTTTTATATAAAATTCCAATTTTTTAAATTCAATTTAATTTCATTGTTTTTTATTTAGAGTGCAATAGTGTAATTTTATTTAGATTACACTTTGTTTACTGATTTGTGTGTTTTGCCTTTATGTTGTTATATGTAGAATAAAAAAATTATAATTATTATATTAATTAAATATAAATGTATAATTAAATAATGATTAAAACTAGAATTTCAATTGAGAAGCAATACTTTCCATACATGATATTCAATACAACAGTTTGGATTTTTATATCTTTAATAACTTTATTTGCAACTATATACTAAAATCCAACGAACAAATTTGTTAAAAGTAAAGAAAGGATGGTAAAAAACGTAATAAAAAAGAAGAGTGATATCCATTGGTATATTATGTTCTATGAAATAATGTTCATAATGCATGAATGAGAAATAATAACGTTAGAAGAAATGAAGGAAGAAAAATGAAATTTAAAAAAATTAAATAAATCACGTTTTAGAAAATCTTGTGCCCATTGCCGTTCCAAACTTCGTTGCGGATTCCCAGGTAGTAAGGCATCCGATAGTTTGGTGATCAATTCGTTGGGGTGATCATGCAATTTTCTGCAAAAAATTCTGGACTTGGACTTAACTACTTCACTTATAATCGGAGTTTTAAGGTCATCATGTAGAATTTTGTTGTTGACATAAAACGATCCGCAGGTAATTACACATAGAAATGTTGATTCAAATGCTTGTCATTTTTGTAGGTTACTCTATTGGTTTTTTAAACGTGACAAATAGATTAATTTAAACACCATTTTTGTAATGATTGAGAAATACATAAAGAATTCAATCAGTCTTTCCGTAACATAAATTATTAATTATTTTACATGTAGTGACTTGGATAAATTTGATTTAAAATATGTTATTTAACAAGGTAACTTGGAAGATCAAATATCACAAGCTTAATATAAAATTTAAAGGTATGAAAGTTAAAGATGTTGCTGACAGTAGTATGTAAAGGAAGGCACATCTCTTTCCAATATGACAGGTTAATTGGCTGCATGTCTTAATTGATTAGAATTATATTGCCTGAATAAAGTGCATTTTATTTAACTACTACAACGTTTCTTCATCTATCTACTTCACATTTTCTCCTTTCCTTGCTATATTATTTCAAGTTTTACTTGATACAAAAAGCTTAAATAAGAAGTCTTGTAAATTAAATGGCTACACCTTGTGTAATTGGCAATCAATATTTTTAAAATACTTAGATTTTTTAGAATACCGCTCTCTAGTGACTCATTATAAAAACCTATTTCAGGCTTTTACACCATCTTTTTTTACTTTTTAAAATCAGGAGCTGAATGTTGATGAGTGAAAGATTACCAAAGCTGTTTTTTACAAAAAAAAAATTCTGTTTACACTACATAGTTTAGATAGTAAAAATATATGTTGTTCTGTCTTTAATTTTTAATACGGTACTGTATATTGAGCTGCACGATTTCCATATACGATATTTAGATGGCGGTGGGGATTTTACTTTAAGGAGAAGAGGTATAGTTACTTGAGTGACGAGTTTGCAACGAAGAGAAAAGAGGGAAACACATCATTGCGCATGAGCGACTGCTTTAATTTCAGTACAATGAACACAACAAATTATACTATACCCAGATCATATACAGTATATCGCGGAACCTTTTGTAGGTTAACTGTACGAATATAACAGTTTGTTACCGTAAACAGAAATGTTAGTTTTTCGAAAACATGGGCAAAGTATTCACAGTGCAGAAAGAAATCTAATATGCAGAATAACAATGCAAAAGTTGAAGCTAAACAAAATGCCTTTCCCTGTCTCTTAACAAAAGCCATGAGCGAGTGGCTACCTACTGTGATGTTTCTCTTTCAACAATTCGAAATATAAAGAAGGAAATTAAAGACGTGAAAAAGCTGTTCTTCTTCAACAGTTTTGTTGACATCTGGTAAAAAAGGCAACGGTTAGGTAGATACTAGTAAGACTGATAGTGAAGACGCCGGTGACAGCGATAGTAAAGAAGGCGATTCCTTCGTAGAAAATTTTGTTTGAATGGTACAGTATAAGGTAGCTTGTAATTACAGTAAATCAAACATTTCTAGTCATGTAATTAAGGTATATCAATATTGTAGGTCACATTTATTTCTTATAAGGTTTAAGAAGAAAACATTTTGTCGGAATATACTACAGCTTGCAAAATGTATGTAGAAACTGCACGGTAGTGAAATGTACAAGTAGGGTCTCACTATTGAGGTTAGCAGCAATGTCAAATTTTTACTTCCCTTCCTCACAGTTAATTCATCTGAAAAAGGCAATCTCGTGACTTAAGTATCTATACATTCTCAGTTTATTACTACGGGTGTTGTATATTATTCATACTAAGAGGTATCTGTTCCATTTTCGTTTTAGATATCACTCAGTTGGGAAATTCCTTGTAGCTAGATCACGGGCTAGTTGGTTTGGATGGTCACCTATTATCCGTCTGTAACTTGATGGCCTCCGGCAGAGATGAGCTATATGCGGATTGTAAAACCATTTCGGAAAACATTTATACTTTTTTTAAGTAGCTAAAACTTGTAGAAATGACGTATTTTTTATAAAACAATGTTTTTTTCATGGTTTTGTTTTATAAAATTATTTTGATAAACACGCTTAATAAGATAATGTATAATGTAGTAAAAGTTTTGTTTTTGAAGAAAAACCTGTCCTCGTAACTTAAAAGGTAATGATTTTCTGTAAAATTTTATTGCATCATCGTTTTCCATTATTAGAGAACAAACCTACCACATATTACGTTAAGCAGTGAAGTAGTTATCGAACAATGACGATAAATTTAAAAAATAAGGTTTTTTCTTCATAAACAAAACTTTTACCATAATATACATTATATCAATAAGTGTGTGCTTTTCAAAATAATTTTATAGAACGAAAAACATGGAAAATACTTTATTTTATAAAAATACTTAATTTCCGACTAGTTTTAGTCACTTAAAAAAAAATTATACGTATGTTTTCTGAAATGGTTTTACAATCCGTATATTGCTCCCCTTTGCCAGAGGTCATCAAATTACAGACACACAGTAGTCGTTTGTAAAATTTACTATAGAAAACGTTGTTAGCTCCTTTAAAGTCGAAATTTTAAAATTATCTTGGAGAGTTTTATTTTAAAATATTTAAAGAAATTTTCTAGATTTATTTCCATAGATATTCATCTATTTATCCACCTTTATCAGTTTAATAAATAAAACCCCTTACTCTCTTTCTCACACAATTAGTCGTTTTATTATTACTATTATTATGTCGATTTTTTTACTAGGAAATTCACATTACTCCCCCTAATTCACCAACCTCTTGAAATCATACACCCTAAATACACTTAACAATAGATGTTATATGCATTTCCCTATGCGTATTCCTTTATACTGCTTTATTATATTAACCCCTTCCTAACCCTTTACATAATACAAAAAAAATTCTATTGTTAAAAAAGTCGTTCAGTTGCAAACTGCATTCAACAGGTACTGCGTTTATATGTTATTAAAATAACAGAGGCACTACTAATGTTAGGAAAACATCCATATCTAAAAATATACTTATATATTAGTAACAAAATATTTGTGTTTAATAATTCACAATTTTAGTATGTACTTTTATACAAATGTAAATGTACGATAATTAGAAAAAAAACATTATTAAATTTCTGTTCAATTTAGGCTAAATGAATTTGCTTATCTACGGCATTTTCAATCCAGGTTTCTGCAACTGTTAAAGAATTCTACTTTATAACTAAAATATGAAACATTTTACAACGATGTAAACATACCAGACAGATTTTCGGGCACTCCGCTTTGACAAATGAAAAAAATTAGATGAGAGAACCTCTAAAATCTTAAAACGGACTTTAATAATTTTTAATAAATTATTACCAGATAGGCATTTATGCTAATGAAACCTAATATTTTTATTATTTTATTACTGGTAGTAACAATAATGTGTGATCTGCATCTTCAAGTCATTGACGTCAGTTTTTCATGGACATTTGTACTTAATCATACAGAAACGTAAATTGCTGACGAGAAAAAAGTATATTTATGTATTGGTAATATGACAGACTTAATTCACTATTTTTTTTCTCTTTATTCAGGAAATTCACAATATGTTAGATACAATCAGTGAATTTGATAACACAAAATATGGAAAAAATTAACATGATAAATAAACGTGAGTGGAGACACAGTCCAGTGACAGAACTCCGACGTGAATAGATAAGTGAAGCATTAAATGCAGCATTTAGATCACTGTAATGGATAGTCAATTACAATACTACAATCTATAAATGTTCTTCTCATCTAAGCCCTGCATTTTATTGTAGACCTTATTGTTTCACTTAGTAAGTTATTTTCTATTTTTACAATCACTAATTCTATAGCTATTTGTTAATTTTATTATTTATTAATTAATAAATAAAATATTACACCACAAATGCCAACATGTGTGTAGATTATTAACCGAAAGGCTAGTTTGAACGTCTAGAGGCTTCAGCAAGTAAAACAAGAGGTAAGGTAGTTTATCATGCCTTCATCACTCAGTGGAAAAGTATGTTTATCAGCATTCCAGGCCCTTTGAAAAGCATCTTCTTTCCAACCGGCAAATGACTGCTGCACTTCATTTACCACAGGGTCTAGCTGTGTAATGAAATTCATTACTTTCAATGAAGATAACTCTGATTAGTCTCTTTTACATCTTTACCTCTTATGTTCTTAAATACTTCATTCATATAATTGGCTGACCATGTGGTAATAAACAAAACTATTTTTAGTACCTTATTTTCACGTAATAGATTGAGTGCAAATAATTAAAAATCCACCAGCCTGTTATAGGGGAAAAAATGCTGGTATGTTGATTTAATTATTTCTTGTCATAAATACGAATGAATTTCTCGTTTGTTTCTTTCAATAAAAATCAGTATAACTTATATATTATTTTTCTATTATTTCTATTATTTTTTTAATTTTATTATTTTACAATTTCAGGAAACTTCCAAATCGATAGGCCTATTAATAATAATCATTTATGTAATTAAATTAAAAGGTACATGCTCAATAAAAAGAGAAACCTGTAGGGCTACCCCAATTAAGTTTTATGATGACAAAATACCGGGTGTACCACGAAGAGGTTGCTATTTTTGAATTATTATGCCGGACGTTCACACGCTCAACAGACTGGAAACTTTACAGTTATATTAAAAAGATATGTAAAAAGTACCCTCGAATTTAATTTATTTGTTTATGATTTATCAAAACAAAATGGCGGAGTAAGAAAATAATATCAAAAATGAACAATAATCTTGTGGATAAAACCACTTATATTTACAATATGATTCAGATAGAAAAAAAACAGCTGTTGTTTGCAATTCCAAATCGATCAGAATAGCTATTGATGGACATCAGTTTGAATAAAGGTTAATGAAACAAATTTTGTTTACTAATAATTTACTACTTACATATTTCTCTCATTTTATTACTTTAGAAACATTGTAACAAATCACCAATTTGAAAAGTTTATGTAAATAAAATTACTTTCCATCATTTTGTTTTGAATAATCATAAGCAAATGAAACTCGATGGTACTTTTTTACATATTATCTATTTATTATAACTGCGAAGTTTCCAGTCTGTAGAGTGTGCAATACGTCCGGCATATTGATTCAAAAATAGCAACCTCTTCGTGGGACACCTGGTATTTTGTTAATTTATTATTAATATTTACTGAATGAAACCATAGTTATGATAAAATTGTTACTAAAAATTACCATTTAAAATTTCATGAAAATTTCTACTTGATATACATAAGTAATTTGTCTTAGGTACTTAATACTGTCCTAATAATTACATAGAGGTTATTACTGACTGTTTTTACACGGCATAACTACATCATTATGGTTTAGTTTAAAAGGATAACATAATAGGTTAATACTTCTACACGAGATTATGCCGTAAGGTTTAATATACCTATTCTACCATGAATTAACCTACCTCGTTCAAAGTATTATTTCATTTTTTAACAAATATGTAATTTTAAACTGATCTACAAATTGTAGATAATTTAAACTGTGTATTTACCGTATTGCAGTAATAATAAAAATAATAATAGTACTATTGTACTTTCAGTTCAGTTCTAGGTGCAATACTTTATGTTTTTGCTAATATTCACCGTAAATGGAAAGAGCTTCCAGAGATATGTAAAGTTTTGTAACATGGCCATAAAAATGATAGCCTACAAACAGTTTACTGGATAAGAATCTACAATTAATTTTATATTTCCGGGTTATGTCAACTGTTCGTTTTCAATTCCTTACTTAAATATCTATAAAATAAAGTCTCTATTAAGTACCCGCCCATAACAGGCAGGTGGAGGCAGGTGGAGGTGGAGGCAGGTGGTTAAATTATTTGCAGTCGATCAGACTATAAAGTTTCAGGGCTACAAAAATAGTACCCTACTGTTTCTTATCACATGGTTAGCCAATTTTATGTCTGAAACAGTTAAGAACAGAAGAGGTAGAGATGTAAAAGACAGTAGTCAGAGTTAATTCCTCTGATAGTAATAAAATTCATTATACAGCAAGACCCCGTGGTGAATGAAGTGAAGGTGTCGTTAGCAAGGTAGAAATTAGATGATTTTCATAAGGCTTGGTATACTGATAAATATACTTTTCCATTCAACGAGAAAGTCAATTGTAAACCACCTTACTTCTCGTTTTACTAAGTAAAGCCACTTCAAGTTCAAACCAGCCTTTCGGCTGATGACCTAAACAAATTACCATCTTGTAATCATTCAAGGTTGTAAAGCAATTGAATTGTTTAATTAAAGTAGCATCATTTTAACAAAATTATTTTTTGAATGACTTTGGATGAACGGTCTGACTGGTAAAAGCTACTAAAAATATAAAAGTGTAACGAAACAAATATTTGGTTTGATGGGAAACTCTAAACTCATTTTATAAATCGTGATCAACACATTATACGAAATATCTAAAATATCTGGCAAAAATGTATTATTTATTACACCTTTAAATTTTCGTTATTTTAATGGTAATTTTAAAAGCATTTTAACAAATTTAAGAAATTTATAATACGATTTAAAAAATTAGTCCTATTAATCAGAAGAAGAATATCAGTTCTAAAGTCTTTTAATTCAACTGTATAATCTTACTATAAATTTGTTTTCTCTCGATTTAAAACCACTTACAAAGTTTTTGATAACTTCTGTTTTTATAAGAACTTGACTAGATGTATTGATTAATAATACACAAAATAAGAAAATATAAACAACTTTTCTTTCTAATATCCTATTTTGGAATAGCTTTATCAAGTTGAACTTTACGAAGGTAAAACATTTTATTATTAACTGATATCTACGGAATTTTTCTCATGTTTGGTCGCTAAAATATAAAGTAAAATTCGTTTTATATATTATTTGTTTTGTAGCATAACATTAGTTTTTTTTTCAACTCCTACATGGGATACATTTTTTTTATATTAATGATATAAAACAAAACTTGGGGAAAATTAGGTGATTAGACCTAATATTAAACTACTAGTCATTATGGCTAAGCATTAATTTTCACTTCTCATGAAAATCTCATCAGAATAAATAACTGATTAATATTTTTATTTTCTCTTGCCTATATGAATATTTAGGAAGGAAAGTATTGTTTTCACGTCGATTTTTCGAAATCGAATTTTCACCGGATCTACACGTTTTCAGACCCCCTGAACGCAAAAAAACATGTTTTTAGCGATTGGTGTGTGTGTGTGTGTGTGTGTGTGTGCGTGCGCGCGCGCGCGCAAACAAAATATCTCAAGAACGCAACATCGTACAAACTTGAAACTTAAGTTAGGTACCACTCGAGGACCCGACACGAACATTTTTGTCAAAATCGGTTAACCGAAAATAGTAGTTTATTCGTGCCATTTTCACGATTTTCTCAAAAACGTTCCTACGATTTTTTTAAAAATCGCCTCAATTACTATATTTTATTTACTCTACATGATAGGGTAGGCGCCATGTCTGCTGAAATTCTTGGAAAGGCTGTTCTCTCGTAAAAAAATGTTTTTATAAGATTACAGCTTTAAGACACATTTTATTACAAAAGTGTACATAACAAAAGTTGTAGACAATTTAAAAATCTACAACTTTTATTCTAACAAGTTTTCATATAACGCTTAGTTTCGCGGTAATTAGTGATTTTCTGTTTTTTTTTCATGAAAATCTATAAAACAATTGATTTTTTAAGATTTCAATCTTAGTATAGGTTTTAAGACAAAAGTGTAATAAACAAATTTATAGGAAATTAAAAGATCTACAACTTTTATTTAGAGCATTTTTCTGTACAGAGGCTAGTTTAGCGTGAAATAAGGATTTTCCGTTTTTATTTAGCAAAACTAAGGTTGATTTTCGTTTTTTATCATTCACTCATGATTAAAATAAGGTTATGTTTTTTTGAGGTTAGTTTTTTGTGTATTTTTAATGTTTTATTACTAAATTTAGGTTAAATTGTTAATTATCTGATTCGGCAAGAGAAAATCGTGTGAATGTTCCACACCAGATTTTTATTTATAATTTTTTATAAAACAGTTTATCTTGTTACGATCGTCTCATTAACTGGAAACTTTGTAAAAGTTTTTTATAATGAAACAAATATTTGATTTTTTTAAATTGCCATCCATGCAATAATTATAATTAACAGTAAGTTCCTAGTACTTAAAGATTTTAAAACTAAAATTAAATATAATTATCATTAAAAATTAACTACAATACAAATTAAACTTAAGTAAATGATAGAAGTAAGTAACTTTAACTAAAATTATCTTTTAATTTAGTTTTAAAATAGCTTTAGGTACTAACATTTTACACTCGTCTTTCCTTGCGTTTGCTAGTCCTTTTAGTTGAATTTTATTACAACTTCCTATCCCAGTGATACTATTAGACCTCTGTTGTTATTTCTTTCATTTTTAAAAGTACCTGGCACTAATTATATGTCTCTAGTTTTAACTTGTTGGGAAAAATTAAAAGGATTATAATTAAACAATCTAAAAAATTTAATTGTATATATTTAATATCATTCTTATCATTAAAAAAATAATAAATTTCACGTATAAAATATATATATATATATATATATATATATATATATATATATATATATATACAAGTTACTTAATTTTTCACAAATATAAACCTATGTTTTTTGTAGTTAGCCCATTTTTTTGAACGAACTGTCCTAGAGACTTTATAAAACTGAAATAGATGCTACGTTCAAAACTATTGTTTATTTTATCTACTTGACTAAGAAAAGATTATAGTCTTATAGGAAAACATGTGAAGTTAAAATACAGATATCTAAGAAATCAAAATTATTTAAATAATAATATTTTAGCATAGTTATTAAATTCATTACTGATTTTAAATTAAGTAATAGTTTTATAGTTTGCTAAGATCACAGGTATCGATATTTATTAAAAATAGATTAATAAAATACAAATAAAATTTTAAGTAAAGTGTTATTTTTGTAAAGAATATTTTCTTTAAACAGAAAATTAAGAACAATTTTAAATTATCATGTTCTTTGCTGTTTACTACAAAGAAATCTTGATGGTCTCCTTGGAAGTACTATTCAAAATCCTAGAATACACAGCTGAAAGCTCTTTCTGCTTTAAAAATGTTATTGTATAAAAATATATTTATCATCTAATCAAATAACTAAACTATTATTTTCTCAACAAAATAATTTATTTTTAGTTAAGTACCTCATTAAAAACTTAATAAAAAGGTAATTCAAATTACTATTATTAGTTAAATAGTATTAATGATTAAATTATGAAAAGGTTAATTTTAGTAATTAAATACGGGAGTCCTACTAATGAGTGGTGTCCTCCTTTAACGTCTATTTTAATGTTTAAAAATATGGTATGAAAATATAGTATGAATATCTACCGATTGTGCAAAACCGCACAGTTGTAAATAAAAGCAAATAAAGTCAAAAAGTACCTCATTTCTCTCAAAGATTTGAAAAGATTTCACGCTTTAATATTAATTAGTAGCTGATTTTTAAAATCTCATCATATAAATCTTGTATTTATTTATTATATCAAGATTATAAATTATACTTTAATCCAAAATTTTGACGATTTTAGGGTTTTAAGAGTATTTAATCGGAATATTGTTAATGTAGCAAAAGAGTTTGCGTTTATACGTAGTAAGCCTTTAGTTATTTACACAAATCTACATTTCAGTGCATTACGCAACACAGGTAAAGCCTCCACATGGAACATTACTGATAGGCTAAGAATAATTGAGAACCATTTTCTTTTTCTTTATAAATAAATTTTGTATTCGTTGCTTCCAATATTAGTTTATAAAAATATGTTTCTGCTATATAGGAATTATGTTAATTATATATTTAACTATAACTCTTTGTTTGGAACTGTGTAATAATGAGAGTAAAGACCAAACATTTTATCAATTAAAAAAACATAAGTTATAAGAATTTTTTGATAAATTTTAAAAGAGTCCATTGTAGCAATTTTCCTATTCACAAAACGAAAGATAATAAAATTAGTAGTATATTAAAAAATATTTTAATAAAAAACGTGTTCATAAAATTTGGAATCCAAACGTTAATATAATATAAAAATACATTAAAATTATGAATTTTGAGAAATAAATAAAAAAATAATAATTTAAGGGGTCGAATATGCTATCTAATATACAAATAAAGAACTTGTGAATTATTTATAATTAAGTACATTGTGAAGATATTTGAAGAAACTAATACGTTATATTTTGGTACTAACCTTTTTTAAATCAATACGAAAAATCTATCACTGATGTTCTGAAATGATGAGTTCGCTTAGGAAGTTAAAATATTTTATGAAAATATTTAAGAATTTAACATGAATGAATAAGTTGAGGTAGTTATTTCTAGCTTTATAAAATAATAGAGCCTATGGTATAATAACAAACTAATACCGTTTTAAAAAAAAATTACACAATCAATCTATAAGCTGTACTTAAATTTAGAACATTTAGAGATTGAATTTTTCTGTATTATCTCTCAATGATTAATCCTCCTGTGAAAACAATTCTTAAAAATTTCATTTAATTAAAACTTTTATTTGTTACTTACACAGGGGTCTGAACATTACTATAATTCAAGAAGAACTTTCTAGAGACGACATTCAATATCAGAGAAGGTTAAAATTATTATTATTTTCTTTTAAAAAGCTGAAACGATTAGAACGATACCAGATGGTCGATTTGACTCTCTTATTAAACAAATATTCATTACCTTACCTTGAAGATAGTAGTACCTTATATTTTTAATTTTATAGCCTACTTCACTATGTATCACCAAAAGATTTGGGTTCAAGACAAAAAAATTTAGAAAATAAAATACCACTGTTAACCAATCTCTTTAAAAAATTATGAACAGTAATGAAATTTAATAACAGCAAATAAATTATGCCATAAATATTAATAAATACGTCCTTGTAAATTTTATATTTATTTGATTATAATATACCAGACGTTATAAAAAATATTTTGATTAAGCAATTAAAAATATAACTATAAAATATTGGCGATGTTGTTGTTAATTTCTTTATGCATAAAATAAATAACTTAATATATTTAAATTTCATCTAATACAAGAGAAATTACTACTGTATAACTTAATTTGTAATGTATATATATAATATAATATTGTTTACTTAAATAATAAAATACATGATATTAATATTACACATCATAAGATTAACATAATTATTGGCGAATTAACATTATACTGACAATTTAAATAAATAAGGAAATATTAAAACAAGTAATAATCTAAAGTAAAAAGTTTATATAACTAATAATAAGTTCGTTAAGTTTTATACTTAATCAGATAATAACAATATAAAATGATTATCGTTCGGAAATTGGTTTACCGTAATAACAATTATGATATAATGTAATATTTACTCACCCTTTTTTATGAAGTTAATTGTCTTAAGTAATAGTCGTTGTCTTGTAAAAAGCAATATTTAGTAGAACGACGATGCTTAATGAAGTGGAAAAATAAACTTCGCGATAATACTGGATCACAAGTTAATTTTAAAGTTGATATTTATGTACAGTGGATAATAAAATTGATAAAAATAAATTAATATTATAGTAAAAAATAATTTATGTTCAGTTTATCTTATATGAGTAACAATAATAATTATTTCACATATATATTTGTTTAAATATTAAGATTAATGTTAAGTTGATGTATTATTATAATTATTTATAATAAAACGTAAGTTGTAAGCAGGATCATAAAACAAGATTACACAACCAAGTACACGGAGATACTGAGTCTTGTACAGAGCGGCGTGGGACAATTTATACGGGGGTAAGAGTGGGGGATCTTTAAAACCACCCTCTGAAAATTTCCCCTCTTAAGGGTTTGCTTGAGGGAGTCTCAAAGGCGTGGTTAAATTATCTCCCACCAACCCTATTGCACTTTATATTGTTTTTTTTGTAATTTTTATTTTTAAGTATTTATTTTAAAATAGAAAACTACCCTTGTGGTTGTTAATTCAATTATATTTAAATTGTAGGATTTACTAAACACCCTCACGCCTATCGTATTCGTAAATAATCGATTTATTTATTGATCTAACACTATATTACACAGAGACACGAACACTCCCACGGTACACGAAGCAATACAGAAATTTTACACCTGTTATTAAACAAGATTTGAAAATCATCAGAATCCAGAATCCATCAATTTCCTAGACAACAGTGAAACACACAGACGACTATACAGACTACACCCTACAAATTTATTTTAATAATATGGGATTGTTTAATTTATTCTTCATTCCTGGCAAGAACAAAACAACAAAACGGGAAATTTTATTGAGTGATACCAAGAGGTATTACTTGCTCATGATTTATACTTACAATGTATCTATTCATTGTTCCATGAGAGCAGATCGTAGATTAACAGTTATACAAAAACAAAAATAAACAAAAATTTATTGATCGTACAATAAAGTTTTTAAATTTTTTATTATAATTTTTATAGAGATCTTCTCTGAGTTCTAACTAAAATAAAAAATAATAATAATAAAATAAAAATAATAACAATTAAACGAACTTATTATCATATTTAATACATTCTTATACACCCAGAGAAATACCAATGGGTAATCAATCTTTGTCTTTATATTTCCTTCCATGTTATTTGGTTATATTTACGTACAACACATTTGTAGTAGTAATATATTTGTGTACTGTTTAAAATTTCAAATAAAAGATAAAAAAAATTTATTATTATAAAATTTAATAAAGGTAGTAGGCTACAACCCGAAGTCACTTACTGTTGCGAAACTATTTTTAATTTTAAAACTAAAAATGAGAATGAGAGAAAATCTTGTGATAGAAAGAAGAATCCTTAGGAATTGCATAAACAAAAAACGGAAACTCAACGATATTTGGAACTTAATGTCTAATTCTGAACTCTACCATGAAATCGAGACAATTACTGACATCATGCGGAAGAAACTAATTTCTTTCTCCGGACATTTACTTAGATTACCGGACAATCGAATAACTAAACAACTCATTTCTGTAATTAAATCGTGGAAAAATTCTCCAAGGTGGTTAGCTGAAATATATCAAGATATACAAAAGTTGCATTTCTTTGTGCCATATTCTAATATATCAAGAATATGAAAGATATGATGAATTATTAGGGAAAACGTGAAAATCCAAAAACCAAGAAAGAGTTCTAAATTTTATTAAAGTTATCCAATGAGATCGTAAAAGCAACAAATACAGCTGTTCGTATCTTTTATTTATCTGTTTCTTTTGCTGAATACGGGATATAACTTTGGGGCACAAACAAAAGATAGTAACGTTGAAATGATTTAAATGTTTCAGTCCAAACGATTAAAATGATTGTTTTCACTTGTCAGATTGTAAGTCATGAAATTTCAATAAACAATAGTTATGACTAGATTATAAAATATCGTAAATAGCCACTAAATTAAGTGTTTATAAGAGAAAATAAGAATATAAAAGTTTTGGTTTGCTTAATTTTTTCTTATTTTTAAGTGATTTTTTGGTATAAAGCAATTCGTAAAGTTGTAATTTGTAGAGAACCTATTTCATTGTTGCTTTTCCAAAATAATGTGAACAGTCGCTGCTCTACTAATTATAAGCGAAGTTGTAATTTTTAATTTACTTAAATTCTTTTTGCACATGCCTTTTTGGTTTAAAATACATCTTTAAGCAATAATTTTGAAGAAACCAGTTTTTGTCATTTTCCGTATTTTTGTTAGGTATAGAAGAAGAATTTTCAAAAACTTTTTGAAACTATATTTAAAGTTTCTGAGGCTGATGGTTCAGAGAATTCTGTTGAGTGAGTAAGGGTGGTATTTATAAGCTCTACCTGTATTTATTTTATATGAAATCACTATTATTATCTCTAACCCAATAACATTCTGTTTTTAGAACATTACAAACATTCAATTTATTTGAATTCCAACCCTAAATAAACGTTTTTATGTTAAAAAATAGAATTTTATGGATTCAGAATCCATGCGATCGCAAAATGTGCGTTTTGGAAATAAAGTAAATTAATAACTTTACAACTACTAGGTTAAAACATATGGCTAATGGTTTGAACCTATTATTATGGTCACAAAATATTTAAATAACATTGTATCAGGTAGTTTACTTTAAAATAATTATATATATATTTTTACTCTTTAATTTTAACAATTTGATATGTGTGATACAAAAACACAATTCATAAATATTTAATTAAGTTCGTTAACATATCATTGTTTAAGAACAATCAGGACTTATAGTGTCCAGCTCTTTTGGAGTAGCGGCAGAGTGTGACTTAAAGTCGATCCAGGCCTTTTAATCACAATTCTTACGACTTGCTTCTGGCGTTGCTTGTTATTTATGCAATAAAACCCTCCACGACGATTTAATAATTCCGACAGTAAAGGAACTAACCGCTTATTTTTATAGTAAATTTCATGAACGACTAGATGACCTCTAAAACCAAATAGCCGATGATCTAATTTCAAGGAACTTCCCAACTATGCGACGTCTAAAGCAAAAATAGAGTAGAGACCTCTTGTTCTGAATAATGGATAACACCCTTAGTTAAAAACGAAGAATGCACTAATTCTCCCTAAAGTAAAATTCCCCTACACCATTTAATTATCATTTTTCGTATACGGAAATTGTGGAGCTCAATGTACAGTACCGTAATAAAAATTGAAAGACAAAAAAGGTTGTTAATATATAAAAAAATATTTACTTAGAAAATTGGTGATTTAATTAAATTTACTAATGTGAACTATCAAAGCTATTAAAACATTTGAATGGTAGATTATTATGCCGAATCTCTTCTCCAGTAACTTTATTTTTTGTTACGAGAGGAAACCGAATTCATCAGTACCTAGGTATGTAGGTGAACCTTCGCCTACGGTATGCGGAACTCTGCCGAAGGCAACTATCCGCCAAAACTTCTCAGGTCCTTTCTATCCCACCGTTAGTCATAACTTCACAACAAGTCGGCGGTTCTTTATAAGCTGAATAACGTTGTCTCAGCGTAATCCTCCTCTGGTAACCCATTTTCGACCACTTTTGAGTCACTTCTTTCGAGATTAACACAGCAGGGCTTCTCTGCTCTTTAACACCTTCTGGATGAACTCCTCAATGGCCTTCCAGCTTTCCTCTTCTGCAATCATGAAATCTCCGAGATTTTCGGGAGAAATTAATGACCCAAGCAGGATCCCTTGAACCTCCCTGTCCGGTATCCATCGTGTGCAGTCAAAAATCGCATGTTCTGCATCGTCCTTTTCTGCCTCAGAACCCAGAGAGCTTGCTTTCTGATCGTCTGAACCGGTGGAGATACGCCCGAAAGCAACCATGCACCATCAATGCCTGCGTGAGGTAATAACCAATCTCGCCGTACCTCTTACTGGTAACTTAATAAACATTATATATAGCTTCTCGGAAACGTTACATATGTCTATTAGTTCACAATAGATTTCATATACTTACAAAATATTTATATAGGTATTTATTATAATATTTACTTAACTTTTTTATTACAATATTTGACTTATTACTCCAAAATAAGAAATTAACATGTTTAGAAGAGAGTAAGTACTACGTCTGAAAGAATGTGGCTATCATTCAGTTATCAAAGTGCTGGCCGCGCTGGAAAATGTTATTAAGGTTTTTTAACCTTTAACTGTACTAAAAAGAACAAAAAAAAGATGAGAGGATCGACATTACATAACAATTAACACGAACAGGCACGAGTACAATATTCAACATTCAGCAATGTTAAATTTGAAATATCATGAACGTTAAATATACTAAAATATGAAAAGAATCTGGTGTGAAACACTCACACAACTTTATCTTGTCAATGCAAATACCGACCCGTATAACCTAACATAAGTAATAAAATATTAGAAATAAACAAAAAACTAACCTCAAAAAAACATAACCTTATATTAATCATGAGAGAAAGACGCGAAATGAAAATTGACCTCTTCAGCTTAAAAATACGGAAAATCACTCTTTCACGCTAAACTAGGCTCTGTAGAGAAAAATGCTTTAAATAAAAGATGTAGATCTTTTAATTTTCTATAAATTTTATTATATACACTTTTATCGTAAAATGCATACTAAGGCTAAATCTTAAAAAAATTAAGCTAATCTTAAAAAAAATAGATTTTTTACACGTTTTCGTGAGGAAAAAAACAGAAAATTGCTAATTATAACTAAGCATTATACAAAAAAATGTTTGAAATAAATGTTGTAGGATTTTAAATTTTCTACAACTTTTATTGTATATTTTTTGCGCTAAAATGAATATTTAAGCCGTAATCTTAAAAAAAAAATTTTGTCTTTTACGTGAAAACAGCCTCACCAAGAATTTCAGCAAACATGTTCGCTACCCTATCTTGTGGAGCAAAAAATTTTAGTAAACCAGGCGATTTTTAAAAAAATCTTAGGACCAGTTTTTGAGAAAATTGCAAAAAAGTGAAAAATTACACGAATAAACTACTACTTCCGGTTGATTGATTTTGGTGAAAATGTTCGAGTCGGGTTCAGTAGTGGTATGTAACTAAAGTTTCAAGTTTCAAGTTCGTACGATGTTCTGTTTTTGAGATATTTTGTATACACACACACACACACACACGCACACACACACACACACACACACGCACACACACACACACACACACGCACACACACACACACACACTCACACATACACACACACACACACGCACGCACGCACGCACACACACACACACACACACACACACACACAGACCAATCGCTAAAAACATGTTTTTTGGGTTCAGGGGGTCTGACAACGTGTAGGTCCGGTGAAAACTCGATTTTGAAAAATCGACATGAAAACAATACTTTCCTTCCTATATTCATATAGGCAAAAGAAAGTAATAAACACAATGAAAAGTTCATATTGTCAAAGAAAATTTATAACAAATGAGAATAAAGCATATTTAAAAATAAAAACAAAAATTACATCTAATACTTCACATTTATCTCTTTCGACTAGGTATGAACCCAATCATTGGGTTAAACATAATAATTCTGATTTTATATAAAAAATCCAGGTATAGCTTATAAAACTACTATCCTTACTCCAGCACTTAACAGAAAATAACGTAGCTAAATGTAATTCTAAATTTGGTTGTGTATGATCAAATATCCTGATTATCATAATTTTTTTACTCAATAATAAAATTAGAGTCATAATTGAGTTATAATTGCGCATATTTTTTTTTGAGGAAACATAATAGTTTAAATCAAAAACTCTTTGACAATTGCGTAATATCTGTTAATTCAAAAGACACGCAATACGTAAAATGAAATTTTTGTGCTAAAAAAAAGGTTTTAATTATAAAAAATTGTAAATGCCATGATTAAAAATCCTATTAACCAGTTAAACCATATTTCGTAAAGAGAAGGGCCTTTTGAATTAATTACTTCGATGTCAAGGGTTGTACCGTAATTCAAGAACTCGCTGCAATATTCAGAAACAGGTTTCTTATTGTGGGACACCTTTAAATACAGGTTTTCCTGTGTGGGGTTTTATATGTGTGGGAATAGAACTTCGCAGTCGCAGATTATTATGTGAGTGGGATTTTACTTTTCACCAGGCGTCCCGTTTCAGATTGAGAATTATATTGTGATGCGTACATTATAACCTGTTTCACACCTGAGTGTACGAAACACGGGTTAAATTAAACACCCTCCAGTAAGATCCTGATAGTAACAAACCTATTCAAACAAAACACATCCCGTTCTTTAAATCAAAACACATCCCCTGGCTTCTTTTATAGGAAAAGGACAGCCAGTTAATATTTTATGATGAAATATTTTCAGATTCATGGCATTTAAATACTAAGATACTTCTAATGAGTAATTATCTCCTCAAAAATGGTAACGTAATGTAAAATAAGCTAAAAATACATCTGCCGGTTGTGCAAAGCTTCAAAGTTGTAGATTTAATATAATAAAATGAAAAAACAACAAACTTTGCGAATTGAAAATTTAACCACGTGGTGTAATACAGTATTTATTACTAATGTTCTTCATTATACTGATAATGACATTTGTTTTGCATCAATTAAAATTACGAAAAAATAAATGAAATAGCTGTAGTTTTCATTTCTTGAAATAAGTATTCCATTTTCTTTTTTTCAATTTCCTTCATTAACGATTAGACAGACATCCAGTTTACAATGGTACTTTTGACTGATCAGGCAACACAGAACAATGTCTGCCAAGAGATTGGAAAATACATCTACAACAGTAAGTAAACGTTATTCTCTTAAAATAATGACAGTATTAAGACAGAAATATAAGTTTTCTTTACCTACCCCAGCCGCCAAAATAAATTATTGCTTTGAAAAGGTTCTAATTTGGCCTGTTCATGTGTAATGTTACTAATGTCCTTGATATGATACTCCCTTTCTGGAATTTCCTGGATACAGTTAAAAACATGTTTGAACTTTCGGTAATGAGGATTATACTGATATAAAAATATAATCTATCATGAGAAAAAACCAAGTTTTAAATTTATTAGGGGTTATACTTGTTAAATCTGAATAAATCATAATTTAACTAATTTTTCAGTAAAATTGCTGCAGAAGTAATTTAAAGTCGATATACGCATTTA
Organism: Catonia carolina; assembly: GCA_035578175.1. Lineage (NCBI taxonomy): Eukaryota > Metazoa > Arthropoda > Insecta > Hemiptera > Achilidae > Catonia > Catonia carolina. The sequence goes on along the minus strand of JAQMRL010000008.1, from coordinate 58,479,240 downwards.
AGTCAGTATCCTTACAAATTCCTGATGCTTCTTTTTTATGTTGTCAATAAACTCTTCTCGATCATTTTAAAATTTCTACATTAAAAGAATTAGTCCGTGATATGAGGAACTTGCCAACCGTTCCTCAACGTTTATCGTAAAAATCGTGCCAAAATCTCTTTAAATGAATAACATAATTTCTACAGTAAAACGTACCGCTGAGTACCTCTTCTAACAAAAAAATTCCTTACATCTTCGTCTGTTAAAGTATACTTTTAACAATCAAACAGGAAAATTGTGCCGCTCAATGAGCAATATTGTACCTAAATTCAAACAACAAAAATTAATAAATGAAAGGACAAAAAACCTGAACGCCTCCGTCAGAATCAGATGACCCCGGGTTGGATTCCCGGCTAGGGGTTGAAAATTATTATACCTTAAAACCAATTATTTCTTTTACCCAAAATAGTCACCACTTACCAAGATTTTGGCGCCACTTAAAATAAACTAAACGATGATTTAGAGAAGTTAGGTATAACGATGTAACAAATTTCAGACATCGAAGAGAAGAGGATTCTCAGGAACAGTAACACGAGACTAAAACTTAAAACATTAGAAAAGAAATTCACTATAACTGGTGAGCAAAGGGCGGCTAGGTGCTTGGGAAGTAAACTTTTTTAAGAGCAGAAGAGGAAACTGGAAAATAAATCTCTAGCTCGTACTTTGAGAACTTAAATGTGTATGAACTGATTCAAGTTCTTCAATGTGGGCGTAAGAAAACTAAATGATAAAAATTATTTTTTATTAAAGTCTGAAGAAAATCATTCAAAATCTATATTACCAAATGTATTTTAAAGAGACGATCTACTAATGTAGGCCTATGTCATTAAATAATTAGTAGAGATTTATCAATCCTATCACAAAATTCCAAAAACATATTGCTACAAGAAGGAAACTGCATGGATTACTATCTATTAATATTCTTACTATTACTATTCTTTCCGTAAATTTTCCTGGTCGCCATACTTGCCATTTCGTAATTTTGTTGTGTAATGTTTAGGTCATCAGCCGAAAGGCTGGTTTAAACCTCTAAAAGCTTTACTAAGTAAAATGAGGAGTGAGGTGGTTTACCATTGCTTCCCTCACTGAGTTTAAAAGTATGCTTATCAGCATGCCAGGCTCTCCAAACAGCATCTACTTTCCGCCCTCAAAATGATACCTTCATTTCATTCACTATGGTCTGGATGTTTAATGAAATTCATTACTCTCTGAGGAGATAACTCTTGACTAGTGTTTATTACACCTCTACCTCTTCTGTCCTTAAATGCTTCAGTCATGTAATTGGCTGACCATGTGATAAGAAACAGAAAAATTTTTTGTATCCCTGAAACTAGCAGATTGAATGTGAAATAATTTAACACTCCATCTGCCTGTTATGGGCATAATTTCGTAATTATAATGCTTCTAATCTGGTTGGTGATTTTTTTAATTTAAAGTAGCACTAAACTAAGTTAAAATAAACGAAGACTTGTCTTTCATGAAATAAATCCAGAGTTAATTATTTCTGTTTATGATTTCCGTTTGACAATTTAAAAGTAATAAGTAAGTTTTATTTATGATATAATAATTTTATTTATAATAAATGTCAAGAAATTATTATAATAGTAATAGAACTATTTTTACTACATTTTAATATTATAAATCATTATATATTATCTCCTTATAATTTTTAAGATTAAACTTAATTAGTTAAGTATTTGTTTTAATATTTACTAGGTCAGTTAAATTACTTTAGTAGAATTGCTTAGTTGATTAGTCAACATATTTAATACTGTTACTGGTTAGGAAAACCTGTTCGTGTGTGATATAAACAAATAATACGATAGCTACAGAAGTATAAACCATGAAATTACATTATAATAATCTGTATCAACTATCTAAAAACATGTAATCTATTAGTTAACCAATTTCATAGTTTTGAATTTTTATTATACGAACATAAATTTTATATCCATGTATTAACATAACTTAACTAGCTTGAATACATTTTGAAAAAAAAATACAAATATATAATGTCAATCGCGTAAAATTCAAATCCGTTTGATTAACGAATCATGTGAAAGTCATAAAAGTCCACCTCTTTTGAATAGGTGACGACGGTAATACTAGAATATTGATTAAATGGGTATTGTACAATATCTTCATTTCTTGAAAAATGAAATCATTTTTGTTTTTTTTTATTTATTTATTTACTTTACATACATCAATTACTTTAAAATTTATTTTCTATGTATTTTAACTATTTAATACTGTTATGGTGTTCTTATTGTAATCTTGGTATAAGAAATATTTATTATACAGGCAAAGTTTACCTTACAAATATTATGTAAACTTATAAAAATAGATTTATTTAGTATCTTACTAAATTTTCTGAATAAGTTTCTATGTTTTATAACTAATACTTTTCAATTTATTCGTTCACACATAGATTTTTTTAAAAAATTATATATTTTATTCGTATTAACCTACACATATCGTACAACTTAATAAAATTGTTATAGGTAAAGAAAATTTGTATAAAATTAAGATATATACTATATTTTATAGACTTAAACCACCCAAGATTTTTATATCATAGTTTACTTTGTATTTATTTAAACGTCAGCTAAATTTTTATAGTAAGAAACATGCAAATACTTTAATTTATTTAAAATGTTTTTCTTTAAGTACGAATATCAATACTTTAAAGTATCCAGACAAATTTATGTTCAAATGGACCTGATTTATAACCCCTTGGAATTGAATCTTGGTAAAGTACTTCCTTGTAATGTCTTATAACATTTGTTTATGTTATAACTATGCTATACGATTTAAAAAAAACAAGTTCTGGAAGGAGGAGATTGAGAATCTTTCTCATTTAATCCTCGTCTCACTTAAACCTATTTGGTAAATAAGTTATAGTTGCAACAGTAATATACGTACTACGCAAGAGTAACACTCACACGACTTTTTCTTGCCAATGCAAATAATGAACAATATAACCTAAAATTAGTAATTAGTTCAAACCCCATTCAGGCACGGCATATTTTCATACGTTACAAAAAATAATTTCATCCTTCACCATCTGCATTAGCAGTAATTGCAGAACAGTCAGACGTTAAACTAAAAAAAAAGTTTGTTTGGCTTAAAAATACGGAAAATCACTCGTTCACGCTAAACTAGGCTTTGCAGAAAAAAATTCGCCAAATAAAAGTTGTAGATCTTTTAATTTCCTTATAAATATCATTTTACACTTTTGTCGTAAAATGCATACTAAGGCTGAAATCTTAAAAATTTCATTTTTTACGCATTTTCGAGAAAAAAACAGAAAATTGCTAATTACCGCTGATGATACAAAAAAACGTTTGAAATAAATGTTGTAGGATTTTAAATTCTCTACAACTTTTATTACATACATTTTTGCACTAAAATGCATATTAAAGTCGCATTAAAACAAAATTCAATTTTTTATGAAAACAACCTTTCCAAGAAATTCAGTAGACATGGCGCCTACCCTCTTGTAAAGCATAAAACAAATTAGTAAATGAGGCGATATTTTTAAAAAAATCGTAAGAGCCGTTTTTTAGAAAGTTGCAAAAAGTGAAAAATGACACGAATAAACTACTATTTACGATATACCGATTTTGATGAAAATATTTGCTTCGGGTCCTCTACTGGTATCTAACTTAAGTTTCAAGTTTTAACTTCGTACGATGTTCCGTTCTCGAGATATTCTGTTCACACACACACACACGCACACGCACACCAATCGCTAAAAACATATTTTTTGGGTTCAAGGGGGTCTGAAAACGTGTAGATCCGGTGAAAACTTAATTTCGAAAAATCAACATCGAAACAATATTTTCTTTTCTACTATTTTCGTATAGGGAAGAGAAAGCATAAATTACAGCTACACAACTCACAGAACTGGTTAAGTAAATACGAGTTGTACATTAGGAGACAATTTAAAAATGCAATTTAATTTTTTTTCTTATTTAAAAAATAATTTATTTTTTTGACACACGTCCTTTAAAAATGGGGGTCATCTTATACTTGGGTAAATACTGTATTATAAACATACTTTTACAAAACATTATACATAAAAACTCTTGAATATGAACGTTGCATAAATTTTTAAAGATAAACGTAACGTGGAATGCTCTAATATGATTCTTAGAATATACTTCAAGATTTTACCACCCACCATAATTGGTGTAAATGAGTTGAACAAAGTACAAAGCACGATTTAATTTATTTTAACAAATAATGAAAAAGTAAACTTTTTCTTTCAATTCAAAGATCATTTCACTGTGATCGAGATGCAATAAGAGCAACAATGAATATAATATAGCCTGTAAAATGGTAGCTGAGATGAATCTGTAATAAAGCAACCCAACTAGTATTATTCATGTCTGCATGTTTACTTGTTATTTATTTAGTCCTTTTTCAATTCTGACTGAAATAAGTATTAAACCAATAATTTTTCACTGCAATATCATTTGTTCTACGTGTTTTTGAATAGCTACATAAAATCAAATAGCCTTATATGTTTATTTCTTTGTACATAACATAAATTGATGTAAATTATGTACACGATGATATTTATATTTATGTTATTGAATTTTTTAGTACAAATGAATGTGATCAATGATTTATCCACCGTTTACTATGTTTGTGCATTTCATGTTTTTACGTAAAGTAATGTTTTCCTTAATTGCAATTTGTGTATGTTGAAACTTGAATTAGTTTGATAGTTTAGAAAATAGTGTAATCGATGCTAAGTTAAAGTTTTTGGTTCGATTCCAGAATAATGTTTCAATTTAATTCTATGATAGGGTTTTGTTACGGTAATAGTTGTTCGAATCCAAAATAATAGGTGCTGTCCGCATTGGTGTAGTTGGTAACGTTCTCGCCTCTCATCGTGCGGTCTTGGGTTCGAATCCCACTAAAGCACGGCATTTTCATACGTTACAAAAAATCATTTCATCATTCACAGTTACAACCCAACGTCGTCGCTAATGACCGCAGTAGTTGATGCGACCTTAAATAAACAAAAAAAAAAATAGGTAATGGAATCTTTTGTTTGGTGATAGTCTACCCAAAAAAAAAAATTGTACTTAGATACTTCGATCAATTTTAAAACTATATATACAAATCATATTTTTTTTAACAATGTCATCGATATTCTATGTGTGAAAACTTCAAATTCTTTTGACAAAGGTAACAAGAATATGTTTTACCCAAGTATTCGACAGAAGTACATATGGACTCATTTTTTATTTTAAAAAACTTTATAAGGCCACTGAATATTTATATCCCTTAAATATTATTGTTCTGCCCGTAACATACAGGTAGAGTGTTAAATTATTTGGACTTAATCTGTTAGTTCCAGGGTTATAAAAAATAGTTCTTTTTCTTGTCACATGATCAGCTAATTAAATGACTTAAACATTTAAGAACAGAAGAGGTAAAGGTGTAAAAGATACTAGGTCAAAGTCATCTCCTCTCAGAGTAATGAATTTCATTGTAAAGGCAGATCCTATGGTGAATGAAGTGTAGGTATCATTTGCAGAGTGGAAAGTATATGCTTTTCAGAGGGCCTGGCATGCTGATAAGCATACTTTTCCACTTAGTGAGGAAAGCAATGGTTAACCACTTTGCTCCTCGTTTTACTTAGGAAAGCTTGCTTAACAAACCCTGAGCCGAATACCTTTCTCATCTTCATCAAACGCTAATAGCGTCGTAAAAGCGTCTGCAGCATTACTCTAAGAAATGTCAACCTTTTATTAAATTATTTCTTCATTTGTCGACAATTGATGACGTTGACGTTGTGATGATAACATCGTTATGAGAATGAGTGAACAAAGTGTAATGAGATAAACTATCATGGATATACAGTTCTTGTTGCGTAATTGCAGTGCCGTAAAAGCCTTTTCAATCATGATCGACTTTTTCTTGATTGAAATATGCCGGTTAATAGAACGTTCCGGAAGATTGATTGCCGGATATCGGAGCTTTTACTAGCTTGTACTAGGTTAAAATCAAATTTGTAATTTGTTTTCTTTAATAACCTAATTTGCAACTTTATAAATATTATACTAAAATACAACGAGCAAATTTGATAAAAGTAAAGACAAGATGACAAGAAAAAGTAATGAAAAAGAACAGTGATACCCATTGGTATATGTTTTATAAGATAATGTTCATAATGCATGAATGAGAGATAAAAATTTAAAAAAATGAAGAATGAAAAATTAAATTTAAAAACAAAAAATAAATCACTTTATGGAAGATCCTTGGGCTCATTGCCGTTTCAACCTGCGTTGCAGATTCCCTGGTCGTGATGCATCCGATAGTTTGGTGATTAAATCGTTGGGGTGATCATGCAATTTTCTGTAAAACCGCTGTAGCTGGACTTAACTACTTCAGTTATAAACGAAATTTTAAGGTCATCATGTAGAATTTTGTTGTTAACATAAAAAGCGCGCAGGTAGTTACACGTAGAAATTTTGATTGAAATGCTTGTAATTTTTGTAGGATACTCGGTTTAGCTGTGCCATAAATTTGTAGCCCATACGTCCATATTGGTTTAAAATAACCTTTGTATAGAAATAGTTTAAATTTTAGAGTCAGTGACGAGCGGCGTCCAAGTAGTCGGAATAGATTTTTTTTAGTTTAGGAGTTCAAAGCCATTATTTTGATTTTTATAAATATGAGTCACCCAGGTGAGTCTCTTATCTAGGTGAAGTCCAAGGTATTTAACTTTTAATTGTCAAAAAATAATTGAGGGCATTCGCCTTTCCGATGAGAAAAGATGACGTGCACTGATTTTAAAGCATTGAAAATTGAACCCTCCAAATTTTTAACCAATAATTTAAAAAGTTGATGGGACTTGGTAAATTATTACTCGCTGCTTCTAGCTTGTAATCAAAATTTATAATTTAAAAAATTTGCTTTTCAAATATTCTTTTAATTATTTTTTTAGTTATTCTTCAATGAGCACCACTAGTTTTGATGGAAATTTTAAAAATTTCAACAGAGTTTTTCATAACTTTTATGATTTCAAACCACAATAAAAAATAATACATAATAATTAAAATTTAGTCAATTGACTCTTGGATTATTCACGTATTCCAAAAATAAATAAATATTTTCAACATCAGTTTTATTTTTATTTCTTTTTAATTTGGGTTTGAATGGACGTTTTTATTTTGTTTCATACTGCAAGTATTGTCATTTTACCGTTCTTCCTCCAGCTACTTTCTAGTCTTTTTTCTCTTGTCAAAACTAAATAACTTTGTCGGTACATATTGTTTTTAAACATTAAATTCATTTTCTAAACACTAACGCTAAACTAAAAATTCGTTGTGCTTTTACAGTAAAACCAAATCCACTAATGAATACTATTTAAGAATTTTATGGCTTGTTAAATTTAACGTCCTACGTGATTTATTTATGCGGTTTACAAACATATTTGCATTTATAATAGGCCCTATTCTATTAAATTCTACAGATTCTATTTTCTACGAAAAGTCATGTAGAAATTTCTACAAATTTAGTTATCGTAAGGCTCTATAATACTTTTTTTCTTTAATTTTTATTACGGTAATGGACAATGAACTGCACAATTTCGGTACATAATATTTTTTAATTTAATGGACGGTGGAAAATTTAACTTTCAGGAGAAGAGGTACATTCATTGTTTAGAACAACTATGGGTGTTGCCTGTTATTGAGAACAAGAGGTCTTTACTTAATTTTCACTTCAGACATTGCGTCGTACAGTTGGGAAGTTGCTTGCAGCTAGGTCTTGGGCTAGTAGGTTGAAACAGTTATCTCCTCGTTCCTGAAATTTATTATAGAAAAACATAGTTAATTTCATTACTGCAGAATTTTGAAATCGGCGTGGAGGGTTTTATTGCTTACATAATAAAGGAGCGCTAGAAGCAAGTTTTAAGAATTTTGACTGAAAGGTCTGGATCGACTTTACTCTCTGCCGCTGTTACGAAGAGGACTCCATTAAATCCAGACTGATTTCAAAAGGGATTTCTGAATTAAAATTTTTGGAATGGAAGTTCAATTTTGATCGAGGGTTAATTACGCAGAAGAATCGCTTCTAGCGGCCGTTAAGTTCTAAACGTTTTGTACGAAGAAGTTTCCAAGTTAGTCACCTGTCAAGTCACAAGCCAAGATATCGCACCACTCAATTCGTTATCTACAGTAGTTTATTTATATCTGGCAGAAACAACACAATTGCAACTTACATGCATAGACTATTCATGACGTTTAAGATTAAAGATTATTAGGTATAACAATATATGCCTACTATTTTTAACGGTTTTGTTTTACTTTATTTGAAATGTTTCAAAACATTTTTCTTCTTTAACCCTTTATAGGTCTTTGGTAAGTATACTTACCATTGGAAATAAGGTTGACTTTATTTAAGAATAAGCTATGCAGTAGAACCTTATTGGCATTTTATGTGCCAATAGTATGTGCCAAAATATGGTGTTATAGATGTCCTCTGGTAAGTAGGCTATACACATTTAGAAATTAGCGCGCAGCGACCATTTTCTTCGTGAGTTGCACGAATGTGGTAAGGACAGCGTAAGCTACCGCTTTGTTTAGTTGTTACTTCTTATAGTGCTTAGAAAATTCTAGTTTTTTACGGAAAAGCAAGCATTCATGCTAATATAAAGTTAAGATAAGTTATTTTGCACATTATTTTGATATATACTACTAAAAGTTGTTTAATAAGAATGTTTACCACTAAAAATTATGTGATTTCGATTTCAATAAACGTTCCTTGATAAGTAGATCATACTTACCAGGGCTTAACATTAAAACAAAGAAATATCTTACGGTTCTGGCACTATAAATATATTAGGCTATTCAAGTCCCTGTACAAAATGTAAATTTACATTTCACAACATATATATTTTCCCCTATAAAGGGTTAAATCTATCATTATTAGTGATAATTATTACGAACCAACGATTTTCAAATTAAGTTTGTTCTTATATTTTACGTACGAGATAAAAAAACTGAATTTATTCGTAAGTCATTGGTTCAGGGGCCAAATTCAAACAAATTTAAATTCTCATTAATTTCTGAACTTTTATTTCGTTATCGGGAACTGTTTTATTTTAAGAAAAAACGACCAATTCAAATTCTGCTTTATTCTGGGAATTGACATGAGTAGCTAGATATAAATTAGAACAATGGTATTTGTTCATGTGTTACTGTCAGTTCGTCACCACACAACGTCAGTCATTTAATCGTGATACTTAAACTTGGAAGCAACATTCTATCATCTTCATTGGTTGGCCCGTAGGAAATTTTTTTATTTCTTGATAATTATGGTCTTCATAATTTTTAAAAATAAAATACGGCTTGGTATTTTAAAGATAATTACGAATTATAATTATTTTCTTATACTTAAGGTGGTCATTAATCGTTTCCATAAAAGCATACAGAAAATAATAATATAATTTGTTTAACAAGAAGTTAACACATTTTGCTAAGTTACGGAAGTAAAGCAGTTGTAGGGGATGGTAGGGATGTAGAACGCAGTAATTTTGCTGACTACGCAGACGTAGGTGTATCCAATAGTGAATATTTCCTACCAGGATACTACCCTTTAAACTGTTCTGCGCACTAAAGGTTCCCGCCTATTCTACCCCTTAAACACCACCCTCTGACGACAAATATAGGTTTACTGTTCTAAATCATTAATTTCACTCTTGAGATAAATTTCTGTGTTATTACCGCTCTTTTCCTCCGCATCTTCAACTCACTACTTCTTACTTTTACTCCTCCTCTACCATTCCCCACTACTAAATCAATTTTCACCATTAAACCCTTGTGATCGTTTTATTACAAATTAACCTACAATGAATTCTATATTAATTTTCTAGTAAAATAAGTTTTTGGGAAATATATATTTATTTATCGAAATCCTATCTTGTATACCAGCAAAGTCTATGATTGTAAAAAATCTCAGTAACAAACAACATTAAAATATTCCAGTCTAAAACATTATTAAAAGCTGTATACGCTCCGTTCTACGTAACTAAAACCATCCTAATGATCTATCATTGCTGTACGTCAACGGCACTTTCCTACATCTGTACAGATTTTTTAGAAAGAAGTATTGCACTAAGTTAAAGATGTTAATCACGGTAACTTGCGTCTGCACTACAACAATAAAAATGTTTGTAACAATTTTATCTTCCTAAAAAAACAGTTCTAATATTCAGTTTGTAGTATAATATTTTACTAATAGGCTAGTAAATTTTTCGATTGAGAAATGATTACAAACCATATTCTAAAGCTATCTGCTGAAACTAGTATTAATTTTTTAATTCTGAAGAAGATTATACTGAAAGATTTAAGGTACAAAACAGGAAAAACTAAAATACTAAAAGACAAATACACCATATTACAAGCTAGAACTAGAAAACCTCGTTCTCAGACGAGGAAGAAAAGCAAGATCTGATGAAATGAAAAAATTCTGGGAACGAAAGCTTCAAAAGAGATCTAAAAAGTAATTGACTAACGCGATCCAATGTGGTTAAACAAGAAGAAAAACTAATGAACTAAGATGAGGATAATATAGAATCAAAAACTGAGTCTCTAATCCAATTACAATTTACAGCATAATAGAGGTCAAATAATAGAAAAAATCAAATAAGAAAGTGATGAGTTGTTTACCAGACTTAAAACCAGACTTCTATTTACAATAAATAGAATAAAAAATTGCTATTGCGTCAAAGAATTAGATAATGTAATATTATATTAAACTACTCGTACAAATGTAAAACTATTATCTATGTATAAAAAAACCTTTATCAATTTCAAATTATTAATTTATATGTAATTACAGAGTTCAAAAAAACAAATTTTAATCTTCTTTTTTTAAGTATGCGTAGAATGTATTGAATTTTCCCGTATCATTCATTTTTAATAAATATGGACTTCTTAAGGAAGTTATCTATTTCAAGACAAATATATAAAAAAATGATTTACTTGTTAAGTGATTATTAATTTGTATCTTTATCATGAAACATAATAAATTTCATTGTGGATATTTTTTCTGCTATGAAGCTTGATAAGCAAGGAAAGGGAATGCCAAATAACTAGAATTTTGAAAGAATTTTAAATAAATGTGAAATTTAATAGTTATATAGGCATATAAAGAATGGTTGAGACGCTCATAGTTGCAGCGACAAGGAAGTCTTCAGGATATGAATGGCATTATGTCTTCGGATATCCTTCCTTCTGACACTTAAGAAAATATTTTTAACTATAATACAAAATAAGTTAGATAAAATAATTATTAACAAAAAATAATATCAAACATGTAGTCTGAAGACAATTTTTTTTTCATCGCGAATAGGCCTTTGAGGACCACGCTAATATCACCTCATGTAGCCTCCTTCTTTCTCCTCCAGAAGTCCCCCTTCTTTTGAGTTCTTCAAAAGTCTTTTGAGCTCTCTCTTCATATGTTTAATATAGCCTCATCACCCTTGTAATTCCAGAGTTTTTTTAAGAATCTTTTTGTTTCATCTTGATTGATTTATTCGACCATATGCCCAAACAAATCCAATCGTCGTTTTCTTATTTTTACTTGCATGTTTTTAATTCTATTGTAAATTTCTTCATTTGATCTCAGTGTATAACCCTCCTGTGTTTTTCGGACCATAAGTCCTTCTTAAAATTTTTCTCCCTATCTTGAGCAAATTTTTCATTCCAGTATGCTCACAATTTTCATTCCGTACAAGGTGACTAGTATAATATTTTCCGAAAATAATTATTAAAAAACAAAAGTTAATATTATGTAGGCCTACCACTAATTTTAACTGATATTTAACTAATAATTTCAACTAATTTTAACTAATATTTCGCTGCCTCACACTAATCAAACACGCTATTTCGGCTTACACTTACACGCTTACACGATTATACGCCAGGACTGTGGTGATGACTGCACGCTCCTAAAGTAAATCAAGTTTTGGAACATTAGCTTCACATTTATAAATTGTTGTAGTAATATAATAACAGATACTAAAATTCAATTGAGGGTCAAAAAAGATATGTGTCGTTGACATAAGGAATGTAAGTCATCATATAGTGTTAAAATTTCTTTGTTTATTTTTCCGAAACGAAAATTTACATATTTAGTTAATTAAATTCAACTAAAACTGTTTGATTTTCTTAAATGTTTCTTAATGTTTTGATTTTCTTAATGTTTTTGGTGCAGATACGCTTTTCTTGGTGTTGTATACAGCCTAAATTTTCCACAAAAATATTTAAAGTTTTTTATTGATGATGAGTGAAACATGAATACATATTTTGTTTATTGAAATGATGAAGTAAATATTTTTATACAATTTAGTAGTACGTATATTTTAAATAAAGTTTTTTTTTAGCAGGTGCTTAATTTTTTATTTAATTTTTAGTTAAATAATATTTGATTAAGATGAGTACCAACAACCCAATTTTGATATGAAATTATTATTCTTAATAAACTCTTTGTTATCAAAGTTATTATGTTTTTTTTTTTTTTTTTAAGAAAGTCGGTGTACGTGATGTTATTCATGTTAAAAGTCCAATAAATAGATGAAGAGCAACGGTTCTTTCTCTCCCACCATAGAAAAGAATATAACAATACACTACCAGCGCATACATGCAATACATACATGAATTTATTGTTGTTAACGTCATGTTATAGGCTTTCTTGTTACAGGCTTCTCTCTATAAAATATATAATGGGCATTATAGTGGGAGGAACGCGTGTTTGGATTTAATAAATGTAACCGAGAAGTACAACGTCCTTGCAATGTCAAGGATTTTTACGACGTCACCATGTCTGTTACCAGTGACGCGTCATTCTCTCTCTTTTTATGGTACCTATATTCCTAGAAGTAATATTCTGTTTAGTCATGACTATTGAACTAAATATTTTAGTCCATGATCTATCACATGATTTCGTTTGTAGTTCATTCCTTAAAAATGTTATACTGTGGACAATTCGAACTGGCACAACTCTTGATCTACGTGTACACACAGTTCCGCGTAAAGTATATCCATAACCTATTCTTTCAACAAGGTCTACAAACTGTAATGTACGCAAATGCCTACAACCTTATTCAAATGTATAAACATACAAATAATTATTTCATTTTAAAATATGTATTTAATTTGTCCCAATAAAAATTTAAATTATAAATTAAGCACTCAGAGCAATAACAAACGCACCTTTTTACGTAACCAATCATACCTTTCAAAAAGACTTGAAAATGCCAACCGTTCAAGACATTGTAAACGCAACATACAACTCATTACACACAAAGACAATTGACTACATAAATCCAAATGTCCAATCTCTTTCAACTAACGATCTCCCTGTTAATAGAAGACTGAAACGAAGGCGGAATAGGGATCTTCTCTGACCACCATAAAAATAACTAAAAAAACATTTCAATTTAACTTGTCATGCCTGATTCATTTTCTAAAAAAGAAAATCACCTCACAAAAAAAAACCTTTATCATAGTTTATAAATCATCATTTAAAATTATGGCACCACATTAATTGTAAATTTTCACGCCGATATCGGTCACTGGATCGATTCACATTCACGTCACATTCCCGCCATTCCTCATTCCTTCCATCTTATTTACTAGTTGTGCTTTTAAGCATTGTACAGTTGTAAATAAAAATAAAGTTGAAGCCAAAAAAAATTATAAATTACAAGAATTAAACTGCAAAACCTCAGTAAACTGTACTCTACAGACGCGCGCAAATAACTAAATAAACTTGTCTGAAAATGAACAGAAAATCATAATATGAAAACAAATTAGTCACATCATTATGTCTGACAGATTATTAATACCAGATTGTGACTGTAACGTCGTTGCATGGCGAGGGACGAAGAGGGGAGTAGACAAACACCGAAGCTGATTGTGCCAATTCAAATTGTCCAAGGTATACCATCATTTTTTAAGCTCATGAATAACAGATAGCTATATCATGTCAAAGTTTTCTACTTTCTTACTTTATATCTTGAAATTACAAATTAACTTGTACAGATCGCCCACTTCCGAATAATTCGGTAATGTTGTTGTTTAGGTCAACAGCCGAAAGGCTGGTTTGAACCTCTAGGCTTTACTAAACGAGGATTTAGTGGAGGTAGTTTACCCTGCCTTCCTCATTGAATGAAAAAGTATGCTTATCAGCATGCCTGTCCCGCCAAAAAGCACCTATTTTTCAAACTGCAAATAACACCTTCACTTCATTCACCACAGGGTTTGGCTGATATGTAATATAATTGGTTGATCATGTGATAAGAAACAGAACTCTTTTTTGTAACCCTAAAACTACTATATCAGTGCAAATAATTTAACACTTTACCTGCCTGTTAAGGGTAAAATTCAGTAATCTCTCGTTAAATAACCCTTAAAATGTTCGCCACGTTTAAACAATTGTTTGATTAATTATTTATTAATTTAAATTTAAAGAAAAGTTAAATTAAAATAAATTTTAATTACAAGTTGAACAGGAATCTTTATATGAAGATTGTTAGTTTGTTACTGATTTTAGTCTTTGAAGATATGGAGACATACTGAGGTACAGCATCTTTCGGATTTTAAGGTTGGACTAAGCAAATGAATTCTGAAAATCTGATTCATAAGGTAAGAAAAAAAAGTCCGTTTTGTTCAGGAAAGGAATTAAAAGAGTCGAGAGTGTTGTTTAGGTCAATAGCCGAAAGGCTGGTTTGAACCTCTAGAGGTTTTACTAACTAAAAATGAAGAGTTAGGTGGTTTACTATTGCCTTTCTCACTGAGTTGAAAGAGTATGCTTATCAGCATGCCAGAACCTCCAAAAAGCACCCACTTTAAATTTCCCACTTTCCGTTTTGTTCAGGAAAGGAATTGAAGTAGTCCAGAGTGTTGTTTAGGCCAATAGTCGAAAGGCTGGTTTGAACCTCTAGAGGTTTTACTAACTAAAAATGAGGAGTTAAGTGGTTACTATTGCCTTCCTAGCTGAGTTGAAAGAGTATGCTTATCAGCAAGCCAGGACCTCCAAAAAGCACCCACTTTCCACCCTACTAAACCTTCACTTCATTTACCACAGGGTCCGGCTCTGTGAAATTCATTGAAATTTAACATTGCTTGGTGAAATTCATTACTCTCAGAGGAGATAACTCTGACTAGTGTCTTTTACCTCTACCTCTTGTGTTTTTAAAAAGTTGTAATATAATTGGCTGACTATGTGATATGAAACTGAACTATTTTTTGTAGCCCTGGAACCAACAAATCGATTGCAATTAATTTAACACTTCACCTGCCGATTCTGGGCAAAATCCAGAATATGAAACCGCAAAAATTTGAGTATTCTGAACATGGAAGCGATATAAAGAATACAGTCTTTCGACTTTTAAAGTTTGGTTATGTAGACGACTTTTGAAGATTTGATTATAAAGTATAATCACGAATGGTTATTCGTTTTCCGTCCAGGAAAAGAATTCTTAGCAGTCCTGATCAAGAAGTTTTAAAACTTTCTCATTTTAAACATGATAAATAAAATGTAATATGAAACAAATATACGGATATGAAATACATGACATATGTGTATGTTGTTTATTTTTGAAAATGTTGGTTCAAATTTAAGTAATTTTATGCCTAAAAATTTGTAATAATGGTTTGAGAAAACATTTTTCGATGGGTAGCTAATAAGGTAAGATTCGGAATGTAATGTTTACTTATTAGCCAAAAATTCGGATTGAATTTGACATAAAACAAAACCGTAACGATGTGTAAAATTGAAACCATTCGTTGGAATACAATTCAAACCAATTGGCTATTAATATCCACCTGTTTATAAAAAGCACAGAATTTGTGATTATGAAATCATCAATCCAGTTATGAAATTTTAATTTAGATTTTTATGTACAAAAATTATGGATATATTATGTTATAAATTTCGTGATAGTGTTCAAGTTTACAAACAGATCCAGGTCTTAGGCCTATATTACTTCAAATAATCCATACTTAGGGCTATCAAATATTTCATTAATAGGTGTAATACTGTATTTAAAATGTTACTAGTGTTTTTTTACTTTCTCTTACCGTATATGAATATTTATATGAAGGAAAAATATTGTTTTCATGTCGGTTTATTCAGGTTCCGTGAACCCAAAAAGCATGTTTTCAGCGATTGATCTGTGTGTTTGTCTGAACAAAATATCTCAAGAATGGAATAGCATACGAAGTTGAAACTTGAAACTTAAGTAAATTACTACAGTGGTTAGTTACTACAGTGGTTACTATAGTGATTAGAAGACTTAACACAAACTACATCAAAATATGTCAACCGAAATATTCGTGCAATTTTTCACTTTTTTCAATTTTATCTAAACTGGCTTCTTCGATTTTGTTTAAAAATGATTCATTTTACTAAATGGTTTTATTCTCTAAATACAGGGTAAGCGCCTGTTTTCTGAAATTTTTGGGCAGCTGTGCTCTCGTGGTAAAAATATATTTTTTTAAGATTGCGGCCTTAATATGCATTTCAGGGCGGAAGTGTATGTAGTTAAGGTTGTAGCAAATTAAAAACCTACAACTTTTATTTCAAACATTTCTTCTATCACGCTTAGTTTAGAGATAAATTAGTGGTTTTCTATAATTTGCTCATCAAAACCGGGAAATAAATAAAATGTTTTTAGGATTGTGGCCTTAGTATGCATTTCACGTGTATTGATGCAATAAAAGTTATAGACATTTTAAAATTCTTTAAGTTTTATTTCAAAAATTTATTTCTACAGAATTCTACAGGGGTTGATTTTCATTTTGCGTAATTCACTCATGATTAAAATTAAATTATGTTTTCCATATTTAATGTTTATTAATGTTTACTCATAATTAAACATAGGTTATATTTATTATTCAAATTGGCAAAAAGCCATGTGAGTGTTTTACACCAGATTTTTACTAAATCTTTTTATATTTGAGAAACGTTTTTGAAGAGGTACATTGGTGTTCACTAAGAATTAGCCGAAACGATGATAAAAATAAAATATTAGTTTAAAATTCGATGACAAAGGAATATTTTATTTTTATTATAGGCAAACGGTTTGCGGTTTCGTAAACTACACAAAACGTTAGTGGGACAAAATTTGGTTTGAAGTTCCGGTTTTGACCGAAAGTGGCCTAAACCAGAAGTAAAGAAATCAAAGTCAGAAATTACGAGAGATAGCAACAAACGGTTTTCGGATTCGTAAACTACACAAACGTTAGTGAGCCTAAATTGGGTTTGAAGTACCCGGAAGTAGCCCAAAACAGGACGTCAAGAAATCGAAAGTCGGAATTTGGAAAAAAAATATTGTCATTCGATCCCTTCTAAAGAGTAAGTACAGAAATCACTTATGGTTTTTGTCATAAGTCAAAGGCAAGCCTTTTTAAAAATGACCACCAGCCATGAAACGTGTTGTCTAATGAAAGGGATTTTTTTATTCGAAAATTTTGCTCATTAGTCACAGTAGGCTACTTCAATTATTCTTTTGGATGATAATTTATATTATATGATATAAACCTGCCCTTAACAGATAGGTGGAGTGTCAAATTTATACTCAATCTGTTCGTTGCAGGGCTAAAATAAATAGTTCTGTTTCATATCACATGGTCAGCCAATTAAATGACTGAATCATTTAAGAACAGAAGAGGTAGAGGTGTAAAAGACACTAGTCAGAGTTATCTCCTCTGAAAGTAATGAATTTCATCGTACAGCCAGACCCTGTGGTGAATGAAGTGAAGGTGTCATTTACAGAGTGGAAAATATGTGCTTTTCAGAGGGCCCGGCATGCTGATAAGCGTACTTTTCCACTCAGTGAGGAAGGCAATTGTAAACCACCTCACTCCTCGTTTTACTTAGTAAAACCTCTAGAGGTTCAAACCAGCCTTTCGGCTGTTGACCTAAACAACAGCAACATGATATAAACATAAAGAAAATTAAACAGTGTTATATATCCTAATAAAATAAAAGTACCTAAGTAATAAATATAAATAATCCTAATAAAATACGGGGGGAGAGTTAAATTTAAGGGAGGTAGTTAAGGTTAAATTTTATTTTAATTTTTTTTTCTCTAAAATAATGTAAAGTAAATTGGCAGAGTTTTTTTTGTCATATTTTATTAATGCTATTTCATAACTTTTCTGATGTTCGTATTATCATTTAGATTAACATTTTAGTTTTGTTATAAGTTTTTTTAGTTTTATTAACATTTATATTCTGTCTGTTTTTTATTTTTATTTTTTACTAACGTGATATTTAATATTTTTTGATCATTTTCTCTTTTGTGCGACTTATTTTTTATTAGGTAAGTGAAACTGTATTAACTGTTTTTTCTTTTTCCTTTTTTTATCAGTACTATTATTGTTGTATTGTAGTTTTATTTTTTGTGCTTTATATTTTTTGTAATTAGAGTAATCCTCCTCCAAGGCTTCGCTCTTTTGGAGGAGTAATTAAGGAAATAAATAAATATGTATAAGTTATCTTCATTGGATTGATTTATAATGGATCTGTACTTTTATAGAATGATTTGGAATCCTTAATATTATTCATTATAATATAATTACTTTAAACAAAATGCACAGTATTAAAAATACACTATGATGTATTGGTTATATTGTGTTTAAGTATAAAAAGTTATCACATTAGATTGTCGGTCAGCTGTTGAATTAAAAGAAATAGCGATAAACTATCTTGTGGTTTTATGACAACAAAAAATCATATGTTTAGAAAATAAAATAATAATAATTTTAAAACATATTTTTAGCTTTTATTTGTTATCGAGAACTGTACTTTATTGAGAATAACCCAATTTGGTTGATGTTTTTCGCTATATTTTTTGACATGATTCGGCATGAGTTTTTGAACACGGACCCCAGTGGAGTTTGTTCAGGAATGGCTGTCAGCTGGTCACCATACAAAGTCGCTTGCCCAACCAGAATTTCCTAACAAATAATAGCAATAGCAACTTTCGACCAGCTGACTGACTGGACTGGCCCGAAGGACTTCAAATAAATAAAACATATATTGACAAATTAAGGAGAAGAATAGAATGGTAATTTAAATTACTTAAAGAAGTATAATTTTGTTTCTAATAGTCTACAGACACACGAAAAAAGAGTATCGATCCTTATTCCACAATTCTACACAACACGAGAAATTCTACAGAATTTATTTTCAAAGATCTGTTATTAAGCCACATTTATATTCGGTGTGTACTGCTAAAGAATTTAAAAAGAAAGCGATTATTACCGAATTATCAAAGTCTATTTTTCGACATTAAAAATTAGCATTGTATTTTGAACGATTAAAAAATAAGATACTGATAAATAATATTTCTTCGTTAATGTTCGAGAAATTAAAAATAGATCAATTTAAATTTTTGAAAGTTACTTTTCTAAAGGACGATGACTTTATCCTTGAAAATTAATCACTTGATCAGAAAAATATTTTAATGTAGGAAATGGTTTTGATTAATAATGTTATCACTTCCACCTTCTGTGGTTTCCTGTTTAGATTTTTTAATTATTTCTTGTTATTTATACAGCTAGATAATTTTTATTAAATAAAACAATATTAAATACGTATAACGATAAATTAATTTATAATATTTCATTACCAACATTCCTTTCAGTTTAAAATTTCATTTAAAAATAATAAAACATGGACACAGTCATGGACATTCTTTGTTACATCAATGTTGTTTATATCATCAGCCGAATGGCTGGTTTAAACCTAAGAGGTTTTACTAAGGAAACCGAGGAATAAGGTGGTTTACCTATGCCTTCCTCAACGAGTTGAAAAGTATCCTTATCAGCATACCAGGTCACCTGAAAAGCACAAATTTTCCACCCTGTTAATGACACCTTCACTTCATTCACCATAGCGTATGGCTGTACAATAGATTCATTAAATTCAGAGGAGATAACTTTGACTAGTGTATTTTACACCTCTAACTCTACTGTTCTTAAATAGTTCAGTCATATAATTGGCTGACCATGCGATAAGAAACAGAAATATTTTTTGTAGCCCTTGAACTAACAGTTCGAGTGCAAATAATTTACCACTCCACCTGCCTGTTATGGGCATACGTACATCAATAACAAATCCATATTTTCATGAATTACATGTCAACATTGTTAAAGACGACATTACACTGTTCACCAAACGTTACCATAGATACTTAACCGTCATCTTATTTATCTCGGTCTTAATTTGTTAAATAATCAATACTTCAATTATCAAAGATTTAAAAGATTAAATGTATTAGATTTATCTCTCTCGCGTGGACAAAAATGGTTATCAATGGGTACCTGATAGAGCAGATACAGCATTTTAAATACCTGGGATATGATTTAACGTACGCTATGAATGCAGACATGTTCGAGTAACCGAATTGTTTTCGGTATTTATGTGGAACAATAGCGCTGTCACTGGGTAAAAGAGTTCGGAAGAAACGCAGATGAATTTTACAAGATTCTGGCTGTTCTAGTATTTCTGTACGGTAGTGAATCCTGGGAGGAAAGATAAACGTTAGGTCCAGGGGGAAATGCGGTTCTTGAGAAGACTTCAGGGGTGTAGTTTGATGGATCACAATTAAGAACGAGGAAATCCGGGCCCAATTAAATGTCTCTTCTCTCTTAG
Source organism: Catonia carolina (assembly GCA_035578175.1). Classification (NCBI taxonomy): domain Eukaryota; kingdom Metazoa; phylum Arthropoda; class Insecta; order Hemiptera; family Achilidae; genus Catonia; species Catonia carolina. The sequence continues at coordinate 58,458,510 of JAQMRL010000008.1, read as the reverse complement.
AAACAGTCAGAAAATACAGAGAAATGAAAGGTACATTTAATACGAATAAGTGAAGATAGTTAGGTAAAAAGGGCTTTAAGGTACATACCTGATAGACGAAGAGATGAAGGTAAACCGCCTAAAAGATGAGCTGGGAAGTCGGAATACGTTGGAAGGCTTAATCTATTGCAGGAAGAAGAAAGAAGAAGAAAGATTTATCGCATAGATTTTAGATTTCATTCTTTGTTTTATTTTGTATTTATGATTAATGGTTTTTTTTTAATTTAGATGCTACATTGTAAACAACGTAGCATCTAAACATTGTAGATAAAAAATTGTTTACAATTTTTTTATCTACAATGTTAAAAAATTGTAAACAATTTTTTATCAGTTGAACAGGATTCATTGGACTTCTGATTTTATTTTTTACTTTGTAAGTACACTGATTTATGGGAACAGTCGTGTTTTTTATGTCTGGTCATATAAATCTCACCCATTGAATTTGTACTTTTTATTTCATTTTATTATTAATAATAAGATGAGAAAATTTCAAAAAGTTACAACATTTTGGATCAATAACTTTTAAGCCTCTTTAGGATATCTCCATTTCGCCTGAATATCTTTTAATTGACTTTTCCCTCTGGCCAAGGAATTTTCTTGGTCAAAACTATAGGACTGAAGAGATGACTGCAAGATCCGGCAAGTAATTAAAATTTTGGGACAGCGTTATATTTAGAAATTATTGTAATATTGTCATTACAGATACAAATTTTTAAATAAAAAATTTTTATAAAAAATCTTTCAAAATACGTAACTAATGAAAATTTGTTCAAAAATTTGCGATTAAGTTGCTGCGGTTTACCAAAAATTGAAGTGTTCATAATGCTCCAAGTTTGTCAAAAAAGTTTTACATAATTTATTTGCTCCTTATTATCTCCAACATTGGTATCAGTAACAAAATAATATTGAAGGTCGTCAATAAACGGGCAAATTTTACAATTTATCATTAAGAAGACAAATTTAGAAATTTATTTCTGATGCAATTAAAATAAAACAGACTATTTTTTAATAAATACTTATATCAACTTCCAAGATATGAATCATTTGTCTATTATTCTGCTATCTCCAAAAAAAATTTATCAATTTAATAATTCCTCATTAGCTCAATTTTTGTGTAAACTTAATTATTTCCTGAGATGTATTCAAAAAACCAATTTAAGGAGTGCACAAATTAAACTTTTTTTGTAATCATTTTTGGTTTTGATAAGATACTATTACATCTATCATCCACTAATATTTATTATTTGCGAATAATTTTAAAAATTCATCAATTTAATAAACTTTCCTCAATTTTTGTGTAAACGTGATTATTTCCAGAGATGTATCTAACAAAACAATATACGAGTGCACAGATTAAACTTTTTTTTGTAATCATTTTTGGTTTTGACAAAATTTGTAAAACTTTTAAAAGACATACCGATACATAAAATTTTTGGAAAAAAAATATATTCTTCTACATCATTAAACTCTGCGTTATTTAGTTTTACACCTAGTGTAATTATTATAGTTAGTTATTTAGTGTAATAACAACTAGAAAAGATCGCTGTCTTAAATTGAAGTTTTGTTTTCAAAGTAGAAGGAGAAGGAGAAGGAAAAGGAGAAGGAGAAGGAGAAGAAGATGAAGAAGAAGAGTTTACAATATCTTATTTTATTTCTCGTTTTGTCAGCAGACAGACTAGTTTTAATTTATCAATATCACTTTTTGTTTTGAAATTTTGTCTTAGTGCACTTATTTTTGTAGTGTCAAATAAAGAATAATTTTTAAAATAACTTCGTTGATTGTCTTTTTATACTATAATGGAACACAAATAGTATAATAGTTTATTGAATTATCATATTCACTGATTTACAACGCTCATTATAATCAATTGTTTCAAATGAATGAAACAAAAACATGACATTGTTTTTATATAATGATTAAATTACTAGTACTGTAAGGCTAGAAATAAAGATTCAATAAAGTTATTCAAGGATTATTACACCAGAGAAGACAGAATGTGTTTATGAATGAGATGACAAACTCTTGGAGGCTCAATTTGATTTATAAGACAATTGTATACAATACATTTACGTACACCTATATTTATTTATTTATTATTTATAACTAGAGATGGATAAAAAGTACATACGGGATGCGTGGGTGTATAACTTGTCACCATAGAAGAAGAGGTAAAAAAGTGGGAGTTAATAGGGTGGGTGAAGTAGATGAGGGGTGACACAGGGGGAGCATGTAGTAGGGGTGTGACCGCCAAAATGAGAACATTAACTAAGAATCCTTATATAATTTATATTACGTACAATAAATTAGTATTCTTTGTTTCGTCTGCATAATGACTAGGCGTGTCCACCCACAAACCCTTTACTTTTCAGCTGTACTTAACATAAAAAAAAAAAAATAATAATTTAAAACTTTCTCCTTCCTTATCTTATCCTCAATCACACAATATATTTATCTCACTCAATATTAACATCCCACCTGTACAAAAAGAGGTATGTATGTGTGACATCATAAAGGACGCGTGGCTTGGTTTTTTACTATTATTATTATTTTTGTCGTACCGTCCTATTCAATAGTTTGCTTTCTAAATCATTACAATCTTCTTATCTTCTCTTGTCGACACCTACTATTCAGACGTAATTATACCCTTTTTTATCCGTTTATTAATTATCTAAATTATTAAGTATATACGTTTTTTGAATTTCTAATATCTTTTAAGACGTACTACGAATTCCGTGTTCATATTTCGTTGTGTGAATGAAAACATTGCTTTGGGTTATAATATCTTACAATTTGTAAAACTGTTTTGGTTCCGTCAATTAGTCAAAAAGATGTATTGATTATTTTAATGATTAATTTAAAACTAATTAGAAATAAATAAATATTTTCGAGAATGTATTTTTTTTTGTTCACACACATAATTTACAAGTTAC